>OY728164.1:1571506711-1572223927 GCA_963277665.1 Viscum album
ATAGATTCTCTTAGTATGAAAATGTTGGATATGTAGCAGTTTGGTGAGTGGAAATCACCGAAGGAATGACATTTGATGTGTTTGATAGAAAATGGATTATGGGTGAATCATAGGATAATGGATTCATGATATGTGAACCTTTGGTCATCATATCTTTATTATTGGACTGGTTTAAGACTATCCAATAGTCATATCCTGAGTGTGTAATGATGAGATAATGATTGGTAGGCAAGGACCAAGTCCTAGGGTGGTCAGTAAATGATGATGATTTGATTAGAATGTATGGGTGTATTTTTTTAACAACTTCTTTGAGAGGGTATTCAATGAAATAATATAATTCATCAAAATGGTAAGATAATCTAGGGGAGATTAATATGTAACATGACATCCAACATCATCTATGGTGGACTAATATGAAAAGGTAAAACAATGGTTTTATTTCATGATACCTTAGCTTCCAGAGGTTAAACACTATGAATATGTGTCTTATTGGATTTCTTCAGAAAAATATGGTACTAATGATGAATTGTGAAAACATGATGATAGAATTTTTTATAGGGTTACCTCATAATAGAAGGAGTTGTGATGTAGTTTGAGTGATTGTTTTTTGGTTGATGAAAGTTATTCATGTCTTTCTAATCTATGAGACTCAATGAATGAATGAGATGGAAAATATATATGTATAGTATATTATAAACCTTCATTTTGTTACCTCAACCATTGTATCTGATAAAGGTGTGCATCTCAGATTGGGGATTTGGTAGGTATTGCAAAAGGATTTAGGTACTCAATTGAAACTGAGTATAGCATATCATCTGTAGATCAATGGTCAATCAAAGTATAAAATCCCACTATTAGAGGATATGTTGTGGGAATGTGTCCCGGATTTCAATGGAGCATGAAATGATCATGTATCCATGGTTGAGTTCATGTACAACAACAACTTTACATATTCTATTCTGATGGAACATTTTAAGGAAGACTATGTCCTTCTATTCCATTCTTCAACTATGTTGGCATAAGGTAGGTGTGGTAGTTGTGGTGCTGTTAAGCATGGTATAGGACACCTCCAAAAGAGTGTATCTGATTATAAAGAGGTTTACCACCACTTAAATAAGATAAGGATCAATTTTTGACCATAGGTTATTACCATTTGAGTTTTCTATTGGAAACCAATTTTTATTTCATGTGGATCCTCAACTATGGAATTCATAGTTATAGAAGAAATGAAATTTAGCACTAATATTCATTGGACCATTTGAAATTTATGAGTATATATGGAGTATGGATTACCATCTATACCATACTACTTTCTACTGAGGTATGCACAATATGTTTCATGTTTCTCATCTATGGTGTTACATGCTCAATCCTATGCATGTGGTTGGCTATGAGAACATTGAGTTAGAGCCTGACACATTATATGTGGAATACCTGATGAAAATTCTTGATCAGAGTGAGAAGGTGTAATAGTGGATGATAGTTCTATTTTTTTAGATCATATCTCAAGAATGAAAAATTAAAAAGGAATCATGGGGGTGAGAGCCTGAAATTTAGGCTCAGTGGCCTATGTTGTTTGGGAATGATTCTTAGAGATGCTTCTCAGGGATGGGAAGTCATAGAGGGGAATATTGTAATGGATTCATATTTTTTAGATGTTTTATGAGTTAATTTTATCCTTTATTCAAGTTTTTATAAACTATGAATTATTTTGTATGAGTTATATTGGTTTTTGGTTAGTTTTTTAGAGTTTAAGAGTCCTTTTTAAAAGTGCATAATTGAAGCATGGTTTTCACAAGCTTTGAAGATTATCTAGGAAACCATACAACTTATTGAAAATAAACTAGAGGTAGAGTAAAATTAAAAAGAATGGTTTATAAAAATATAAAAACTCACCTTAGAAACCATAAAAAATATTCAAGTTTCCAAAATGATGGTTGGTATATTGTTCAAGAAATTGTGTAAACAAACCCTTTGAGAGCCCAAGAGAGGTAGAAAACATTGAACTGTTGGTTCACAGTTTGAAAAACCATATATGCATGGTTTAATGATCTAGAAACCCTATTAAATGGAAATAAATTACACATTTTATGTATTTTTATTCCTAAATGTATCCCTCTTGAACATAAAAATATCATATCCATCACTCAGTCCATCTAAGATTGACTCTATTGGATCCAAGAGGGTGGATGATTGGTAATTATGTTATGTGATCCATGAACCTCTATTATTCAAGTTTCTTCAAGATATACCATGATTACCTTTAGAATAATCATAGATCCAATATTCTTTGTCTTTATCTATGCATTCTGATTATATCTAATGATTAATTCTTATATCATTTATAAAATGGTGGGAGACCAAGAGTGTTGGTGGCACCTCCTTAGATTAATCTCAATCCTATCATCACTAATGGATCCTAAGAGAAATTTTGGTGAATACCCTACTTCATTGACATAGAATCATCTTAAATTATGTATTATAACCTTGATTTGTTTGTGTTGGGATCATTTCTAGGGGGTTTTGGTGTGTGGACATGATCCAGGATATCGTCTCATAATGAGTTTTTGAGTATTTCATCAACAAGCTTGAGTAAGAAGTTCCTTACCATTTTGGGCCCTAGTATACACTTATTTCTTATATATGGTTTTTATATTGGCATATATTGTTTGAACATGATTTATAGTGATCTAATTTGGGTGTTTCCATAGCCCTTGATACCCATATATAATGCTTTATTCCATGAGTATGTTTATATAGCTTGTTAACATGTTTTATATTGATCACATGTATTTGTATATAGCTAAAAAATTCGCATGGGGACTTTCTATGTTATACCTTTATATGATCTACCTTGTTCTTATTAATTACCATGCCTTTGGAGGTATTGCTTTTTTGGAGTCGATACTAGTGGACCATCATGTTATGGATATCCCTTAGAGGGGGAGTGCGCATGACTTGTGATGAAGACAATGATGGACTTGAACACAGATTAGGGGCATGATGATCTTGATATTAGATTTGAGATAGTGGTAACTGGGGTATGATGACAATGTAGATTGAATTATTCCATAGACTAGAAATGACAACCTTGAGGACTGACCTATGACCAAGATAGGGTCTGTTGATCTTGAGTGTTGACCTATGATGGAGTTAGGATGCAACGACCTTGTGGCCCAATCCAACTTGATTCCGTGATATTGTTGAAGGACATGTTCACCAGCCTTGTGGATAGATCTTGATCACTCCTAACATCCTTTTTTAATATATTTCTATCTTGGAGCTGGGGTAGGTGCGGTCAGAGATCATGGTGGCTTGGTTAACGCATGAGTTCTTGACATATGATTATTTATGATTAAAATGGAATTTACTTTAATCATAGTATACACATATTTTACTTGTGTAAACTTGTTAATAGTGAATTGGTGGTGTCCTGATGAGTTTTATTACTCACACCCTGTATGGGGATCTCAATTTACATGCATACATCATGGTTAGGGGTCCAAGTAATGGAAAGGGACCTACAGCTGATAACTGAGTTTGGGAGAATGGAGAAGGTATCAATATCAAGATGAACTTTGGATGATTTCATGGTGTTTCTTATTTTATCTCATAACACCTTTTTATACTCTAGTAGGCTTTCCACATTGGGAGCTCATTTTATTTTTATTTATTACATAGGTATCATTCATCATTATATTATGTTTACTTTATCTTCCTCTATGATACTTTGGGTTATTATATTTTTTTATTTTTATGGTGTATGGATATGATTATCAAGTTCATATTTCTCACTTCCATAGCCCCTCACCACTGGTCGATAGCCTCTTGTATATAGAGAGGTACATATGGGGTCTAGTGGAATCTACAATGGGGTGTTGTTCGAACAATCTAGTTTGGGGTGTTACAACCATCCTAGTATAATATAATGTCTCAAAGTTCTACTGGAGAGAGTTTTTATACATAGTTGTACATATACAGAATAGGTTTTTGCAGAGACCAAATTCTAATATGATGTTTTGTGACCTTTTTATAAAATAACGCAAAGCGTGGACTACTTCAAGGTGTTTAGTACTCCCTTTTTTTTAAATATTAATGGAAATATATGATAGTTTTATGAGAATTACATGGAAGGATTCTTTATAGAATATATATCCAATATAAAAGGATAGAGATAACAGAATAAGAGGTTGTATAAAGTGATTAACCATTGTGATTTAAAAATCACTATGAATATCACAAACATTAAAGTTCTAGATGAATTTTATTTTGAGGATCCTAATGATTAAAATGATCATATATTTTTGAAATTCAGTGGATAATGTGTATATTATGAAAAAATTACAGTTAGTGTTGATTTTGGTAAGAATATTGATGAAGAAAATGATTTTAAAATAAAAAATGAGATGTTTTAAAAGCTAAATAAGATTCCAGAAACTGGTAATATAATGGGCGATCAGAATTATCTAATCAATACTAGAAAAAATTTGTAGATAAAAAATTGAATAACTCTTATCTCTCAATTTGAACCAAACTCAGTGGCTAAATATTTCAGTAATAAAGAGTGGGTTTGATATATGAATGAGGTGTAAGATCTGATAGAAAATAATTCCACATGGGATCCTATTATGAAACCTAGTGAAAAAATTTATTTGGAATCAACTAGGTGTTTAGGAACAAACTAAATGAAAAAGGATTTTTTACAATTAACAAGTACATACTTGTTTCAAGGGTTATTCATAGGTTAGAGGAGTGTATTTAAATGATGCCATTATGTCACAACCTTTCCTCTGAGGCACATGTCGTGACTACCCCAAGCCCACCTTCCATAGACCAGGGGATGGTGACTAGCATCGAAAGGCGTATTCCCAATAACTAGGAAGGCATTTCCTTTATAACCTATAAACACATGCAACCAAGCACACAACAAGATACGAACACAATTAAATTGTATAGAAATAAGAGTGATGAAAGTAAAAAAGGGGCCGGAATAAAATCCCAACAGTAATAGTACAAGTAAAACTGAAATACAATACAACTGAAGAAAAATAAAGGCAGCTACTGGGTCATCCTCTAGGGTTCCTACCTAAAGGGTAGGTACAGATCGCCTCCTCAGTACTCCATGTTCGCCCGTCTCCTCTACAAACTGTCACGCCGTATGTTCCACCTCCAGGCCCCGTCTAGCCCTGGTACCCTTAGCCTCGATTAGAGCAGTCTATCGTCTGCACCAAACACAACAAGGTTTGGGTGTAGCCCGTGTAGGGGTGAGTATAAAGATACTCATTAGGGACCCTGAGACCCTCAGGGTCTCACAAAATTCACCAAGGATAAACCATAAGGTAAGAAATCAACTGACAACCCTACTTAGGTATTTGCCCATACATATACCTAAGTTATCAAGTATACTCATCTCAATCATGAGGAAAACACAGAGTCCAACTCAAATCCCAAAGCTCAACTGTTCCACAATGGAAGGAATTTCATGAAGGTAAGTACCACACAGGTACGCCACACAGAAGAATACCACCAAGGTATTACCACGATGGAAAATACCACAAGGTACAGACTCATCTCACACCAGGTATTTATTAGGTATAGTAGTAAAGATGATTATATGTAACTATTGAATCATCTTACTCTGTTAAGAGGCAGACCCACAAATAATCAAAGTACGTCGTTAGACCCACATAGGATCTCTAGGTGCTGACTCGCACAGGATCGCTTGGTGTTGACCCACACAGGATTGCTCGGTGATGACCCACACAGGATCGCTTGTTTTTTACCCACACAGCATCTATAGGTGTTGAACCACACAGAATCACTCCGTGGTGACCCACACAATATCGCTCGGTGATGACCCACATAGGATCTCTATTCATTCTTCATGTTATAGCTAGCTACTGGGTCCCCACACGAAGATCGCTTGTCTCTGGGAGGGTCGGCTCCACAAGACACTGGTCGATACTTAAACTACCATGAATTCCCACTAATAAGTATCTCAAATGGCCTCCACATAATAGGGGTCTCAATTCAACAGATGGTGGGTAAATCGAACGCTCAGTCGGTGAGTTATTAGCCTTTTAGTCCCGGGGGCCTGGTTGGATTCGTGCTCGATCCAACCCGACCGTACCCCATATTAATCCAAATCTACATTGGGGTATATCAAAGGGACGGTATCACTCCAAGGTTCCCAGTGCCGCTGATGGTTCGTCAAACGGAGACCTGGTGCCAAAGTTATGGCCAAAAGAGAGTATAGGGTCGAAACTGGTCTGGGTCTGGTCTGACTCGGCCTGGGTCGACCGGGCCCGTTGGGCGGTTCGGCCCAACCCGCACTGGGCGGCCCGACCCGCTGGGTCCGACCCAGCCCGCGCTGGGCAGCCCTTCCTGGGCAGCATCCCGCGGTGCGGCTCGGGGGCCGCGGGGCTGCGAGGGCGGAGCGAGGTCATGGGGTCGTGAGGGCGGCGCCAGGCTGCGGGGACTGTGAGGGAAGCGTGGAGGCCGAAAGGGTGGCTTGAGGCTGTGGGGGGCCACGAGGATGGCGCAGAGGCCGTGAGGCCATGAGGATGGCGCGAGACCGCGGGGGGGGGGGGGGGGGGGGGGGCGCGAGGGCAGCGTGGAGGCCGCGGGGCCGCGAAGGCGGCGTGAGGCCGCAGGAGGGTGTGAGGGAGGCACGAGGCCACGAGGGGCCGCGATGGCGGTGCAGGGGCTTCGAGGGAGGCATGGAGGCCACGGGGCTGCGAGGGTGGCGTGAGGCCGTGGGGGGTGTGAGGAAAATGCGAGGTCGTGGGGGCCGCGAGGGAAACACGAGGCCGCTGGGGGCCGTGAGGGCGGCGCGGAGGCAATGGGGCCGTGAGGGCGGCTTGGAGTCCATGGGGCTGTGAGGGCGGTGCGGAGGCTGTGGGGGCCATGAGGACATGGGCGGTGGAGTGTCGTGCCTTCTCCGGTGGCTGGTTTGACCGGCTTCCCTTCGCTAGTCGGCTCATAGTGGCTGGCGATGTGTCGGATGCCGTATTCGTTCGTCGTTGTGGCACAAAGACGCCTTATTCCATCGCTAATAACACACCATTAAAGAAGAAAGGCGGAGGGTTATAGACATGTTTTTTTTTTCGAACCCTCCGCATTAGATCAATAGCAAGCAGCTCAACAAAATCTTGAATGAATAATGTCAAACCCTATAACCTCCCGTAATGATTATTCCCAAACCCGAAAAAGAAACCATCCACGGATCAACTAGTTAGATAGTTGATCCGCATTATTTGTTTTAGAAGGTAATAACATGGGAGTATAAATATACACAATTAAACCCCTATGTTGGAGATTTGTTGACAAAAGTTTTGAGGAAAGAGACAAAGTCATTGAGGATAGATGGACTTCAGTGATGTTGGGGTTTCCTCGATCGTCAGTTCATTGTTGCTAAAGACATTTCTCATTGGTGTGAGCGTTCTTCATTGGGGAGCGCATTCTTCATTGGAGAACGTGTTCTTTGATGGAGAGAATAATACTCCAAAGGTTCTTCTCTCCCAATTCCACCAAAATGTGAAATATCCAACTTGTTAATTTAAGTTTATCAAAATTAATTAAGTTGGCACAAAAGAGTTGGCATAATTAATGTACTTTGTCGGAACCATTAATTAGCTCATTTAATTGGCCCAATTAAGTGGATTTTTGTTAGCATAATTAAAGTTGGAGGAGTTGAGATGTTTTCTCTCATTAAAGTGGTTCAGGTGATCACCGCCTCTAAATTCAAAGTGGGTGTTAGTTCAGGTGGTCCCCACCTCTTAACATCCACATGGGAGGTTTAGACTCGGGTGGTCCCTACCACCATAACCCATGTTGAGGGGTTTCAGAAAATAAAAATTTTAGAAATTTTTATTTTTATTTTATTCTTTCACGAAAATCACAAAAACTATCTTT
Source organism: Viscum album (assembly GCA_963277665.1). Classification (NCBI taxonomy): domain Eukaryota; kingdom Viridiplantae; phylum Streptophyta; class Magnoliopsida; order Santalales; family Viscaceae; genus Viscum; species Viscum album. The sequence goes on from OY728164.1 coordinate 1,571,514,626, forward strand.
CACTCTTGACTCACTACGGTCGAGGTGAAGGTATCCTTAAGAGAATATCGGCGTTTCGAGTTCAACGGTGTCCTTGGATTTCAATTCCGAGAAAAGGTTCAAAATTTATAAAAACCTGCTTGCACGTTTACTGAACGTACCCGAAAAAAAAAGTTCATAAATTCATTCCGGGTACACCGGGCGTCGAAATCACGTGCCGTCAATTTTTCATAGACTCGTAAAATTATCGTATACTTTAAAAAAAATTACATGGAAATTCTGAGTCTTTACATTCTCCCCACCTCAGGTCTTTACATCCCTATAAACCACAACTCAAACTAAAGAAAAAAGTGGGGGTACTGATCACACATCTAAGCCTCCTGCTCCCATGTACTCTCCTAGAGGTTCTCGTGCTTCCAATGAACATGCACTAGAGGTATCGACCGCCCATGAAGGACTCACTCCTGTCAATCCTCAATCATCAATGGAACCTCTATAAAAGTCTCCCTATCGTCGATGTCCAGCTTGCCATGGTCGATGATGTGAGAAGGGTCGTGCACGTATCTCTTCAGCTGGGATACGTGGAAGATGTCATGCACCCGGTGAAACTGAGGGAGAAGTGCTAAGCGGTAAGCCACCTCACCAACTCTACTAAGGACTTGAAAAGGTATGATGAACCTTAGAGATAACTTGCCTGCTCAGCCAAATCTCCGTAAAACTCATCGGGGTGAGACCCGTAGAAATACATGGTCGCCATCCTCAAACTCTAGAGGTCTCTGTATCCTGCCGGCATAAGACTTATGACTACTCTGTGTAGTCTTCATCTGCTCCTGGATGATCTGAAATTTCTCTATGGTAGCTCATACCATCTATGGTCCCACTAGTGATGACTCTCCTGGGTTAGTCCAGCACAAAGGTGATCTGTAAGGTTGCTCGCACAATGCCTCAAAAGGTGTCATCCCAATGGTGGAGTGATAGCTGTTGTTGTATGAAAACTCCTCCAAATTCAAGTGATCCTCACATCTATGACTGAAGTCGAGGACACAAACATGCAACATGTCCTCGAGGGTCTGAATGGTCTACTCAGTCTGGCCATCTATCTGAGGATGGAAGGCGGTACTCAAACGAAGCTACATCCCGAAAGCCTCCTGCAACCCCTTCCATAGCTGGGAAGTAAAACTTACATCACGATCAGCAACAATCTTCGAGGGTACTCTATGTAGCTGCAAAATCTCCTACACATAGATGTGTCCCAATATCTCTACTGAACCCTGCTCTCTAATCGGTAGGAAGTGGGTAGACTTGGTGAGTCGGTCGACGATCACCCACATAGAGTCATGAACCCTAGATGTATGTGGAATTCCAGTCACAAATTCTATGTATATCCCATCCCACTTCCACTCTGGGACCTCTAAAGGTTGAACCAAGTCTGCTGGTACCTGATGCTCCTCCTTCACTTGCTGATAAGTGAGGCACCGAGAGACAAACTCTACTACTATTTTCTTCATTCCTGACCACCATTGCTATCGTCAGAGATCTTGGTACATCCTCACCACTCCTATATGTATTTTTAGAGGAAAAGTGTGGAACTCCCTCAATACTTCCTCTTGAAGTGACACATGTACCATGGTACATCCTCTGAAGAGGATGATGTGCTCCCCACCTTCAGAAAATCCATCAGGTGCTTGTCCTGTGGATATCTAAGCACGTCATGTCTCGCAATTAGTGTCCCCACACTGCGCCTCCCTGAATCTATGAAGAAGTGGGGGAGTGACTGTAAGAGACTGTAGAAAAGATACTCCATATCGATCCAAAAAGGATATCTACAAAGTGGCTAGCTGCTCTGTCGCCTCACCTAGAAGTTGTATACCATATCTCTTGCTAATTTCATTTGCTAAAACGTTCCCCTTCCCAGGATTATAGACTATCACGAATTCATAGTCCTAGAGGAACTCAAGCCAATTTTGTTTTCTCAGGTTCAGGTCCTTCTGAGAGAAGATATACCTGAGACTCTTGTGATCCGAGTAGACTATAAAGCATTCTCCCATCAAATAGTGTCACCACATCTTTAAGGTGAAGACCATTGCTGCTAAATCTAGGTCATGGGTAGTGTAGTTATTATCATGTTGTCTTAGATGAAGAAGACTCTGCTATGTGACATCCAATGGTGGGTCTCGCTGCTGGTGACTTCTCAGCAAATAAACTCTCCACTAAGATTGCTTGCTCTAACACCCCCGCCTGTGTTGAGATGCTAAGAGAAATCATCGAAGCCCTAATCTCTTGCCTGAGTACCTACTCGAAGGTTTGGGCCCTGAAGAATGGGTCTCGCACCATATCTATGAAGTATCATGAGAGGTCAGTGAAACTCGATGAGTACTGAGCCACAGTCATTCTACCCTATTGTAGATAAAGAAACTCATGTATGTGTACTACACGAAGAGTCGCTAGAAACAAACTCTTCTCAAAACAGGATCTCAAAGTCTTCCCAAAGAAGCGTCACCTCATCGTGAACTTGGAGCATCAAGATCCACCATCTTCATGTTTCTTCCTGTATAAGGCTAGTGATAGGGATCACCATGAGATCAGCTATTGTCCTTACTAGTTGGAAAACTCTCACTACGGCCTCCAGCCAATCATAATCCACTTGTGGGTCCGTCTCGCCCCTGAACCTAGGTGGCCTCTGGTTTTGGAACTCATGAAACAAGCTCAAGCAGCGTGCACCCTCTCCTACTGGGGCTGGTGGCATTGGTGGCCCAATGGGTAATGGTACTGCTGGTGCCTCCGCTGGTACCTCTACTGAAATAGGACCCTGCACCGAGGCCTCATCGCTCATTGGGATATCTGTGCGTACTACTCTCGGAACCCTAGCTAGATGTCTGCGTGGAGGCATCCTGAAAATAAACAGGTGTGCCACGGTCAATAAGTTATACCTGGGGAGCTGACTCAAGAGATCACAAAAAAACTCTTGGAAACACAAATTCAATCAGTGTTTTCATGCACTGAGTTGAAAATAAGATGTCAAGGTCCTAGTGTATGGATACATCAGTTGTTGGAGTTGGTGGCCTAGAACCAACTAGTTTTTACTTTATTCATTAATAAATGCCTTATCACATCTTGATTTTTCTTCTGTGTGACAATGCATGTGATAATATCCTAAGGACAGTTGTTTCATTAATGGGTCATAGCGGATCCCTGCTATGATGGGAACCCAGAAGTGCCATAACACTGTTCTTGAATATATGTTCTATGACCGGATGATACTATTTGAGGGACACAAATAATACAGGTCATTAGGGGTGAGGACTCATAAAACTTTGAGGCACCTTCTCATGGTGTGCACCGTTGGTAATATCTAGGAGGATATTATGAGAATGAGACCCACCAGTAGGAAATCCACATTTCATAGTGTCGTTGGATGTTCCTATCTACGGACGTGTGTATTGGTCCTTAGACTTTAAGATTATTATTAATGGGTATTACAACTCACGCACTTAGATGTATTGAAAAAAACTATGATGACGCACTATTCACAGCGAGGTAGGATACGTTGGGTGCGTCACGAGTAATACTGCATTAATAGATAATGCGAGAAAGGATTTGTCTCTTTTGTTCCATAATGGAAGTAGATATCTTAGGCCCTTTGATGGAATTGATATAGCCTAAATAAATCCATGTCCATGGTAAGGTATGGGCGAGTTCAATTCCAGGAAGTCAAAGAATGAATAATCAAGCACATGGGTTGACGGCACTAGCATGCAACCCATTTGATTAGAGATATCGAGAAAAAGGGATTTTATTACATGGTAAGCGTTCGTAGGAGGTGACACATCATTGTGGCGTTAAATTCTTTCTCTATGGGTGCCTTGGCGTGTTGCTAGATGCTAACCTTGGACTTTAGGCAGGCTCCGCATAATGCCACTGAGAAAGAGGCCTAGAGGGTCACACACTAAGTGTGTCCATGTATCTCAGTTAAATATTAATTTAACAAGTTAAATAAATATTATTCCCGACTGTGGTTTAATAATTATTTAAGGATACCTGATCACATTTATTTCAACACTAGTTATTCAAGAGAATATATCGTGGGAGAAATAATATATATATTTATTAGCGAGTAATGCAGTTACATTTATTTAAGAAATAAATAGCCATTACTCAAGGTATAATAAATATGGTGGAGGAAATAAAAAAAATGGAAAAATAAAAGTACACACCATGTATATTTATATACACATCGTGTAGTTTGTTTTTTCGGGATTCATGAGAAAATATTGTTTATTTAATTAAATGATACTAAATGTAATATTTTGGGTGCATGTCAAGTAATAATGATGGCCAACTGTCATTATTAAGACATGGGGTATTACTAATAATTAAATGAAATTATTAAATGCTTTTGGGCAATTAAGTCATTTTATTATTCTAAGTATTATAATCCCAAATTACATTATTCTCATTGAAAGAGAGCCGTTGTTGTGCAAAACAGATTTTGGAAATACTCTCAAGCCAAGAGAGAATTCCCTTTCCACTAAGAACGCTTTCAAGTTACGAGAGCAAGATCCTCCACCGGATCAAGGCGGTTGAAGGTGGACATCACAAGCGAAGGATCTTCCACACTAGCACCTGGAGATCCCTTCGGCGACATCCAGAGATACGTGGAGCATGTGTGGATCACCGCTAGAGGAATCATGTACTTGGATTCTACAACGCAACGACGGATCACAGGATCATAGCAGGAGACTCCAATGAAGAAATAATTCCATCGAGGTAATTCTTATGAATTAATTAAATTAATTATAACCAACATATGATGATCCTATCTCAATGGTTCCAGGACTCTTCTTTTCTTTTTCGTTCTTTGTTCTAATCCGAATATTCAACATTTTATATCGTGACGGATCTCGGATTGAACGTCGTTTAACGCTAAAATTAAAGTTGGGAAACCCCACCAACACGCTTCCGCTGTGCTGGGAACCTTCAAGTGGTATCAGAGTGGGTCATATAGATGATTATAATTATTTAGTTTTTCATAGGTAATTTACGCATTTAATAATTTAGTTATTTAAATTCAAGTTTAATCGTTCTGAAAATTTGAATATCGAGATCTGTCCCTCCTCCCTCGTTTCTCGTTCACCTCACAGAAACGAATTTTTCTTTTAATTTTGATCAAAATAAAATAGAGGAACGCATCCGGAGGAGTCAAAAATTTCTGTCCATACAACACCAGAATACACGGCATGTATTCGGAAGTACACGTCGTGTATTCTAGGTTCAATGCATTGACCGATCCGCCAAATCAGGTCGTGTATTGAAGTCATTTATGACACCGTGTGTTGACCAGAAACAGGTGGCACACGGTTTCCGGATTACACGTCATGTGGTCCAATGAACACGGCGTGTAGTCCCTTCGGTTTCAGGTTGGACTGTGTACCCCGTACACGGCTTGCCCAGCTGGAAACCGTGTAACGTGGAAACTACATGGCGTGTGTCCCACAGAACACACTGTGTACTCCGAAAATTTCCGAAGTACATAAACACGCCATGTCCCCGGGCGTGTACTTCGGATGGATGGTGAATAAAAATACATTTCATGTAGTCGGAACTACACGTCGTGTACTCACCCAAATTATGCAGATTTATTAAATTTTATTATTATATTATACAAACCCTTGAGACGTGTACCATGGTACAGGCGTAAATCTGAGGCACAACACGTGATAGGTGTTTTATATATATGTGTTTAATTTAACATCTGTATAATAAATGGAAATTCACCGGGTTTCCTCCAAGGTACAAGTTACGTACAAGGATAATTTTAAATGAATTTATTTGTTTAAAATTATGATGGATGAGAATCTCAAGGAAATTCAGAAAAAGGATTTAAGATAAAAGGATTGATTAATTAAAGATAATTAATTGATTCGAGCGTGATTTATCTTAAACAAGAATGATTAAATAATTGAATGCTAGTTTTAATTATGCGTAAATATCGTTGCATGTATAGATGATCATGATCTAGACCGAGACCTTTTTATGTGAATGGGTTCTTTTAATTTATTTATTTAAATTAAATTTGTTGGCATGCGAGCCATCTCTTCATTAATATGTAGGGCCTGCGTGCCCAAGGATTATTTTATATAAAACCCCCTTTTACCCCTCACCTACGTGTGAGATAAATTCATATTTAATGGATGGAGCTCCCAAGCTATTGGAGGCGGCTCAAGTCAGGAGCCAAGGTGAAACCAATCCAAGGAGATACAAAGGTGGACAGGTGGAAAGCTGTAGACACGAACCCAAAAGGTTCAAGGTGTTTCTCCCCTAGGTCTTTGGTTAGTTTATCAACCACTAGATAAACTAACCAATAGAAAAGCTCATGATCATACCATTTATTTTATTTCTATCAATTGCATGGTTTATTTATTGTGGTTGTGTTGTCACGATCAAACATTTAATAAATTAAACAAGCATGCAAGATGGAACTAAAATAAAACCGGCTTATATATAAATATTATCGTAGACATGGTTAATCACTTAAGTATATCCCACTTAATATTAACATGCATGTAATCAATGATAATAAAATGACAATTTACGTATAAGGATAAAATCCCTCAAAATAAATATTAAGTCGGTATAGCCTTCCATAATCTTGGTTAGAATCGAACCATAGTACAAAGTGCTTGACCAACCCTAGTTGGGGTGCTTTCAATTATCGAGGAATTCTAATTCAATGTTTTGGGTTTACTTGACTTGGTTCGCATCAAGGTTTGACTGCCACAGTAGGACTTGGTGTGACCAAGAGGCAAAGATTGAGGAAATCCAAAATAAAAGGATTTTAGGATTGGGGAGTCCACTCAGCGGATAAAGGAGATGCTAGTTAATGCAGTTGGCATTTGGAATGCCTACCTAAAACCCTTCAAGTTGCTTGGCCAACCCTAGTTGGGGTAATGCGAAGGGCAATATGGATCCTTGACACTAGAATATTCACGCAACAGAATATTCCGAAGTCAATGGTGAGGGCTATTGGATTTCGATAAAATAGTGGGAGACTAATAAGTATTAATTTATTTATTTGTCTCAATTTTGTAATAAAGTACTAAACCTTTTCTCATTTGTAGAAACGGAAAGAAAATTACTTCAAACATATCATTGTTCACCATACTCAAAAAAGAAAACCTTCTCACCGACACCAATTTCCAAGAGTGGCAGAGGCGTTTACGTGTCGTCCTTTGCCACGAAAGGAAACTGTATGTGCTGGAAGATCTTATTCTAGTTGCGCTTGGGAAAGAGGATAGTGATGAGGAATTATCTATCTACATGAAACACATGTATGATTCCACAGATGTCCAATGTTTCATGCTATCGGCCATGTCTAATGAGCTCTTGAAGCAACATGAAAACATGGACGCGTATAGCATGATGTCTCACCTTAAGGATCTCTACCAAGAGAAGGTGAGATAGGAGAGGTATGAGATCTTCAATGCTTTGTTTACCACGAAGCTTGGAGAGTCTGCGCTAGCTGGTCCTCATGTAGTCAAGCTTGTTGGCTACATTGAATGCCTGGACATCTTAGGGATTAAATTCCCAGATTAGTTGCGTATAGATATCATCCTATCATCACTTCCCAAGACCTTATCTAGCTTCATTGTCAACTATAACATGAGCGGCAATGAGAAGAGTCTATCGGAGCTTCTGACCTTGATTCTCCAGATAGATAAGGACATGGGGTGTGAAAAACCTGTGGTCCTTATGGTGAACAGGAAAAGGAAGGGCAAGGAAAAGGGGCCAAAGACTTATAAACAGTCTGAAGCCCCCGAGCACCGTCCCTCCAAGAAGGGGAAGATCCAGAGGCAGGGTAAGGAATGGGAGGCAGTGTGTTTTTCATGTGGCAAGCAGGGCCATTGGAAGATTAATTTCACCCAGAAGCGTGGGGACGCTAAAGGTGCATTCGTTATCGAGTGAAATCTTTCTATTTCTACACATTGGGTATTAGATACATCTTTTGGGGCTCACATTTGTATTCAAATGCAGAAACAAAGTAGATTTAGAAAGATCTCCAGAGGAGAGGTGGATCTTCGAGCTACCAATGGTGCAAGGCTGGCTGCATTGGCTATTGGAGACTACCACCTCTCATTGCCGACTGGGATGATTTTGGTTTTACATAACTGTTATTATGTTCCTAGTGTTACCAAGAACATAATTTGTGTATCTTGTTTGGATATGGATGGATTTGTTTTCAAATTCGGAAATAAGGGTTGTCTCTTTTATAAGAACAACGTATGTTATGGTATGGCACATTTGAATAATGGTTTGTATGTACTAAATTATGAAAACCAATTGTTAGCAATCGATAATGAAACAAACTCACATGACTCAGACATCACCCAGTTATGGCATCACTGCCTTGGTCATGTGAACGAGAAGCGCTTGACAAAGCTCTGCCAAGATGGCTATTTAGACTCTACTGAGCTAAAACCACTTGATAGATGTCACTCTTTTTTACAAGGAAAAATGACCAAGCGGCCTTTTGGTGGAAAAGGTGAAAGGGCCACAGAGCTTCTAGGATTGGTACACATGGATGTGTGTGGACCATTTCCAGTAGAAGCTAGAGGTGGATATTCTTACTTCATTACTTTTACTGATGATTTGAGTAGATATGGATATGTCTACTTAATGATTTATAAATCAAATTCCTTAGAGAAATTTAAGGAATTCAAGAATGAAGTAGAGAATCATCTTGGTAAGAAGATAAAGAATATTTGATCGGATCAAGGTGGAGAATATCTGAACCAAGAGTTCATCAATCTTCTACAGGAGTCTGGGATTCTATCTCAGCTCACTCCTCCTTATACACCACAGTGGAATGGTGTTATTGAAAGGAGGAACCACACCTTGTTGGACATGGTGAGGTCGATGATGAGTCATGCGGATCTTCCATTATCCTTTTGGGGATATGCATTACAAACTGCAGCATACACATTAAACCGAGTACCAACTAAGGCAGAAAATGGAATTCCATCCGAGTTATGGAATGGAAGGAAACCCACTTTGTCGCAAAAACGTGTATGGGGATGCAAGGCATTTGTTAAGGCCTTCTCAGGAAACAAACTAGCACCCTGGGGCACGAAGTGTATCTTTATAGGATATCCCAAGGAAACGAAAAGATGTTACCTATATAACCCTCAAGACAAGAAAGTGATTGTCACCAGACAAGTCATCTTTCTTGAGAGGGAGCACATCCTCAAGAAGGATAGTGGGAGAAAGATTGACTTCAACGAAGTTGATGCTCAAGATACACAGGAGTTGGTATAGTAACAAGTTCCACAGGTCCTAGTGGAAGAGTTTCCAGAAAAACAAGTACTACGTAGGAGCACAAGAGAGGTAAGGGAACCAGAGAGATTTGGTTTCCTAGTCACCAAGGATGGTGAATCATTATTGTTGGACAATGGTGAACCTCTCTCCTACAAGGAAGCAGTAGAAAGCTCAAAATCTGTAAGATGGCTAGAAGCTATGAATTCTAAAATGGATTCCATGTATCAGAACCAAGTCTGGGTTCTGGTCGATGAGCTAGTTGATGTAAATCCTGTTGGATGTAAATGGGTATTCAAGAGAAAGCTGGACATGGAAGGTCAAGTTAGCACCTATAAAGCAAGGCTAGTGGCTAAAGGATTCAGATAACATCAAGGAATTTACTATGATGAAACATTTTCGCCAGTTTCCATGTTTAAATCCATAAGAATCATATTTTCCATAGCAGCTTACCATGACTACGAGATTTGTCAAATGGATGTCAAAACAGCATTCCTTAACAGGAACCTTCAGGAAGATGTCTATATGACACAACCAGAAGGGTTTGTGACACCAGGTGATGCCAAACGGGTTTGCAAGTTGCAGAAATCCATTTATGGATTAAATCAAGAATCCAAGTCATGGAACATTCGATTTGATGAATATATAAATAAATTTGGTTTCATTAAGAACGAATGTGAGCCATGTGTTTATAAGCGGTTTAATGGGAATGTGATCATCATCCTAGTGGTATATGTTGATGACATATTTTTTATTGGAAATGACATTCCAGCCTTACAGTCAGTTAAGGACTAGTTGAACAAGTGCTTCTCCATGAAAGACTTAGGTGAAGCAGCCTACATTCTAGGGATCAAGATCATTCATGATAGATCCAAGAGGTTTCTTGGACTAATTCAGGGTACATACATTGACCAGATACTGAAGAGATTTAGTATGGAACAATCCAAGAGGGGATTGGTTCCAATGTCACATGGCTTACATGTTTCTAAGAAAATGTGTCCTTAGACACAACAAGAGAAAGAGAGAATGAGTAAGATCCCATATGCTTCGGATATAGGATCCATCATGTATGCCATGTTATGTACCAGGCTTGATGTTGCCTATGCACTGAGCATGGTAGGTAGATATCAAGCAGATCCAGGAGAACAGCATTGGACTGCTGTTAAGATTATCCTTAAATATCTGAGAATAACTAAGGATATGTTCCGGGTGTATGGAAGAGACGAGGAGCTTGTCATCAGAGGGTATGCTGATGCTAGTTTTCAAACATATTAGAATGATCTGAAGTCGCAATCTAGATATGTTTTCTGTCTAAATGGAGGATCTGTGAGCTGGAAGAGTTCAAAGCATCCAGTTGTCGCCGATTCTACAGTGGATTCCGAGTATATAGCAGCTTATGATGCAGCCAAGGAAGTTTTCTGGATTCGAAACTTTTTCCAGGAGCTTTATGTGGTTCCTAGAAGTAAAGATCCCATTACATTGTATTGTGACAACACTTTAGCGGTGGCTCTTGCAAAAGAACCAAGGTCACATCAACGGACAAAGCACATACTTCGGAAGTATCACCTCTTGAGGGATTTCTATCAAAGGGGTGAAGTTGTAGTGATTAGAGTGTCTACGAAAGAGAACTTGGCGAACCCCATGACTAAAGGCCTATCTCAGCAGAAGCATGAATATCATGTGAGAGCTAGCGGGTTAAAGGTTGTTAGCAGTTGGCTCTAGTCCAAGTGGGAGTCTGTTGGAGTTGGTGGCCTAGAACCAAATAGTCGGTACTTTATTCATTAATAAATGCCTTATCACATCTTGATCGTTCTTCTGCGTGACAATGCATGTGATAATGTCCTAAGGACAGTTGTTGCATTAATGGGTCATAGCAGATCCCTGCTATGATGACAACTCGAAAGTTCCATAACACTGTTCTTGAATATATGTTCTATGGCTGGATGATATTATTTGAGGGACACAAATAATATAGGTCATTATGGGTTAGGACTCATAAAACATTGAGGCACCTTCTCATGGTGTGTGCCCTTGGTAATATCCAGGAGGATATTATGAGAACGAGACCCGCCAGTAGGAAATCCACATTTCATAGTGTCATTGGATGTTCCTATCTGTGGATGTGTGTATTGGTCCTTAGACTTTAAGATTACTATTAATGGGTATTAAAACTCACGCACTTAGATGTATTGACGAAAACTATGATGACACACTGTTCTCAGTGAGGTAGGATACGTTGGGTGCGTCATGAGTAATACTGCATTAATAGATAATGTGAGAAAGGATTTGTCCCTTCTGTTCCATAACGGAAGTAGATATCTTAGGCCCTTTTATGGAATTGATATAGCCTAAATAAATCCATGGACATGGTATGGTATGATTGAGTTCAATTCCGGGAATTCAAAGAAAGAATAATCCAGCACATGGGTTGATGGAACTAGCATGAAACCCGTTTGATTGGAGATATCGAGACAAATAAATTTTATTACACGGTAAGCATTCGTAGGAGGTGACATGTCATTGCGGTACTAACTTCTTTCTCTATGGGTGCCTTGGTGTTTTGCTAGATGCTAACCTTGGACTTTAGGCAGGCTCTACCTAATGCCACTAAGAAAGAGGCATAGAGGGTCACACACTAAGTGTGTCCATGTATCTCAGTTAAATATTAATTTAACAAGTTAAATAAATATTATTCCTGACTGTGGTTTAATAATTATTTAAGGATGCCTGATCGCATTTATTTTGACACTAGTTATTCGAGAGAATATATTGTGGTTCAAATAATATATATATTTATTAGCGAGTAATACAGTTACATTTATTTAAGAAATAAATATCCATTACTCAAGGTCTAATAAATATGGTGGAGGAAATAAATAAAATGGAAAAATAAAATTATACGCCGTGTAGTTTGTTTTTTTGACATTCTTAAGAAAATATTTTTTATTTAATTAAATGATATTAAATGTAATATATTGGGCGCATGTCAAGTAATAATGATGGTCAAATTTCATTATTAATACATGGGGTATTACTAAGAATTAAATGAAATGATTAAATTCTTTTGGGAAATTAATTCATTTTATTATTCTAATTATTATAATCCCCAATTAAATTATTCACATTTAAAGAGATCCATTGTTGTGAAAAACAGATTTTGGAAATACTCTCAAGCCAAGAGAGAATTCCCTTTCCACTAAGATCGCTTTCAAGTTACGAGAGTGAGATCCTCCACCGGATCAAGGCGGTTTAAAGTGGACATCGCAAGCGAAGGATCTTCCACACTAGCACCTGGAGATCCCTTCGGCAATGTCCAGAGATACGTTGAGCATGTTTGGATCACCGCTAAAGGAATCTTGTACTTGGATTCTACAACGCAACGACGGATCACAAGATCGTGACCAGAGACTCCAACGAAGAAAGAATTCCATCGAGTTAATTCTTATAAATTAATTAAATTAATTATAACCAACATATAATGATCCTATCTGAATGGTTTTGGGACTCTTATTTTCTTTTTCGTTCTTCTTTCTAATCTGAAGATTCGGCGTTTTATATCGTGAAAGATCTCGGATTGAACGTTGTTTAATGATAAAATTAAAGTTGGGAAAACCCACCAATGCGCTTCCGCTGCGCCTGAAACCTTCATCGGTCGCCGCACTAACACTGAATTCCTAAAAGTGATAACTACACTCACTGCACTTAACATTATTGCTGTTAAAAATATCAGAGTTATATGTTCTACGGTAGAACCGACTCCTTTGATACCAATTTTTCATGACCCGTCCCTCGGGGCCCGTGCCGTGACTACCTCAAGCCCACCTTCCATAGGTCAGGGGCTAGTGACAAGAACCAAAAGGCGTATTCCCTATAACCAGGAATGTATTGCCTTTATAACTTGTAAACACATGCAACCAAGCACACAACAAGATACGAACACAAGTCAACTGTATAGCAATAAGAGTTTTGAAAGTAAAAAGGGGGCCGGAATACAAGCCCAATAGTAATAGTACAAGTAAAACTGAAATACAATACAACTGAAGAAAAATAAAGGCATCCACTGGGTCATCTTCCAGGGTTACTACCTGAAGGGTAGGTATATATTGCCTCCTCATCACTCCATGTCCGCCCATCTCTTCTACGTACCATCACGCCGTATGGTCCACCTCTGGGCCCCGTCTAGCCCTTGTACCCTCAGTCTCTATCAGCGATGTCCGTCTTATGCACCAAACACAACAAGGTTCAGGAATAGCCCATGCATGGGTGAGTATAAAGATACTTAGAAGGAACCCCGAGACCCTCAAGGTCTCACAAAATCCACCAAGGGTAAACCACAAGGCAAGAAATCAACTGACAACCTTACTTAGGTATATGCCCGTACATATACCTAAGTTATCAAGTATACTCATCTCAATCATTATGAAAACAAAGAGTCCAACTCAAATCCCAAAGCTCAATTGTTCCACAAAGGAAGGAATACCATGAAGGTAAGTACCACACAGGTACACCACACAGAAGAATACCACCAAGGTATTACCACAAAGGAAAATACCACAAGGTACAAACTTAGCTCACACCTGGTATTTATTAGGTATATTAGTAAAGATGATTATATGTAACTACTGCATCATATTACTCTATAAAGAGGCAGACCCATGAAGGATCAAAGTATGTCATCAGACCCATATAGGATCTCTAGGTGCTAACCCGCATAGGATCGCTCGGTGCTGACCCACACAGGATCGCTCGGTGCTGACCCACACAGGATCGCTTGGTGCTGACCCACATAGAATCACTAGGTGCTAAACCACATATGATCACTCCGTGTTGACCCACATATGATCACTCAGTGCTGACCCACATAGGATCGATATTCATTCTTCACGTCACATCCAACTACTGGGTTCCCGAACTAATCTCGCTTGTCTCTAGGAGGGTCTGCTCCAGAAGCCACTAGTCGATACTACAACTGTCATGAAGTACCATGAAGAAGTATCTCAAAGGACCCCCACGTCATAGGGGTATCAACGCAACAGACGGTGTGTCAATCGGACACCCGGTCTATGAGTTATTAGCCTTTTAGTCTTGGGGGCCCGGTTGGATTCGTGCTCGATCCAACCCGATCGTACCCCATCTTAATCCAAATCTCCAGTGGGGTATAACAAAGGGACCATATCACTCCAAGGTTCCCAGTTCCACTAATGGTTCATCAAACGGACTTTCGGTGCCAAAGTTATGGTCAAAAGAGAGTATAGGGTCGAAACTAGTCCGGGTCCGGTTCGGCCCGCACCGGGCGGCCCGGCCTCCTGGGTCCGGCCTGGCCCGCGCTGGGTTGCCTGGCCTGGGCGGAGGCCCGTGGTGAAGCTCGATGTCCGCGAGGGAATCGCGAGGCCATGGGGGCCATGAGGGCGGCACGAAGGTCGCGGGGCCGCTAGGGCGGCAAGAGGCCGCGAGGGCTGCGAGGGCGGCGTAGAGGCTGCAGGGTCGTGAGGGCGGCGCGAAGGCCGTGGGGGGTGTGAGGTCGCGAGTGTGGCATGAGGCCGTAGGGGGTGCATGAGGGTGGCACGGAGGCCATGGGGCCGCAAGGGCGGCACGGAGGCCGTGGGCCTGCGAGGGCGGCACGGAGGCTGCGGGGCCGCGAGGGCGGCGTGAGGCCGCGGGGGTGCTGCGAGGGCGGCTCAAGGCTGCAGGGGGGCCACGAGGGCGGCGTGGAGGTCGCAGGGCCACGATGGAGGCGAGAAGTCCATGGGGGCCACGAGGCGGTGGAGGTCGCGGGCGGCGGGGTGCCATGGAGGTCATGGGGGCCACGAGGGCATGGGCGGAGGGGTGTCGTGCCTTCATCGGCGACCAGCTTGACCAGCCTCCCTTCACTCGTCGCCTTCATCACAACTGGCGGTGTTTCGGCTGTCATATCCATTTTTCATCGTGGCATAAAGCCGCCTTCTTCCATCATGAAGAACACACCATTCAAGAAGAATGGTGGAGGGGTCGGGCCATGTTTGTTAGGCCCACACCCTCCTCATTAGAGTGGTAGCAAGCAGCTCAACAAAATATTGAATGAAGAACTTCAAACCCTATAACCTCCCACAATGATTATTCCCAAACCCGCAAATGAAATCATCCACGGATCAACTAGTTGGGGAGTTGATCTGCGCTCTTTGTTTTAGAAGGAAATAACATGGGAATATAGACATACACAATTAAACCCCTACTTCAGAGATTTGTTGACAAAATTTGTGAGGAAAGAGATGAAGTCATTGAGGATAGAAGGACATCGGTGACGTCATCATTTCCTCGATCATCGGTTCGTTGTCACTGAAGATGCTCCACATCGGCGTGAGCGTTCTTCGTTGGGGAGCACATTATTCATTAGAGAACATGTTCTTCATTGGAGAGAATAATCCTCCAAAGGTTATTCTCTCCCAATTCCACCAAAATGTGAAATAGCCAACTTGTTAATTTAAGTTTATCAAAATAAATTAAGTTGGCACAAAAAAGTTGGCATAATTAATGTACTGTGTTGTCACCATTAATTATCTCATTTAATTTGCCCAATTAAATGGATTTTTGTTGGCATAATTAAAGTTGGAGGAGTTGAGAGGTTTTCTCTCATTAAAGGGGTTTGGGTGGTCCCCGCCTCTAAATTCAAAATGGGGGTTAGTTCAGGTGGTCTCCACCACTTAACAACCCCATGGGAGGTTTAGGGTCGAGTGGTCTCCACCACCATAACCCATGTTGAGGGGTTTCAAACAATAAAAATGTTAGAAATTTTTATTTTTATTTTATTCTTTCACGAAAATCACAAAAACTATCTTTCACTCTCGACTCACTGCGGTTGAGGTGAAGGTCTCCTTAAGCAAATACCGCCGTTGTGAGTTCAATAGTGTCCTCATATTTCAATTCCAAGCACCGGTTCAAAAGTTAGAAAAATCCGCTCGCATGTTTACTGAATGTACCCGAAAAAAAGTTCAGAAATTCATTCCGAGCACACCGAGCCTCAGAATCACCCGCGATCAATTTTCACATACTCGTAAAATTCCCATATATGTAAAAAAATTACATGGAAATTTTGGGTCTTTACACATTACACCTATTGTGATATTGAAGAAAATAATAATGTTATTAATTATTATATCTGAAAATCAAGGAAAATGTATCAAATGGATGTTAAATCAACTTTCATGAATGGTGAGTAGGAAGAAAATATTTATATTGAGAATTATAAAGGCTTTGTTCTTTAAAATAATTGAGTAATAATGTGTAAACTAAAAAGGGTATATTTGGAAAAAAAATATAGGCTCCTAGAGCATAGTATTATATGATTTATGGAAATATAAGGAGAATGGGTTTCAAAAGGGAATAGTGTACACCAAATTTTACATCAATCAATTTAAATCAGGTACTCAAATTATAAATTTATATGTTAATGAAATTATCATTACATGTGACCAAGAGAGTTCTTGTAGTAAATATTCTGAAAAAATAAAAAAAGTGTTTGAATTGTTCACACATGGAGGGTTGCATTTTTTTTCTAAGGTTAAAACTATTAAAAGTGGAAGGATTCATATTTTCATCCAAAGATAAGTATGGAATATAATTATTGAATAAATAAAACATGGAAGACTCCAAAACAGTATCTACAGCTATACAAGTTGGAATAAAACTATCTAAACATCCTGAAGAAGGATGTGTAAATCGAAGAGAGTATAGAAGATTGATTAGAACCTTAATATATTTTATGAAATTGATACCTAACATTGTATATATAGAAATATTATGTGATAGATGTTATAGTGGTCTAAAAGAATCATATTTAATGGATTCCATGATAGTCATTAAATATGAAAATGGCACATTGAATTTTAAACTACTGCACATGAAATGAGAGAAATTGATTCTATATGAATTCACTAATATATATTTAAAAGATAATTATGATGATATGAAGTCCACTTAAAAAGGATCAAGTCCTCTTGGAAGGAACCATGTGATTTGGCATTGTAAATATAGAACTCTTTCATATTGATTACCATAATGGATGAATATATTATTTATATCAGTGCATGTACACATATGATTTGGATGAATAAGAAGCATGATTATTTGAGAGAGAATATTAAAAACCCATTAAAATTTTCATTTGAAAAATTAATGTTTCATTTATCATTATAAATATCTTTTGAAATGGTTATGATTCAAGCACATTGATATCAGGTTTCACATCATTGGATAGAAGGTAGTCAGTGGTGAAATAGAACTAGAGTTTATTCATACCTGATATTAACTTGATGATGTATTTATGATGGATATTCCAAATCATAGATTCGGGACTATATGTTTTAATATAAATTTACATCCCTTCCCTATATCTTGATGGACATTGAGTGGAAACCCCCACTATATTTTGGATGTTTTTTCAAAGGGAGAAGAAGAAGTACAACTCTGTATCATCTCTATTCTAACTCTAGAGCTATTATTGTTGAAAAAGGGGGGGAAATGATCAATGTGTGCTTGTAATTAGAGGTAGAACATTAAAATTACTCAAAAAACTTTCATTAAGAGATGGAAATATATGAATGCCCTAATTTATATTTTTGTGGGGTGTCAATATTCCTCACACTTGAGAAAAGACATGATTTAATTCCTCATACATGAGCTTATTAGTTTTTGTAAGGACTTTATTTGAGTTTTACGATCAATATAAGGGTGGATATTGAAGTAACTTGTGAAATTAATTATGATTTCATTTTTTTCAACCACGTCTGTGTAAATAATTATGAAATAATTTAGAATGAATGTCAGTTTTTTGAGGTATTGTGGAAGTCTCTGAAATTATTTGAGTAGAGGAGGATAAATTCTAGAATATATAGGTTTTGATAAATTTGATAAATTTATAAACATATTGGTCTCTTTAAGGTTAAAAATATAACATCATAAGGTTCCCTATAGTTCATAGGATTCCCACCTTTATGAGAAATTGGGAGGATAAACTTCATAATGTTGTTCATAAATATTATAATTTTTCTTAAATCTTTGTAAGGTTCCCTGAGACTTCATAACAAAGAATTAATTTATATGGTTATCCATAAAGTCTTTTTAAGGTTTAATATTTCTAAGGTGAAAATTTCATAGGTTCGAGTACATTACATACGAACATTCATGGACTTCATATGGTTTTATATAGTACATTTTAACATATAGAGAAAGTTTATAAGGATCATTAAATTATGAAGTATCTATTAAATCCCAAAATAATTATTATAAAGAAATTAATATCTGACAATGGTTGATCTATTTATTCATTATTTTTATATAACAATCATTCTGATGAGTTTTTATTCAAGAACATAATGATGAATCAAACTGATTTTTTTAGTAAGTGAGAGGTAGTTGCAATGCAAGTAGGATTGACACACTATGAATCCAAATTAATTACTACATGGAATATATTTAAAATATCTATTTATTGATTATAATTTTTTAATAAGGAAATATACCAAATCTCATATTTATTTAAATTAAACCATGACTAGTATTTGAACATGCTCAAACAAGTGTGATTTTCAAAATTTGTTAACTTTATTTGAATGAGAAGATCGCATAGCTAAAAATAAAGTGGATATTCCATATTTTTATTATTAGATAATATTCATGATATTTTGTGAATATATTTGATTGAAATATATATATACTATGTTTGTTTAAGGATAGATAATGTATGTTTCAATACTTTTATATATTGAAGAACATTTGTATTAAAGATATAAATGATCGATAGAAAATTCACTTATACTAATCAATAGTGTTGAGGGAGGAGAGGTAATTGATGGTCATCCAAATGCTTATGAATGAGGAGGAAAACTGACCCATGTGTGTAGCCTCTCATGTATATGTTTATCATTTTGATAGATTGGTATGGGAGGTTTTTCATGCATGCTATTTTTACAATTTTATTGTCATATAAGAAACATCCACTAGAATAATATCTATATTTTGATGCAAATGAATCTATTGGAATTACACAGATCTTGTTCACATAAATAGAAATGGGACTTGTAGGAGGACACATTTTTTCTATATAAAATCTTCCATATAGTTGTTGTCTCTCTGTAGATATTAAAGGATGTATACTTACCTTATATTGTAATATCATAATGATCCTTTTAAGAGTTATAAAAGAACGTTACCCTCTCTTGTAATCACTTAATTATATTGAAAATATTGGTCTTAGAACTAAACCTGAACCTTGTAAGGATTAGGTACCCATGTTGGGAATGAACCTTGTGAAAATCCATCAGTACTATTCAATTTAAATTAATATTTTATACTGGGGGTGGGAGTATTTATAGTGACTATATATAGTCTTTAAAATTTTAAACGGGATTATTTGAATATAAATTTCTAAAATAGTACCATTGATTCACCTCCATTCCAAGTGGTACAATAACTAACCTTGAACTTCACCACATTAAACCATTATTATGTTCTATTCACTTAGTAATCCACTATACACAATATAAAATTAATTTTAAGTGGACTTATTTATATGATTATAAAATGTAGACACATTGGCCCAAGGTGAATGACCTTAAAATATTCACATTTGGTCATGGTTTTATAACCATAAAAAGGTACCACCATGGCCCTTTTCACATGGAAAAAAATTATGAAGTGACTCTTTAAATTCCAGTGTATCCTCTTTAAGTCCTCCCATGGAACTTAAATCTTATTGTAAACCTGTAATGCCTTCCTAAATTTCCTGAAACTCTAGGTTACTAATTAAGTCCTCCTAGGAGGCCATAAATCTTAGTGTAACATTGTTAAATCCTCTTGGGAAACCATAAATCCCAATGTACCACCATAATCCATCAAAAATGGAATAGAATTTTAGTGTACAATATAGGACATCCTATATGGTGTTATACTCTATAGTGAAAATCTGCATGGATTTAAACTATATAAAACCAAACACACATATAGAACTGCATGCAATGATCATGAAATTACCTTTAAATTGAGAAAAATATTATTTAAATTCATTGATGTACCCTTCCAAATGGATAAATTATTGTTAATCATTTTCATAATAACTATTTTCTTCATTGAGGGGGAGTGATATGTAAAATAAATCTATATTTTTATCAAGAAGTATTTAAAAAATACACAATTAAGTCTATAATAGTTTCCCATACTAGATAATAAATTCCCAAAGGATATGAGTCAACCCCCCATACTCCCGATTTTAATGGATAATATATAAATCATATTTAATATATCTTTAATGGATATCTATATTTGGAATTCAAGATTTTGATGATTGTAGAATAGAAAACATCTAAAAAAATCTTTAACCCAATATGATATCCTTTACTTATAAAAGAGATAAACTGAAGGTACACATTTACCTATGATACTTCACTAAAGGGTTTTTGTATTTTATGAATCTTAAATTATATAAATCAATTCATAAAATGGATATTGATTAAAAATGGCATAAACCTATCATGTGAGTAACTTGATGGTTATTGATGCATTTAAGACCTAAAAACCAGCATGTGAGTAACTCAATGGTTCTTGGAGGTGTGGAAATGACAGAAGTGTGAGTAATAGGAGTGGTTAGCTGGGATCATGAATAATTACAAATAATCATGTAGGGAAAAGGTACCTAGGGAATAAATTGAGAGGGGAGGGGGTTTTCTATGGGAATTACTCATGCTCCACTGTTACTTGTAAACCTTGTACCCAGTGCCGTTTGTACCTAATGAAACACTGCTCGGATGGGTTACCATAGATGGTAGGGCAGGGGAGCCTTTCCTAGTGTGACTGGAATTCAGTAGACTATCCTGTAATTTTGGTGTCATGGTGGTAAAACAGTTATAATTTTTATTCATAAAATTAATAATTGTTTTTTTTGGTGGGACCCATTTGGACGTTTGGATTAATGAGGTAGATAAACATTTGAGAATCCCAAAATCTTGGTGAAATCTATCACTAGAAGCTATGACTTATTTTTCTTCAATTTTGTATTCATAATTTGATGGAGCTTAAATAATTGAAGTTCCAATGATTTTGAATTTTTTTACACTCAAAATTCAGTTAATAACATAACATAGAATGTGAATCGATGGACCAGAAAACAAAAACAAAAAAATGTATCTCAGCAGGGAAACTAACCCATCTGGATTTTTTTGGGAAACTTTAAAACTAGTCATCCATCTATTTCCATAGATATCCTAAAGAATGTGTTGGATACTACATGTGAACGAGAGGTAAATATTAGATCAGGTTATAAAAGTGTTGAGGTTTTTGGAGAGAGTGGTGGTTCGTAGGGGGTTAGGAAGGGATAAAAGAGACGAGGGGTAATCCAATCATGAGATAGGATATGAGACAACGTTCTAAAAAAAGTTCATAAGTAGCATCAACTTATTACAAAAAAATAGCTAACAAATTTTCAATAAAATACTCAAAACCAAAACCTGAAAATCAATGAAAAAGTTCATCTTAGTGAAGCTATAGTTTTTATAGGAGTTGAGGTAATGGAAGTGGTATGGGTAACAGGAGCAGACTGCTGGGATCGTAAAGATTTCCAATTAATCATGCATGAAAAAGTTTCCTAAATCATAAATGGAAGGGGTGGGGTGTGTTTGGGGGGAGTAATCACTTTCTGTGGGTACTTGAAAACCATGTACCTGGTGATTTTTTCACCTAGCGGAGCACTACTTGGATGGGTTATCGTGGATGGTGGGGTGGAGGATATCATCTTGGAGTGGCTAGCATTAGGTTTACCTAACTACAATGGTGATCTCATGGTGGTACAGACTTTTATAATTTTTATTCATAAAATAAACAAAGTGTTTTTGTGGGATATATTTGGAGGTTTTTATTGATGAGGTGTATAAACATTTGAGAATCCCAAAATATTGGTGAAAACCATCACTGGAAGCTATAAATTCTTCTACTTTTATTTTTTATATAGAATTTGATGGATCTGAAATAATTGAATTGCTAAAAAATTTGAATTTTTGTTTACACTCAAAATGAAATTGATAACAAAACATGGGATGTGAATCGATTGACCAAAAAACAAAAAACAAAAAAAGGTATCTCGATAGGGTATCCTACCTAGATTGATTTTTTTAGAGAAACCTTGAAAGAAATTTTCCATTTATTTACATGTATATCCTCAATAAAACATTGTCCAATTCATGAAAAAGTGAGGTAGAGAGTGAAACATGTTACAAAAATGTTAAGATTTTTTGAGAGAGTGGTAGTTCTCATGGGGTTAGGAATGGATGGAAGAGTTTAGGGGTAAGCCAAACATGAGACAGAAGATGACCAAAACATATCCACAAAGTTCATGAGTAGAATCAAATTATGAAAAAAAACCAATAACAAATTTTCAATAAAATACTAAAAATAAAATAACTAAAAATCGGTGAACAAGTTCTTCTTAGTGGAGCTACAGGTGTTCTGGGAGGTGTGTCAACTACAGGAGTGTGGGTAATGGGATCGGATAGATGGGATCATGAATACTTCCAATTAATCATTGAAGGAATAAATACTTAGGGAATAAATGGTAGCGGTTGATGGGGGCAGTACCCACTCTCCATAAGTACTTGTAAACCTTGTACCCAACACCATTTTTTCCTAGTGGAGTGCTACTCAGATGGGTTACCGTATATGGTAGGTTGGAGGAGACCTTCTTTTTGTGGCTAGAATTTGATGAACCTAAATGAAATTATGGTGTTTTGGAGGATCATACTATAATATTTTTTAATCATAAAATAAATAAAGAGTTTTTTGGTGGGATCCATTTAGAGGTTTGGATTGATGAGGTGGATAAACCTTTTAGAATCCCAAAATCTTAGTGAAAACTATCACTCGAATCTATGACTTCTTATGCTTCAATTTTGGATGCATAATTTGATGGATCTGAAATAATTGAACTACCAAAAATTTTTAATTTTTTTTACACTCAAAATGAAGTTGATAAAATAACATAGAATGTAAATCGATAGACCAAAAAACAAAAAAAAATGTATCTCGGTAGAGTTTCTAACCTAGATATATTTTTTTAGATCAACCTTCAAACGATTCGACCATCCATTTCTATAGATATCCTCAAGAAATCATTTTCCAATGCATGAAAAATGTATGTACAGGGTGAATCATGTTAGAAAATTGTTGATGTTTTTCGATAGAGTGGTGGTTGAAAAGGGGTTAGGAAGGGATGGAAGAGGTGGGATTAATCCAATAATGAGATAAGAGATGATTAAAACTTCTCCACATAATATTATTCCAAAAATGATAATAAATTTTCAATAAAATACTCAAAACAAAAGACCTAAAAATAGATGAAAAAGTTGTTCTTAGTGGAGCCAAAGGTGTTCTGAGACATGTGCCAATGGAAGAAATGTGGATAACGGGAGAAAATGAATGGAATCATGAAGACTGCTAATTAGTCATTTAGGGAAAATATTACAAGGGAATAAATGGAAGGGGTAGTACCCACTCTTCATGAGTATTTTTAAACCTTGTACATGTTTCCATTTGTGCCTCGAGGGGCATTTCTTAGATGATTTATTGCAGATAGCGGGGTGGAGGATCCCTAACTACTATGAATTTGGTTCAATGGACCTGACTGCAACAGTGATGTCACAGTGGTTCAAACTATTATAAGTTTTATTCATAAAATAAATAAATATTTTTTTGGTAGTATCTGTTTTGAGGTTTGGATTGATGAGGTGGATAAACCTTAGGGAATCCCAAAATTTTAGTAAAAAAAATCACTAAAATCTATGACTTATTTTTCTTTGATTTTGGAAGCAGAATTTGATAAAACTAAAATATATTAAATAACAACAATTTTGAATTTTTTTACACTCAAAATGAAGTTGACAAAAAAAATAGAATCTGAATCGATATACCAAAAAACAAAAACAAAAAAAATTATCTCAATAGGGTAGCTAACCTAGTTGTATTTTTATAGAGAAATCTTGAAACTAGTCATCCATCCATTTCCATGGATATCCTACAAAAGGTAGGTAGAGAGTGGATCAGGTTAGTAAAGTGTTGAGGTTTTTGGAGAGAGTGGTGGTTCGTATGGGGGTTATAAAGGGCTGGAGAGGTGAGGGGTAATCAAATCATAAGATGGGAGATGATCCAAACTTCTTCACAAATTTTATAAGTAGAATAAATTTATGATAAAAATTTGATAACAATTTTTAACGTCCTCTAATCCAAAACTCTCTCATGTAGCCAAAATGGATTAGTTAAGGGTCCTCAAGCACACATCCTTATACGTCAGAGGATTCCAGCTAGCAGTGGGGGTGTAATGAGTATAGTGGGGAGACTATACCCCCTAGTTCAGAGTTATAATATAGAAAAAATAAACAATATAAATGATTATCAAAGTGATGGAAAATAGTGGAAATAGTATATCATATAAATGGGAAGTAAAATGAGGAACCAATGAACCAATAATAATTAATAATCTTAAAACAAAATGAAATGTATCTAAATTTCAAAGTGAAAACAATACAAAAAAATAATCATCTAACACAAAAAACTCAAAAAGACCTCTGTCCTAAACCCCATGTTTGTCCCACCTCCAAACTTCAGTCCATCCAGTAGGCAAAAATCATCAATAATTTTCTTTTCCATTATCCAAACCCATATCCATATAGTCTTATTAGGTACCAAACAGCGGCCCAAATAGGGTGTGATTAAAACTCAGTAGGCCAGCACCACCATGTCTGAACAAAACTAGTCTCATAATAAGTTCATGCAATAAAGTGATAAACATGTGTATTAATTAATAAATTAATATAATACATAAATCAACCTGCTTCAACACCATTCCAGTATGTCTCTGATCATATTTCACAACCATTCCAACCATAACTATAAATCATGTCATAATCAAACAACCAGGCATATCCCTCTGTATAATCATTTTAGCCTCTAGTCATAGACCTATATATAAACATTTAATCATAAACTAGGACAAGACCTATATATAATAATTTCAACATGTCTCACTAGGTATATACTTCTATATAAGTATTTCAGCATGTATCACTAGTAATAACCTACTATATAAGTACTTTAGCATGTATCACTAGGCATAACCCTAGATATAAGCATTTCCGCATGTATCACTGGGCATAGCCTGCTATATAATCATTTCATCATGTATCACTAGGAAAATACATCTATATAAGCATTTCAATATCACCGATCATAGCCCTATATATAAGCATTACAACATCAACTCAACAATTCATAAGAGAAAGGATATCAGAATATCACATCATAAGCCTCAATGGTTAATTATAAAAATTACCATTTGTCATTCAATTAAAATTTAATTTATATATCAATTTATCAACATCCATAACAATATCCCATAATATATTACCAAAATGATTCTATATCAAGCAATCACTAGCAATCTTATTTCATGCTAAACACACTTTAAACCATTATCCAAAACATTATTAATCAAAGGGTTTTCTCACCCTATGGGTAGCCTTAATCCAAGATGAAAAACCATTGAATCCAAAGGGATCCAAGGATTAATATATCACATGATTTATACCATTCATCATTCAATTAATAAATTAACACATCATGGTGGCTCAATCATAGTATTTCACATTCTCAACAATTAAACAAACCATAGGGTTAGGTTTTAGACCCCCTACATTTATCCAGTGATTAAGAAATGCTTCCAACAATAATCTCTAATAATAATAGAGGTGATGAAGATCACAAGAAGGAAACTAGATCACATGGAGTAAGATCAACATGATTTCATAGCTAAGAATCAAAAGGAAACACCACTTCAACAGAAAAAAAAGAGGAAATGATAAAACAAAAATAAAGGAACCTACTAGGGATAAAACACTAAAAAGTGACGTCCATAGGTGATTAAGTATATCTAGAACCTCTGGGACTCACCTAGGACTCAATAGGAGGGGATTCACAAATGTTTTAATGAGAACACAGGTGTGTGATGCTACTTAAAACTTTTTCTCATGAAAATTACACGATGTATAATCCCTTTACACATCATGTATTTATTATTAATGGTTTATGCTGCAAAACTCATCAACTTGGATTAATTTTAACCATAATATGACATTACACATTGCGTAATGGATTTATGGTTTGTATTACCTTCACAATGTGAACCTGGTTCATGGTTTCTGTCTGGGAACATTTACATGTTATGTAACATGTACACGACGTGTAAATTCCCTACAGACAGTTTCCAACCTATCTTCCGAAAAAGATGAAAACCCTCCTATGAAGCCTTCCAAAATCACAAAAAACCATTTTAATACCATTGAACACATTTATACCTAGACTCCATTAATTCAAAGAATCATACATCCTTGAACTTCAGGTTATTTTCTCCAACAAAGGCTCTCTATCTCTAAATAAGATTAAGCCACCAAGGTTTAAAGATAAATGAAAACCCAAAAAATGTGTTTAATGAAAAAATAAAAGAGGGATTTACCTAGAAAAATATGGTATCTTACAAAAAAATCAATAAAATACGCAAAACAAAATACCTTTAATTGAGAGATAAATCGGCATGGTGGAGCCCTGGGTGTTCTGGGAGGTGTGGCAATGGAAGAAGCATGGTAAATGGGATCATACAACTAGGATTGTGAAGACTTACAATTAATAATGTATGGAAAATTTTCATAGGGAATAATTGATAGGGGTATATTGTGTTATTAATCACTCTCCATAGGTACTTTTAAACCATGTACCTAGCATTTTTTTAGCCTAGAAGAGCGCTTATGGCAACCCTTGTCTTTATTATACATTAATTCATAATTAATTAAATAATATTAAACCTAATAAAACCCAGAATGTCAATAATTCTTGGGTATTTTTTAATTAGTTAGATTACATAAAAATCTTAAAATAGGGAATACATCACCATTTTTGAAAACTTCCTTAACATGCTCATTTTATTCCGTTATACTTAAAACTTTATGGGATAACCTGGGGACATACATAAGAAAGGGGTGAGCTATAAAGGCCAGTAAGGAAATAAACATGGAATAACATGAAGAAATTATTACATGTTAAAAAATAGGAATATCAATGAGACATAAAAAGGGTTATAATCATAAACATGAACAATGATTCATGATATAGCATGATAGCATAAAGGCAACATGGGAAATGTGACAACAACTTTAAACATGGAATTATAAAAATAGTTCAAGGATAAATGCTAAGAAATCATGATAAAAAACGTCTCATGATAGATTATTTTTACTCTATAAACCCTTTCATTATGTCTCATGAGACTAAAACATTATCCAATTCATTGGAGTGTTATATAATTCCCGGTGCACCCGTCACTTTTATTTCATTTACATGCATAAATGTGCCACATAGATCATAAAACATGAAATAATTTATCATATAATTTTATTCTAAGATCAAGGAGTGTAGAATAAATACATTTAAGTCCCCAATAAAATTCCTATAAGTGCATAAATTTGAACACCCTTGATAGGAAATGGGTACGATTATTCACTACACAATTGTTTGGTATGGAAAATCACTGTGAAATTTTGGTAGCATAATGGGGGAACATAAATATTCATGGGAGGGATTGATGATATTGAAAGGGTTATATCATCATTTATACATCGTATGGTTGTTAAGTTAGATATGGAAGAACATATCCCAACATTATTAATTCTAGAATAAAGGTATAATATAATGAAAATTCTTGAATAAAGAGAAGAAGGAGAGGATCTATTACTAAATTTCGGTATGATAAGGGATTAGTTAAAGGTCAATATGAGAGGGGATAAATGACCTATCATTTAAATAACATCAAGTGGATAGTAATTTTATTTTTATAAATGTATGAAAATATTACCAATTTTAATTAAAAATGATAATTTCAAAGAAGGTGCTTGAATTGAAAAGAATATAAATGTCCTTTACTAAATTTCGGCATGGTAACAGGTGTACATAAATGTTAATGGGAGAGATTAATGAGAGTTAAAGGGGTTTATCGTCACATGAAAATAAAAAAAATGAAATAATATTTATGTATAAAAACATACCAAAATAAGAACACATGGAAATTAAGAGGCATAACATAAAAGAGGTTCCTAAATAAAATGAAGAGAGGGAGATCCCTTACCTTGAGTGTGTAATTCAAAATACCTAAGAGGAGATTCTTGAGAGCTTGGGGGAACCTTATGAGGACTATATCAAGGGTAGGGAAGATTAATTATGTTATACAATGTTTTTGAGTGAATAAGAATGAGAGATTGTGTGGGTTTATATGGGAAATGAGTGTGGAATTCTTAATTATTTCTCAAACATACATTTTGGGATCTATATAATAAAGTAATAAAAATAAAAAAACTTCCTATGGTTTTTTATCATGGTTTCTACAAAATTAGAGTGGTTTTAATTATTTTATTAATCAAAGGGCCTAACTTAATAAAATATTTCCATTTGTGATGTGGAAGTGAGTCATGTCCTTAAAGAAATGATTTTAAAACCTTAAAATATATTATAAGTTTTGGAGGATTCATAAAAAAATTATAAAATTAATCAAATAAACTTAAAATTGTATTATTTTAAAGGGAAAAAATATATTTGGTCATGTATACCATTTATAGTATTTATTACATAATTTTTTATTCATTATGAGGTCATAATACACCTTGTATATTTATATAGTATTTAAATTTTACTTGAAAATTCGACAGTCTCAAAAAATTATGAAAAATTAATTTTTGGATAAATTAAATGTTATGATTTCAAAAATAATATTTATTTTATCAAAATAATTTTCTAAATATTTGAATTTTCACTTTTAATATAAGAATTGACATTTATTGAGAAATGAGGGGTCTTTTTACAATAACAGTTTTCAAACCCTTACAAAAATTACATTTGACTTTATAAAAATTATATGATAATTTATATTTAATAAAAACTAATTAATAATTATATTTTATTAAAATATTATTTATTTCAAAAATCCATTAATTCCTCAAAATAAATTCCTTAATTTAATTTTAATATTACCCAAAAATATAATTTGTTTTTAATTGTATCAAAATAAAAATCATTTATAAAGTAAAAATAAGATGAAAATATATTCATTATTATATATAATATACATATTCATATTATTAGGGTATTTATACGTAGTCCTTTATTACACCAATAAACACCCTAAGGGTATGGTGTGTGACAATGAGACTTCCATGGGGTGGTTCATCGTACATGGTTTGGGATGTGATCTCGATGAGCTTGAACTTATCTCATAAGAAGTTTTGATCATGCTTAAATTGTTGGATATCATCTTGGTCCTGGTCAAGGGTAAATCCTTGTTATTTTATCTCCCTTGTAATTTCTAATAAATGGGTTATATATGGTATGTTTCTACTTGTTGAGTCCATCACTTCCTTTGTCTGTGTAAATTTGATTTTTTAAAACCCTATATTTATATTAATGATATGATCACTATTAAATGACTATATTATCAATGGTTAAGATTCATAAAAGTATTTTAAATATGATAGGATATAATAAAACCAAGGAAGTGCATGTGTTTTCTATAACTTTAATACATAATAATTGGTTTAATTAAACCACTAAGGAAAATTTATTTATAAAAGTTTGGTTAGTTTCAATCATACCCTATTCATAAATTTTTCCCTTGAAATTTTCATTTCATGTACTAAAATAGATTAGGGTAACTCTATTTCATCACCTCCTTCAGTTCCCACATCACTTATTCAAACTGGTGGTTTCTCCATGTCACTTTGACCGGGTCTATTGTCTTATTCCACAAAACCTTATCTCTAAAATCTAATATCTTTATCAGATTATCCTCATAGAAAAGATCATTCTCTAATGGTACCACCTTTGGATTGAGTACATGTGAGGATTATGGTGTTTACTTCCTCAATAGTGATATGTATAACACATCATGTACCTGAGATAGGTAAGGTGGGAGTGTTAGTTGATAGGCCACCGCTCAGATGTGATCAAGGATCTTGAAGGGGTTTATGTATCTTAGACTAAGCTTTCCCTTATTCCAAAATCTCTTGACTTTATTCCATACAGATATGTGTAGGAATACTTTATATCCAATATTAAACACTAGTTCTTTCTTATGATTTTCAATATAGATCTTGTCATGACCCCTCCCCCGGGGCCTGTGCCGTGACTACCCCAAGCCCACCTTCCATAGGCCAGGGGTTGGTGACTAGCACTGGAAAGACGTATCCCTAAAACAGGAAGGAATTTCCTTTAAACCTATACACACATAGACTATGTACACAACAAAAGTAAACCACATAGTAAAACTGCTAAAGTAAAAGTGTGAACTGAAAGTAAGGGGCTAGTATACTATCCAAACTAAAAGAGATAATACAACAGAAAAAAGAAAACAACTACTAAGATCGACCAATAAGGATCCTACCTGAAGGGTAGGTTCAGCTTATCACTACGGCTCTCTATGTCAATCGGTCACCTCTGTGCACCATCTGGTCCTAGATTCCAAACCTCGGTCAAGTATTTCCATCGTCTGTACAAGACACAACAAGGTGTGGGAAAATCCCATGCAGGGGGTGAGTATAAAAATACCCAGTAGGGATCCCGACACCCCTGATGGTCTCTCCGAATTCCACAAATGAAAAAACAAAAAAGCATGATCTCAATCACAAAGCATAAGGAAAGAATTATCTCAAAACAGGTATACAACTTAAGTACCGAAGTAGAGATGATTAGTCGTAAAGCTAGATCATCTTATTCTGTTGATAGGCTCTATGGCTGACCCACACAGAATCGATAGATGCTAACCCACATAGAATCGCTAGGCACTGACCCACACAGGATCGATAGGCGCTAACCCACACAGAAACATTGAGCGCTGACCCACACAAGATTGATAGGTACTGACCCACACAGGATCGATAAGTGCTAAACCACTGAGGATTTCTAGGTGCTAACCCACGGAGGATCGCTAAGTGCTTACTCATGGATGATCGATGAGTTCTGACCCAAGGAGGATCATTGAGTAATGACCCACTGAGGATAGCTAAACCTTCATTACGTCACATCCAGCCATCGGATTTTCGCACTAATCATGCTTGATTCTGGGAGGATCTGATCCTCAATCCATTGGTTGTACCTCAACCACCATGAAGTCCCACGAAGAAGTAACCCGATGAACCGCCATATCATAAGGGTTTCAATGCAATGGATGGTGGTTTAATCGGATGCCCAGTATATTAGTTATAGGAATTTTAGTGTCAAGGGCTCGGTTGGATTCTAATCTGATCCAACCCAATCGTACTCCAATTTTCTTGAAAACCCAATTGAATTTTCTCAAAATTCTAGCCTCGTCCAAAGGTATTTGGCACCGCAGATGGTTTTTCAAACGGACATCCAGTTTAGGAGATGTAACCCTTTAACCGAAACTAGGCCGTAAGTGGCTCTGGATCCGGACCGACCCAGTCCGAAGGGGCTGGGCTCGGCCCGGTTCGACTGGGCTCGGCCCGAAGGGGATTGGCAATGGGCTCGGACCACTAGGCCATGGTACCATCCCGGCCCACCCGTTTGGGCGCAGCTTGTTGGGCTGCTAGACCAACCCGGCCCACTGGCTGGTCATGGCCCGCCAGTTGGGCACGTGGGTTGAATTCCCTCCTTAATGTCTTGGTCGTTCGGGCTCCTCCATCAGCGGAAACATTTTTCGCCTCTCCACCTGGCCGATTTGTGTGGACTAGTCACATGCGGGACCCATGGGGTGCGGTTCCTCCATCTGCCATGGCTCGGAGCCGCGACCCTCCTCCGTGATGTGTTGTTGGGGCATGCCGCCACCGTCAACGCGGTCGGCATCAGCCGACCTCCCCTATCCTCCCTGGTGCCTTCAGGCACCTCTATCCCTTCATGGTCGGTGAGAGTCGTCTGCTGCCTCCTCTAGTCGTCGGCGTCGTCGCACCGGTGGAGCTTACACGGGCCACCAGTGAATCCTCAGTTATCTTATTTTCTTCCTGAATGTGCCTATGGGCCTTCTGGGATGTCTCCATCATTGTGTGGGCCCCGGATCCATCTTTATACTGTATTGGTCAGTCACCCATGAATAACGCAATCAAGCAACATTGCTGGAGGTTCTGGGCCTTGTTCGGTTTCTGCCCACGCCCTCCGTGTTATAACAAGGAAAGGGGTTAGAAATCATCAATAGTAGATGAAACATAAAACTCTTAGAAATAAATAAATACCAACCACTAACTTGAATTAGTTGGGAGGAACTGCAGATGATGAATAAGGATCTGCGTCCGAAGGTGTTCTTCAGCATTCGTCGTTGCCCGTTGATTCCTCCAACGACCATCGCTCGATCACCGTTCTTCGCTAGAGTAGAAAGTCTTCGGTGTTTCGTCAGATCCTCCTCTCGTATCTCTCCCAAAACCCATGCCCAATCTTTGAATAAATAGAATAATAGTCTCCCATGTTGTGTTTAATATTATCGCTCATTAATTAACTGTAATTAATGAGTCAATTAAACACAAAAGCATTGTCATTACAAAACCAAAGAAATGAGAGGTTTAGGACATTAAAATTATCTCATTAAAAGTATGATGTTGCACTACGATCCCACTACTGTCGCTCAATGGTTACAAGGAATGAAGAAAATAACTTTTGATTTATTTTATTATGATTTTTGTAAGGTCCAAAATTTAACTTTTTTGTCCAACCCTTGCCGATAGAAGTTGAGCTTCCCTTAAGTGAATCCTAGCACTACGAATCCAGCGATGCTCTCATATTTTTCATTCGATCACCAGTTCAAAATATAGAAATTTTCACCCACACATTTACTGAGTGTAACTTAAAAAAATTTCAAAAATTCGTTTTGGGCTCTCCGAGACTCGGAATCTTGTGCCGTCAATTTTCACAATCTTGTAAGAATTTCATTTAAATAAAAAAATTTACATGGAATTTTCGAGTCTTTACAGCTCTTTTATCAACTCTTAGAATCCTTGATGTGCTTATGAATGGTCTTCACCTTTTCCACCATTTCCTCAACCATTTGGGGACCTAGAAGTTTTTACTCCCAAAATTCATCCCAACATGCATGTGTTCTTCACCTCTTACCAAAAAGTGATTCATAGGGGGGATTTGGATGCTTGATTGGAAACTATTATTGAATGGTAACTCAAACATATGAAGATATTGATCCCATCCTCTTTTGATGTCAATTGAAAATTCCCTCAATATTTCCTCAAGTGTCTAGATAATCTTCTTAGATTGTCCATCAGTTTGAGGGTGATAAGTGGTGTTAAAGTTCAACTTAGTATTTAGATCATGTTGGAGACTCTTCCAGAACTTAGAGGTAAATATTGGATCTCAGTCAGATACAATCTATATGGGTCTTCCATGTAGCCTCACCACTTTCCTAATTTATATTCTTATAATTTTATCGATTGAGAAGTCTCTATCAAATTACAATGAAGTGAGAAAGTTTTTTAATTAGATCCACTACAGCCTATATTGAATTATTTCCTCTTAAGGTCTTCATAATACCAGTGACAAATTCTATGGTAATTTTTTCTCATTTCCATGTAGTTATGGGTAATTCTTGCATCATCCCCTTAGATTTTTTTCTTTTATACCTTCACAAAATGACATACAAGACACCTTGATGTATATTTTTTGATCTCCTTCTTCATATTGTCCCACCAATAGTTCTCTCAAAGATCTCGATACATATTTTTTCTCCCTAGATGGATGGACAAGGTCAAAATATGTGTATCATCCAACAATTCATTCTTTAACTCAGTATTTTATAGTACACATAGTCATGACACAAATATAACAATTCATTCTTCATTAACATTGAAATTTGAGGATTTCCCTCTTCTTATAGATTGCAATTTCTTCTAAATTACCACATCATCTATTTGAACATCCTTTACCCTTTCTATAAGGGATGGTTGAGAAATCATTTGTGAAAGGGTTGATAATGTTCCTTCTTTTATGATTCTCATGTATATCCTTTTCAAGTCTATAAAGATCATATCATTCTCAATTCTCATCAATGATAAAAATTTTGGAACCTTTCACTTAGAGAAACTACCACTTTATTCACTTTCACTTAATGGTAGTGGATTGAGCAGGCATAGTCCTTAATCAGCTCTAACCATCTTCGCTGGAACATATTCATATATTTCTATGTGAATATATACTTTTGGATCTTATGATTTTTATATATTTCACACTTCTCCCCAAAGAGATAATTCTACCATATTTTTAATGTGAATATCACTACAGAAAACTCCATATCATGTGTTTGGTAGTTATATTCGTGAACTTTCAATAACCTTAAATCATAGGCTATCACTTTTTCATTATACATTAACACACTACCCAAGCCCTTATTTGAAGCATCATTGTACACTATAAAAATTTACCCACTTTTGGATATCATAATTACTTTTGTAGTGATATGAATCTTCTTAAAATCCTTAAATATCTCTTCAAATTCATTATTCCAAACAAACTTGACTCCCTTATGAGTTATCTTGGTTAGAGGGTTTGACAATCGTGAGAAATTTCTCAAAAACCGATGATAATACTCATCTAATCCAAGTAAACTGTGAATTCCAATTTCTTATATCTTTCATGGGTCCACAGATATCCCGTTTCTTGTGATAATATTCCCCAATAATGTCACTTGGTCTCAGTATGAGTTTGATTAATAACTCAACCTCTCGGCTATGAGAAAGACTAAACAATACTTTAGGAAACACATCAGCAAATTACCTTACAATAGGAATGTTTTCAAGGATGATATTTTCCTTAGACTCAATAATTTGAGCTAGATACTCTTGATCATAGTGAAATAATATATATTATTAAAATGTTGGTTCTAAATAAGATTCATCCTTCTCCATGCACTTTTATATAATCCAAGGATGATTTGTAAAACAGAGAGTGATTTCCTTCTCATGGAAATTTATGTCAACTCTATGTAATGAAATTCAATCCATATGGAGAATTACATCAAATTAAACTAAAGGGATTTTGATAAAATTTTCAATAAGAACATTCCCATAGACTTCAATATGTGATACGACAAACATATAAGTTTTTCTTGATGATATCAAATAATTTCAGGAGATGAATCGATGTTCTTATAAAACATTCAATATATTCTAATAGGGTATGAATTGAAATAAAACATGACATGAACAATTATTGAGTATAGTTTACATGTACTTTAGTCATCATGATCCATCTCAACATAGGAATTTCCTTGTTCCCTTTAGCTTGGAGATTTTCGATGCTCATCATGCCTTTCATCCCTTGTCATAGAGCATTGTCTTGTATAATTCCCAATTTCTCCACATTTACAACATAGAACTGTATAAGTGAACTTAGATTTAACATTATTTTCATCCATAATATTATCCAATTTTCTATGTAAAATGGCTAATTTATTCTCTATATTTCCACAATTAAAACATCTCCTAGTCCCTTTTTAAAAATTCCCTTGGTGATTCATTCCACAATTTTTGAACAAAGTAAATTAGTTATTTCCCTTATCAACTTTATCAGATGAACTTCCTTGAGATTTCATATTCCTCTTCCTTGAAGTATTTTGGCATTCAACTAATTTTGATTTGTTAATTGTGATTTTTGATAGTTTTTTTAGTATAATCCAAAGATGTCCTACTTGAGATCCCATAATGTTAGGCATATCATTGGGGTAGTCATCACATTTCCCTTCAAATTTATTGATTACTCAGTTATTCCTATTTCTGACCATTGGATAGAATAAAGGGAAAATTATGGATGAGTAATTTTAAACTATTGAACTCGTAGAATGGAATACAATAAAATTAAAGGTATAACTTATAAATGACTTTTATTTCTTAACTTATGAATTTCTAGGTTTCAATATATGTTATCTTTGATCTATTTACTAACATAAACACTTATGGGAATTTTTATTCCCTTAAAAATGGTTCATAATGAGCTTGTGAATTTAATAATTCATATCCCCTTAGTGTGAAAAACCAAGTGTGCAGAAAGTCCTATTGTTCTGCATCAGTTCCCAATTGATTCTAGACCAATGCAGTGTTTTCAGGTTTTACTCTGAGGTACATTTGAGCCTAATCCACATCCACTTGTAGTATCCAGAATGTTTTGTATTTTTTTGGAAACCACATTCTTTATACTTAACCAAAATTTAGTGATATATTATTATGTTAAGTATTAGCACTAAGTATTTCACTATATTTTTCTAGTCTTAATCCAAAAAGATAACTAAACTTTCCTTTGATACCAACTATGATAACCCTTGTCCTTATTACACATTAATTTATGATTTATTAAATAATATTACACATAATAAAACTCTAAAGATCAAGAAGCCTAGTGAATTTTAGAATTGGATACCTTATATAACAACTTAAAATAGGTAATACATCGCTATTATTGAAAACTTCCTTAACATTCTCATATTATTCCATTTTACTTAAAACTATATGGGATAACCTGGGGACATACATAAGGAAGGGGTGAGTTATGATACCCAGTAATGGAATAAACATGGTATAACATGAATTAATTATTATATTCTATAAAATAGTAATATCAATGAGACATAAAAGGGGATAAATCATAAACATGAACAATAAGTCATGATATAACATGATAACATAAAGGAAATATGGGAAATGTGACAAGAACATTAAACATGGAATCATAAACATAGGTCAAGGATAACCACCAAGATATCACGATGGAAAAATTATCATTATGGATTAAGTTCACTTCCTAATACCTTTAATTATGTCTCATGAGATAAAAATATTACCCAATGCATTGGAACACTATATAATTCTAGGCACACCCGTCACTTTCATTTCATTCAGATGCATAAGTGGGCCACACTGATCATACAATATGGAATCATTCATCATAAAATTTTATTTAACTATAAAAAATTGGGGAATAAATACATGTAATTCCTAAATAAATGAGTTTAAGTGCATAAATTTTAATACCCTTGATCAGAAATGGGTAAGAGTATTCATTACACAATTGTTTGGAATGGAAAATTGCGATGAAATTTCAGCAGCATAATGGGAGATCATAAATATTAATTGGAGGGATTGATGAGATTGAAATGGTTATATAATAATTTATACATCATAAGGGAAGTAAGGTAGATATATAAGAACATATCACAATATTAGGAATTTTAGAATAAAGATATAAGATAATGAATATGTATGAATAAAGAGGAGAAGGAGAGAATCCCTTACTAAATTTTTGCATGGAAATGGCTTAGGTAAAGTTCAAAATGAGAGGGGATAAATGACCTATCATTAAAATAAAATAAATTTGAAATTAATTAATTTTTTATAAATTTATGAAAATATAACCAATTCTAATTTAAAAGGATAATTTCAAATAAGGTGATTAAATTGAAAATGAAGAGAGGGAAATCCCTTACATTGAAAGTGTGATTCCAAAAGGTTGGGAGGAGCTTCTTGAGAGATTAGGGGAACCTTTTAGGAAATATAGATAAGGTAGGTAATAGTAAGGATGTTCTAAATTTTTTTTTAGTAAATAGGAATGGGATATTGGGTGGGTTTATACAGGAAATGAGTGGGTAATTCTTTATTATTTCTCAAACATGGCTTTTGGGTTTTATATATCGAAGTAATCAAAACCACAAACCTTCCCAGGGTTTTTTACCATGGTTTTTAAAAAAAGGGTGTGGGTTTCATTATTTTACTAGGAAAATGGCCCAAATTATTAGAATATTTCTTTTAGTGATGTGGAAGTGAGTCATGTCCTTAAAGAAATGATTTTAAAACATTAAAATGTATTGTTGGTTTTGTAGGATTCGTAAATGATTTATAGAATTAATAAATTAAAATTAAAATTTTATTATTTTAAATTTGAAACATATATTTTTAGTGGATACCCTTTATAGTATTTACTATATCATTTTTCAGTCATTATGATGTCATAATACACACCGTATATTTATATCGTATTTAAATTTTACTTGAAATTTTGATTGTCTTATAAAATTATAAAAAATTCACTATTGGAAAATTTCTATATTATGATTCCAAAAATAATATTTATTTTATCCATATAATTTTAAATAGGTAAATTTTAAATTTTAAAATAATGATTGATATTTATTGAAAAAAGTTGGTTTTTTTGAAAATAATAGTTTTCAAACCCTTATAAAAATTATATTTGACTTCATAAAAATTATATGATCATTTATATTTTATAAATATTATTTAATAATAATATTTTATTAAAATATTATTTATTTAAAAAAAATAATTCATCAAAATGAATTCCTTAATTGAATTTGAATATTATCAAAAAATACAATTTGTGTTTTATTGTATCAAAATCAAAATCATTTATAAAGTAATAATAAGATGAAAATATATTCATTATTATACAAAATATAAATATTCATACTATTGGGATCCTGATAAATAGTCCTTTATTGCACCAGAAAACTCTCTAAGGGTAATTTTTTTGATGATGATACTTTCATGGGGTGGTTTGGTGTATATGGTCTGGGTCATGATCTCGATGAGCTTAAACTTCACTCATAAATGGTTTCTCTCATGATTAAGTTGTTGGATATTAGCTTGGTCTTGGTCAATGGAAAATACCAATGATGGTATCTCCCTCAAAAAATATAATAAATGGGCTTCATAGGGTATAATACTACTAGTTGAGAACATCACTTCCTTTGTCTATTTTAATTAGATTTGTCAAAACCCTATATATATACTAATCATAAGATCACTGTTAAATAAATATTTTATCAATGGTTAATATTCTTAATGGTATTTTAAATTTGTTATGATATAATAAAACCAAGTAAGTGCATGTGTTTTCTATAACCATAATACATAATAATACTTTTAATTCAACCATCAAGTAAAATTTATTTACAAAAGTTTGCATCATTGAAATCATCCCCCCTTCACAAATTTCTCCCTATAAATTTTCATTTCACACAATAAAATAAATTTGGGTAAATATTTTTCATCACCTCCTCTAGTTACCATGTAGCTTCTTCAAACTGGGGGTTTCTCCATAGAACTTTGACCAGGTGCATTGTCTTATTCTGTAGAACTTGTTCTCTACGATCTAATATCCTCACCTACTTATCTTTATAGGAATGATCATTCTTTAATGGTACAACCTCTATATTGAGTACATGTGATGGTTATGGTATGTACTTCCTTAATATTTATACGTCAAACATGTTATGTACTCGATATTGGTTAGGTGGGAGTGAAAATTGATGGTCAGTGCTCTAATGTGATCAAAGATCGCAAAGGGACTGATGTATCATGAAATAAGCTTTCCCTTATTCCCAAATCTCATAAATTTATTCCATGGATATATTCAATGGAATCCCTTATCTCCAACATCAAAATCTAGGTCTCGTCAATAATTTTCATCATAGAACTTTTTTCAACTCTGAGTAGCCTTGATTTACTTCTGAATCATCTTGACCTGTTCTACCATTTCCTTGACCATTTTAGGACCTAGCAGTTTCTGTTCCCCAACTTCATCCCAGCATGTAGGTGTTTTTTACCTCTTCCTATAAAGGTATTCATAGGGGTAATTTGGATACTTGATTGGAAACTATTATTGTATGAGAAATTGACCAAAGGAATATGTTAATCACATCCTCCTTTTAAGTCAATTTAGAATTATATCAATATTCCCTTGAGTGTATGAATAGTTTACTCAGATTGGCCATCATTTTGAGGGAGATAAGTTGTGATGATATTTAACTAGGTATTTAGATCATGTTATAGATTATTCCATAACATGGAGTTAAATCTTAGATCTCAATAAGATACAATCGATAGTGGTGTTCCATGAATCCTCTCCACTTCTCTAATGTATATCCTTTCAAGTTGACCGAGTGATAAGTCCTCTGGAATTGCAATTAAGTGAGAAGTACTTGTAATATGATCCACTAAAAACCATATGGAATTATTTCCTCTTAATGTCTTCATAATACCAGTGAAGAATTCCATGGTAATTTTTTTCATTTCTATTTAGGTATGGGTAATGGTTGCATCATCCCCTTGAATTTTTGTTTTTCTACCTTCACTTGATGATAGAAAAAACACCTTGATATATATTTTTTGATCTCCTTCTTCATATTTTCCCACAAATAGTTTGATCTAAGATCTTGATACATCTGTGTTCTCCCTATATAGATGGAGATGAAAAAATTATGTGCATCATCCAACAACTCCTTCTTTAACTCAGGATTTGACGGTGCACATATTTGTGACCCAAATCTCAAAACTCCTTCTTCATTAACATTGATCTCTGAGAATTTATTTTTACTTATAGCTTCCACTTTCTTCTGAATTCCCAAATTATCTCTTTGAAAATGCTTTATCCTATCTATAAGGGATGTTTTAACAATCATTTGTGAATGGATTGATGATGTTTATTCCTTTATGATTCCCATGTCCATACAGTTCAAGTCTAGGAAGATCGAATCATTCTCAATTCTTGTCAATAATAAAATCGATGGATCCTTTATACTTAGAGAATATTAAAATCTATTCTCTTTATTGTGATGGTAGTGGATTGAGCATTCATATTCCTTAATCATCTCTAACTATCTTCATCGACACATATTTCTCTCTTTCTATGTGAATATATATTTGAGACTCTTATAATCCGTATATATTTCGTAATTCTCCCCAAAGAGATAATGTTTCCATATTTTCAATGTGAAGATCACTACATCCAACTCTAGATCATGTGTTGGGTAGTTTTTTCATGAAATTTCAATTTACTTGAAACATAGGCTATCAATTTTTCATTTTTCATTAACACATAGCCCAAGTCCTTCTTTGAAGCATCTTTATACACTATGAAATATTCTTCACTTGTGGGCAGTGTAAGTATAGCTACAGTAATAAGCCTCTTTTTAAACTCCTTAAATATCTCTTCACATTCATTATTATAAACAAAATTTACTCCCTTATGAGTTATCTTGGTTAAAGGGTTTGAAAATCATGATAAATTTTTCTAAAACCGACTATAATACCCATCTAATCCAAGAAAACTACATATTTCTCTCACAGATGTTGGCATTGGCCATCCTTCAATTGATTCTATCTTTTAGGGGTCTGCAGATATCCCATTTCTTATGATAATATTCCCTAATAATGTTACTCATTCTAGGTATAAGTTTGATTTAGAACTCAACCTCTCAGCTATGATAAGGACCAAACAATACTTTAAGAAACACATCAGCGAATTAACTTACAATGGGAATGAATTCAAGGATGATATTTTCTTTAGACTCAATCATTTGATCTAGATACGTGTTCTCATAGGGTAATAATATCCATGATTGATATATTGGTTTCTAAAAAAGATTCATCCTCCTCCTTGAACTTGTACAGAATCAAGGGACTATTTTCAATATGGAGATTGATTTACTTCTCATGGAAATTTATGTTAGATATATATAAGGAAAACCAATCCATACCCAAAATTATATCAAATTACACTAAAGGTAGAATGATAAAATTTTCAAGAAGGTCATTCCCACAAACTTCAACATGTGACATGACAATCATAGAAGTTTTTCCTGATGATATAAAATCATTTATGGTAGTGACTTGATGTTATTAAAAAAAATAAAAGATATGATAATAGGGAATAAATTTAAATACAACATGACATACACAATTATTGAGTAAAGTTTACATGTAATTCAGTCATCATTGTCCATCTCAGCATAGGACATACCTTATTCCCTAAATCTTGTAGATTGTTGATTCTAATCATGCTTGTCAGCCCTTGGTATAGAGAATTGGCTTTGATAATTCCCAACTTATCTACATTTATGACATAGAACTGTATAATATACCTTATATTGAAAATTATTTCTATCCATCACATTATCTATTTTTTCATGGAAATTGGATACTTTATGCCCTATATTTCCACACTTAAAACATATCATAGTAAATTTGTGATATTTCACTTGGATATTCATTCCACACTTTTTTCAAAAAGTAATTTGGGCCTTATTTCCCTTACCACCTTTATCAAATGAACTTCCTTGATATGTAATCTTCCTCTTCCTTAAAGTCTTTAGTCGTTCAAATAAGTGCCAGTTATTAATTTTGATTTTTTATAGTCGGTTTTTCATAATAAAAAATGTCCTACTTGTGTTCCCATCATGTTATACATCTCATTTGGGTGTTCATCACATTGCACTTCACATTTTTTGTTTACATGATTCCTTATATTTCCATACATTAACTAAAATAAAGGTAAAATTAGGGTTGAGTATTTTTAAACTATTAAACACATAAAATGGAATCCAATAACATTAAAGGTATAAATTATAAATGAATTTTACCTATTAACTTATGAATTTATAGGCTTAAATCTATGTTATCCATTATCTATTTGATAACATATACACTTATGGTAATTTTTGTTCCCTTAAGAATGGTTTTTTAATAATGTAAGATCCTGGACTTTCTTAAGGTATGTTTTTGTTTAAGTTTTAGTTTGACATATTCTTTTTGTCTATATAAGTATTTACCCATGCTTATGTAAAGGCTCAAGGGTGTTCTGGGGGTTTGGGACATGAAAAAGGAATAAAAATGAATTTCTAGGCATGTTTCACGGTTAGTGCAAACTATTCAGACCATTCCAAGTAACCGTGCAGCCATGGATAGAGGCTTATGAACGGTTGATGCACAGTTTAGAAAACCATGTGGAATCCATAGGAAACCATGCAAAGGGAGTAATTTTTGGGAAGTAACTTTTTCATGGTTTTTGAACGGTTTGGAAAACTGGTTGGGTAAAACATGAAGCCCAGTAAAGTTGGAAAATTTTAAAAAAATTCTACTTTGGGATTTTAAACCCCAACTCAGGATTTTCCTCCATTCCTACACTATGAATGACAGTGAAGAACCAAGACCTCCAATAGATTACAAGGATTGATCTCTCACATTTCTAGGCTATTTTTAGAATCGTTGGTTGTGGATCGAGGCCTCAGGTAAGTCTAATCTCCTCTTTTCTTCCTCTTTATCTCCTCCTTGCGTATTCTTTTCAATTAGGGTTTTCATCTTTCTCCCATATCCTTCTGAAGCTCTAAAACCCTCTTTTTCCAGTGGAACCTAGGTTGGGGCTTCAAGGGATTCTTGAATCCATATTTAAGGAC
The DNA here is from genome assembly GCA_963277665.1 of Viscum album. Classification (NCBI taxonomy): domain Eukaryota; kingdom Viridiplantae; phylum Streptophyta; class Magnoliopsida; order Santalales; family Viscaceae; genus Viscum; species Viscum album. The sequence continues at coordinate 1,571,558,208 of OY728164.1, forward strand.
ATGATTAAGAGTGTGTTTATCAACATATTTTAGGTATGTGGTCTACAAGTATTATCCCATAGTTTTATTCTAGATTTGTGCATGGAAGATTGTGTTCTTCATTTTCCCTAATTGTGTTCTTGGTTCTGTTGAAGTTTTTGATAAAAAGGGGTGTCTAAGTGACCAATTTAATCCATCATGATCCTCGTGGGATGAGTAGATGAGGACTTGAGAATTTTAGGGCCACCCATGGGGTGAGACAGCCTTCCCGGACCTAGAGCGGGTAGGGTTAAGTGAAAGGTTACCGAACGATAATGTGAAACCCTTGAAGAACATGTTTAAAAAAAGGTTTATTAAGTTGTAAATGGTATGAGGATATTTTTCCCTAGGATGATAAGGGAATAAGGGGTATTTGGAATGACATGGAAATGGGAAAATCGGGCTGAATGAGATTATGTCATTTATTTCGTGAATATTGGTTAGAAATTCCTAATAGGTTTAGTAAACATTAAATGGTGAACTTGTAATTGGATAATGGAATGAAAATGGGAAAGATATTAATGATGTGAAATAAGGGAATGGATGAATAATTTTAATGGGTTAATAAATGATAATTATGTGGTACACCTAATGGGTTGAACATAATAAAGTGGTTGTGTTATGAGATATGAGAAATGTACTCTAAATGATAAAAAGCTAAATGGGTTAATGAATGTCCATTGATGAATATTGACTAAGGCATAGGGGTTATTGAACAAACTTAAAGGGTTAAGGTGTGAGAATGAGAATTTAGCTAAATGACTATGAATTTTAATTGTTAAATGTGTTAATGGGTTATGGCATAGTATTAATTACCATGTTGTTGTTATGAATCGTGATTTCCAATGTCATTTTTATGTTTTGTTGTGTTATGGTATGGTTTTGGTGACTTGATAAATAAGCATGTGCACATGGCTTGATAGAGTGGGGTATTTACTTTAGGTTCTACTCCCACGGGTCAAGTTAGATGGAGGCTCTAAACTCCACCCCTGAATGCATGGATTAGGTAAGGGGATAGAGGCTCTATTTCCCTAATGATTTCATTACACTCGGATTGAGGCTTTGAGTTGAGGATAATGTGTTGATGTGAAATGGGTATCCCTAGTGAGATAGGAACTTGATTGTTTCCCTTATTCATTGTGATTGATTGCCTTAAACCCTTGTATAGATGATATTTATGCCTTACCCATGGAACATTTGATCAATATGGATTATGTAATGAAGATGGTATAAGAAATGAAATTGGGATAAATGCTAGGAATTAATTAAGTGAACCTAGGATATCTAATGGAACCCGAGTTTTCCTTTTTTATTTAATATTTATTTTTAACTTTAATGAATTATATATTAGACTGGATATTTTGTATACACCATTGGTGGTGGACTACAGAGTTTTGTACTCACACAATGCTCGGGTCGCCGTTGGTTACCCGAGCAGATCTCTAGTTTGCAGGTCAGGACAAGGGCAGAGGCCCTACACTAAGATGTTGAGTTGGGATAGGGATTTACATGGAGAAGTATCCAGACTTACATTCATGACCCATTTTGGGATTTGTCCATTTGTCTTACTTTTTGGTTTTATTCACTTGCACTACTAGTATGTCATGAAATTGTTAATGTTGAGTTATGGTTTGTACCCAATTGGGAGATGTTTGGATTGTATGTGTATTGGTTATTCATATTTTTTACACTATTTTTATTGTTTCATGTTGTGGATTACTCTGGTAAAGAGGGAATAGCCTCCCCACGTGACTCATTAGACCATTTCTACTAGTCAGTAACCTCTGGCGTATAGGGAGCCTCGCTTGAGGTCATGTGACGACTCTGCTCGGGGCATCTGTTTAGTGGATTTTGAGTTTGGGGCATTACAAATAAGATTGATAATTTACTAATTAATATCCCCCTGAGTTTCAAACCATGTTTTAATAAAGGCCCTTTATCATACACTAATTCCCGATTAAGTTTAGCCCAATGTGGTGTTTTTAGGTTTTACCCCTAGGTACATCTGTGCAAGAGCCACATCTACTTGTAGTATCTAGACAGAGATGTATTTTCATGGAAACTACTAACTATATACTTTATCAATATTTAGGTATGTATTCTTATGTTTATTATTATACCTAAGTTTTTCTATAGAATTATAGTCCTAATACAAAAAAATAACTATACTTTACTTTGATACCAACTATGACAACTCTTAACTTTATTACACATTAATTAATGATTTATTACATAAGATTACACATAATACATCCCATAATATCTGTAATTATAGTGTATTTGGTAATTAGGTACATTACATAACAACTTTAAATAGGTAATGCATCTCCATTATTTAAAACTTTCTTAACATGCTCATATTATTCCATCATAGTTAAAATTGTATGGGATAACTTGGGGACATACATAAGAAAGTGGTGAGATATGAAGCCCAGTAAGGGAATAAACATTGTATAACATGAATAAAGTATTATATTTTATAAAATAGTTATATCAATGAGACATAAAAGGGGTGAAAATCATAAACATGAACAATAAGTCATGATATAACTTGATAACATAAAGGAAACATGGGAAATGTGGAAACAACTTTAAACATGGAATCATAACATAGGTCAATATTAAACACCAATAAATCATGAAGGAAAAATCATGTGATAGATTAGTTTCACTTCCTAATACCTTGGATGATGTCTCGTGAGACTAAAACATTACCCAATTCATTGGATCTATATATAATTTTGGACACACCTGTCACTTTCATTTCGTTCACATGCATAAGTGTGCCACATATATCATAAAACATGGAATAATTTATCATAAAATTTTATTCCAAGATTAATGAATGTTGAATACATACATGTAAGTACCTAATAAAATAAGTAAAAGTTTATAAATTTGAACACCCTTAATAGGAAATGGGTATGGGTATTCACTACATAATTATTTGGCATGGAAAATCACGATGAAATTTCAGCAGCATAACAAGGACACATAAATATTAATGGGAGGGATTTATGGGAGTGAATGAGTTCCACCATAATTTATATATCATAAGGGTAGTAATGTGTACATTTAATAACATATCCCAACATTAATAATTGTAGAATAAAAACATAAGATAATGAAGATGCCTGAATAAAGAGGAGAAAGAGATAATCCCTTACTAAATTATAGCATGGTAACATCTTAGGTAAATGTAAAAATGAAAGTGGATAAATAAAAATCATTCAAGTAACATCAATCAGATAGTAATTGGATGTTTATAAATGTATGAAAATATAAAAAATTATGATTCAAAAGGATAATTTCAAATAAGGTGCTTTAATTGAAAAGAAGAGAGAAAGGTCCTTCACTAAATTTCGGCATGGTAATTAGTTTACCTAAAGGTTCATGAGAGGGATTAATGAGATTGAAACGGGTATATAATCACATGTAAATAAAAATTTAAGTAATATGTATTCATAAAAACATACCCAAACAATAAAAAAAGTAAATTAAGAGGTATAACAAAAAATAGGTGCTTGACTAAAATAAAGAGAGGGAGATCCCTTACCTTGAGAGTGTGATTCCAAAAGCTTGATAGAATCTTATTAAGAGATTTTGGTAACATTAGGAGGACTATTGAGAGGTTATGTTAGATTAATAATTCTCTCTAAGGTTTTTAGTGAAGAATAATGGGATATTGGATGGGTTTCTATAGGAAATGAGTGGGGAATTCTTTATTATTTCTCAACCATAGGTTTTGGGATCTATATAATAAATTAATTAAAAACAAAAACCTTACCATGGTTGTTGCCCATTATTTCTTCAAAAAGGTAGTGTTATTAATTATTTTATTAGTAAAAGGGCTGAAATTATTAAAATATTTCCCTTAGTGATGTGGAAGTGAGTCATGTCCTTAAGGAAATAATTTTAAAACCTTAAAATATATTATAGGTTTTGGGGGATTCATAAAGGATTTATAAAATTAATAAAATAGACATAAAATTACATTAATTTAAATTATAAACATTTATTTGATCATGGATACCCTTTATAGTATTTATTACATCATTTTTTGGTCATTATGATGTCATAATACACACTGTTTATTTATATTGTATTTAAATTTTACCCGAAAATTCAACATTCTCATAAAATTAGGAAACATTAACCATTGGATAATTTCAAAATTCTGATTCAAAAAATAATATTTATTTTTTACAAATAATTTTATTAATATTTTACTTTTAACTTTTAAAATAATAATTAACATTTATTGATAAAGGCTCTATTTTTTTTTGTAATAACATTTTTCAGAACCTTATAAAAATTAATTTTGACTTCATAAAAATTATCTCATAATTTAAATTAACCAAAATTATTTAATAAAAAATTATTAAAGTATTATTTATTTCAAAAATCCATTAATTAATCAAAATAAATGTCTTAATTTAATTTGAATATTACCCAAAAATACAATTTTTGTTTTATTGTCTCAAAATAAAAATAATTTATAAAGTAAAAATAAGATGAAAATATATTCATTATTCTATAAAATATAAATATTCATATTATTAGGGTCTTGATACATGTCCCTTTATTACACCAAAAAATGCCATAAGGGCATGGTGCATGACAGTGAGACTTTCATGGGGTGATTCGGCGTACATGGTTTGGGTCATGATCTCGATGAGCTTGAACTTATCCTATAAATGGTTTTAATCATTCTTAAGTTGTTTGATATCAACATGGGATTTGTTAAGGTAAAATTATAATGATTTTCCCTACTTTGGAAGTTCTGATAAATGGTCTTCGTAAGGTACGATCCTACTAGTTGAGTCCATCACTTCCTTTTCATTTGTCAATTGGATTTTTCAAAATCCTATATTTATACTGATCATATAATAACTATTAAATAGGTATATTATCAATGGTTAATATTATTAATGGTATTTTAAATCTCTGTGTGTTTTCTATAACCATAATACAAAATAATATGTTTAATTCAACCACCAAGGAAACTTTATTTATAAACTTTTGGTTTGTTAGAGCGCTGCTCAGATGGGTTACTGTAGATGGGAGGATGGATGATCCCTGTATGGTGTGGATGAAATTAAATGTACCTAACTACAATAGTGTTTTTATGATGGTGCAAACTATTATAATTTTTATTCATAAAATAAATAGATTTTTTATAGGATCTATTTAGAGGTTTGGATTGATGAGGTGGAGAAATATTTGGAAATCCCAAAATATTGGAGAAAATTGTCACTAGAAGCTATGAATTATTATAGTTTTGATTTTTTTATTATGAATTTTATAGATCTGAAATAGTTGAACTTCTAAAAATTTTTGAATTTTTATTTACACTCAAAATGAAGTAGATAAAAACACATTAAATGTGAATTGGTAGGCTAGAAAACAAAGAACAGGAAAAAATGTATCTCAGTGGGGTAGCTGACCCAACTTGGTTTATTTAGAGCAAACTTTAAACCATTAATCCATATTTTTCCATGGATATCCTTGAGAATGTATTGGACACTGCAGGAAAAAAAGGTAGTTAAAGAGTGGAGAAGGTTATCAAAGTGTTTAGGTTTTTTGAGAGAGTGGTAGTTTACAGGGGGTTGCGAAGGTAAGTAAGTGGTGTGGGGTAATCCAATCATGACAAAGTAGAAGAGCCAAAATTATCCACAAATTTCATAAGTATCATCAACTTATTACAAAAAACCCAATAATAAAAAAATACCCAAAAAATACCTAAAAATCAATGAACAAGTTCAGCTTGGTGGAGCCGTATGTATTCTTCTAGGTGTGGAAATGGTAACAGTGTGGGTAATAGGAGTGGGCTGTTGAGATTGTGAAGAATTTAAATTAATTATGAAAGTAAAAGGTGTATAGGGAATAAATGGATGGGGTGGTTGGGGGTAGTACTTGATCTTTGTGGGTAATTGTAAAACTTGTACATAACATCATTTATGTCTAGCAGAGCACTACTCAGATGGGTTACTACAAATGGAAGGGTGGAGGATACCTACCTGGTGTGGATGGTGTTCGGTGGACCATATTATAATAGTGTTGGTGTGTCTATGAATAATGTTATAATTTTTATTTATAAAATAAATAAATAGTTTTTTCATGAGATCCATTATGAGTTTTGGATTGGTGAGGTGGATAAACCTTTGGGAAACCCAAAATATTTTTGAAAATTGTCACTGGAAGCTATAACTTCTTCTTCTCTGATTTTGGATATAGAAATTGATGGAGCTAAAATAATGGAATTGACAACAATTTTTAATTTTTTTTACCTCAAAATGTAGTTGATAAAAGTTCATAGAATGTTAATCGATAGAAAATAAAAAAAAAGGTATCTCAGTAGAGTAGTTAACCCAATTGGAATTTTTTAGATCAATCTTGAAACCTATCATCCATATGTTTCCATGGATATCCTTGATAACGTGTTGGACACTACATTTAAAAGGGAGGTATATAGTAGAGTAGGTTAGAAAATTTTTGAGGTTTTTTTAGAGAATTTATATTCACAAGGGGTTATGAAGGGATGGAAGAGGTGATGGGTAATCTAACTATGAAATAAGAGATGAGTCAAACTTCTCCACAAAGTTCATAAGTAGCATCAACTTATGCTAAAAATCCAATAACAAGTTTTCAATAAAATAATTAAATCAAAAGACCTATAAATTGGTGAACAATTTCATCTTGGCGGAGTCATAAGTGTTCTAGGAGGTGTGGAAATTAAAAAATCATGGTTAATAATATTTTTCAACTAAGATCATGAAGAATTACAATTAATAGTGAGGGGAAAAGGTGCCTAAGGAATAAATGGCAGGGGAGGCTGGGGGAAGTACTCGCTTGCCATGGGTACTTTTAAACCTTGGTATCTCTGCAAGGTAGCTAACCTAGATGGATATTTTTAGAAAAAACCTTTAAAGTATTCATCCATATATTTACATGGATATACTTAAGAACACATTGGCCACTTCATGCAAAATGGGGGTAGAGAGTGGGTCGGGTTAGCAAAGTAATGAGGTTTTTTGAGATAATGGCTATTTATAGGGGGTAGGAATGGATGAAAGATGTTAGGGTTAATCCAATAATGATATAGAAGATGATAAAAACTTCTCCACAAAGTTTATAATCAGTATCAACTTATGATAAAAAACTAATAACAAATTTTCAATAAAATACTCAAAACAAAAGACTTTAAAATCAGTGAACATGTTCATATTGGTAGAGGTGAAGGTGTTCTTGGAGGTGTGGAAACAACATAAGAGTGGGTAACAGGAGTAGACAGTTGGGATCATGAATATTTCCAATTAATCTTGTAGGTAAAAAGTTCCTGGGGAATAAATGGAGGGGGTGTGGTAGGAAGGGAGTACTCACTCTCCATGGGTAATTGTAAAACTTATACCCAACACTATTTTTGCATAGTGGAGTGATGCTCATATGGGTTTATGTAGATGGTGGTTTGGAGGATCCCTTATTATTTTGGATAGTGTTTGGTGGGCCTGACCACATTGGCGGTGTTACAGAAGTGTAGATTGCTATAATTTTTATTCATAAAATAAATAAAGAGTGTTTTTTTGTGGGATCCATTTGGAGGTTTAGATTAATAAGGTGGATAAACCTTTAGTAATCCAAAAAATCTTGGTGAAAACTATACTTAGAATCTATGATTTATTTTTCTTTTATTTTAGATATATAATTTTATGGAGTTGAAATAATTGAAATTCCAAATTTTTTTATTTTTTTACACTCAAAATACAGTTGATAATAGAACACATAATATGAATCGATAGACCAGAAAACAAAAAAAAAGGTATCTCAGTATAGCATCTGACCCATATGTATTTTTTTAGAGAAACCTTTATACCATTCATCCATCTATTTACATGGATATCCTTAAGAACACGTTGTACACTACATACAAAAGGTAGGTATATAGTGGAGAAAGTGAGAAAAATGTTGATTTTTTTGAAGATAGTGGAGGTTTATAGGGTGTTAAAAGGGATGAAAGAGGTGATGGGTAATCTAATCACAAGATAGAATATGAGCTAAACTTCTCCATTAATTTCATAAGAAAAATCAACTTATGCTAAAAACTGATAAAAAAATTTCTATAAAATAATCAAAACAAAATACTCACGAATAAGTGTAAAAGTTTAGCTTTATGAATCCAAAGGTGTTCTAGGAGGTGTGGAAATGGTAGAAATGTGGGTAATAGGAGTGGAAAACTAGGATTGTGAAGGATTTAAATTAATCATGCTGGGAAAAGGTGCCTAGGGAATAAATAGTGGGGGTGTGACTGGGGGTAGTACTCGTTCTCCTATGGAACATGTAAACCTTGTACCCAGTGCTATTTATGCCCAGTGAAGAACTGCTTGGATGGGTTACCATGGATTGTGGGGAATAGAAGCCTTGTATGGTGTGGTTGGCATTCAGTATAACTAAATTCAATGGTGGTGTTGTGGAGGTGTATATTTTTATAATTTTTATTCATAAAATAAATGAATAGTTTTTTGGTGGGAAACATTTAGATGTTTGGATTTATAGGGTAGAGAACCCTTTGGGAATACCAAAATTGTGGTGAAATAATCAAGGGATAGTTCCACCCAGAACCCTGCACCAAAAAATGGGAGTGGATCAAACCCTTTTGGACTGTGAATTAAATTTACGCATCAAGACTAAAAATCCTTTCTATATTTTTTTTTTGAATGTCTATTTTCTAATAATCAAAAGTGTTTAACACAAGACAAAACTTACAAGATGGATTCTTAATCCCTTAAAGTGATGAATCTTGAAAAGTTCAAGCTTGACTACTTCAATGGTAAAAAATTCTCCTAATAAAAGGACAAGATAAAGTTTCCTCTTATAGTATTCAAGATTTATTATGTCATGGAACCAAATCATCCTACAATTTTCAATGAGCCTACTCCAAGTCCCAAAGTCATGTTCATTGATGTGACTCAAGTTAAACATATTTGGGCAATGAGGAAGAAACATGAAGACGGTCAGGTTTTGGGCTAAGGACATATTTTCAACACATTGTAAAATCATCTTTATGATTATTTCCACTAAATGAAGACTACTTGAGAGATATTGAAGGCACTCAAATTCAAGTGAAAAGATGAGGAATAATATACCAATAAATTTCTTATAAAAAATTATCTTAAATTCAACATGATTGATAACAATCCAGTGTTGGTGAAATTTCATACGTTTCAAGTTATAACAAACAATCTTTTTTCTCTTAAAATTAATATATCATAAAATTTCCAAGTTGTTGCAATTATTTATAAATTATCACCTTTGTGGAAAGACTTTGGTAAACTACTCATTAATAATAGTGATGATATTTCTATGAAAAAATTGAAAAATATTCTTTTCATTGAAGAAGAATCCAGGTTGAGATACATGGGTATGGATTCAAAATTTTATGCCAATATAAATATCATTGAGTGAAAGGCACTGTCGAACTCTTCCTTGCATGTCGAGAAGAAAATTCAAGAATTCAAAAAGGAAGAAAATACTTCCAAGAGTAAAGGATAATGCTTTTTATGTAGAAAAAAAAGTCATTTTTTTAGGGAATTTTGATATTAAAATAAAGTTGATAAACCTTCTAAAAATATACAAACTGAAGATAATATATTTGCGATGATATCTAAAGTCAATATGAATTTGATGACTATGGGATGGTGGATTGATTCTAGAGAAATGGTACATGATTTTAAGGACCATATGATGTTAGAAACATTTGATGATGGTAATATCATGATGGAATTACACATTTTAAATAACACATGCATTGATGTATCTAATCAATAAAGCATGGAACTAAACTTTACTTATGGAAATAATATTAACCTTCTTAATGTGTTATATATTTTTTAAATTAAAAATAATTTATTCTATGTTTATCTTCTATGTAGGAAGGGATTTTGGGTATCATTTAAATTCAAAAAGGTTATCTTTTTTAAGGGATGCATGTTTGTGGGGAAGGGACACTCAAATGATGACATGTATCAACTACCCATTCAAATATGGTTGAATCTTATGCTTACTTGATTGATTCCTCTAATTTATATCATGAATATTTGGCACATGTTAATTATAATTCATTAAAAGTAATGAAAGAGGTTAAATTAAATTAATTTTGAAAATAAATTTAAAAATTTGAAACCTATGTAGAATATAAAATAGTTAATAAACCATTTCAAAGTGTTAAAATAAATTCTGATATCTTAGATTTAGTACATTTTGATATTTCTGAGTTAAATGGTTTATTAACTAATGTAGGGAAAATATATTTTATTACTTCTATTGATGAATGCAGTATATATATATATATATATTAGTAGAACAAAGTATTAATCCTTCAATATGTTTAAGAAGTATAAAGTTGAAGTTAAAAACCAGTTAGACAAAAGGATTAAATTATTATTCTCATATAGAGGTGGTGAATAATTTATGAATGAGTTTAATAAATTATATGAAGAAAATGTTATAATACATCAAATTATTTCTCCTTATATACCTCAGTAAACTGACTTATCTGAAAGTAAAAAATGTATTTTAGTATAAATGGAAAATTTCATGATTAATATATCTAAGTTACCATTAAATTTATGGAGAGAAGATTTACTGGCTGTATTTCATATTCACAATAGGATTTTTTTTATAGGAAAACTAAGTTATCCCCTTATGAAATTTGGAATGGTATAAGACCTAATATTTCATATTTTAAAGTGTAGGGGTATTTAGCTTACTATATATTTCTTAATCCTAAAATAACTGGAATTGGTCCTAGATAAATTAAATGTGTTTTTTTATATGAAGAAAATAAAAAATCATGTATAATTATAGATTTTGGATCTAATGTAATTTTTGAATCAAGGGATGTAGAGTTTTTTGAAAATAAATTTTATAATGGTGGTGTGTATGAGGTTATTACTCATATCCCTATATCTCGTACTCCATATAGTTCAAATAAAATAGTAGATAATAATGATGATTATTGAGTTGAACCTAAATAGAGTATAATACATTGGAAGGATAGACATCTACATCCAGATTTTATTTATCATGATTCTATAGTTTTCCTTATTGAGGAAGTTCAAAATAATAATCTTCTGAATAAGTACCATATGGTATTAACTATAGAAGGTGAACTAAACACATATAAATAATATATTAATTCTAGATATATTTCTTTTGTAAAATAATCAATTAATGATGAAATAAATTACATTATGAGGAATAGTACTTGGGTCATTATGGATTTTCCAAGAGGTTCAAAATTTATTGGTTGTAAATGAGTATTTAGAAAGAATTATGATTCCAATGGTAACATTCAAGATTTAAAAGAAATATTTTTTTCCAAAGGTTTTAGACAAAAATAATGGATTGATTATTTTTATACTTATTCTCATGCATATTGGATTTATTATCATATATTTTTAGAGGTACATCCCTCTTTGAGTTTTTCTTTTGATCCTTGGTGGTTGAGTCTTGTTCGGAGATAGAGAGCCTTTGTTGTGGAAAATGACATAAATTATGGGGATGTATATTGTTTTAATTAATTTAATCCATATATAAATGTACTAAATGACTCAACTTTTACCAAGAATTCTTGGTAAGTTGAGAATCCTTAAAAGGGGTTTGGGTTTTTATAAGGAAACAGTGCTGAAAAATATCTACAGGACATTTACACATTATGTAAAAGGGTTAAAAAACGTGAAAAATATAACAGAATCATGTCATGAAATGATTCATGATGTGAAGTGGTTACACATTTTTAACCAATTACATGTATTATAATGTTCTTGTGAATTAAATATTCAGCTGAGGCGATAGGTTTTTCAGCGTATCCCTCAAAAAATAAATACATGACGTGTAATTGAATTACACACTGTGTAATTTCCCAATCATGTTTTTAAAAAGTATCGTACGTGAGATTAATCTCATATTATCACATTAATCTTCCTCCTCTCAGCTCTAAGGAAGTTTCTAGGAAATTTTGGAGCATCTCCCTTGATTTTGGACGTCCCAATCACACATCTAATCCCTGGTAAGTGGTTTTGGTTAGATTTTCCCTCAAATCTCCTTATTATTTATCTGTTGTGGTGTAACCTCTTGACCGTGGTCATTTTTTGTTTTTATATTGATCATATATGATCTAGGATAATTCTTTTGATCATCTACACCTTCTTCTTTTTTGGTATTCTCCATTGTAAGATTTGTTTGATCATCAGTTAAAGGTAGGGGGTCTAAACCTTAACCCTATGATTTGATAATTGTTGAGTATGTGAAATATTATAATTGTTTCAACATATCGCGTTCATAAATAAATTAAATTATGAAATGAATTATTCATTATAGACCCTTTGGATCCAATTAGATTTTGATCTGGCTTATGGATACATTTTTGGATGATTGAAACCTTGTTCATAAAGTAATTTATTAATAGAATAAAGTGTGTTTAGCATGACATGGATTTTGGGTGATTACTTGATATAGATTCACCATGGCTTGGATTTTTTATTAAGATAATTGACATGTTATTTATTATGACCAATTGATAAATGAAATTTGTAATTAAAATATAAATGGTAATTTAAATAATTAACCACTGATCGTTGTGATGTGATATTGTGATATCATTATTTCTATGACATTTGTTGTGATTTATATGTTGTAATGATTATATGGGGAATTTTCCCAATTTGATTATTTTAATGCTTATATGGGACATTATCCCAGTTTACATGCTGAAATGCTTATATATCGGGCTTGACCCTAAGACATGATGAAATGATTATATATCGATCTTGGCCCTGAGACATGATGAAATGCTTATATATTGATCTTGTCCTTGATAGATGATGAAATGATTATACAATCGTCTCATCCTTGATTTATTTCTATAATTCTTATATAGTGGGTTTGAATGAGATTATTATAAAATTTGATACCTTAGTTATAAGGTTATGGTTAGCATGGTTGTAAGACATTCTCATAGAAATTCTCACATGGCGCTGAGGCAGGTTATGTTTTATAATGGTTATATGGTTTTGGTTGGAATGGTGTTTATACATGCTCGTATATATCCCACCATGGTGTCGAATTAGGTTGTTCTGGTATTAATTCAATTTTTTAATTAATTAATACACTTTTTTATTCCATTATTGCATACACTTATTATCAAATTGGTCATGGTTATACACTGTGGTGTTGACCTAATGAGTTATATCCATGCCCTATTTGGGCCATCATTTGGTACCCGAGCAGAATATATGGATGTAGGATTGGACAAGGGAAAAGGACCTTGATATTGATTTTTTTCTTACTGGATGGGATGGAGTTAGAAGATGGGACCTACATGGGTTTTAGAACCCGGGAATTTTGAGTCTTTGTTTGATTCTACTAGTATTTTACTTTTATTACATTTAGCATGACATTTAGTTACATTACAGCACATCATTACATTATTACTTTATAATTTATTGTATTTTTTAGGTCTTCTTTTAATATTGGTTTTCCATTGTATTATATCATTTCCATTATTTACACACTCTGATATTTATTCATTCATTTATATTTCTTATTTTCGTTGTGTTGTAGCTTTGTAACTTGGGGTTATAGTATCCCCACAATACTTATCACACCCCCAATGCTATTCGAAAGTCTCTGGAATATAGGGAAGCATTCTTGAGGTCTCATAACCAACTTGTTTCAGTCACATGAGAGAGTACTGGATCAGGGGACAATACAAAGTGGTATCAGAGCACAATAGGTTTCTTTTCTATTTCTTACTATTTGAGAAAGGTAGAAAGGATACTAGGATGTGTCAGGACTTGGTAATGATATTGTTCATGGGAGTAGATAACTCATGTACAAGGTAAAATACAAGTTCCCATGGATGGAATGTTGTTATGTTGTTCGCCTATTATAATTGATGTTATTTCACCTTGGTTGATTCGCATGTTGTGTGATGTTATTGATTCATGAGATTTATACTCATAGACTAAAATGGCATGGTATGAGTATATATGAATCATAATACGCACGTATGGATATATATTTACATGCATTGTTCATGATAATTATATATTTATTGCATGTGATATATACTTTCATGTTGAACTGTGATATGAGATACTTTTTATATCTGAGAAATGAAATAAATGAACTATTATGTCATGATAAAGCACTTGTAATCCATGTTTAGAGAGACAAATTTAAGTGGTTCTCTATTGTTCTCACTTATTTATGTTGACCCAGTTGTTATATCTAGTGTTCTAAGGAGTATGTTTGTCTTATTGAGAAAATTCCTCGTCATCATCTTTGAGTTGAGCGTCAGGAGAGTGGTAATTACTACGCTCCTAAAGCAGCTGAATCGGATCTTCCTATAGTTCTTGAGGATCAGATGGATTTTTAGCTTCATTAAATCTTCTTGAGGGTCATGAGATCCATGTAAATTTAGACTTTTCACATCGTGCCTTAAATTTCATAGACTAAGAGAGGGTTTCAAATGCATCATCCGACTATATTCACTAGGGAGGGTGGCCCCCAGACATTCGAGTTTTTTATTGAGTAAGTTCATAAAATCATTAAGAATCTTGAGACACCAACATATTGGAGGGTAAATCTTTCTTTATATATGCTTCATGGACCATCCAATCATTGGTTTGACATTCTAAAGTAGGTAGGGTAGTTAGAGGAGTTATCCTATAAGGTCTTCATGAAAAAAGTTCTTGATCCATTTCTACACTGATACATTGAGGGATGAGAAGGCTCATGATTTCATGAACCTGACATGAGAGGACATGTTAGTGCTGGACTATGCTAATCATTTCACCAACCTATATTTATTTTCACAATATTTGGTAACTGGTAAGATCTCCAGGGCGATATGTTTTCAGGATATTCTTTGTTATGAGATCATGTCAAAAGTGAACATGTTCCTTCTGATTAGTTTTACAGATGTGATACGGAACTCATCATGGAAGTGAATCTAAGAGAGGCCCCAAGAAGTGTCTAGGCTGTTTCAGTAGGGAAAATTTTGAACTCTTCTTGTAGTTGAAAGAAGTGTCATTATGACAGTTTTCACCAAGGAAACAGCAGGCAATGTAGTAAGGGTAGTGGACATAAATCTCATGATCATGTTCCATTATAGTGATATCAGTGTGGAAAGATAGGCCAAAAATATCCTCAATGTCTATACCCCACTTTAGAGAGTCATTCCCATGGAATATTGGGTTATCTATAGAATTTTTATAGGGGCATGCAGTATCAGAGTAGTGGTAGGGGAATAGTAAAGTAACCAAAGTCTTTAAATGACTCATCTACTCCTTAGAAAGTAGGTAGCTGGAGTTCCATAAGAAATTTTGGTTGAGGTAGAGGATGTGGTACCCTCGTGTAGGAATGGCAGTACCATGTAGGGGGTATAGCTCAAGGGAGTTAGGCTAGATCCTAAGGAAAAGGGTTGGTCTGCTGCATGTTATAAAAACTACTCTGACAATTGTGGATGCAGGACCATCTATTGTTAGAGGTATGATTCTTGTTTTATCTACCCTTGATTGTGTTTTTTTATAGGAGAGTCTCATTTCTTTTTGTTATCTCTTTTTTTAAGTATTTTGGGCTTAGAGGTGGAAAGTTTGGATTGTGTTTTGATGATAGACACACCATTGGGAGTGCAGTCAGAAAATATTCTCTAGATATTGGTGGTTACTGTTTCTTTTGAGAACTTTTTTTTGATGTAAATGATAGGATTTAATTTTATTCTCGGTATAGATTGGTTAGTTAGATATCGGGATCATATTGACTATTAATAGAGAGTATTTTCTTTTCTATCTCTAGATGGAGACATCTATTCTCACCAGGGTGAGTGGGATCTTCAGGCTGGTCTTGAAGGACCAATTCAGTTCTTATTGGATTTTCACATTACTCATATAGTCGGTATTTCTCTAAATGATGGTAGAATGTGGAAATATTATTTTCCTCTTGTGGTAGACCATTTTCAATATTTTTTTCTTGACAAGTTCTATGACTTACCGCCTGAGCGAGAGATCAATTTTACAATCGAGATGGTTTCGGAAGAAGATTTAGTTTCTTTTTCATCTTATAGAATGGAACCAGTAGAGTTTTGGGAGTTGAAAGTCCATTTGTAAGAACTATAATATAAAGGTTTCATACATCCAAGTACATCTCCTTGGGGTTATCCAATTATATTCACTAAGAAGTCTAATGAGACTTTGGACTTATGTGTGGATTATCAGAGTTTGAACCAGATGATGGTCAAGAACTGGCATCCCCTTTCGTGCATTGATGATCTCTTTGATTAGCTGAGAGGTGCTAAGATCTTCTCTAAGATCGAAATGATATATGGATACCATCATTTGATGGTGAGACCATAAAACATAACTCAGACTACTTTTAAGATCGGGTATGTCTTTTATGAGTATGTAGTGATGTCGTTTAGTTTGAATAGTTAACTGACGATATTCATAGCCTTGATTATTATGATCTTTCAAAATTTTCTAGATCAGTTTTTGGTAGTTTTTATTGATGAAATATATTTTTTTAAAAAGGTTGGGTCTTAATCCTTAATTTATTATTTAAAGAAAATACCTCTTTAGACTGGGTAGAGGGAGACCCATTACATAACCTGAAGGCCCAAGTCCAAGTGGTTTGAATACAAGCCTTGAAAGCCCATTTTTTGGCCCAAAGGACCCCTCAGTGAACAGTACTGCTATAGTACCCTTGCTGCTACAGTGCCTGGTACAGTACCGCCGCCACTACAGTACCCCTTGGTTCTTTATCTAGGACTTCTCCCATTTTACAACACTGGTTTTTGGGATGAAAAAGAAAGGGGTGGAGTTTGTTTGGTCAGATTCTTGTGAGAGAGATTTTTAGGAGATGAAAAGTAGTCTTACCTCAGCATCTATCCTCACTTTACCTATGTCTGGTAAAGCTTATATCATGTATTGTGACACATCCTAAGTTTGAATCATATTAGTTTTGATGTAAGAGGATCGAGTGGTTGATTGGGGCTCCAGAATATTGAGATTTCATGAGAGGAATTACCCTACTCATGATCTGGAGTTATCAGCAGTGGTACATGCCCTAATATATTAGAGTCATTATCTCATGGGTGATAGGTTTGTGGTATAAATAGACCACAAGAGCCTCAGGTACATCTTTTCTCAGTGATACATAAACCTTGAACAATGGAGGTGGGTTGAGTATCTATAGTATTTCAACTTTGAGTTGGATTATACACTGGGAAAGGGTAATTTATTTGTCGATTCATTCATTTGAAAGATGAAAATAGTGGTGGTATGGGATTCTTGTAGTGAGTGGAGGGTAATGGTCCTCTTTACAGATATACATCTAGATGTTTAGGAGTCTTAGGGATGAGTATCTCTGACTTCAACATCTGGTATACCCATGCTTTTGGACCGAATCAAGACCGAGCATTTATCTGATTCGGAGGGATTAAATCTAAGATACAACTTATATGGTAGGTAGATACTATCGGTATGGTCTCTTGTTAGTGGAAATTATCTTCTTTTCTGGGAATGAGTATGGGTTAATATGGGATTTCACGAGGAGATAATGAAATATTTTCATGATTCTATATGGGTGGTACATCTGGGTTTGACAAAGATGTGTCGTGATCTCTATAGACAGTACTAGTAGTTAGTAATGAAGAAGGAGGTAGCATGATTTTTGGATAGATGTTTCACTTTTTAGTAGGTAAAATTTGATCATCATAGGTTGGTTTGGATTTTTTAGCCTTTTCCCATTCCACATTAGAAATTGGATGATGTCACTATGGATTTTGTGACAGGATTACCCAGGAAAAACTGTAATAATAATGTTGTATGGGTGATTGTGGATTGACTGATGAAGCTAGATCAATTATTTCCTATTATAGAGACCTTCTTAGTTAATTATTTGGGTAGTCTTTACATGTTCATGGTATTTTAGTTTCACAGTGTTCTAAGGAGAATGATTTTACATGGAGACCTTCATTTCACATCATGATTTTGGAAGGTTCTTCAGAAGGCTCTCATATTAAAGGTTCTTTTGAGTACGGCCTATCATCCTAAGACTAATGGTCAATCTAATAAGACTATTAAAGTTTTTTAGGGTATGTTACGAGCCTATTTTTTGGATTTTAGTGGTTTATGGAAGTATTATATGGTACTTGTGGATTTCGCATATAATAAAATCTTCCAAGAATCCACCCAGATGGAACCTTTTGAGGACTTATATGGAAGGTCATGTTGTTTACCTCTACTTTATTGGAGGTAGGTGAGTCAATGCTTATTAGGACTAGTCTCATGAAAGATATTTCAAAGTTGGTTCAGTTGACCAAGAAGTGGTTAGTGACCATACAAAGTAGGTAAAAATCATATGTTGACCATCAGATATGACCTCTAGAGTTCTAGGTTGTTCAATATGTTTTTCTTTAGGTGTCTCCTAGATTAGAGAAACACCATATCAAGAAATAGGGGAAGCTAGTGCCCAATTGTTTTGGTCTATTTGAGATAGTGAATAGGGTTAGTCTAGTGGCATACTGTTTATCCATTCCACAGTGCTATAGTTCCATGCATGACGTGTTTCATATTTCGAAACTTTAGAGATATCATTCAGAACCTTATCATGTTATAGACTTAGTATACATTGACATTAGTATTGATGCATCCTTTGAGGATCATTTGATAGGGATTGTGGACTATAGTGATAAGTATCTTTGGGTTTGGGTGATTCCTTTTGTTTGAGTGCAAGGGAAGCATGGGCATGTTCAAGAGGAGACCTATGAGAGGGAGTCTGATATGAAATCATAGTAGCCAGAATTTTTTGCCGAGACCCCACAGTGATGTTTACAGCTACTCGAGGATGATATTTTATATGGTGGGGAGGTTGTAAGATCCCATATTTTTTCAGGTACGTCCCTATTTGAGTTTTTTTTTAGCCTTGGTGGTCGATTCTTGTTTGGATATGGAGATCATTTGTTGGGTAAAATGACTTAAAGTCTGGGGATGTATGTTGTTTGAATTAATAGAGTCTAGATATAAACATTCTAAATCAATAAAGTGTTACCAAGGGTTCTTGGTATATTGATAATCCTTAAATGGGTTTTTTGTTTTTATAAGTAAATGGGGATGAGAACTATCTACAAGACATTTACATACCATGTAAAAGGGTTACACGACATGTAAAATTCACAATACTAATATTGTTAACTAATTCATGAAGTGAAGTGTTTACACATTGTGAACCAATTACACATTGTGAAATGTTTGGATGAATTAAATATTTAGCTAAGGGGATGGTTTTTTCAGCATATCCCTCTCAAAATAAATACACAACATATAACTTAATTACATTCCATGTAATTTCCCGAGCAGGTTTTTAAAAAGTGTCATGTGTGAGATTGATATCTTATTCTCACATAAAACTTCTTACTCTCAACCCTATGCTAGTTTATATGTGATTTTGGATCACATCTATTTATTCTATACTTCCTGGTCATGCATACAATCCCTAATAAGGGGCTTTGGTAAGTTTTCCCCTTCTCTCTCCTTATTCTCCAGCCATGATGGTTTAACCTCTTGTATGTGGTTTTTTTTTGTTTTTATCTTGATTTGTTATGATCTAGGATCCTTATTGTGATCATTTATGCCTTTATATTCATTGGAATTCACTGTTGGAAGTGTTTTTTATCATCATTTAAAGGTCGGGGGTCTAAAACTTAACTCTATGGTTTGATAATTGTTGAGTATATGCAATATTGTAATTGGTCCAAAATATCTTGTGCATACATAAATTAAATGATAAAATGGATTATTCCTTGGAGTCCCTTTGTATCCAATTGGATTTTGACTAGGGTTGTGGCTACCTTTCATATGAGAAAACACTTGTTCATAAAGGAATTTATTAATGAATTAAAGTGTGTTTAGAATGACATTAATATTGGTTGATTTCTTGATATAGATCTGCCTTGGATTGGATTATTTATTAAGATAACTTGCATGTTATTGGTTTTGAACAATTGATAACTGAAATGTATAATTGGAAGATAAATGGTAATTTTCATAATAAATCATTGAGCCTTGTGATGTGATATTGTAATATCCTTGGTTCTAAGACATGTTTTGTGATTTCTATGTTGTAATGATTATATGGGGAATTGGCCTGATTTGATTATTATAATGCTTATATGGGGTGTTGGCCCAGTTTAAATATTGAAATTCTTATATGGGTAGTTGGACCAATTTACATGCTGAGATGCTTATATATAGGGATTGAGCCTAAGACATGCTGAAATGATTATATATCAGGCTTGGAACTGAAACATGCTGAAATGATTATATATCAGGCTTGGACTTGACACATTATGAAATGATTATATATTAAGCTCAGTCCTAATTGATTATTGAAATTCTTAAATAGTGGGTTTGACCTAGATTTGTATAAAAATTTATACCTTGGTTATATGTTTATGGTTGGCATGGTCATAAGACATGCTCAAAGACATTTTGGCATGGTCTCGAGGCATATTATTTTTTACCATGATTATATAGTTTTGGTTGGAATGGTTGTGAGACATTCTTAGAGATATCATAGAATGGTGCTGAAGTAGGTTGATGTGGTATTAATTTAATTGTTTAATTAACTAATACAATTGTTTATTACATTATTTCATACACTTATTATCGGACTGGTTATGCTTAGACATGGTGGTGTCGGCCTACTGAGTTATACTCACACCTTATTCGGGACACCATTTGGTACTTGAGTAGATTATATGGATACATGATTGGAAAAGGTAAAAGGACCTTACTGTTGATTGTTTACTTTCTAGATGGATTGGAGTTTGGATATAGGACCAACATGGGGTTCGGGACTGGAGGATTTTGAGTCTTTTTTTATTCTACTAGTCTTTTACTTATATTACATCTATCATGACATTTAGTCACATTGAAACACATCATTACATTATTTCTTTATTATTTATTGGATTGTTTAGTGTCTTTTAATGTTGGTTTTCTATTGTATTGTATTTTTTCTATTATTTCTACACTCTGATGTTAAATAATTTATTTATATTGCTTATTCTCACTGTGTTGTAACCCAATAACCAAGGGTATAGTCTCCCCACTATACTAATCACACCCCTAGTACTAGTCATTATCCTTTAGAATATGGGGAGGCATTCTTGAGGTCTCGTAACCAACCCATTTCAGCCATGTGATACAGTGACAGATTGGGGGGCGTTACATTGGATTACTTTAATAAGTATTTTATTTCATTTCACTGCTGGAAGAAAGTCTATACTAATGGTTTGAAACCATTGGTATATACCCTCAAACCATTGGTATAGCCTATGCAAATATTTTTAGGGACCTTTGGGTGATTTTACACTAGTATATACCTATACCAATGGTTTTACCAAACCGTTGGTATAGGTCCTCAATTTTAAAAAAACCAATGATGAGAATTGATCCCACAACCTACTGTATATATTTATAATAATTTAACACTACCCTAAAACATATTTTTTATTATTACATTCAAAATATATATATATATATATCAAAAAAATCATTTATATTAAATTATTTATTATTATTTTTGTTATTATCCATAAATAATGGAATAACTTAAACTAATGGTTTGACCAAACCATTGGTATAGGTCCCCTATACAAATGGTTTACCTAAATCATTGATATATGTATCCATAAAAAATACATATACCAATGGTTTATGTCAATCTGTTGGTATAGGGGACCTATACTAATGGTTGACCCAAACCATTGGTATAGCTATCTTGAAACAATAATTTTACGAACTATTTATGCCAAATCATTGGTAAAGGTGAACGTTTGCCCAAAATATTGGTATAGGTTCCTTGAAATAATACTTATATCAATGGTTTTGGTCAAAATGTTGGTATAGGTTCCATATAGCATACCTATACCGATGGTTTTCCTAGATCATTGGTATAGGTGTAAAAAGACAATATTTATACCACTAGTAGAAAAAAGGTATTTAACTTCGGTTTTTTACGTCGGTTTTTAACCGATGTTGAAGTCACTGATGTAAAAACTGTGACTTTTTACGTCATTTTTTGTAAAAAGATGCCAAAAATGAATTGCATTTAATTTTTAGCATTAGTTTTTTAAAAAAATAAGGACAAAAAAACTCATCAGCATCATTATTTGCATCATTTTCTTTAAAAACTAACACCAAAAAGTTGAAAAAATAGTTTCGGCATCGATTCTTTAATAAACCAATGCCATAAATGGAAAAAAAATATTTTTGGAATCTTTTTTACAAAAACTGATGCCAAAAAGTATTTTTTTTATTTATGTTTTAGATCATTTCCTAAACTTTGATTTGACTGGTCATGGAGCTAAAATGGAGTTACGGATCAAAAGTTATGGCCGTCAGAAGTTGAACCTGTCAAAGTTTCAATTGATACAACTCATTGTAAAGAAAACATGATAAACATGAATTAATATCACATACATCAAATGATATAAAATAAACATAATACTTCAAACATGTTTCAATGGTTTTTTTAGATTCCATTGAATTGATGTTTTGTTTATCATCATATCTTTTATATTTACTGTAGAATTCATGCGATAATGGAAACAGTGATCGATAATTAAATTTACACCATGGTTGGTAGATCTCATCCGAATATTTTATATTTGTAACTTGATAATATAAGTAAATAATCATTATAAGAAAGCTTATCAAGTTGATTATAAATGAATGACACTAATAATAATGAAAATAAATGAATATAATAGGTACCGTGATCAAATTAAAGATTTTAGCTGCATTGAAAACTTGATTGAATCGAAGAAGTTGAAAATAATGAACTAAGGAAAATGGATTCATATATAGTAAATGAAAATATTTTCGATTTCTTTGTATGAAAATGTAGGTGGTATTTTAAAATTTTAAACATGTGTTGTGAAAAAAATTGAAATTTTGATCCCGCGTATTAGTGAATACTCTTTGGCGTTGGTTTTGTTTGAAACCGATGCAAAAGAGGATTTACATTGGTCTTTTGGCGTCATTTTTTTTTGAAAACTGACGCCAAAAATACCAATTAATACCATTTTTGGTTTCGGTTTTCTAAATAAACTAACACTAAAAAGTTAAAATATATATATATACTTTTTTGCGTTGGTTTTTTAAAAACCGACGCTAAAAATTCAAAAAAAATTGTTTTATGCGTCATTTTTTAAATAAACTGATGCTAAAATTTTTAAAAAAACTTTTGGCATTGGTTTTTTTAAAAACCAATGCGAAAAGTAAAAATAAAAATTATTTTTGGCACCGGTTTTTAAATAAATCAACACCAAAAATTTTAAAAAAAAAACTTTTTGCGTCGGTTTTTTACAAAACCAACGTGAAAAACTAAAAAAATGTTTTGGAGTTGGTTTTTATGAAAAATGATGCAAAAGTTAAAAAAATTATCATGTTTTAGAAAATTCCTTCAACTTTGATTTTACTGGTCGTGGAGCTAAAATGGAGTTACGGATTAAAAGTTATGGCCTTTGAAAGTTGGACTTCATTATGACTTCTCTTAGAGAAGATCAACTTCCAATTTCTATAAATTTTAATCTGTAACTCCATTTTTCCTCCATGACCAGTCAAATAGAATATTAGGGAATTCTATAAAACATTGTATTTTTTTTTGAAAAAAAATTGGCATTTCCTTTCCTAGAAACTGACGCCAAAACTTTTTTTTTTATTTTTTTTAGGTCATTTTTTTTAAAACCGACGCGAAAACAATTTTATTTTAGTTTTTCGCTTTATTTTTTAAAAAACTGACACCAAAAGTCTCCGTAAACATATTTTACATCAGTTTATAAAAAACCGACGTCAAATTGACGACATTAAAAACAATTTTTCTACTAGTGTACCAATGGTTTAGTCAAAATATTGGTATAGGTACCATATACCATACCTATACAAACAGTTTTTCAAACCATTGGTATAGAATTTTTGGAATGGCTCAGATTTGTACTAGTGCTTAGCTTTAATT
Source organism: Viscum album (assembly GCA_963277665.1). Taxonomy (NCBI): domain Eukaryota; kingdom Viridiplantae; phylum Streptophyta; class Magnoliopsida; order Santalales; family Viscaceae; genus Viscum; species Viscum album. Next base: position 1,571,582,307 of record OY728164.1, read on the forward strand.
AATAATTTTTATGTTCATCAAATGGATGTTAAAACTTCTTTTTTAAATAGAGTCTTAAATTAAGTGATTTACATGGAATAACCATAATATTTTTTTACTACGTAATGAAAAGAAAGTATGTGAACTAAATAAATATTTTTATGGCCTTAAACAATATCTAAATAAATGGCATGAGAAACTTGATTATACTATTTTATCTAATGGTTTTTTACATGAAAATGTAGATAAATGTGTTTATTCAAAGTTTAAAAAAGAATACAGAGCTATTGTGTGTCTATATATAAATGATATGTTATTTTTTGGAACCAATATGACTGGAGTAAATAGTAAAAATAATTATTTATCCTATATGTTTAAAATAAAGGATCTTAGAATAGTTGATACTATTCTAGGTAATAATGTTAGAAAACATAGTGGGGGTTATTATTTGAGTCAATCTCATTACACATAAAAATGTTTAATAAATTTGATCATATTGGACTCAAGGATGATAATAATCCATTTAATTCTAGTGTTAAAATATTTATAAATACGATCAGATCTGAATAAAAACTTGATTTTTCAAGTGTAATTGGTTCTTTAATGTATGAAATGGATTATACTAAACCTGATATTGTTTTTACAAAATGTAAAATGAGTAGGTATACTTTTAATCCTAGTGTGAATCATTAGAGATGTATTATGAGATTATTTATATACTTGAGAAAGGAAAAATATTTAAGTTTATATTATAGTGATTATTTGGTTGTTTTAGAAGGATACACCGATGCAAGTTGGATTACTAGTATTGAGGATAATAAATTAAAATTTGGATGGTTATTTACTCTTGGAGGTTATGTTGTTTCTTGGGTGACCAAGAAACAAACATGTATTTTACATTCGACCATGGAGTTAGATTTTATGGCCTTATCAGCATGTGTAAAGGAAGTTGAATGGATTAGAAATATATTATTGGATATTAGATTGTGACCTAGTATGATTCCTCCTATCTCTATCATTTGAGATGTTGAAACAACTTTATCAAGGGAATATAGTTGAATGTACAATAGAAATTCTAGACATATAATTTTGAGACGTGATTATGTGTGGGAATTTTTACAAGATGGAACCATAAAAATTATCTATGTTAAGTCATGTAAAAACATATTTGATCCATTTAAAAAATATCTATCGAGAGAGATGATAATAAAATCACACCCAGTAATTTGGAAGCATTTAACATTTCCATGAGAATGAAACTTATTCTCTTAAATAATGGATTTTGACAAACATTATTTACTCTATACTCCATGAAAAAGACATTTATTTATATCTTCCAGAAAATTGAAATTCATGTAAAGGTAACTCACATGATTTCTTATTTTCCCTTCACTCTCCACAATATCTTCGAACATATTTTCTAGTGCATTTTTAGAAAAAAAATTACAAAAATAAACACAATTAACACTCAAAATTGATGAGTAATTTTGATTTTAGATCTATAAATACTAGAGGATGATAATAATGTTTGATTCACTTTGGATTATATTCTCCTTTAATAAGCTAATGATGATGAAGAAATTGCATTGTTTTCTCCTCCTAAAAGTTCAGGTATGTTTGATTACTATTATGTTTACCCTGAATTATATAAAAATATAATTTTTTTTCAAATTTTATTGTCTCAATATTTTTATAATGTGTTTCTCATCCCAATCACGATGGTTCCCCACCATGGTGTCTTGATAGTGAATTTAGGCTATCACTTTCCAAAATTTATTTAGCTAAACAATAGTTTAAGGACTTAATTGATGTAATCTTCATCCCTATTTATGATTATTTGGTTTTTGAAACTAATAGGTAGAAGGTAAGTTTTATTTTCCCATTCTATATTTTTTGTGTGTTTGTGTGATGTCAATTATTTATTCTTTTTTATTTTCCTTGTTTTTTTGTTTTTACATTTTCTTATTTATTTAAATGTGAATTAATTAAAAAAATTATCATTTTTCTAGAAGTTTATTGGGGTGATTTGATATATTTATTGTGTGAAATATTTATCAAGGATTCATTATTATGAACATTGATGGTTTAAATTTTATTATATTTCTATCTTGATTTTAGTTGTGCATTATATTTTTTTATTTAATGAGGCATATAGGTTTAGCTTGAGGGGAGGGTGTAGAGTCTTCTCTATACATTTTATAACTGTGTTGTACTTGTATTTGATATATTATAATCTCGAAATTAATTTCTTGATGAATTTTCATTATTAATGTGATTTCCTCTTCTGATAAATTCTCTTTTAGCTGTTATTTATCTGACATCTTTAATCTAGAAAATAATTTTGATGCATATCAAGTTTTATGTCACATTATGTTATTTTTTTCTCATTTTCCATTATTTTAATATAGATTAAGAAGGAAAAAAACTCCAATAATCACTCTTATTGAAAGAGCCAAGATACTGAATGACCATCATCATAGGGATTATTTATTTCCCATCAATCCACTTGCTACTCAATCTGATTTTTGTGTATAAAATCATATGATGTTTTGTCTGTAAACTATATGAAATCATGTTTGTTAGTACATGAACATGTTATTTATATAGAATAGTTTTAATATTTATATAACATTCTTATTATGGTGGATAATAAAAGAGAGATTCAAGGAAATAAATCTAATAAAGTCTATTAGTATCAGTAATTGATGGAATTAAAATTAGGGTTACAAAATGAGTCTTATAGCTAGATTTATTGCTTTGGTGGTATGGCAGTTTAATTTAGTAAATCCTCCTAGTTTGTGTGTTATTATGTTGTTAATAGGTCAAAAGATTCTGGGGTAAGGTAAAAACTTTAGAAAACGTAAATGTATAGGATATAATAGAAAGTTTCAGCTTTGGATCCTATAATAGAGTGGATAAGTGATGATTCTGATAAGGAATTATCGGTATGTTAGTTTTATACACAACTAGTTAGTATTTTATTTATTGATGTTTCTAACTCAAAACTTACCTACCTTTTCCTAATATTTCTCTATAGTGAGAACTTATCAAATATTTCATGCCTAATATTTTGAAGGATGGGGAGAATTGGTGTGTCATCATTGATTTGAGTGCCATACCTTTATTAATTTCACATATACCAATGTTATCTCTTATCAAAAAAATCACCATTGTTATATTTGTAACTGTAGCTTCTAGTTTCCTTATTAATTTATCTTTCATGATAATAATTCCTAATCATTACTTTTATATTTTATAGTTGATGAAAGATTTGGGGTCCATTTAATAAAACTTACTGAAGGTCGCTTCTAGAACTTTTCACTTATGATAAGAAGTTAAAAACAAATAGGTGAATATTCTATTTTTTGAAACACATAAAAATTGTTTGAAAACTGATTATGACACTTATCACTTATCATAGGCAGTTTGAAATAGTATTTTTCATTTTTTCTACTTCTAAAAAAACACTTACATTTAAATTCTAGAAGAAAAATTCTTAAATAAGTGTAAGGAAATCACTTTTTCAATAAGTAATCAAGAAATAAATATAAAAAATCACTTATTGTAAGTGTGATAAGTAATGTAGTCAGTTTTTTTTTTCAAATCAAAATTGAAGTTTCATGTCATAACTGCTTGCTAACGGAACATAAAGTCTTTCATATATTATTTTTCAGGATAAACATAACAACAAAGAAATAGAAAAGTTTTTTTGAAACAAACCATACAGATATCATTATTACTATATTAACTTGATATTTCCTAAGCATACTCATAGATCATATTCAATTTTAAACTTGTGTTACCCCATGGTGTTTAAGATCGGCATTTAGGTCCATATATTTTGATATTTATATGCCTCTTACACCTTTATTTGATAGTCATTTTAGTTCAATAATCCCTTTATCTCCAATAAATAATTATCTTGTATAAAAATCATGTTCCCTTCTAGGGAGGGAACCCATAATTAATCATAGTTATATGGTCCAAAAACACTACTCCTTATAAATTCATTTTCTTCCTCGAAACACAGGCCTAGTAAAAACATTCCCTCAAACTTCAATTTCCCATGACCTATAGTTTCATGAGATTTAGAACCTAACAGGAAAAAATTTCAACATTTCCATAATGAATTTTCTTAACCATGATGCATCCATATTTGAAATTTTCATGTTACCAGTTCTTCTAGACTCTATTTTAGCAGTACTGATATGTTTTGAAAGCTATTTTGTAGGAATAAGAAATTAAACAACACTAAAATTTTAGTACTAAAAAATATCACCTTCAATAGATCACTAATTTATGGATCATTATTTATCATAGCCCCAAAAAGTGTGATGAATTTCATAATCTCTTGGCTTGGATAGAAAATGCAATGTAATCTTGTGGAACAAGCACGATCATCCTATCTGAAGTATTTTTTCTTTCATCCTCTTATAGCAGTAAATAATCCCCAAGATATTCATCAACTTTATATTGTATTCTTAGATTTACTTCACCTTCACATCAAAAATTTCATCAGGGTTTAGAGGATACATTTTCTCTCTTTGAGGAAAGCAGAAAACTTCAACATGTTACTCCTTTCTCCCACTACCCACTTGTTTTGGAATTGATCATCTTCTACAGAATTTCATAATTATACTTGTTTCTCTATTTTTATGACTCGTGCTTATATTACAAGACTATTTCTTATAATAATAATTAAATTTGGATAACATAATTGAATCCATATTCTTGGTGTAACTCGATTAGTTTTTTTTGGAATTTTTTTAGGCCACAACTTACGAAATCATTGAAGACTCAATTTATTTGAATGAATCTATGGAACCCTATTCACTCGATTACCACTTAAAATTAATATATTATCCATAAAAAACATATTTAGAGGTTTCAGTATTGGTTCTAATGGCACCTTTTCCTTCTTCTGAGTTTTTTTATTTGATCAATTTTTTACACAATTTTATTATTTTCATCTGTAGGTTTCTTATATTTAATAGGATTTGGAGTTCTTTATTAGAATCAACTAAAATTTTTCTATATTTTTTGATAATTAGATTTGAAACAGAGTTAAAAAAATTAAAATTTTCTAAAATTCTCACCCCCTTGAATTTTTTCTCTAGATTACCAATTCCTTTTAATAATTCATTACCCTGTAAAAATTCTATTTATAGATAATAATCTCGTTTTTGCATTTTTATTTTCATATAAATCATATGTTTAATTCCAATTTATGATGATAGAATCCTGGATACTTAAATTCTAGAATAAATCTATTATTTTGTTTGACACCACTTGATGAAATTTACTCATATCACTTATCACTAATGATATTAAGTTAAAAAAAGAGGTGTTTGATTTGTTTTTGAAAAACTGGTTACACTTAAATTCTAGAAGAAAACCACTTAAATAAGTGTACAAAAAATTTCTTTCTTGATGATAAATTGGGAAACACTTATAAAAGAGCCATTATCATAAGTGATAAGTATTATAAGAAGTTTTTTGTAAATTTTGTGAGAATATTAAATAAGTGACATAATCAGTTTTTAGTAAGTATTGTTAAATGGAACCTTGGTTTTTTGTTGCTAAAATTTCATATAATCATTTTTTATGCAACTTATTTTTTTATTATTCTTAGTTTTCCCAGTAATTAGTATCATTTCAAAGGTATGAGGATACATTAAAAATAATAAATACATATCTCAAATTTCCCCACAACTTGAAACATGAATCTCTGGGTTCCTTTAAGACTTTAAACATCTCTAATATTTTATATGTATCTAAAAATTTCATGAAACACAATAATTCACTTAAATTTTATTACTTTTAATATTTTTAAATTGATTTATTTTATTTTTCTATTAATTTAAAAAATGTTTTTTCGGAATTCTATAAGATTTTAGGGTATTTATTCAATCACTAAAAATTATAAATAAATTAATATGATAAAAATAATAATATATATATCAAATAAACATTTAGAACTAAAATTATCCTACTTTATTCATTATATAAAAAAATTTGAGATATTAAATTCAATAGAGATACATTATGTATTTATTCTTTTCTTAAATTAATATAAGGGTAATATTCAAATAAATTTGATACTAAGTGGCCATATATTCAAGACTTGTATTGGAATGGTTGAACTCCACTCATCTAATAGGATAAAGGCAAGTGTTGGATAAATTTTCAAGCCTTCTCCTAAAATTTTAACCCTATTTTACTTGTTTTACTCTTATAGAGGTGACAAAAATTTACTATGGTTACCATTAATATTGATTTAAAATAAAAGGTATCTTTTTACCAAATTTTATCCTCCTAATTACAATTATGAAATCCATTTTTGATGATTCAATTTTTATAAGTGATCTAAATTCATTTTAAAATAAGCATGAAAATGTGATGAAAAAATATTTTTATAAAAATACATTTTTAAGCATAACACTATATTTATTCTTATCTCATGCCTAGAACAAATATTAGATGAAAGTTAAAATAATTGATTGAATATATATAATCGTTCAGTTACATCCACTACTACAGAACACAATAGAAGGAATAAAATTATAGTAAATATGTTGGCCCAAATACTTGACCCTATGACCTACCCCTTACCCCCCCCCCCACTCTTACCACCCCACCATCAATAATGATTAATTTAATTTATTAAGATAGAAACTCATTGAGTGCATAAAAATAGTTTTTCATAAAAAATATATTTTTTACTTATAAATGACTTTATTTCTATTTATAATCAATTCATAACCAATGAGTTTATTTTATACATGTGTAAACCATTCATTTTTCATAATTTAGTTAGTAATATTCATAGCCTCTAATTTAATAGATAGGTTATATTGGTATTCTATATTATATTTCATTTAAAATTAGGATTGCGTGTATTGAAAGCTGTCAAAATAAATAAATTTATTTTAAAATAAATATATCATAAAATTTGGGGGTGTTACAATCACCACCTGTGTGGTACTGGAAGAGTACATGTGTCCATCATGGATTAAACTCAAGATCTCGTGGATGTGGAAGACAGTGGTTGAGTGCTACTCATCCGTGACAATGACCACAAAAGGCTTATAGGTTATGAGTCAATTGGCCACGTCACTCGGTTGATTATACCCCTCTTTCCCTAGCTAGAAAATGACTTTGAATTGCTATGTGACATAATATGAATCGTATTCGAGTGTGGCGAGACTCGATTTTAGACCAATTCCTATAGAGAGAGAGGGACACAACCGGTTGATACCACTTGTTTAATACCCAATGAAAATTTTTATTTATTATATTAATTAAATAATTAATATTATTAATTAATAACTATATTTATTATGTCATTTCCTATTAATTATATTAATTATATTACTAGGCAGTTTAAGGATTGTTTGAGTAGTAAAGTCACATCATAATTATTCATCAGAATAGAGTTAAAATCTCAATAACTCATTTAAGGGGATTTTCCACAGTAGGGGATTAGACTCAGGTATATGAAAGTAGGGGAACGAGCCTAGATACATGCACACAAGTATAGTGTTCATGCAGGTTAGAGGTTGAAGGGGCCTTTAGGGCCATTAAAATGGTGGGTCTTCGAGTCAAATTACTAGGGATTTTTATATCTTCAGTGTTATAATTTATCAGTTCTAGAAAGAAATGTTGATAAATAGTAAGACTTTATTTGTGCTAAAAAACACTCATAAAATTATCTCTTTGTTAGAATTTTTTTTTAGCACTGATAAAAGGAACCTTTGTTAGCGCTTTTTTTTTAATGTTTATAAAAGGTAACCTTTATCAGAGATATTTTATCACTAATAAAATCTATATTTCATAAATATATATATATATATATTTATAATTAAAAAACATATATTAATATGTAAATATATTTAAATTGATATAAATATAATATATTTTATTAAATATGATTTATATAATGTTAAATATGCATTTACACTTAATATATAAGATATTTAGTGAAAAGGGCTTATAAAATAATTAAAAATTGATATTAATTAACAATTTTTTAATTACTATTGAATACTTTTAATTTAAGTAGAATTTGATAGAAAAATTCAATAAATTAATGAATGATCCAAGATAAGTTGGAAACATGACTTGAACTTCAAACTGTCATAATATTTGATTTAGGTGTCCGTTCAGCCTCTACCACATATCAAATTGAACCTTGTGAAAAGATATACAACATAATTATTAGGAATACTCTAGTCAATGTTTTTTTGAGTTCAAAAGCAACTTAAAATATCTAAAAACTGATTTTTTTGTCATGGAACCCTGACTTTTTAACATTCAATCTAATTTTTGCCTTGTTTCAAGGGGCCTTCTTGTCTTTTTTTGGTGGAGACTGGATTTATTTTCAAATATTACTTTCATGTGGATATTATAGTGTTTAAATTTTATCATTTTTCATATTTTAGTGTTATTTATAATTATTTATTTACATATAATAAAATAATTGTACAAATATATATTTAAACATATTTACATAAAAATTCCTTTTAAAATATATAAACCATATGAAACTAAATATTTATTATTAATTTTATTTAAAATAAAAAATTGTCTATTTTATTTACCTTAAAAAAATAAATTAATATATATATAAACCTATGTAAGTAATTTTTATATATAAATATGTGTACTTAACTAAACAAATATATATTTATGTGTATATTCTAATATATGAAAATAAATACATATATGTAGATATTTTTGTGTGTATGTATGAAATATAATTGTGTGTGCGTGCGTGAGTAAATATGTGCATGTATGTATGTGTATGTGTGTTTCAATATTATTCAAATACATCATATATAAATGTATTTTCATAAATATTTTATTATCATTAAATATAGTATATAAACGTAATTACAATAAATATTTATAAATACATTACAAAAAACATATACCTAAATATAAAATTATATGAAAATATGTATGCATATATATATATGTAAATGTATAAACATATAAATATATATATATATAATTTATACCTAAATATACAATATATATATTTGAAAAATGTATTTAAAAAAATATATAAATGTATATAATTATATGAATATATATATATAAATGGTTTGTCTCTGTATATATATATATATATATATATATATATATATATATATATATATATATATATATATATCATTAAATATTAATCAAATGTTGATGGTGTGGTGGTGAGGGTGTTAAGTGAGTAAGGTAGGAATTCAAATGTTTGAATTCAGGCTCGAAAAAGACTGAATAGGGCATAAAAACAATTATAAAGTGGATGAAAAGTGTTGATAAGGGGTGATGAGATCAAGTTGTTGTGGGGTGGGTGTGGTATGCACTATCTGACCTAGATCTATGTGTTCTATGGTGTAAAATTACTATTTCTTATAAAAAAATATTCCTTTAAATTATTTGTAAATTACTATTTTTAAAATTCAAATAAATTGGCTCTAATATTTTTTTGAACTAAATCCTTTTTTTGTAAAATAACCATTTTATTACATATATTTTTTTAATTTGTTTTTAAAAAAACTTCTTAATAAACACATATTTTTTTTTGTGAAAAAATAATTACCATTACCTATTTAAAAAGTTATTGTTTCATTAAAATAAAAAAAATTATTTATTATTTTACGGTACAAATAAACATAATTTCTGATTTTTTTAAAATTAATTATTTCAAATCACTGCCTTAAGTCATCCCTAGTCACTTAGTTTTATTTTTAAGACAAAATATCAAAATTTATATTTTTAGATTATGTTTTTTCAAAAAAAAAATAAACAAACAAATCACATATTAGAAAAAAAAGTTGTTGAAAAATATGTTATGAACCCTTGAAATTCATGATCTTAAGCTAATGCTCTTTAATGAGAAAATAATAATAAATAAGTAAATAAAACTAAATCTCTTACACTATGTTTGGTTACGTTTTAGTAAAATAAAATAAATGATTTTCTAATTATTAAAAGAAAAGAAAAGATTTTGATTTCTCTTCATTTTTTTTGAATATGAAATTTAGTAAAAGAAAATAAATGACTATAATTTCTCTCCATCTTGTTTAGTGAAATTTTTTAAAATAAAATAAAAGAATTTTTTTGGAAATCTAACAAAAATAACCCTTATTGAAAAATATAGTTTTCCAATACTCAATTTTCCAAAATAAAAAAAATATTATAATTTGAAATTTTATCTTTGATTTGTAATATCATGTTAATTATATAGACATTTAATTTTGAAAAATACATTAGTAATCATATTTTTTTATTTTATAATCATTTATCTTATATGTGTATATATATATATATATATAATTTAATAATATAATTGTTAGAGAAGGATATTTGGTTTCATCATCACTGTTTTTATATCGCAATAATCATATATACATTTAATTAAAATAAATATATGAATACAATTAATTAATTTTTTGAAAAAAAATTGTTTAGTTAAAAGGAACTATATATTAATTAAAAAAATTACATAATCATTAGACATAATTATTTTAAATTAACTATGTTTTACTTTGATAAAAAAATTGATTACATATTCATTTTTTAAAAATTTTATTTCAATAATTATAAAAAATACTAATATAAAAACATACAAAATTTCGAAAAAATATTATTATCTACATATAAATTAAAATAAATATAGTATTAAATATTAAATATCATCTATGAATAAAAATGATTTTACATAATTTAGAAATAAATATTAAAATAAATATAATTTTATCATTTATAAATTAATATTAAAATAAATATAATTTTATCATTTACGAATAAATATAATTTTCAAATAAATATAATTTATAAAAAAATAAATATAATTTATTAATAATTCTTAAAATAAATATAGTTTTATCATTTATGAATAAATATAATTTATGAATATATCATCTTATAAATATAATTTATATGTAATTATAATTTTAAAATAAATATAATTTATGAATAAATATAATTTTATAGTTTTATCATTTATGAATAAATACTAAATATAAATTTATAATTTACAAGTAATTAAAATAAATATAATTTAAATTATTTTAAATTTCAATAACTATCAAAAGTATTTATATAAAAATATTAAAATATTTATATGCAAACTATTTATATAAAACTTATCAAAATTATTTATAGATTATGTATAAATTAGAAAATAAATTGTTTTTTTAGTTATTAATAATCACAAATATTATTATTTATGTAAACCCTAATCCAAAAAAATCATCAGAATAAAATAAAATATGTTTGGAATAATATAGTAATTAAAAAAATGGGCATTGTTTCCTTCCCAATCATCCTGACTTTGAGGTGATTTGAATCCTTTAGGTGGATATAAATTGGTTTCTCCCCATTTCTCCACCCATGATTCATCTCTGTCGAGTTTCAAATCACCAAATAGGGAAATCTATTTCTATCATTTGCTTATGTTCCACCCCCCCCCCCAACCAAATCACACCTTCCAAACAACAAAAACCCGTGTAATCTTCCTTCTTTGGTTTTTTTTCTAAAATCATCCCTGGAGAGTAGGGAGTTGAAAGGAAACCTAGTTTTGGGAATGGTTACGTTGCAGAGACTACCACCATGGTTAAATACAAACATGAAGGTGACGTTGAGTAGACATGGATCATGGAAAGGTGTCATATGATTTTCTAAAAGTTCTTAGGGTTCGTGTGGTTGACGATTACATCACAGCCTTAATGGTCTTATAGAGTATTCTTTACAAATTCTTGTATCTTGGTAAGCCTCTTAGCCTGCCGATTTCATCACTTACTGATTCTTCCTCTCAATTCTCACCATGGGTGTTTTATTTTTTTTCTATAACCCCGATTAATCATTAGTTTTTTAAATTTTTTCATTTTTCACTAAAGGATATTTTCAAAAGATATGATGTTGATTGGTGTCCAAATGAGACCTATATTAAATGGGTAAGTTCTTATTACTTTTTGGGATAATCTCTTTATCTTTTTATTTTGAATAATTTGAGGATTCATTGTGAGCCTTCCATGATCTTGGATTCTCAACACCACAAAACATCTAAATTATTGAATGTTTTCTATGATTATTATGATTTTACAAGAAATGCACTATTTTAAAATTCCTCTTTTTCAGATTTACATGTTTGAAAGTTTGTCTTAATTATTTTGACAAAGAATTCATTTCATTGTAGTTAACACTTTTTCCATGTCATAGCTTCTTTAAATCTGCTACAAGAAAGGAAATTTTTTAATGATGTAGTAATAAGTGATGTTTATATGCCTGACTTGGATGGATTCAGTCTTCTTGAATTTATTGGTCTGGAGATGCATTTTCTTTTCATAAGTGAGTATAATCTTTCTAGAGTTAGATATATATTTTATGTCCCCAACTAATTGGTTGAACTTTTATCCAGTGATTTATATAGATGAGGATTCAAGAACTGTTATAAAAGGTATTAGACATGGGGCTTGTGATTCCCTGATCAAGCCTATATGTGAAGAAGAGCTGAAGAATATATCGTAGCATAGTGCGAGGAGGAAGATAGAAAGCAAAGAGACTGAATATTTGGCTAGTTTTGAGGATAATGATTGACATATATTGGGTATTGATAGTGTTGAACATGCTTATTATATTAATGAAAGTGTATATGTGACATTAAAAGCTTCAAAAAAGGAAGGGCATTGTAGAATAAGATGATGGTGAATTGTTAAATTATGATCAAACCACATCCAAGAAACCACAAGTAGTGTGGTCGATGGATCTCCATGAGTAGTTTGTCAAATATTTCCACCATCTTGGAGTTGAATATATGCACTCAATCCCCAATTATGGATTTATTTTCCTAGTTAATTTTTTTTGTTCATAAGATTAATAAAATAACTATGGATCATGAGAGGATATCATTTGATAGTTTGATACTTTTATCTAAATGTTAATGAAAAAAGATTATTTTGATGATATTTAGAAGATATTCTAAAGAGAATTATTGAGATGGTGAATGTTTCTGCTTTGACTAAAGAAAATATAGCCAACCACTTATATATTTATATCTCCCTTCACTATATAATTTTACCTATAAGAGCATTGATTTTGTAACACAGTTGCTTCATGCACACTATCAATCACAGGAATGAAAAAAAAAATTGAACTCTATTAAAACTCTTTCATCAGGATCTTGATGAATGATTCTTATTGTTTTTATTTACATAAACATTCTTTTGTGTTATAGGACACTAATTACAACATTTTTATGATTGATAGAAATTCATTGTGATCTTTTTTCAGTGCTTTAACTAGCTAACCAATGAACCAATCCTTTCACGGACATTGTATAAACTAAAAATATATTGAATGAAGAATTTATTAAGGTGATAAAGTTGAATTTATATTAATTTTAATTTATTATGGTTTTTACTATTCATAAATTTAGGAAAACATCTCAAGATATTGTCTCTGGACTCTTATCCAATTGGAGTGATTCCTGGTTTGGTTTGCAGACCCATCAACTCAAATCTAAAATTAAATATGTTTCTTAGAATATTGGATATTTAAACCTTATAATTTTCTCATAAAATACCTCCCTAAACATTGGATGAACTACATGCTGAGCTTTATGGCTAGTTGGGAGGTAGTACAGTATTTCCAACGGCATCCCAACAGGATCCTCTCGGCCCAAATGTTGGCCCCAAACTTCCCTTCGGACAACCTCTTTTAAAATTTCATCCTAATTTTCATTGCACTTACCCTCAGGTCATCCTTCCTCTGGGTGACCTTTCATCAATATTGGGCACATTATCAGTTGGTAATCCTAGTGGGTTGAATGTTAATCTGAGTGATGTTTCTTTGATGGATATATTACACCATCATAACCAACCATAATAGAAATATTTTCTACACAAGCATCAAGGGGATGATTCAATAAATGTGTATCCATCCTATCTTGTGGCCCCATATCATTCATCTAGTGGTTATTAGTATAGTAACATCCTAACATCTGTTAATCAAAATAGTAGCTTCAACCAGAGAACCTCCTCTGATCACACCCTTCTCTCTCCCAAGATATTTGATTCATTAGTGTGCATGGGACAAGGAGGTTCTTTATGTGGTTACTCTGCTCTATCCCTCACTCTTGTTTCCCCCATGGTACCCCCCTCAATGCATGCCGATAGTATAAGAAATCACTCGGATGGGGAATTTAGTGATCCTAAATGGTTGCACGTTTTGGGTCCAAGAATTGGTGGATGCATGGATCATTGCATCGGGGTTGGAGAGGTGTTTTATTAAGGGTAATTCAAAATTCATTTCATTATGAGATATTTTGGCATTGATCAACATGGATCACTAATGTAAGTTATGGTAAAGGAGGGATATCTAGATTATTTTGATGATGGTAGGATGGGTATCCCAGCATTTCTTGGCATCCCCGATAATTCCATGGGTTTTTTCAATGAATTAAATATTTAATTAATAGTTGTTTCTTTCTTTGATTTTTGATTTGTGAGTGAAATTATAGGCTCTTTACATTGGCGGTGCACTTATTTCATGCATCCCGACTTGCTAATGCTAGTGAGGGGTGACGATCTTTAGCATTGGTATGGAGGGAGGTAAATAATATTTAAGTTTATAGGTATCTTATTTATCCAAAATATATCCATATAATCAACCGGAATAGGATCCCTTCCAACTTAAATCTTCTTTATCTCTTTCCCTTCCAAAGCTAAAGATCGTATCCCCTAACCAGCTTTAGCAAGTCGGAATGCATGGAAGAAGTGCATCTCCATTGTAAAGAGCCTATAATTTCAAGCATATTTCACAATGTTGGTAGTGATCCTATTCCAATTAATCATATTTAGGTTGAAGAAATTGTATTTTCCACTTTCTTGAGGGTGGTAAAAAAATTTGTGGATTTTATAATTGTTTTCCATTTTTTCATCAAATTTGGGATTTAGTGAGGGAATATTTGTTGAAATTATTTTATTTAATTATCCTTTTGGGATTCAGGGTTTGGGATTTATTTTTTAAAACTTAAAATTATGATTAAAGATTATATAAAAAATTAAAATACATTGAAATGATTAAATAAGGTGAAATGATGAAAAAAGTGATTGACATGTCAAAATTAATTCCATTACCTAGCATTAGAATCATGATGATTAATGTGCAACATGTGTGCATGAAAAACTTGCAAGGAAGACATTTTATATTAGTAAAAAAACTAAATTTATAATAATTAATATATAGTGATGTATGCTCCTAGTATTTTGTGACAGTTATTTTTTAAAATCAAATTTGGTTTTTGTTGTATCACACAACACAATGAAACAATAGTTGTATTGTACGATTGACATATAAAATGACATTATATTATATTTTAAATACATGAAGTGTAATTTAATTAGTTAATATATCATATGATTGTGGAATAGAGTTAGAAATATTATTTAACTAATCATCAAGGATTTCAATTAATGATTTCATTAAAGTTAGTAGATCGATGATTGTATGTTATACAAACTAATATTCACCCTCCCAATCAAACAAAAGTTAGAATCATTACAAATATTTGGAGTTTATTTCATTAAATAATGCTATGGTATAAAATGTATGAATCAAAATAATACATATTGACTAAATTTAGAGCTTTCTGGTCAAAGCACTATTAAACTTCCTCTCCCTTATACTTCATGAGTTTCTAGCACAGCATATGATTTGGGTAAATCTTTTTTATTAAATTTGAGATCCACACAACTACTGAATCACTTGAAATAAATATGAATTATTGAATTTTTGTTCATGGTTTTCATCAATAACATAAAATAAAAAACATAGTTGTATGGTTAAACTTGATATATCTTGGTAAAACTCATAGATCATGGTCATTGTTAATTTTTTGTTACCCCATTATGTTCAAGATCAACATTTGGGTCCATCTATTTTGATCTTTATATGCCTATTACAACTTTAGTTGATATTAATTATAGTTAAAGAATCACTTTCCCTCCAAGAAATAATCCACTTGTCCAAAAACCCTATTCCCTTCTAGGGAGGGAACCCGTCTATCATTATAGTTCTTTTTCCTAAAAACACTACTCCTTAAAAATGCATTTTATTCCTCAAAACATGAGCCTGATAAAAACATTGCCTTAGAATTATCTTTCTCAATACCTTAAATTTCATGATCTTTGGAACCAAAAAAGAAAAAAATTCAAATTTTTCTCCACACATTGTCCCAATCAAGATGCATCCATCATTGAAAATTTCATGTTACTGGTTCTCCTAACCTCTATTTCAGCACTACTGATATGATGTGAAAGATAGTTTTAGGAACTAGAAAATTAAACCAAATTTAAATTTGAATAAGGAAAAATGTAACCTTCAATATATAACTAATTTCTAGATTATTATTTATCATATCCCAAAATCTATGATGAATTTTAAAATTCTCTTGGCTTGGATAGAAAATGAAATGCAAGATCAGGGAACAAACACTGTCATCCTATCTAGAGTATTTATTTTTTTCATTCTATTATAGTGGTGAATAATTCCCAATATATTCATCAACTGTAAATTTTATTCATGTATGTACTTAACCTACACATCAAACATTGCATCATAATTCACATGATACCATATTCTCCCTTTGAGGAAAGCAGAAAGCTTCATCTTGTTACTCCTTATTCCCACACTCTACTTGTTTTGGAATTGATCTTCTTCTACATAATTTCATAATTCCATGTATTTATCTATATTTATGACCCATTATTCTATTCCAAGAATCTTTATTATAATAGTAATTAAATTTTAATGACATAATTTAATCCATCTTCTTGGTGTAACCCTGTTAGTTTTGTTTTGGAATTTTTTTAGGTCAAAACTTAATAAGTCATTGAAGACTTAATTTATTTTGACTAAATATTTGGAACCCCATTCACAGTATGACCACATAAAACACATAGATTATCTCTAAAAACCATATTTAGAGGTGTAGAGATTGGTTCCAATGGAAATTTTGGCTTCTTATGAGTAATTTTCTTTGATCATTTGTTAACTCAATTTTGTTGTTTTCATCTGTAGGCTTCTTATCTTTAGTAGGATCTCTGAGTTCTTTATTGGGATCAACTGGATTTTTTTACTTCTTATTTTATAAGTAGATCTATAATAGAAGAATCTAAATAAAAAATTTATAAAATTCTCACCCCCTTTAATTTTTTCTCTATATTACCAATTCCATTTAACAATTCTTTACCCTTCAAAAATTCTATTGACAAATAATAATATTTTCTTCATTTATCTTTTCATATAAATCATATGTTGCAGTCAAATTTATGATGTGATAATCACAGATACTTAAATTCTAGAATAAATATACTACTATGTTTGACACCACTTGATGAGATATACTCATATCACTTGTTACTAATGATAAGTAGTTGAAAAAACAAATAGTCATTTAATTTGTTTTTGAAAAACTAGTTACAATTAAATTCTCAAAGAAACCCAATTAAATAAGTGTTGGGAAAAGAACTTTTTCAATAATAAATAGGGAAAAACTTAAAAAAAACACCTACCATAAGTGATAAGTTCTATAAGAGGTTTTCAGTAAGTTTTTTTCAGAAGCTTAAATAAGTTCTATGACCAATTTTAAATAAGTATTTTCAAACGGACCCTTGGTTGTTTACTATTAAAATTCCATATAAATAATTTTTTTAAGTAGCTTATTTTATTTTTTGTACTAGTCTTAGTTTTCCAAGGTATTAGTATCCTTGAAAAGGTGTGATGATACATTCAAAATAATAAATTAAAATCTCAAATTTCCCCATGGATTAGAGATTGAATCTCTGGGTTCCCATAATCCCTTCAACAAGAATAAAATTATTTTTTTTTTCTAAATTATTTCGAAAACATTATGTCATGCCTGAAATTATATAGGGATTTCATGAAAAGAAAATGTTGATAAATGCTTTATCTTTTTAAAATTAATTATGAAGACCCATCCATACAACATATTTACTAAGAACTCCTATTACGATGTGATCTCTAGGTAATTGGTGTCCTCACTATTATATTTCTTAATTATAATTAATGAGTTTCTCAAATATTTTTTAGTGACATAAAATGATTCAATGATTAATAAAAGTAAACATTTCCACATTCTCTCAAAAATGAATATCATAATCGAAGGAATTTTAGTTTTCTATATAAATTTAAAGAAAAATTCCAGGATTGGTATTCACTGATTTTGATTTATGGGCACTGGGTTACCATGATCATTCAGCATCAAATACCTTCAAGAGAATATCTGAGTGCCTAAAACATTATTCGAGATATTCCACTAATAAATCTATGTGTGGGTAGGATTTTTTCTTACCTTGATTTTATGGGTTTTTTATAGGGGAATACTTACTTCCATCCCTCTTTACAGGGACTTTCCTAATAAACTTGGAACTTGGATTTAGATTTTTGAACAAACATCATATGTGTGGCTTGGGGCTTGGAATTACTCTGCAACAATATTCAACTTTGTGAAGGTATCTAGGTCTCTCACTCACTCTCTCTCTCTCATGTGCACACTCGCTCTCTCTCCCGCTATCCCTTACTCTCTCACTCTCTCTCCCTTGATCTCTCTCTCCCCCCTATCTCTCTATTTTTATTGATTCCTTTCAATATTACCTTGTTTGGAACAGATTATTTTGTTACAGTTTTTTTAGTTGAATTTGAATAATTTCATATGTAGGAATAAGCATTCAACATTGCATGGACATACCACCATGTTGGACTTATTTCACTGGTTGTTTCATATTAAGAAAAGGTTTTCATGACCCATAAAAGGATCATGATGTCCTGGAGCTCCTTGGTCAGATCTATCACTCTAAGGAATACTCGAAATCAGGTTACTTCCATCTCTAGTGGGGAGAATCCTAAAATCTTCAATCTATATATAAGAAGAGTGGAGCATTTGATCTTTCTAGAGAGGTCTTAAAAACTCATTATACCATGTGAATAATCTTCTATTTTCTTCTCTTCTATTTTGTCTTTCCATTTTGTTTATTATTCTTAAATTTATACTTACTTACAAAGAGGTTCAAATTATTATCTTCAAAACGTGCTATTTTTATAAGATAAAACATTTATTTTTCATAATTTTATGTATTAAAAATCTAGGATTTAATGTTTTAAATACCCCCAAAAAATATTATCCCATTTAGGTTTAATATAATTGGGTAAAGGGAAAATACAATCTCAAGAAGAATTAATTTTAAAATGATTTCCTTTACTATTCCAAAAAATGATACCATTTTTAATTTTAATGTATCTCTTGATAGAATTTTGAAATCCCAACAGAATTCATACCGAATAGGAATATCCCATATATATACTTTTGGGATGACAACGATTGATCCATATGACCGATAAAGATTCCTTATAAAGTAAAAAATTTCCGATATGTTGAATCGTAAGGGTTGTATTTCCCCTAAAAACACAATAAATACCAATACCTCTGTATTCAATTTATAATATAATATTTTTCTATGATATATGATATTTTCTAGATTTTTTTTTACTAAACTAGTTGAAACTTATTCCTATTTAATTAATCAATTTTAACATAGATTTAGGAATAACCTAAATTCAACCCCAGTAATTTTGGATGGAAGACACAACAAATTTAACAAGAACCACTCTTCTGACATAACTAAGTAATCTAGAGGACTAATAATGAATTATAGAAGTTATTTTTTGTAAAAATGAGAAGAGTATGTAAAACATATAATCCTTTATATGTGATATGTAAACCTAAATATTTAACTGGAAGAAATAATTCATTGAAATTTAAGGATTTTTTTTATAATTTTAATTGTTTCAAAGTTACATCTTAAAAAGAAGGTTTGACTCTTATTATCATTGTAAACATGTTTTTGAGATTTGATAAAATTCATTCAAAGTTCTATATAATATTATAGCTAAACACACATCAACTCTAGAGAACATAAATAAGTAATTTGAGAATATAACACAGGTTATTTAATAGGATAATGGTACAAAGTTACCTGGAATGGATTGATCCATATTTGAAGTTGAATATTATTAGGGGTACTTATTCTCCTAATATTCCATGAAATTGAATTATTTTATTATTGAGGATAGAATTAAGTAGTGTAAATCCATATAGTTTGGAGTAAAATATCATAGGTTGTACATAGTAGATAAAATTCCTCATTTTCTTCCCCCATCTTGTTTTTTATTTTTCATATTTTGTGGTGTATGTGCATATTTTGGCCACTAACTCTTATTATTTTTCCTATTCTGTATTTCCTCACATATTTTCAATAATTTTATTTATTACTTCAACTATTATCCACTCTTATCATTTTTCCTCAACTTTTAAGGCTAGATTTTTCTCTTTTATTTTTTCTTCCCTTTTTCAGAATTATTCCAAATTTTAACAACTTTACCTTCATTTACATATTCCTCTTCATATTCTCTTATAATTATTCAATAAATTTCATTATAAATGCAATATTTTTTGTACCTTATTCTTTTAATTATTCTTCTTGGATGGCTTCTTCTACTTATTTCTTCTCCACTTTAACATTTTTGATGAGGGTGCCTTCCTTTTTCATGCTTTCTAGATATTTCATTTGTTCTTTGAATGTTTATTATAGGATGTGGAGGATTTATTTTTCAAACATGGTTGTGGTTTTGGTCTATATGTACCTTTTCATTAGATTGTTTCTTTTATTTCATTTATTTGGTGTGCAATATCTATAAATCAAATGGAAAATTTGTCTTGTTTTCTCAATATGCAAGCTATTTCTACCATGAAAACCTGAAAACACCTTGGCATAAAAGAAATAAAAAAAGATAAAAGTAAGAGAACTTACTCTAAACCTAGAAAAAATAAATAAGAAAGAAAATAAATTGTCCTAACTATCAAATCAATGTAGTTATGACACTTTTTTCATGAAAATGGTGCTAAAATTTTATCAAGATACAAGCATACAAGCCAATTTAAATAAAACTAAAACTCTTTTAGATAGGAAGTGTTATCCTCAATAACATCCCCCTTCACATTTCCCTAAAAAATATACCAAATACTATCTGAGAGAAAGGTCAACCATATTTGTTTTTTTCTTCATATATGTATCTCTACACCGTGAACTCCTCATTTTTAGTACGAACTTTATATTCCTTCACTACACTTTATTGAATAGAAACTACCAACAATTTTTGGGGACTTCAATTCCAACTCCTTTGTTTGTGTTACCCTCCTATTAAAAAGATGCATGAATGTCTTTCTAGGTTTTTATGAGCTTTCATGGTAGATCAGACACCTCTCTTATTCATTACAGCTCACAGTGGTTTTCATTAAGATTATATGAAATCTAATTGATAAGATTGAGATTTTTTATGTTCTCATGGTTCTTATAACCTTATCAATGGAATGTTTGGGGTGAGAACAAGCTTTGACATGATGATCCTGGTGGTTCTCAAGTTACTGAGGTGGTGTAGAACAATAGAAGTGTAGTGGAGGCATGGGTGGATGGAGGTATGAGTGGGAGAGGGTAGCGGAGGATTTTATCCCTCATGGGATATGAGTACTAAAACATATAACAACTTCTTAAATGTTATTATAAATATTTACCCACACTTCACCCATCCCACATCAAAAAATTCTGTAGGTTGGTGTTGTTTTATATGTGAGACATGGTTGGGATGACTCATAATAATATCCTTGGACCACCTATCCAAATTCTCATGCATATCCCCTCCCATTCGTCTAGTGATCCTCTCTCCACACATGCACCCCTTATTGTGTTTACCCATGTTGTGATGACTCACAATGCTCCATACCTTGCCACCAGATTACCACAACGATGATTTGTTGACAGCCTTCTTGGTGCTACTAGCCTAATCTACCATGGTTGGTTTGTTGGCTATGTTTTTTGGAATATCTTCATTCATTTTTCTTTTCAAAAATCAAAATTCTATACATTATATTTTCCTTATTGAAAAATATTCTCTTTTTCTTTATTATTCTTAAAAACTCAAAATTAAAAGATCCCTGCCACAAATTCATCCAAAAAATATAATTTAAGAAAAAATTATCAATTAAATTCAAAAATTAATAAAATTAATTATAAAAATGTATGAATAAAATACTGAAACCAACTTCCCTTCGAGAGAGTTACATACTCCACTGTATAAATGGAGGAATCATACCCCTGAGTCAGTTGTTCCCCAAGAGGGGTACTTACCCTATGGTATCTCTAATCATCCAAAAACATATCATCATTTCTACAAAGATATGAAACTAAATATGCTAGGACAACTCAAACATGAACCCTAGATGATGAAGATATTTCTATCACCATGTTCTACATGAAAAAAACTTATAATAGACTACTTATATGTTTTATTCTGACACCCAGTTAGTTTTAGATTGAAGTGTTCCAATCATATTATGAATATCCTCTTCCCATATTTCATACTTCATAACTTAAGTTTTTAAATCACCAAAAAACTTTCATATACATTGGTAATGAGTGTATATTATTCCAAATAGGACCCCTTTGTTTGGTGATAATATCTATATTGCACACCTGACTTGTTTATAATCAACAAGATAAATGCTTTTATCTTGAGGTGTAGATACACTAAACCCAGGTTCCCTTAATGGTGTTATGGTGGAACCCGTAATTTGAACATGGTAAACAATCATCTAGGTAATTCCTATTTAATTGCATCACCTCCTGATTCAAATAAATCAAGTTGTGAGTTACATTGTTCTCTTTTATTCTTCACAGGTATTGAAGAAATCCTAGCACTCAAAATCTACTCAGGCTTTCACACTCCCCCCACCCAAATTATTCCAAACATTATGATACTAAACTAGATACATATTCCCTTCTAGAGGTTTCCTATACCATCACATGTTCCAAAAATCTATGTTGGGTCGATTTCACCTCTATGTTAGGTATGTAATCTCACCCTTAATTCTAGTCAAAGTTGTACAACCTTAAACACCAAAAATTGGTCAAATTTTGGATAACCTTAAACTCTAGTAATTGGTTAAAAGTTATTCAACCTTAAACATCATATTCATTGATCCATTTTCTAAGACCTTAAACTGTTCAAGGAAAGAGACATGGTACTCACCAAGTTGAAAACCTACAGAGGGCATCTAAGGAAAAATTTAAGTCTCTTATTTCTAGTCTTTCACCTTTCATAACATAGTAAAATTTAGAAAATATGAGATAAATAAGGTCATAAAGATTGTTAATTTGAAAATACACAAGGGTTGGATATAGAAAAATTTTATTTCTTGTCTACTAAACCTTCTCTTTTCATGGTTTAATAAAATTTATGGCTAAAATGAAAAAAAAACATAAAGATTAAAGGGACCACTATTTGGACATGGAAAAATGAAACCCATACCCATTAGGTATGCATACTTGGGAAAAAATTCAAACATAATTATCTTACATACATATATTGGTTCATATGATCTATGAAAAATACACAGAGAAGTGATTTTAGGGTAATTGGGCCCTCTTGAGCATTGAAATCCTTCTATTAAAATTCCCTTAATAGTTTTCATTATATTGATTCATTCACTCTCTCATATCTAAATAAAAAAATTGGATTATGTTGATGGTAAATGTGTCGCGTATTTGGCTATCCTATACTCACCTCTGAGTATAAGTTCAGTAGAAAATAAAACTTTGTAGTTTTTTATAAAACAAGAATAGCCTAGCCTATGGTGATGGTATATTTTATGCATATCCCACCCACCTATATCTATCTCAGGGAACATGACTTGAAGATAATGGATTGATTAAATCATTTCTTAATCAAATCAAGTGTTTTGAAACTATGATTTACCAAATACATTTCCATGAGATGTTTATATGGATTAAATTATTATAGTTTTACTCTTTTTGAGTTTCAAAAATTATCATGAATTGATAATTTAAGTAACACAAAATCTTGAGAATTCAACAAAAACTTGAGGAAAAAAATTTCATTCATCATCAAAAAAGGGAAGAGAAAGAAGGAGTATCCATAAATAAAAGTATCACTTTAACTTTTCAAAAAATAGAATAAAGGTAAAAAATTTAGTGCTTTGGAGGATATGTTATACTGATGCTCAGAGATGATCGATAGATCACTTATATTCATGAATGTTGTGTTGAAGTTCAGTCATCTTCATAGCTTCATCTTCCTTATTGGGGCACAACATCTCTACTCTGGAAGAATCATTTGATTCTCCATTATTTTCATATTAAAGTATCTTTTGGTGCTCCATCTGTTTTCCCTTTTTTGTGCTAAATTCTTGATAGAGATTACTTAATACAATTTTTTCTTCAATGGTTAAATTTTATTTCTCTGATACAACCTCCAAAAAATGAGATCTTTCTTAAAGATTTGTAACTCTAAGTCTCATTGAATGGGTTACATATTCTACCCCGGAAATACTAAGCTGTGATTATTTATTGTGCTCCATATCTCATAATATATCATTGATAGTATTGTGGATGGTACAATAGTCAAACTCATTATATCCCAGGGTTGTGATCATGTGGTGGAACATATGTATTGTTTTAGCCAGACCTTCTGTGGGAGTTCTGTAAATAAGTTTTAAAATATCATTCCACATCTGTTATTGTGAGGTTCTCTAAAAATAAATAGACTCAAAGTCAAATTCAAAGTCTCTATTAGAGACTAAAATATATTTTAAGACCATCTAACTCAAAAGGATCAAATTTTCATTACCTATCTATCTCATTTTCACTATAATATCTCTAATCCCAATACACTCTAGAAGTAGGGGTATTGAGATGATGATTTCATTAACTCATCCTTCCATTTATGATGACATAACTGCAAGTAACATGGAGTTTATATACCTCAATTAGCAAGTGTGAAAGTTAATAAAGGGAATTATAGGTTCTCATTAGCTCTTACTAAAGTTTTTTCAATTTCAACTATTATCGCCTCCTCGGGTGGTGAAACATGAGCATCCTATCTAGTCATTTCTTACTATTCCATAATAACCACTCCATCACCTTACACTGTGAGAACATATTCATATTTTTTCATGTTCTGGATAACTTATGGAACCTTATCCTCATTTTTCATGATAACCACATTGATCTATGAGGCAAGGATATCTTGGTGAGGTAAATCCTTTATTTAACCTTCATGGTCCATTTCAGGTGGGTTGAGTGGTTCTAATATCTCCAACTATCTAGTTTCTAAATACTACCCCCTAATAGGTTCAATAGTTCTAAATTCCAGTTGGTGAATTAACCTGATGATGTTTTTATAGAAAATTTTTTATAATTTTGGAGTTTGAGTTAAAATACAATGTGGAAAGATAGTTGGGTAAGAAAAATAAATTAAAAGACTATGTTTATTAAATTATTTATTGAAATTGTTGAACTCGGCTAGATATTAGAAGATATATATTATTGATAGAATATCCTTCTCTGAGTTTGTAGCATCAAAAAGAATTACAAGACCAATCATATGAAATAAAATAAGTAATGTGATCATGAAATTTGGTGATTTATTTAAAAAATCATACCTAAACCATTAGCACCTTTACTAATAGGAACAATCATTCTAGTCACTAGTATGCCCCCTATGTTGTTGAACTGTCTCTTAAATATTGGGAAATAATGCATTTTGAAGATCCCCTTATTCATTCTCCAACTTTGAATCATAAGTATACCTCTCTAAAAAGTGATATTCTATAATAAAAGGGGTGAAATATCATTATTGAAAACTAACTTATTTCATCAGTGCAAATAGGTTTGGATAATATGTCATCACTTTATTGTTGTTTGATAAAATAAAGTGGGATATCTAGTATCATATCTAGATTGGATGGTCCTAGGATTGGGAAAATATAGATGGGATATCATCCCTCTTCCACCAACATCATCCTAAAACCCTGTGATGAATTATTTTCCACTAGAGTCACCAACACTACGACACTTCCCACCAGGATTCCACCCTTGATATACCAAGGAGACACTATTAGTGCCTACACTACCTCCATCCTATTTAAAAATAATAGAGTTACATATCAGAAATAGATAAAAATTAAAGATAATACTCTTAGTGGATATTCACTGTATATATTCATATTTGAGGAGATAAACGCATTCCATATCAATCGATCGATTGATCACCCCTTCAGTGATGCTTCGATCAATCATGTCTTGCACCTAACATGTAATGATAATCCTATCATCCACCACATGTACTAGAATCACTATATCCCTGGGATAATTTATAGCTTCTCTAAGGTTATATTTAAAGCTTAAATCCTTAGGTGTCTTCATGTTGATGATTTGATGCATATAAATTCCACTTTGGAGGGTGGTCCATAAACACAAAATGTCTTCAAATAATATCCACTGACATAAAAAATAACCAGACTTAATATTTTGATAGTATGAGGAGGAATCAAAAAATTTCCTCTCAAATATTAAAGAGGTTCCAGTCTCCTTCATTTTTAATTATTTTCCTAGCCTTTCATCCTTAATTGGGACACTACTCCACTATCAATGGATGGATTTTCTTGACTTTAATTTACAGTCTGATGGATCTTAAATTGTAATCCCTTTGAAATATTTTGAGAATGACTGATCTAGATACTTGGGTAATTCAGTAGTTGTGCCCTTATTATGAGACTTCTTGGTATCCTTCTTCCCTCTACACAGGGATAAGAATATTTTGATCATGGGGATGATGTTTGAAAGAATCTCGCAAGGATGTAAAGACATCCAGGAATAAACGTACTTAGGCATCAGGATGAAGAATTCATTAAGAGAAGGAAACTTTCTTTAGACCTAAGTAGTCTATAGGTCCATTATCATCCACAAATATTGAGATACTATTTTATGATTTTCCATTATAATATTAATGAGTGGCACCACTACTTGTATTTGTTTAAACTGAAATTCACATGTGAACTTGTATAGAATATAAGCTTCATAAATGATATCATATTTGATCCAGACTGATAGAATACAATCTATTATGGCTATCTTATAACACCACACATCATAACTATTAGGACCATAATTTATGATCATACTAGTGGGTGTTTCATAATACAGAAAGAAATTAAACACTAAATACATCATTAAAAGATAAAAAAACTTGTCACTATTCAATAACAATGAACTAATACAAGAAAAGACTTAAATTAATGACCAATATCTTCATATTTAAATTTTAAATTTGTTTTGGAGATCATGAATATTGAAATAAGTTGTTATTTAGCCCCAAAACACTTGAAATAGTCCTAAAATGTGAAACAAAGACTTTCAATTATATATTTTTAATAGAAATGAGTGAATCTTGGCAAGCATTGGTAATATCAAGACAAAAGGTCTTCCCTATACCAACCTACTCACCATTAAAATGGTTCTTGATCACACTCATCTATGTGATTCAAAAACTAGGAGAATGTACCCAATGAGAAAAATAATTAGGAAGTCAACAGGGTAAGTTTTAGGATGTATATCTAGTTTGAAATCATAAACCCACTCTCATATTTACCTCATTCCATTTGATTCAAATAGGTGCCTATGAATCCCTTATTCTATTTGGAGGGATACCCTATTGAGTGTCTTGAGGTTTTCCCATCCCCATGAAAGACCAAGAAAATATTCATCCATTCATCAAACCCAAAATTTATGGGATAGGTTACTTCTTCATATCCCTTTCAGCATCTTCCAACAGTACACAGGCCAATAATGAAATTCTTTTATTATTTCATTAAAATGACTTAGAAGGTAAAAATTTCCCATACATTACTCCAAGAATCAGTGCTCCATAAATATTATAGACATCACATAGAATATTTTCCAATTCTCCATGCATCAAATGGAATATTTTCATTTGTGGAATCCAGTGACTTAGCTTATTAGGTATGTGATCATAGATCTTGTACACGTACCTTGTTCATATCCAAACAACCACATATTTAACTACCACTTTTAGATGATATTCAGACTCAATGCATGTTAATTAGACCCAATACACCAACATTCATTCTGTTTTGAAGCAACCTTTGGGGCGTAGGTCTCAATATTCATTCTAGCCTTAGATTTGTTCAGTATAAGTTCAATGGAATATGGAAGAATAACAGTGTGTCTGGGGTTCCAAAATGTATGAATAGTTTTTGGGGAGGCCTTGGAATGGTGAAAGGTATAAGAGAGTATAGTTTCACATTAATTAATATATGATCTATTCAATTATATGTTGTCTCTCCCTACATTCATGTACCATATAAACTAGGAGTCTAGAAAATTTTCATCTAGATTTGGGATGTCACCATGTGTTATAAGACCATGACCATGTAGCGGAATTAATTCTGGCAATGAGAATCATTGATTATGCACCCACATAACCTTTTCAAGTGATAAGAGATATGGTTCACACTATTAATACTGACTCACCTCAATGATATCAATTAACTAGTCAATGTGGATGAATGGTTCTATGTCTGGGATAGTGTTTGAAGGATGTATCATGATTTCATATAAAAGAAAATTTTGGAAGAATATTAGTTGCCTTAGTAAGAGATAAATGTTTAAGAACATATGGAATTGATATGAGCTAAGCATTAAGATAACTGAGAAATTTTTTTGATAAATAATAAATTTTTTCCCAAGTCACTTTGCCTAAGTCTATTCATGCCAAGCTTGTAGGCTCCCAACTCATTGTGCCCAAATTTGCATGCCAAAACTAGCATTCCTTGCTTAGAATGCCAAGTTTATAAAAATTTTATGGTTCTATATCTTACCAATATTAGAGTTAACATTGAAATTATATGGATGATAAGAGAGGGCTTAAAATATACACACTTTACTTTGTAAATAGATTTTCTTTGAATAAAGTGGTATCTATATTTATAAAATAGGGATTGCATATCATATCCCACACCCAACATATCACGTGTATACTACACTGAAAACCTAGCACACATCACATGCTTAGTGTGTCCATGTATCATTCCCTTTTCCCCAACCTTGGTGTGTGCCCCTCTTCAATACCAACTTTGTTCTAAGATATTATCTTCCTCAAAACTTTACAAGGCCAGTTCCCTAGATTTCAACAAACAACATCTCAGTGCACCATGAATTCACCTATAATAGTCTGTGTTAGTAAATAGGTAGGAAAATAGAGAATATATGAAGGATTTTGAATCATTATGAATTAATTCAATTCAATATCCAAAAGTGTTTGATTTACCCCCTAGTTAATGGTGTAAGTTTCTTGATGGAAATATCCCTTGATAATTTCCCTATGATTTTGGGAATACCAGTCACCAAATTCTAGTATTCCCACAGCACTGATGTTGTGAGATTTTATCTGCGTAATTTCATATTGAAAGGATTAAGATTGACTGATCTCATTATAACTTTATTTATAAATCATAATCATCTTGAATTTCACTGATTTGATCTCAATGCTTCGATCAAAAAGATACTTTGGTTTGATTGAAGTGAGACAACTCTTACTGGGGGCACCTGTTCGAATTTTGAAAATTCAAAATCCAACAGTTATGACTAATCTTATCATTAATCATTTTTATAAAATATTTTCTTTTTTTTTGTTTTTTTTTGTATATATATATATAACAAAACAATTTACTAAAAATAAATATTTTTAAAATAATTAAAAATAATTTTGGCATATATATTTTATTAATAAAGAAAATAAATTCCCAAGGCCCATTTTTATATGGGATTAGCATTGGAAATTTTACCCACATTTCCAATGTGTTATCCCAAAGGGTTGTTCACATCATCAATCCAAACCTCCAAATGGGTCCCATAAAAAACTTTTTATTTATTTTATGAATAAAAAATATAATAGTCCCCCGCTTTTATTCTTAAAATTAAATCTCCAGATCAAAAGTTAATAATTATATATAATAAAGGTATCTTTTGATTTAAACCTTTACTTAGTATCAATATCTCAATGTATTATGTGATTTACAAGTTTTTGAAACATTAAAATTGTTAATAATTAAGATAAATAGGATATATCATACATACAATGATATTTCCATCCAATATCTTATTTTGTATAACTTTTATAGACATGTGATTAAATCATTTTCATGAACTATTTAAGGATTAAACCCATTAATTCTTGTTATAAGATACACCAATTCTAAGTTCTTGTAGGAAAAATATTACAACATGCTTTCATTATTTAAACACATAACTCATCACATCTTAATATTTTGTTTAAATTTTATAACTCAACCTCTAATAATAATGGACAATATTAACACCAAGAAGTTGGGGTTATAATTTTTCATATCAACAATCATCTTTGTAACTTTTTTTACTCATTAAACACTTTGATTAGGATCTACCTAAACAAAATGTTTGATTTCCATTATATAAATGATCTATTTTATGGGTTTTAACCCCATATCTTTATTAGTTGCATGAATGATCTCAATCAGTAGAGATTTTATAAATGGATCTATAAGGTTTTTACATGATCTCACATAGATAATTTTTATGGTGCCATCTTCTAACAATTGTCACACATAATCATGTCTCAAACTTTTATGTCTAGACTTTTCATTATACATGAAACTATATACCCTTGATAAATTTTATTCACTATCACAACTGATATAGATAAGACGCATAGGAATAGGTCACAATATAATATCCAATAATAATTTTCTAATTCATTAAACTTCCTTTCCACATGTCTCTAAGATTATAATATTTTACTCCATGGTTAAATGTGAAATACATGTTTGTTTCTTGGTCACCCAAGAAACAGTAGAACCTCTAAGAGTAAACAACCAACCATATGTGGATTGATGATCACCAATACTAGTAATTAAACTTTTATCAGTGTATCCTTTTAATAAATCCAAATAATCATTATAGCATAAACTTAAATATTTGGACTTTCTCATGTATCCAAATATTCTCATTATACACCTCTAATGATCCACACCAGGATTACTAGTATATATACTCATTTTACAAACCTCAAAATAAATATATGGTCTATTAAAATTCATTCCATACATTAAATAATCAATTGATCTTACATACTCAAGCTATGTTATAACTCCTCCTGTATTTATAAATATTTTAACACTAGAATTAAATAGAGTGTTAGCATCCTTGAAGCCAAGATGATAAAATTTATTTAACATTTTTTCTATGTAATTAGAATGACTCAAATAATAACCCCCATTATGTTTTCTAATATTAATACCTATAATAGTATCAACTATTCCAATATCCATCATTTTAAACATAGAGGATAAATAATTCTTTGTCTCTTTTAATCCAATCATATTGATTCCAAAAAATAATATTTCATCTACATATAGACACAAAATAGCTCCATATTATTTTTTAAACTTATAATAAACACATTTATCAGCATTGTTATGTAAAAAACATTATATAAAATAATATAATCAAATTTATCATACCATTACTTTGGATCTTGTTTAAGGGTATAAAGATATTTAACTAGTTTACATACTTTTTTTTCATTACCTAGTAAAACAAACCCTTCTAGTTATTCCATGTAAAACTCTTCATTTAATTCTCTATTTAAAAAATTAGTTTTAACATCCATTTGATGGACATACAAATGATTAATTGAAGAAAAAAATAGTAAAAATCTAAGCTATACCAACAGTTATATAGAAACGGTTTGGAAAACCGGCAGTATATGTATGGTATGTGGTACCTATACCAAGTATTTGACCAAACCATTAGTATAGGTATTTTTTCTTAACGCTTATACTAATGGTTTGGGAAAACCATTGGTATAGGCATGCTATATAGCACTTATACCAATGGTTTATCCAAAACTACTGGTATAGTTATTGATTATAGACACCTATACCAACGGTTTGGGTAAACCGTTCATATAGGTATTATTTCTAAGAACCTATACCAATGGTTAGGGTAAACCATTGGTATAGTCCACCTATACCAATGGTTTGGGTAAATTGTTCAAATAGGTATTTTTATGGAAACATATACCAATTGTTTAGGTAAAAAATTTGTATAGATGACCAATACCAATGGTTTAGTCAAACTTTGGTATAAAATGGATTAGTATAGAACCATCGATATAGCTCATATTTCTAATAGTGTTTATATTTAATTAATCATTTTTATGTCCATCAAATAGATATTAAAACTTATTTTTTAAATGGAGACTTAAATGAAGATATTACATAGAATAACCAAAAGGGTTTATTTTACTAGGTAATAACAACAATGTATATAAACTAGTTAAATTTATTCATTCCTTTAAACAAGATCCAAAGCAATGACATGAGAAATTTGTGTCTATTATTTTACTTAATGGTTTTTTACATAGAAATGCAGATAGATGTGTTTGTTCAATATTTACAAAAGAATAAGGATAAATTGTGTGTCTATATGTAGATGATATGTTAATTTTTGGTACCAATATGATTAGATTCAATAAGAAAATAATTATATATGATCTATGTTTAAAATGAAGTATCTATAAATAGTTGATAATATTATAGGTATTATTGTTAGAAAACATAGTGGGGGTTATTATTTGATTCATTTTAATTACATAGAAAAAAATTAAATATATTTTATCATATTTTATTCAAGTATACTAACACTCCATTTGATTCTAGTGTTAAAACATTTATAAATACGGGCAGAGACGTAGCACAACCTAAGTATACAAGTGCAATTGGTTCTTTAATGTATGCAATGCATTGTACTAGACCTGATATTTCTTTTGTTTATGTAAAATGAGTAAAAATACTAGTAATACTATTATGGATCATTAGATATTTATAATGATAATATTTGGATAATTAAGAAAGAAAAAAATATCTAATTTTAAACTATAATGATAATTTGGATATATTAGAAAGATACACCGATGAAAGTTGGATTACTAGTATTGGCGATAATAAATCCACATCTGGATAGTTATTTACTCTTGTAGGTTCTATTGTTTCTTGGGTGACTAAGAAACAAACATGTATTTCATATATGACTATAGAGTCCAAGTTTATCACCTTATCTACATGTGGATAGGAAGTTGAATGGATTAGAAATCTATTATTGTATACTAGATTGTGGACTAGTCTGATGAAACCTATTTATATTAGTTGTGATAGTGAAGTAACATTATTAAGGGA
This sequence comes from Viscum album, assembly GCA_963277665.1. Classification (NCBI taxonomy): domain Eukaryota; kingdom Viridiplantae; phylum Streptophyta; class Magnoliopsida; order Santalales; family Viscaceae; genus Viscum; species Viscum album. The sequence continues at coordinate 1,571,615,515 of OY728164.1, forward strand.
ATATATTTGAATTTAAAATAGAAAATATAGACATATAAGTTTGACACATGGTTATTTTCAACAATTATTACAAAACGGTACAATAACAATTGTCTATGTGAGATCATGTAAAAACATTGTAGATCTGTTAAAAAAAATATTTTGAGATATATGACAATAAAATCACGCCAATTAATTTGGAATATTTTATAATTTCCATGAGAATGGAATTTATTCTCATAAATAATGGAGTTTGACATGATGATAAATATTAATTACTCAGTATTCCATGATAAATTCAATTATTCATGTTTTTTGGAAAATAAAAATGCATGGAAAGGTAACTCGCATGATTTCTTGGATTTCATTAACTCTACACAACATCTTTTAACAAATTTTCTTGTACATTTTTAGAAAATAAAAAAAGAAATATTTTCCATAATCAAACATAATTAACACTTAAAATTGATGATTAATATTGATTTCATCTCTATAAACACTAGAGTAAGAAACTGATATCCGCTTGAATTTGTCTTCTATTATCCTTCCAAATTCTAATGATGATGAAGCAATTTCATTATTTTATTCTCTAAAAGGTTTAGGTATTTTATATTTTTGTTTTTTTCTAGATTATATACAAATATAATTTTGTTTTTCAACTTTTCTTGTGTTAATATTTTCATAATTTGTTTCTCATCCCAATCATGATTGTTCCTCACTATAGTGGCTTGATGGTGAAGTTAGGATATCACTTTCCAAAATTTATTTATCTAAAAATCATCTTGAGGACTTCATTGGTGTAATATTTATCCCTTATCATGATTCTTCAGTTTTATAAACTAAAATGTAGAAGGTAATTCATATTTTCCCATTCTATATGTTGTGTGTGTGTGCGATATCAATTATTTGTTCTTTTTTATTTTCCTAGTTTTTTTTATTTTTACATCTACTTGATTCTTTAAATGTGATTTAATTGAAGATTCTGGATCGTGTTTTTTAGGAGTTTCTTAGGGGGGTTATATATGTTTCTTGTGTGAAATATTTATCAAGATTTCATTTTTTATGAACTTTTATGGTTTTAAATCCACTCTTTTTCTATCCTATTTTTTAGTTGTGTGTTATATTTTATAATTGGATTAGGCATGTAGGTTGATCTTGATAGGATGGTTTAGATTCTTATACATACATTTTAGAAATATTTTGTACTTTTATTTGATCTATTATATGATGGTAAGTAATTTCATGATTTATTTTATTATTAATGTGATTTCCTCTTTTGAGAAACACTCTTTCACTTGTTATTTATCTGACATCATTAATCCAACAAATAATTTTGATAAATTTCCAGTTTTATGGAACATTGTTATTTTTTTTTTGTCTCATTGGACATTTTTTCATTCATATTAAGAAATAAAAAATAACTCCAAGAAGCACTCTGATTGAAAGAGACGAGATATTGAATGACTGTCATTATAAGGATTATTTACTTCCCATAAAACCACTTACTACTTAATTATATTTGTGAGTATAACATCTTATGATGTTTTTTTTTAAACCATATTAAATCATGTTTATTAGTACATGAACATGTTATTTTGTTGTAATGGGTTTAATATTTAGATGACATTCTTATTATGGTGGATAGAAAAGAAGATATTTAGGGAAAGAAATCTAAGAAAGGCAGCTAGTATCAGAAGATCCTAATGGATGGCATTCAAATTAGGGTTACAAAAATTATTCTTATAGTTTGATCCATTTATTTTTTAGTATGTTAGTTTAATTTAAGAAACCATGCTACTTTGTGTGTTATTATGTTTTTAATAGTTCAAAAGCTTCCATGGCAAGGCGATCACTTCAGAAAAAGGAAATGTTGAGAAAAAAATAGAAAGTCACAGATTTGGTTGTTGGAGTGGAGTATCTAAGTGATTATTATGATGATTAACTTCTAGTATGATATTTTTATACACAAGTAGTTAGTATTTTATTTATTGATTTTTTTAGCTCTGAACCTGCCTACATGTTCTATATATTTCTCAACATCAAGAACTAAGCAAATCTCCCTTGCCTAATATTTTGAAGGATGAGGAACATTGGAATATCATCATTGATGTAAGTGTTATCCCTTTATTAATTTCATATATACCAATATTATCTCTTATCAAAAAAAATCAAATAAAAAATCACCATTGGCATATCATCATTCTTCTGAGTTTTTTTCTTTGATCAGTTTTTAGTCAATTTCCTTGTTTTCATCTATAAGATGCTTATCTTTAGTAGGTTTTATGAGTTCTTCATTAGGATCAATTAGATTGTTTTCTTATTTTTTTGATAAGTATATCTATAAAAAAGGCATCTAAATAAATATTTTATAAAATTATCATCCCCTTAAATTTTTTCTCTAGATTACCAATTGTATTTAACAATGATTTACCCTCTAAAAATTATGTTGAAAAATAATAAGCTTTTTTCATTTATTTTTTCATATAAATCATATGTTGCATTCCAATTTATGATTATAACATCACAGATACTTAAATTCAAGAAAAAAGATACTATAATGTTTGACACCACTTACTAAAATTTACTCATATAACTTTTCACTAATGATAAGTTGTTGAAAAAACAAAGAGGCATTTGATTTGTTTTTTAAAAAATAGTTGCACTAAAATTCCAAAAGAAACCCACTTAATTAAGTGTCTAGAAAAGTACTTTTTCAATAATAAATTGGGAAAAACTTACAAAAATACACTTATCATAAGTGATAAGTGCTCTAAGTATTTTTCATTAGATTTTTTCATAATCTTAAATAAGTTCTATAATCATATTTAAGTATGTATTTTCAAATGGACCCTTGGTTTTTTTTAATTCCATAAAAATAATTTTTTAAAGTAGATTCTATTATTTTCTGTGCTATTATTAGTTTTCCCATGCATTAGTATCCTTGCAAAGGTACTAGGATTCATTAAAAATAATAAATATATCTCTCAAATTTCTTTGTGACTTAGTGATTGAATCTTAGGGTGTCTATAATCCCTTCAACAAGAATAAAATTAGATATTTTTTCTAAATTAGTTCAAAAACATTATGTAATGTCTAAAATTATGTAGGGATTATATGAAAATCAAAGCATGGGAAATGCTTTAACTTTTTAAAATGAATTTTGAAGGCCCATCTATATAACATCGCTACTTGGAACTACTATTATTATGTGATCTCTAGGTAATTGGTATCCTCAATATTGTATTGTGTGATGATAATTAATGAGTTTCTCATATTTTTTAGTGACCTAAAATAATTAAATGATTAATAAAAGTAAACATTTCCTCATTATCATAGAAACAAATATCATAATCAAGGTGATTCTAGTTTTCTACATAAAATTAAATAAAAATTCCAATAATGGGTTTCACTGGTGTTGATTTTTGGGCACCAGTTTACCATGATCAGTTAGTATCAAGCTACTGTAAGAGAATATATGAGAACCTAAAGAGTGATACCATAGAGTCCTTTAATAAATATGTGTGTGGGTAGGGTTTTTTATTGCCTCAATTTTATGGTTTTTTCATTGTCTTTATAATGTCCTCTGATCTATAACTATATCATGTGGGTAAATCGGGTTGGTTACGGGACCTCAAGTGTGCCTCCCCTTACGCCAGAGGCTTTTGACTAGTATCGGGGGTGTGATGAATATAGTGGATAGACTATACCCTTTGGTACAGAATTAAAATACAATAGAAATAAATAGGTATCAATAAATATCATAGTAAAGAAAATAAAAGAAACAGTGCAACATAAAACTGGGAAGTAAAAGGAGGATCCAATAAACAAGTAATGATGAATCATGTAATGAAAATATGAAATGTATCTAAATTTCAAACTAAAAACAATACAAATAAAAAAATCAAATGACACAAAGAATCTCAAAAGTCCCAATACCAAACCCTATTTCGGTCCCATCTCCAAACTCTAGCCTCCAACAAACAAAAATCAACAAAAAGGTCAATTTCCCTTGTCCAAACCTGCATCCATGTAATCTGTTCAGGTACCAAATGGTGGCCCAAATAGGGTGTTATTAAAACTCAGTAATCTGACACCACCATTTCTAAACAAATATATGTGATAAAAAGTGCATGCAATAAAGTGATAATCAGGTCTATTAATTTATCAATTAATATAATACATAAATCAACATGCTTCATCACCATGCAGGAATGTTTTTTATCATGTAGCACAAACATTCCAACTATAACCATAAACCATCATATAATCACATAACTAGGAAAATCCCTATGTATAATAATTTAAACCTACAATAAAATCCCTATATATAAGAATTTCATTGCCAACTAAGCCAATCCTACTATATAATCATTTCAGCATCATTGAGAATAGCCCTATATATAATAATTTTATCATAAATTGGGCCAATATTTCTATATAATCGTTTCATCATCATTGGGAATAGCTCTATATATAATCATTTCAGTATCAAACTCAAACAATTGTAACAACAAGGATATCATGATATCACATCATAATCCTCGATGGTTAATTATCCAAATTACCATTATCTTTCAATTTCACTTTCATTTATATATCAAATTATCAAAATACATATAAAATCCTATAAGCTATTACCAAATTTATTCTATATAATCAATCACCAGAAATATCATTTCATGCTAAATACACTTTAAACCATTATCCAATTCATTATTAATCCAGTGTTCTATCACCCAATAGGTATCCATAAGCTAAGTTGTAGAACCATTGAATCCAAAGAGATACAAGGTTTAATTCAATACATGATTTAACATCATTCATTATTCAATTAGTTAATGTGCACATTGTTTCAGTGAAATTATCAATATTGAACATACTTTAAAATTAATCATATCATAGGGTTAGGGTTAGACCACCTACCTTTAACCAGACATTAAGAAATGATTCCAAAAAGAACCACCAATAATAATGGAGGAGAGGAATATCACAAGAATTAACCTAGATCATGCAACAACAAGATAAAAAACCCAAAACAAAAATAGTAAAAATATTTACACCACAAAAAATGAGAGAAATAGAAGATAGGGGAAAACCTAAGAAAAATAACTCATTAGGGATCGAGCGCTTGATTGGGACATTTGTAAGGGATGGAAGGGCTCTAAAATTGCCTTGGAGTCATCTAGGGATTGAGAGAGAAGGGTATACACTGAATGAATGAAGAATCATATGTGATTACCTTTTAAAACTATTGTAGCCAAGAAATACATAGTGTTTAATCCCTTTTCATGTTGTGTATTTCTTATGTTTTTAGTATGCTGAAAATAACAATTACTCAGGTGATTTTAACCCTAATTGAACATTGGATGTCATTTAATGTGGGTTCACAGAGTGTAACCAGTTCACACCATGAACCAGTTCACAGTCTGTACTCATTTCATAGAGTCTTCCCAATATCAGTTACATGTTATGTAATGTATTTACACAACATGTAATTACCCTATAGGAATTTTTAAGCCCAAAATTCTATAAAAGTCCCAAATGACTTCTAAATCCTTCCATACTCATAGAAAATCCTCATAATATCATTTAACATGTTTATAACTAGACTCCATTAATTCAAACAAACATAAATCCCCGATCTTTAGGTAATTTTTCCCAAAAAAAATCTCTATGTCTCTGAACAATACTCAACCAACAAGGTTTAAAGACAAGGAAAACCCAAAAAAAGAGATTTAATGAAAAAATCAAAGAGGGACGTACCTAAAAAAAGGAGATCTTACAACCTCCCCACCATGTAATAGCTCATCCCTGAGCTACTCTAAGCATCACTATAGGGGATCAATGAACAAGTTTGTCCTCTCTACTCACATATCAAAATCCATCTCCCAGGACTCCCCCTAAGCACATCCATGCCGCCACTGTGCACTCGAACCAAAGGTATAGTACTACCCCATAGTTACTTATCACTATGGTCCACAATCCATATTAGATTCTCCTCAAAGGATGCATCTCCACAAATATCAACATCCTGGATGTCTACCACATGAGAAGGGTCAGGATAATATCTATGAAGCTAAGACACATGAAACATGGAATGCATGGCACTACAACACTATAGAAGGGTTAATCAGTATTCCACTAGAACGACCCATTCCACTATCTAAAACGGCCCAGAAAACCTGGGTGCTATATTTCCCTACTTATTGTTACGACATTTCCCCAACCTAGGGGACACCCAAAGTAAAAAATGATTACCAATATCAAACTATAGAGTTCATCATCAATGGTCAATGTAATATTTCTAACAACTCTTTGTGGTCACCAACCATATCCTAATCAACTAAACCTACTCAGATGTCTCATGTACAAGATTAGGCCCAACAAGCACTGACTCACCTACCCCCAACCAACAAAAAGGTGAATTAAATGAGATTCCATAAAAATCCTTAAAATGTTACATTTGGATCGATTCTTGGAAGATGTTATTATATGGAAACTCCATGAGTGTCATATGTTACTCCCAAGAACCACCATAATCTAAAACAGAGGCTCATAACATATCCTCCAGAACATGAATAGTCTGTTAACATTGATTGTTAATCTGAGGATGATACGTTATGCTCAAAGGAACATGTGATCCCAAAGCCTTTTTAAGACCCTTCCAAAACTGAGATGTGAAACTAGGATATCTATCTGAAATGATGCTCCTTAGAACACCATGTAGTCAAACTATCTTGTTCATGTTGAGACTACCCAGATCATCAATAGTGAAGGTCTCCCCAATTGGAAAGAAGTGAGCTACCTTCATTAGTCAATCCAAGATCACCCATACTGCATCATTCTTATGGGGTTTCCTAGGTAATCCTATCATAAAATCCATAGTTACATCATCCCATTTCCACTCTAAAATGGGAAGAGTCCACAACAACCCAACATACCTTTGATGCTTAGCTTTCACCTGTTATGAGGTGAAACATCTCACAACAAATCCCACTACCATCTTCTTCATTTATTCCCACGGGTACTATCAATATATAACACAATCCATATTTGTAAAACCAGTATGTACTGCCCATATAGAATCATGAAACTCTCTCATCAACTCCTCATTAAATCTCATAGAAACCCATACTTGATCATGTAAAAGAAGATAAGTTTCGCTGCAAAGAGACCATCTTGTTGGTGGATCCCCGCCAAATATATTGTCTCTAAAAACTAATCCCTCTAAATCAGATAACTTCTATTTCTTGATCAAGTACAAAATCATAGGTATAACAGATGTTGAAGTTAGAGCTACTCATACCTGGGACTCCTGAACATCTAGATTCATTTTGAAAAGAGGGCCACCATCCACTACTCATCATAAGACTCCCGCACTTCCTCATTTTTTTTTATTCCAACTCAAATAATTGGAAATGATGTTTCCCTTTCCCAATGCTTAATCCTTCTCAAAGTCAAAAGACTGTAGATACTCAACCCACTTCCTCTATCGAAGATTCAGATCCCGCTGAGAAAATATGTATTTGATGATCTTGTGGTACGTGTATACCAAAAACATCTCACCCAAAATATAGTTTCTCAATAATATCATGGAATGTGCCACCACTACTAACTCCATATTATGAGAAGGATAATTCCTCTCATGCAGTATCAATTGTCTAGAGCCATAAGCAACCACTCGATCCTCCTACATCAGAAATGCTCTGAGTCCAACTCTAGATGCATCAAAATACATAGTATATGCCTTAACCAACATAGGTAAAGTGATACTGGTATAGAAATATCCAATCCATACCAAGAATAAATTGAAAAATGTCATTTCAATCACAAACAGTTCCCAAAAGAAATGGTAACCACTGATCTTTAGAGAAAATGCCTTGAAACATTTAATATTCTATGACCTCACTCCCAATGGTGTTTTGAATATCTAAACACCATCCAATATTTCCACAACCAATCCCAAACAATTTTCAAAAAAATAAGATAAAAAATAATGAGATTCCCCCATATCAAAAAAATGAAAGAAATGGTAGATGATACAAGAATCATACCTCTAACGGTAGAAGGTACTACATCCACAATAGTTAGAGTAGTCAGTATAGCATGCAGTTGACTAGCCCCTCTACCATGGGCTCTATTCTGAATCCATTGAGCTATTCCCTCTACACTACTGGAAATACAATGTTTCCCAATGGTTCAGAACCATTGGTAAAGGCCTTCTAACCGTTGGTATATCATATACCAACGGTTCTAAGAACCGTAGGGAAGTAAGCCGTTGGGAAAGGTTTTCCCAACAGTTTACAGGCAACCGTTGGCATATGCTGGGAAAATAAAATATACCCCAACGGTTCTATAAAACCGTTGGGAAAAACTATCCCAACGGTTTGTCCAGAATCGTTGGGAAATCCCAATAGTCGACAACTATCCCAACAGTTCTGGAAAACCGTTGGGATAGTGTTTCTCCATGGATCCTTTTCCCAACGGTTATAAACCGTTGGGAAAACATCTATTTACCAATGTTTCAATGTACCGTTGGTAACTAGAGGAGCTCTAGGCTATGCCAATGGTTTAAAACCGTTGGCATACCCTGCACAGCAGCCTCCCAGCAGGTAGCCTGGCAGACTGCCTGCAATTCCTGCAATTTGAACCAGGGGCCTCATTGGGGCTCATTTTGAGCTCATTTTCAATCCAATAATTGTACCTGCAATAAAATAAGACATACATATACAACATATACAATTAAGAACAAATTCATACACAACATATTCAATTAAGAACAAATTCATACACATTTAATATATAATACATCCTAAAAATATACACATTCATAATTAAATTAGAATTCATAACGTAATTATAAACATACATAATTCATTTAGAATTCAATTTCAAATTTAGATGACAATTATATGTCGAATCCGAAATTCAATTCATAATTTGATCGGTTTTTTCTATACCAAATATTTTTACCTCAAATGATTCCATTTTAAACAAAATACATACACCTGGAGTGATATCGGCCACACCGCTCCTCGGATTGAGGCCGGGTTGACTCGTACATGACACATACGACCCATGAATAATTGTGCTAAAGTATTGACACAGTCTAAATTTCTTTGGTTGGTTTTCGTATGTCAGTTGATGCTTTTCACTTAAAATGACGTCCTTTCAAAACAAAAGACGGACACTTTGAGTGGTGTCGGCCACACCGCGTCTCCGATTGAGGCGGGGTTGATTCTTACACATCACATATGACCCATGGATCGTTCTCCTAAAGTTTCAATGGAAACCGAATCTGTTTGGTCGGTTTTCCATATGTACTTAAAATGGTGTCTGTTTTAAACAAAAGAGAGCCACTTAGACTGATCCCTACCACACCGCAACTCGGATTCATCCCGGGTTGGCTTGTACACATCACATATGACCCATGGATCGTTGGGATAAATTATCAATAGATTCGGAATGCGTTTGGTCGGTTTTCTGTATGCCAGTTGTTCTTTTCACTTATAATCCTGTCCATTTTAAACAAAAGAGACACAGTTAGAGAGGTGTCATCCACACCGCTCCTCGGATTGATGCGGGATTGACTCTTACATGTCACATATGACCCATGGATCTTTGTTCTAAAGTATCGACACAGTCCGAATGCCTTTGGTCGGTTTTCCGTATGTCAGTTGATGCTTTTCACTTAAAATGACGTCCTTTTGAAACAAAAGACGGACACTTTGAGTGGTTCCGGCCACACCGCGTCTCCGATTGAGGCGGGGTTGATTCGTACAAGTCACATATGACCCATGGATCTTTCTCCTAAAGTTTCAACGGAAACCGAATCCGTTTGGTCGGTTTTCCGTATGTACTTAAAATGGTGTCCGTTTTAAACAAAAGAGAGTCACTTAGACTGATCCCGGTCACACCGCGACTCGGATTCATCCCAGGTTGGATCGTACACATCACATATGACCCATGGATTGTTGGGATAAATTATCAACAGATTCGGAATGCATTTGGTTGGTTTTCCGTATGCCAGTTGTTCTTTTCACTTATAATCTTGTCCATTTTAAACAAAAGAGACACAGTTAGAGCGGTGTCGGCCACACCGCTCCTCGGATTAATGCGGGATTGACTCATACACGTCACATAAGACCCATGGATCTTTGTGCTAAATTATCTACACAGTCCGAATGCCTTTGGTCGGTTTTCCGTATGTCAGTTGATGCTTTTCACTTAAAATGACGTCCTTTCGAAACAAAAGATGGACACTTTGAGTGGTGTCGGCCACACCGCGTCTCTGATTGAGGCGGGGTTGATTCTTACACGTCACATATACCCCATGAATTGTTCTCCTAAAGTTTCAATGGAAACTGAATCCGTTTGGTCGGTTTTCCATATGTACTTAAAATGATGTCCATTTTAAACAAAAGAGAGTCACTTAGACTGATCCCGGCCACACCGTGACTTGGATTCATCCCGAGTTGTCTCGTACACATCACATATGACCCATGGATTGTTGGGATAAATTATCAACAGATTCGGAATGCGTTTGGTCGGTTTTCCGTATGCCAGTTGTTCTTTTCACTTATAATCTTGTCCATTTTAAACAAAAGAGACACAATTAGAGCGGTGTCGGCCACACCGCTCCTCGTATTGATGCGGGATTGACTCGTACACATCACATATGACCCATGTATCTTTGTTCTAAAGTATCGACATAGTCCGAATGCCTTTGGTTGGTTTTTCGTATGTCAGATGATGGTTTTCACTTAAAATGGTGTCCTTTTGAAATAAAAGACGGACACTTTGAGTGGTGCCGGCCACACCGCGTCTCCGATTGAGGCGGAGTTGATTCGTACACGTCACATATGACCCATGGATCGTTCTCCTAAAGTTTCAACATAAACTGAATTTGTTTGGTCAGTTTTCCATATATACTTAAAATGGTGTCCGTTTTAAACAAAAGAGAGTCAGTTAGACTGATCCCGGCCACACCGCGACTCGGATTCATCCCGGGTTGGATCGTACACATCACATATGACCCATGGATTGTTGGGATAAATTATGAACAGATTCGGAATGCATTTGGTCAGTTTTCCGTATGTCAATTGTTCTTTTCACTTATAATCCTGTCCATTTTAAACAAAAGAGACACAGTTAGAGCAGTGTCGGCCACACCACTCCTCGGATTGATGCGGGATTGACTCATACACATCACATATGACCCATGGATCTTTGTACTAAAGTATCGACACAGTCCGAATGCCTTTGGTCGGTTTTCTATATGTCAGTTGATGCTTTTCACTTAAAATGACGTCCTTTCGAAACAAAAGACGGACACTTTGAGTGGTTCCGGCCACACCGCATCTCCGATTGAGGCGAGGTTGATTCGTACACGTCACATATGACCCATGGATCGTTCTCCTAAAGTTTCAACGGAAACTGAATCCGTTTGGTCATTTTTCTGTATGTACTTAAAATGGTGTCCGTTTTAAACAAAAGAGAGCCACTTAGACTGATCCCGGCCACACCGTGACTTGGATTCATCCCAGGTTAGCTCTTACACATCACATATGACCCATGGATTGTTGGGATAAATTATCAACAGATTCAGAATGCGTTTGGTCGGTTTTCCGTATGCCAGTTGTTCTTTTCACTTATAATCCTGTCCATTTTAAACAAAAGAGACACAGTTAGAGCGGTGTCGGCCACACCGCTCCTCGGATTGATGCGGGATTGACTCGTACACGTCACATACAACCCATGGATATTTGTTCTAAAGTATCGACACAGTCTGAATGCCTTTGGTCGGTTTTCCGTATGTCAGTTGATGCTTTTCACTTAAAATGGCATCCTTTTGAAACAAAAGACGGACAATTTGAGTGGTGCCGGCCACACCGCGTCTCCGATTGAGGCGGGGTTGATTCGTACACGTCACATATGACCCATGGATCGTTCTCCTAAAGTTTCAACAGAAACCGAATCCGTTTGGTTGGTTTTCCGTATGTACTTAAAATGGTGTCCGTTTTAAACAAAAGAGAGCCAGTTAGACTGATCCCGGACACACCGCGACTCGGATTCATCCCGGGTTGGCTCGTACACGTCACATATGACCCATGTATCATTGGGATAAATTATCAACAGATTCGGAATGCGTTTGGTCAGTTTTCCGTATGCCAGTTGTTCTTTTCACTTATAATCCTATCCATTTTAAACAAAAGAGACACAGTTAGAGTGGTGTCGGCCACACCGCTCCTCGGATTGATGTTGTATTGACTCGTACACGTCACATATGACCCATGGATCTTTGTTCTAAAGTATCGACACAGTATGAATGCCTTTGGTCAGTTTTCCGTATGTCAGTTGATGCTTTTCACTTAAAATGACGTCCTTTCGAAACAAAAGACGGACACTTTGAGTGGTGCCGGCCACACCGTGTCTCCGATTGAGGTGGGGTTGATTCATACACGTCAGATATGACCCATGGATCATTCTCCTAAAGTTTCAATGGAAACCGAATCCGTTTGGTCGGTTTTCCGTATGTACTTAAAATGGTGTTCGTTTTAAACAAAAGAGAGTCACTTAGACTGATCCCGGCCACACCGCGACTTGGATTCATCCCGGGTTGGCTCGTACACGTCACATATGACCCATGGATTGTTGGGATAAATTATCAACAGATTCGGAATGCGTTTGTCCGGGGTCCAAGGAGCTGGGTGGGGGGCTGTCTGGGGGGTTGTCTGAGGGGCTGTCCGGGGGGTTGTCAGGGGTCCAAGGAGGAGGGTGGGGGGGCTGTTCGGGGGGCTGTCTGGGGAGTGTCTGGGGGGTGTTCGGGGGGTTGTCCGGGGTCCAAGGAGGAGGGGGGGCTGTTCGGGGGGCTGTCCGGGGTCTGTCCGGGGGCTGTCAGGGGTCCAGGGAGGAGGGTGGGGGGGCTGTTCGGGGGGCTATCAGAGGAGTGTCTGGGGGGTGTTCGGGGGGTTGTCCGGGGTCCAAGGAGGAGGGGGGCTGTCCGGGGGGCTGTCCGGGGTCTGTCCAGGGGCTGTCCGGGGTCCAGGGAGGAGGGTGGGGGGCTGTTCGGGGGGGTTGTCTGGGGGGTGTTCGGGGGGTTGTCCGGGGTCCACGGAGGTGGGTGGGGGGGCTGTTCGGGGGGCTGTCCAGGGGGTGTTTGGGGGGTTGTTCGGGGTCCAAGGAGCTGGGTGGGGGGGCTGTCCGAGGGGCTGTCTGGGGGGATATCTGGGGGGTTGTCAGGGGTCCAGGGAGGAGGGTGGGGGGCTGTGCGGGGGGCTGTCCGGGGGGTGTTCGGGGGGTTGTTTGGGGGGTGTTCGGGGGGTTGTCCGGGGTCCAAGGAGCTGGGTGGGGGGGCTGTTCGGGGGGGATGTCTGAGGGGCTGTCTGGGGGGTTGTCAGGGGTCCAGGGAGGAGGGTGGGGGGGCTGTGCGGGGGGCTGTCTGGGGGGGTTTCGGGGGTTTGTCTGGGGTCCAAGGAGGAGGGGGGGTTGTTCGGGGGGTTGTGCGGGGGGTTGTGCGGGGGGCTGTCCGGGGGGGTGTTCGGGGGGTTGTCCGGGGTCCAGGGAGGAGGGTGGGGGGCTGTGCGGTGGGCTGTCCGGGGGGTTTTCCGGGGTCCAAGGAGGAGGGGGGCTATTCGGGGGGCTGTCTGGGGGGCTGTCCGGGGGACTGTCTGGGGGCTGTCCGGGGGGCTGTCAGGGGTCCAGGGAGGAGGGTGTATAGGGGCTGTGCGGGGGGATGTCTGGGGGGTGTTCGGGGGGTTGTCCGGGGTCTAGGGAGGAGGGTGGGGGGCTGTGCGGGGGGGCTGTCCGGGGGGTGTTCGGGGGGTTGTCCGAGGTCCAGGGAGGAGGGTGGGGGCTGTCTGGGGGGCTGTCCGGGGTCCAAGAAGGAGGGGGTTCCCAAACACACAAACACTAAAAGACATCAACATCTATAAAAACAGATAATATATAAAAATAACTCAACTCCAATACTATACTACGAGTCTAGATAAAACCAACAACTAGAATAGATTAAATATCAAATCTCAGTAATATTAGTCAAAAATGCAATGGATCAATTTGTCCCACATCACCCTCACCATCATCACCATCATCACCATCACCATCACCATCATCATCATCATCACCATCATCATCACCATCATCATCACCCTCGTCCTCTTCCCCATCATCGTCCTTGTCCCCATCATCGTCCTCGCCCTCCTCAGTGCCCTCCTCCTCGCCCTCGCCCTCGCCCTCCTCCTCGCCATCATCATCGTCAAGATGAACATCATCCTGAGCAGCACTAGAACTGTCACCTGGTGCACCATATATAGAATGTATCGACGATATATACTCATCAAAATCTGGGATGGCCTCTGCTAGAAGTGTTGGACGTAGAACTTCAATAAATTTCATAAACGCATTGTTTTCCCTAGCAGACTGTTCTGCCGTCTCTGTGGCCCTTTTCTCAGCCTGTTCTGCCTGTGCGCTAACTTTCTGCAGCTCTGTGGCACTACATCTCATACCTTAGGAGGACCAATACCTCGTCGGGGCTATCCTAGGTCGGCAGCGTACTCTGCCAGGATGCTCCTCTCCTAACACCTGATGTAAGTGATCTCTAGGCCCAAAATTGTCCGGTTCTTGGGCATCGAGGGCCTCTAAAGCAACCTGTTACAAATATAAATATATTATTAAGTTACAAAATAGATATTAAAATATAAAATCAATATATTAAAACTTACAATCTGCTGATGAGTCGCTTCGTTGATGGCACTTCCATCCTTTTTCCGTCTACTCGAGCAAAACAGTTTTGCTCGAGGCACACGTCCTTCAATATTCTATATTTTCCTCTACAATGATATTGAAAACTAAAGTTATATGAAAACTTTAACAAATTATTAAATAATTGAGAAAACAAAAGAAAATGTAAGTTGTAAAGAAAACTTATAAAAAATTGTCATACCTGCTTCCTCTCATGATCCGGCATCGTCGTACGTCCTAGTGTGTGGAGATATTTTTTTGCATCAATGTTTTTTTTATTTTTTCCAGATGATTCCTAAATAAAATTCAATAATGCAAATGATAATATTAATGCGAAACATGAAAGTTATTATTTAAATACCTCAAATGTAATTCATACCTTAAACTGGGTACTCGTCCAATGAGTAATCATCTGACAATACTGCTCTATAGGACAGTCATCCACGACTGGTACTGCCTCTAACTCAGTGACAACTCTAGCACGCCAGCCAAGATACAACTCATGCTTGTAGGCTCTCCAAAGCTCACCTAAATCCTTTAGACGTTCTGCTCGAGAACCCTCACTATCGGTAAAATTAAATCGAAGCTGACATCAAAATATTAATTCATGTAAATACAAAAATAATTCATGTCATTAAATATAATAGATTTTTTTACCCATATCTCTGCCCAAGATCTATCCTTGACTTCATGTGGCAAGTGTCTCCATGACAGCGGGCTGACGGGAATGATGTCGGAGTATTTGGCAAGTGTCGCCAAAAAACTTCGACATTGCTGCCCGGATTTATCAACCATTTGGTTGTCTTCATTATAATCAACCATAACCTGTGTGCGGTGATTCCACACCGAACGCATGCGTGTACTCCCCCACCCCCACCTCCTGTCAGTAGCTGTATCTGTCATTAAAGAAAAAACAAATATTTTATCAAAACATGTTATAATGAAAATAAATATTTTTATACAATTTTGTTAGAGTTTTATAAATATACCTGCGCCAGTCTGATCGCTGAGCGCTGCCGGATCCACAGAAACTAATGGAACACCCTGTGCTGGAACAGGAGTTGAGGACGAAGGAATATGGAAGCTCGGAGAGATATAAATAGAAGGAAAAGAAGATGGGATAGTAGTATGACCAGATTCTGACTGGGGAGTGGGAATCATCATGGGATGTGAAAATGATGGGGCAGAAGATGCAGACGGTAGCGAAAACATGGGAGGCCTAAATATCACGTGTGTCCCTAATGGAACACCGGGATCAAAATGTGGTAAGGATGACATGTCATGACTAGGAGGGGCAGGGTCTAGTCGGGCATGCGCAGCTGATCGTCGACCTCTGGTACGAACCCCCCTCGTACCAACGGCCTGAGTACTAGGACCAGTACTAGGCTCCTCGTCGAATAACTGTCGACATAAAGGTGGATCCTACAAAAATGTTTACAACAAAATTAATCACATGACATTATATATTCTTTAAATATATATATTTGAAATAAAGTACTCACAACAGGTACAAATGGTGGAACTCCCAACTCCGTCATTCGACGATTGTTGTCCATCATTTTTTTCTTTCGTCTCTCTTCAATAGGATGCATTTCCTGCTTTTGAAAACAAATATGTAATTAATTAGAAAAAGGAAACTAAAGTGTAACCCAAAAAAATAAATATATGAGGGAATAGGGGGATTCATTGGTAATTTATCTATCAATTGTTTTATAAGATCTTGAATGGATTTAATAAATCATACAAGTTGTAATGTTTACCAAGTTAAAAATATTGTTTGACTAGGTTTGAATACAGTTCAATTCCAAATTAGAAAATGCAATTCAAATAAAAATGCAACTAATAAACATTGAAAATTCACATAACGGTCAATTCAGCCAAAATATATTTGTTATCAATACTAAATCAATTTGAATAGTACCAACCTTAACAACCCAACTCGAGGTAAACCAAAAGAATTGAGAACATGGATGAATGATTCTATATATTTTCAACCACAACTTCAGGTTCACAATCAACTCTGACAATTGAGCTATTGGAGTCCTCAAAAGAAATAAATGCATTGGTTCCAATGAAAGTAGGGAAAGTGTTAATTTCATCATCACCATCATCAAAAAAATGTCTTGGAATTACTTCAACTATGACACAAAATTCAGGTCGAAGTTGGTCTTTGACATAAAAAACTTGTTTAGCCATTGATGCCAACACATATAGCTCTTTAGTAGCAAGAGTGTGAGTCATATTAATTACTCAAAATACACAATCATCAATAAATGTGCCTTGTCTCGTCATCGAATCAAACCAATGGCATTTCAACATTGTGAATCGTCCATGAGAGTAATAATCCAATATTATTATTTTCTCAACGACTCCATAATAACCCACATTTTCAAATTGCGGTCTACTATCTGATGCACTGGCATAACAATCCGTTGTGGCAGTAACCATAACACCATCATGTTGTGTTCTCATATTCTTTGCTCGTTTAGTGACAAAAAATTTGTACCCATTGATAACAATTGATTTACAGTCACGAACCACAGTATTAGGACCAAAAGCCAAAGCTCTTATTTCCTCAGAGATAGAGTTAGCATAAAAACTCAATACCTACAATATAAATGATTGTTAAACTTAATTAAATATTGATTTAATTATTTTAAATAGTAATATTTTTACCATCAATTTTAACCATGCAGAAAACCCTTTACTATGCAAAGCCTCCCTCCTTCTCAAAGATAAAGAACGATGCTTTCTATTTATCATTGTTTTATGTTCCCTATAGATAAAAAAATATGAATAGTTTAATAGATATATATGTAAGATATACATAATCAATTTAGTTACCTGATATAGTCATCGAACAAATCACAGTTGAACAAAATTGTGCGATGTGCCATCTCCCGCTCTTCATGGATTAATGTCTTCAATGTATATGATCCAGGAATTCCTCCAGTTTGAGGAAGTGATGGAAAACTGGGTTCAATTTGCTCATACTGTTCTTCTTCATTTCTCATTGGTCTATTCAATCTTGTAGTAGATCGGACAAATACATCGAGCAGAAATCCATACATTCTTGGACCAGGTAACCATTCACGATAGAACCTTCAGGGTGATTTCTGTTTCGGACATAAGACTTTAATGTGAACATATTTCTTTCAGTTAGATACATCCAACGAAAAGAAACAGGTCCTCCGAGAAGTATTTCAGTTGGAATATGGACAGTTAGATGCATCATGCATGTGAAAAATGATGGAGGAAATATTCTCTCCAACTCACACAAAATTAATGGGGCATCTGTCAAATTTTTTTGCAAGAAAGACTTGGAAAACTTCTTAGCACAAATATCTCTAAACAAATTCCACAACCGAATAAAATACACCCTTACATTATTGGACAAAAGATGACGGATTTCTATTGGAAGCAACTCATGCAGTAGAACGTGATAATCATGAGTCTTCAAAGATTTTAGCTTCACCTCTTTTCTGTTGACCCATTTAGATATGTTGCTTGAATAGCCATCAGGAACTCTAATAGTCTCTAATACTTCCAGAAATTGTTTTTTTTTCATAGTTTTCATCACATAAGAAGCACATAGAAGTTTCCATTTATTTTCACTGATACGCACAGGATGCAATTCTGGTCTGATGCCCCAATCCACCAAGTCACGCCGAGATCGTAAATCATCTTTTGTTTTCCCCTTGACATTTAGAAGAACTGAAAGAAAAATTTTTCATATATTCTTTTCAATATGCATTACGTCTAAGTAATGACGTAACAAATTGGTTGACCAATAAGGAAAATCAAAAAAGATACTCCTCTTCCTCTAATTGTAACAGGTTTCAATGGAAACATTCTTTCTCTTTCTAGATTTCATTTGACCCTTCCCAAACGAAAAATTGCAATCATTCAATTCATTAAGCAAATCAGTTCCAGACATACGCTGAGGTGGATCATCGGTCTCTATGGTATTATCAAATCTTCGACGATTCAATCTATATGGATGATCCTTTGGTAAGAATCGTCGATGTCCCATAAAACTGAAACTACAAAGATGTTTCAGTCTTCTGGATCGTGTATTCTTCATACAAACTGGATATGACAATTTTCCCTTCGTGCTCCATCCAGACATCATTGCATAAGATGGAAAATCATTGATCGTCCACATAAGCGCAGCACGCATCTGAAATATATCTTTCGAACATGCATCGTATGTGCGCACACCCACATCCCAAAGAAGTTTCAATTCTTTTATTAAAGGTTGCATGTATACATCAATATCATTGCCAGGATCAGAAGGACAAGATATGAGTATACTCATGAAAGTGAAAGGTTTTTTCATACACAACCATGGGGGAAGATTATAAATGTGTATAAAAACTGGCCATGTGCTTTGCAAAGTAAGCATCTGCCCAAACGGATTAAAACTGTCGCATGAAAGACCCAGCCTCACATTACGCACGTCAGCTGCAAAATCAGGATGTCGAGCATCAAATCTCTTCCATGCAAATCCATCTGCAGGATGAACCAACTCATCATCAGTCTTCTTTCTCTCGGTATCATGCCATCTCATTTTTATTGATATGTCATCAGACATAAAAATATTCTGGAGTCTGGTGATCAATGGAAAGTGCCACATTACTTTCTTTGGAACGCGGGATGGTCTTCCATCATATTTTTACTTCCAAAGGGATGTGCCACATTTTATACAATCATTTCGTTCAGCAGTTTCCTCCCAGAATAAACTGCAATCTTTCAGGCAAGCATGAATTTTGTTTCTTGAAAATCTAAGTTCCTCAACTAACTTCCATGCCATATAGTGGTTTGAGGGAATATCTGCATCATCTGGAAGTAAATCCTTCAATAGGGTAAGAATGTAATCGATTGCTGTATTAGAAATCCCATACATAGTTTTCCCATGAAATAATCGGATTAAAAATTCCATCTTTTTCATTTTATCGCATTGTCGATATACTGGATTCGTGGCAGCATCATTCAATTTTTTCACCCTATCAATATCATCATTTTCACTAGATGCATTAGTTGTCCTCATATCGAAGTCTTCTTGAGTCGAAATCCTATCTTTTTCATGATGACGAATAAACGGAAACCGATCATCTAACAAATTCTCCATTCCAGTCCTTTCATTTCGATCATCACAAATTTGAGATTTCGTTTTCTCCCCATTGTGATACCACACAAAGTAGTTTGCTTGAAACCAATTTTTGGTTATGTGGTAGCTGACTTCTTCACGGCTCAACCAAGGTCTACCAACACAATTGGAACATGGGCAGTGTATGTGACCACTATCTGAAGCATTGTGAAATGAAAAATCTATAAAGCTCTCCAAATTGTTTTGAAAATCATTTGAGATCCGATCGGTTTCATACATCCAACTTCTGTCCATTCTGTAAAAAGAATTTATATAAGTCATTTTGTCATAAACAATTAAATAGGCATTAACTTTAATAGAAAATACATTTAAGTAAATGATAAAGGAAGAAAATAATCAAGGTATCAACTACACATGTGAAAAAAACATACAAATGTGTTATTGAAAAAATGTAAAACCAACAAGAACTTAAGGTGTTATATCACATAACAGCATGCCTCATCCCATAACCATATTAGTAGGGTATCATGAACATGAATAACATCAACCTTGTGCCATCCTCCTACCCTACATGACCCCAACCACATGCCACATCTTATTATATCCTTATCACATCACACCTCACCGGAAAACACTAGGGAAATCATAGTACATCTCACCTGAAGACACATGGACAATCACATCGCATATTGCCTAAAAACACATGGTCAATCACTTTTGAAGGAAGAGTAGGGAAGACATGGTAGCTATCCAACCATATAACCACCATCCTAAATATTAGAAAAAATACCCATAACTCAAAACCTCTGATCGTTGGTAAGTTTATCCAACTCTGGTTGGGAATATGTAGAAATAACATAAAAATACATGATATATAGATAGCACAAAATACTCAAAATATGGGTTCACATTAACTACATAATCACACACTTCACTACTACTATAAAACACATAAACCACACCACCACCACACAAGACACATAGCATTTCTCACTTTCATTTATAAGCCACTTTATTCAAACTTACATTGTCCATTCACTTAATGTTAAATTAATTAAATCCATTTACCACACATCCATTTCTATTCCATCTCATTTATTTAATATCTTGTTTTTTTGTTTTAACAGCATAATTTATTCCATAGATAACCAGGAAACTAATAAAACCACCACACAACAACTCCCCATCTCACAATAACCATCGACACCATGTTACATCGACCAACCATCTCACCAAAACAACCACATATCACAATAAAAATATTGCACATCACAAACCACCACACAACCAAAACCACCTCACCACATTATACACCACAACTTCATCACACAACACCTCCACATGACACAACACCACCACACATCATCACTATCATACAACTTCACATGACACATCCATGCCCACTAACCATCACATTACAACCCCACATATCACAAAGCACAACTGGTCACATCAATCCCCATAAAACAGCCTACAACATAAAATGAAACACAACAAAAAACCTCTCATAGAGGCAACATACCCCAACTTCCACAATTTATTTATTCAAGGTCTTTTATTACATTACCCCTTTATTTAGCATGGACATTATAACACAACTGATATTCCAGGGGAAACTAATTAATTAACAAAATATTCATTCATTTCCCTATTTTACATGGTGAAATCACATCAAAATCCAAACTTAAAACTAAAATATTATATCAATAACAATAAAAACAAGGTACCATATGTGTATAAAGAAAAAATTACCTGATTTGAGATGATTCAGATGGGTTTTCACCTATTCCGATGGGGGAGTTTGAGAGTAGAAGAGAGCTCCAGCTGGATTGATAAATTAAAACTAAAATACTAGACAAATAACAATAAAAATAATAAAAACAAGGTACTATATGTGTATAAACAAAAAATTACCTGATTTGAGATGATTCAAATGGGTTTTCACCTATTCGGATGGGGGATTTGGAGAGTAGTAGAGAGCTGGAGGTGGATTGATAACTTAAAACTAAAATACAAAAGCAATAACAATAAAAATAAGGAATTATATGTGTATAAATGAAAAAATACCTGATTTTATATGGTTTTCACCTCTTCGGATAGGGGAGTTCGCGAGAGGAGAGCGGTGGAGCAGATGAAATTAGGTTTCTGTGCGAATGGGGGAGAGCAGCCTCACGGCTGGATTTGGGGGAAATAATTCCCAACGGTTTTTAAAACCCATTGGGAAAGAGATGCTAAGGACCCCTTTACCAATGGTTTGAGGAAACCTTTGGCAAAGGGGTGACCCTTTACCAACGGTTCTGTTGAACCATTGGCAAAAGGGTGATTAACAAACCCCTTTACCAACGGTTTGAAGAAACCGTTGGCAAAGGGGTGGCTTTTCCCAATGGTTTCAGTGAACCGTTGGGAAAGGATTCCCTGGCCATTTCTTTAACAACGGTGTTATAAAACCATTGGTAAAGACTCCCTTAATACTTCAAGCCCAATAGTTTTAGCAAACCATTGGTAAACACCCGTTGGGAAAAACAGTATTTCCAGTAGTGCTACCTGGTACTACAATTCCTACATTGGGGTAATATGTAACCTACCTTGATCTAAACATCTTATGGAACTCTAGAAACCTATCTTCTAAGGGATAGATGAGTCCCTCCCAAACTCTGGTACCTTTCATGTTCACATGCCACTAATCTGATGCAATAATATCCTACAAAACTTCTAGATATGACCCAACCTTCTACAAGCATGTCCCTCTAAAATAAGGTGCAGAAACTGAGGGTGCTTGTGGCCCAAATTTCCACACTAATAGAACTACAAAAAACATAGCCCTAAGATTGATTCACACTACCCTGAATACTCTTACCACTATATCCTTGGAGAAAATAGTCATAGTGTCACTTATTAACACCATAAGAAGAGCTCCTAGTTCACTCTGTTGAAATAGACAGGTTGTTTCTCAGGGCCTATCTCAGATTCCCTTTCATGATGAGTTCCTAATTTATCACATCTAAAAATATTATATAGGGAAATACATTCACCTTTGATCTAATATCATATCATAGTCCATCCTAAAAACACATCACCCTAAAGATCACATCAGGATCTAAAGATGGAGAAAAGTGTTGCAGGTCGATGAAACATCTGGAATAGTCCATCACTAACATGTCCTCCTATATCAGGTACATGAACTCATGAGTTTTATTATCCCTCAACATCTATGGATATAAGTGACTTAAGAAGTTCACCTATAATTTCTTCCATGATATATCCTATCATTTCCTATCTTTCTATAGAATATACCACCAATGCTTGGTATGTCCACAAAGCATATATGTTGTGAGATTCACCCTCTTATCTGCGGGTGTCTCAAAGTGCTTAAAGATAAAATGGACCGACTCAATCTAGAACTAGGTTTCCTAGAGGCCTACCTCCCAAGTGAATTTAGGTGGATTCAATAGCTGAAAATCCCTTATCATCTCAGACATTGAATGCATGGTGTGAACAGTCTCCCTTTCCATGGATCACCTGACCCTCAAGAAGCTGTTATGAATATGAACATCCATATGATCCCTAGGAGATATTGGAAGCTCTGGATTAGCTTCATTAGGATCATGTCGATTTCCACTCTCCAAATGCTCAACTCAAAGACAAATAGGAGTTATTTTCTCTAAAATACAAACACACTCTTTATAACACTAGCTAAAAACAAGGTCAACCAAAACATGTGTCAACAATAGAGAACCACTAGCTCAAAGTCTCTCTAAAAATTAATTATAAGTGTTTTACCATGACATAACTATTCTTTCATTACATTTTTTAGATATAATAGGTATCTCGTATCATAATTCATAAATGAAAATATATCACATGTAATAAATATGTCCTTATCATGAACAATTCATGTCATGATATATCCCTATGTGCTTATCATGATGCATGCATACTCATCTCACGCTATTCCAGGACACAAGTATAAATATAAAGAAACAGTAGCATCACACAACATGTAAATCATCCTAGGTGAAATAATATCAACTATAACAAGCAAGCATCATGAACAACAATCCCATCCCTATGAACTTGGATTTTCCCCGTACATGGGTTAGCTACTCACATGGACAATATCGTTACCAAGTCCCAATGCAACCTAGTCTCCTATTTACCCTTCCCAAATAGTAAAGTAATAGAAAATAAAAACATTATCTTCTGATACCATTTTGTAACATCCCTTGATCCAACACTCTCTCATGTTGCTAAATCAGGTTGGTTACGGGACCTCAATCCTGCCTCCTTGTACACTAGAGGCTATAGACTATCAGTGGGGTGTGATAAATATAGGGGTAGACTATTCCCCCTATTTTAGAGTTACAATTAAGAGGAAATAAATAGGTATCAATAAATATCATAGTAATGGAAATAGTGGAAACATTGCAACATACAACTAGGGAGTAAAAGGAGGAACCAATAAACCAATAATAAGGAATCATGTAAAGACAAGATGAAATGTATCTAAATTTCAAACTAAAAACAATAAAAATAAAATAATCAAATGACATAAATAATCTCAAAAGAACCGGTCCCAAACACCATGTCAGCCCTGTCTCCAAACTCCAACCCAACCAGAAAACAAAAATCAGCAATAAGGTCCCTTTCCCTTGTCCAAACCTGCATCCATGTAATATTCTCAAGTACCAAATCGTGGCTCGAATAGGGTGTGAGTAAAACTCAAAATGCAGACACCACTATGTCTAAACAAAAGAGTCTGATAACAAGTGAATTCAATAAAGAGATAAATATGTGTATTAATTTATCAACTAATAAAATACATAAATCAAACTTCTTCAGCACTATGCCAGAATGTCTCTGAGCATGTCACACAACCATACCAAACATAACCATAAACCATGGAATAATCACATAAGCAAGAAAATCTATTTGTGTAACCATTTCAACATCTAGGAAAATCCTTATATATAATCATTTTATCATCAACTGGGTCAAGCCCGCTATATAAGAATTTTAGAATCACTAGAAATAGCCCTATATATAATCATTTCAGTATCAACTGGGCCAATCCCGCTATATAATCATTCCAGCATCACCATACATATCCCTATATATAATAATTTCATCATCTAACTCAACAAGTCATAACAATAAGGATATCACAATATCACATCATAATCCTCAATGGTCAATTATGAAAATTACCATTTATCTTTCAATAAAACATTCATTTAAATATCAAATTATCAATAGTCGTATAAAAACCCCATAAGATATTAAAAAATTGATTCTATATTAGAAATCAACTGAAATATCATGTCATGCTAAACACAATTTAAACCATTATCCAATCCATTATTAATCCAGGTTTTTCTCACTCAAACGGTTGACACTCGCTAGGTCAAAAAGCCATTGAATCCAAAGGGATCCAACGAAAAATTCAATCCATGATTTAACAAAATTTATCATTTAATTAATTAATTTTCATTTTGTGTCGGAAAAATTTGAAATATTTCACATACCCATAAGGTTAGGTTTAGAATACCTACCTTTAATTAGTGATTAAGAAACACTTCCGACCAGAATTTCCAAAAAGAACAAAGGTGAGGAAGATCGCAAGTATGAACCTAGATCACAAAAAAATGAGATTAAAACCTAAAACAACAACAGTCAAAATATTTACACTGAAAAAACATAGATCAATGGAACAGAGTGAGAAACCTAAGCAAAAAAACTCATCGGAATCATATACTTGATTGGGACATCCAGAAGGGGTGTAAGGCCTCAAAAATCACTTAGAGTTGTCTAGGGACCATGAGAGAAGGGATAAACCAAATGAATGAATAATCATACATGATTCCCTCTTAAAACCACTGGGATGAGAAATACATGACTCTTAATCCATTTTCACATCATGTATTTCTTAAGTTATGTGTATGCTAAAAATTGTGTCACCTTAGGTGATTTTAATCCTCCTTGAACATTACACATCATATAATGTTGGTTCACAAAATGTAACCAGTATACACCATGAACCAATTTACAGCCAAAACTCATTTCATGCCATCTATCTGGAAGTATTTACACATCATGTAGTGTATTTACACGATATGTAATTGCTCTATAGGCATTTTTAAGCCCGAAATTTTGTAAAATTTCCCAAACCACGCCTGAAGCATTCCATGCTCACAGAAACCCCTCTTAATTCCATTTAACACATTTATACCTAAAACCCATTAATTAAAAAAGTATAGATCCCTAAAATTTAGGTTATTTTTTCCAATATAGGCTCTTTGTCTCCAAACTATACTCAACCAATAAGGCTTAAAGACATGGCAAACCCAAACAAAATAGGTTTAATGAAAAAACTCAAAGAGGGACATACCTAGAAAAGGATGGGATCTTACAACACATGGAACCTAGAATCATCCTCGTCATGATACTTGTATTACAATACTATATTAGAACTAATTAATGTATATATTTGTAACAAAATAAATAGGAACATTACTCCATGCTCATATTCAAGTCCCAATAATGGTAATTCCCATTCACGTTTATAGCGTATAGTACACAAGACCCAATACCTAAGAAGAACATTAACTCACATGCAAAGTGTATTTTATCCAAGATGATCATGTGTGTTGATGTTGAATATTAAGGGTCACCCATGAGTGTATATCCAAAACAGAACACGGTGATACAAAATCTTCACACATTCATGAATACTCCTTTTATAACATGTTGAGATTTTAGTATGGATTTTCCTTTAAATATATGCTATGTTGAATTTATTACAATAAAAAACACCAAAATAAATTGAATAATGATATATTTTATTATAGTTCAATATGGACATTAATACACAGTTATAATATAATATGGACTTTATTAAGAAAATTACAAGAAAAGTAAAACCTCAAGTAAAGTAAAATATAATAATTTATTCAAATTCATTTTTTAATTACATAAAAATTATTTCTATTTTTTAAATAATTATTTTATGTATTATAATACCAATTAATTAATAAATAATAAGTTTTAATTTTAGGTGATTACAATGATTTAATTTAAAAAAATATATTTTTCAAAGAAATTATTTTTATGTGTTGTGCATATATTTATCTAAATTTTAATTAAACACTTTTAAGATATTATTATAATAAAATGTTTCAATGTTAAAACAAATAGATTAATTCTCATTTAATTAGTAGTTTATATGAAATAATATTAAGAACACTTAATGATAAAAATCCATTTTTGTAATAAAATAATATTTAATTATATTTTAAGTTTTCATTTAAAAGTTAAATTCAAAAAATTTAGAAATTTACTTTCATTAAATGATATTTATTTTTGGGTTTATCATTTCAAGATTATGTTGTGTGAAATTTTTTGGGATTTTTCTGACAAGGTTTATTTTTTAGTGAATAGTGGAAATACATATTTAAAAAACTATAAATTTTATGAAATCATCATGATATAAGCATGAATTAAAAACTTATAAAACCTTTTTACCAATTAAATAAGTATTTAAGAATTAAAATAATTTATTTAAAAATAAAATATTAATTTTAGTAACCCATAATTGACACTTTGGAAACTAGGATTTATTCTATTCTAATAAAAAATTATTTATGATCTTTCTCCCATAATTAAGTACTAAAATGATGTCATTAATTTTTATCTTCGATTTAAAATAAAATAACACTAAATCATTACATAATAATCCACTAAATTTCATTGGAATCAATAATATTCATAATCATTATCCCAAATAATTATAAACACAGTTTTATGCTTAAAAATACATGTTTTTTTAAATATGTTCTTCTTGTGTTGTGAATACTTATATTAAAATTAATTTTATATAAATAAATTAAAATAAAATGGATTCCATATTTAAAATTATGATAATAAATATTATTTTATAATTTTAATATAATTTTAGGACATAAAAATAAGTTACCAAAGTAAAAAAAATAGTCACCATAGAATAATTTAAAATGAAGTAAAAGTGTTAAATCAAGAGGTAAATTCGTAGAATATCATAGAACCTTATCTATAAATTGGTTTCTAAGGGGTTTAATGACCTTATATTATCTTATAATCGGTAATTATAAATTTTTTATCCACTTTCCAAGACTATTACATTTGTTTTTTTATTAATAAATTAATATTTACAAAAATGCCACCCCGTTCACCTATAAAAGGACCCCTTAACCATATTACTAATACTCATACATAAAACCTATTATCTCACTCAAAATATTCCAAAAAAACTTTAAAAAACTCTTATCCACATCCTAAAGGTTTTTTTCTAATAAAAATACTACCCTTAAAAGGCTTAATCAAATTAGAAATGGATTCATCTTAAATAGTATGGTAAGAATTCGTAGTCATTCCTTCCCATTTATATTCATTTAAATATTATTATAACTATAAAAAATTATAGATATCCCAATATAATGAAATAAGTAGCATAAATACACTTAAATGATATTATATTTATGTGAAAACCATTATCTACCTTCCACCCACCCATTATACAATGAAAACATCACTCATGTTGTGTTTGGTTCACAATCACCATGGATGATGTATATAATTTTTTATCACTGTGTTACATGGATGGTTCCAAAAATGGGTTTAATGATTAAATATGATATTTATGAAATTACTGGGATTGTTTAAATATATATTGGTCATTATATTAATTATATAAACAATAAATGGTCATAGGGATTTCAACCCCCCAAAATGAGAATAGAGAGACATCATTCATAATTTTAAACCATTTTGGTGACACAGGAAGGCGGTGAAACAGGAATAACGCAGGCAGACGGTGACACAGGAATGATGTAGGCATGATGTTGCACTAGGTCTTCGAGCTAGTTTGTGGTCCTTTGGGACAGGTAATGGACTTCAATCCCACTGGTCCTTCAGTCTATGTACAGAATAAATAAGTCTTGGTTGGTGGGTTATCCATTAGGGGGATATGGCCTGTTTTTCCGTACTGTGTATGTGGTGTGTGTGTGTTTAATGTAATTGTACCTCCAAGCATCTAATATATATTATTATTAACTATGTAATAAATTAATATAAATGATTAGTATAAAAGTTATTAAATATGAATTGGGTTATAAAATATATTATTAATGAGTCTTATTTTATTATATATCATGTTAGATTACATACGACTAAGTATAAATCCATGTTTAGGGTTTTTTTGACACAATTTATTTTTCTTTTTATTATAAAAATTATTCCTTGAATATTACCTTATAATTTTCTTTTATTTTTCTATTTAGCTATTATATATGTTGTTTTATATTTCTACATTATGAAATTAAATCTTTAAGTCAAAATATTCTTCTTTAATTATTTTCAATATCTATAAAAATATAATGTTAAGAATAATACCCATCGATTCTAATGGATCTTTTTCCACCATTTTCATATTTATTAATAATAAATAAGTTTTATTTTATTATTAGGAAATATAAATATGTATTCCTCATATCAGTCTTTAAATCTTTTAAAAAATTAATCTTTTATTGATATGTATTTCTCTTTTATAAAAACTAAAAGCTAAAATGACATTTCATTTCTTGCTCTTACATTTTTATCTTCCAATCCAAATTTATTTATATAAAAATTTATTATTATCAAGGTTACATTATTGGTGATTACTTTATAGTGATGTTCTTTTACCACCTTTTTAAAAATTTATTTTGGAATTGCACTATAACTTTGAATTTTATGGAAGTGATAAAAATGATTCTTAAAAACTCTTTTCATGACTTTGATTCCATATTCATCTCTAACAATATAATGTTTACCTATTATCGAGTAATGTTCATTTTCATGCTCAAAATGAATCTATAATTCTTTTGGGAGATTTATTTTTTGTTATCAGCTGATCTACCTTTGATTTAATGTTATTTTATACCATTTGAAAAAGATATGAGGCCCATTTTATTTCCATAGGTCTTTCATTATATGATAAATGACTGATTTTAAGTGGCACAGATAAGTATGGTTTATAATTATATAATATGTGGGGTCCTATATATCCCTCTTGGTTATGGTTTTATATATCTTGAGATAATTATTGGGCATGACTCATGATACTTGATCCATTATGTTATGGTATGCAGGTTTTGATGTCTATTACACTATGTTATGGGATGCAAGATTATGATGCATGATCCACTATATTATGATTTCTATGTTTATTTTTGTGCCACATTTCTATTTTATGTGACTATGTTATGCACCATGGATAATGATATTTATCTCTTATTCCAACACTATTATGATATGGTATATTTTTTATAGTCTTAGGTTATATGTATTTCTATCATGACATATAGACAACTCTTACATTTATATGTTCATTTTAATCAGATATTTTTCTCATGATCATGTTTTATCACATGGTTAAGATCAAACCTTTTATGAATCATTCATAGGTTTTCCTTTACTGATTTTTTTTATCACACATTTTTTTCACTTCTCTATTATATGTATTATTTTCTATTTCTCTTTGTGAAAATTTAAACTTTACATCAAAATCTTTTTATTTAATTAATTTTACTCTCTATAAAAATGTGATGGTGTTAAGAATAATTCCAACCATTTTTAATGGAACTTTTTCCTCCATGTACTTATTATTAAAAATTTAAAATGATTTATTTTTCTTATTATGAAATAAAAAATTATATTATTTTTTTATTTATTATATTTAAATTTATATCTTTTTTAAAAGAAAAATTCAAATCTTTCATTGGTGAGGGTTTTTCTTAATACTATATAAAATCTAAAATGTAATTTTATTTCAGGCTTGTATATTTTCACCTTCCATTACACATTTATTTACATAATAATTATTTATTTTAGGGTTTCAATATTAGTAATTATTTTAATGTGATTTTATTCATTCACCTTATTGAAAATTAATTTTGGAATTGAATTGTGACTTTTAATTTTATGGAGATGATAAAAAGTATTTATAAAAAACATTTCCATGAATTGTCTTCTATATTCCTATATACCTCTAATATATTTACCTATTATGGGATAATTATCAATTTCATACTCAAAATTATTCTATTTACCTTTTGGGAGATTGAATTTTAGTTATCAATAGACCCTTTTTCATGTCATGTTATGCGATACTATTTGGAAATTATTTGAGATCCATTTTCTTTCCATGGGTATTTTGTGATATGATGAATGATTTATTTCATGTGGTGTATGTATGTATAATTTATCATTACATAACTAATGGGGTCCCATATATACCTCCAATTAATTGGTTATGGTTTTATATTTTGTTAGATAATTATGGGGTATGTTCATAATACTCGATCCACTATGTTATGGGATGCATGTTTGGATGATTCATCCACTATATTATGGGACATAAGATTGTGATTCATTATCCAGTATGTTATTATGTATATGTTTATGTTTGTGGGAAATTTCAATGTTATATTCCTATTTTATGTTCCAAGACACATTATTATTATCACTTATTCCCCACACTCTTATTTCGTGGTATATTTTTTATCATTTGAGGTTATATCTCAATATATCATGTTTTATGGAAAAATCTTATGGTTCAATCTTGATTTTAATTTTATATTTCTCCCATGATCATTTTTTCTCACATGATTATGATCAAACTATTTCTTTCTCATTGATAGGTTTTCCCTTAATTGTTTTTTGATCTCACTAGTTATTTTGTTTTCCAGTTACCTTGGATGTTACATACAAGAAAATGTTTTGAATGATATTTTATATAGATATATTTATGGGAGATGTTGAAGAAATAATATATAATAATATATTTTTATTTCTGATCTCCAAATGTGTTAATACTTTAGGTTCACGAATTGTGTGATTATTGTTAGTGGTAATGTTTGAATATGTAAATAATTAAAAAAATGTGTGTTTTGCATTTTGATCTAATTTCAATTACCATAGGTATTTTA
This sequence comes from Viscum album, assembly GCA_963277665.1. NCBI lineage: Eukaryota > Viridiplantae > Streptophyta > Magnoliopsida > Santalales > Viscaceae > Viscum > Viscum album. The sequence continues at coordinate 1,571,647,345 of OY728164.1, forward strand.
ACCCACCATAACATAGATCCAGGATTTCTCACATTCATGCATTCTCCTTTACCAAAGGGATCTCAACACTCTATGCCATGGAGCCAAACATTCTTTAATTTTTTTCATTCTTCTTTACAAATATAATTTTTGTCCTCTATATAATAGATCCAAAATTTCACACATTCATGTAATCCCTTGTATGGAAGGTACATTGATCCTATATATAATATAGGAAATCATTCACACTCTTGTGAATTCCCCTTTACTAAATGGATTTTAACCTTTCATACCATGAATCAAACCATTTTAACAGTCATATATTCCCATTTACCAAAGGGATGTCGACCCTTAGATAGAATAAATACTTAAATTAGTAATATCCTATATTCCATGGTGTATTATATATTATAATTGGGTAGTTCACGTGCCTTTTCCCAAGTTCATCCAACATCCCTGAACTGCAGACTGCATTTGAGAAAAAGTCCAATTCATATTATGTTCATCCCCCAAGGGGTTAGTTACCAACCATAAAAAGTCTCTTGAGCATGTATAACTCAGTCAACTAGTTAAAAGTCTCTCAAATTTAAGGGAAAATACACACTGGTCCACCCATTTGTATTCCCTACATGAAATACTCTATGGAATTATTGATGATTGTATTTCTTTTTGACCATGTATGTGTCAATCATTGAAAAAATATTTAGAATAACTATTATTTTTTTGGTACTTATGAAATATATAAAATGATTTGATTTGATGAGGATAAATTCCATAATAATCAGGTTATGATAAATTTTATAAAGTATTAAACATATTTTATCTTCATAAGGTTAAGAAGATAAATCTACATGATCTCTATATTTTTTCTAGATTCATCCTTTTGTGAAAAATTAGGAAGAGAAACTTCAAAATGTTTTCCTTGTATATTGAAATATTGTTCAAAAACATTATAAGATTCCTTAAAATATCATATGTTTACTTGAGAATTTATAAGGTAGAGGAACTTTTTAATGTTCACCATATGAACTTTGTAAGGTTCCAACTTCATATGGTGAAAATTTTGTATGTTTGAGTATAATAAATCATATGATTTTTGGACATTGTAAAGTTGTACATGGTACTTAATGATGTACAAATAGAATTTATATGTTTCATTGCATTGTGAAATCTCTATGAAATTATAAAATAATTTTTTTTAATAAATTTTAAAAGCATGATTATTTATTTTTTTCATGATGTAAATATTAAAATAATTCTTAAAATTTTTTTATCTAGGGTGAGAATGATGAATCAAATTGAAACTAATTTGATGAAGTGATAGGAAGTTATGTTGTGAGGATAATTGACACACCATTAAGCTCAATACATTTAAAAATTAAATATATTTACAATATTATTGAATTTTATGAAACATTTTAAGGATAAAATTTTATGAGTCTCATAGAGATTTAGATAAAGATCATGACTATAATTTGAATGATATTTTAATAAGGTTAAAAAAGTATACTTTTAAATAGTTGAAAACATTTTAATGAGATTATCACATAGTTGAGAATCAATGGAAGCTTATATATTTTTATTATGGAAATAATATTTATGATATTCTAAAAATATATGAGTATAAAATGAATAAATGGAGTTCATTTAAGGATTGATAACATACTTTCTGATACTTTTCTACTTTGAATATCGTTTATATCAAAGAGATAATAGATTAATAAAAACCTTACTTATACTAATCACCATTTTCAAGGAAATAAAGGTAGTTTATGATCAGATAAAGGATTGTATTTGAGGAGGAAGAAGATCAAATATTATGTGCATGATATCATCCACATGTTAATCATTCCAAAAAATGGTAAGGGAATAACAATGTTCCTGGTATTAGGCTTATCATATTATGGAAGTCTAAGATCCATCAACTATAGGAGGATCTATATTTATATGTTGAGGCATCTTGAAGAATACTAGAGATCTTGATCATATTAAGAGTAGTTGATATTATAGAAGGTTTTTTGTTCCATTATAAACAACAACCTATTATTGTTTTTATCTATAAAGATTAAAGGATGTATGATGCCCTTATCATTTACTAGAATTACTATATTTATAGGTGTCATGTAAGAACACTAATTATATTTTGTAATCAATTAAAAATTATAGTGATAATATAGGTCATGGAACTCAACCTGAATCATATAAGGATTAGGTTCATATATTGTGATTTAACATTGTAAAAATACTTGATTTACCTTATTTTTAAATTACTATTTTATATCGGGTAGGATAGTGATTAAATTGAGTGGATCTTGACCATAAAAATTCAAAGAGGTTAATTTTCAAAAGAAATTGTAAAAATATTACAACTGATTCAACTCCCCAACTTATTAGTAGTAAAATAGTTGATTAAGGAACATTAAGTGGAAATAAATAAAATTAGGTTCTCTCTGAGATATTATCTAATAAATATGGAATACTAGTTCTATAAACCATAGGGGAGTCCATATTTTTAATGGAATTATTATTCATAAATGAAAATATTTAATTTTTCCTTATTTGATATCATGAGTTCTAGAGGTTAGTGATGATATGATAGAGGGATTATAACCTCTTAAGAGAGATGATCTCTTGAAATTTCTAAGAAAAAAAACCATAAGTACATGGGAAATATATTTTTGAAATTCTATAATCTTTGTATAATAATGTTTACATTAAAGTTATCGGACACAAAATAACCAAGGAAATGTGGGGAAAGCTTGAGCACATGTGTATGGGGAATATCAAAATTAAAGAATTCAAATTGTAAATATAGATAGAGAATTTGAATTCATAATAATTGATTAATCTGAGATTATAAATCACTAATTCATGAGTTTTAAGGATATAGTAAGTTATATTAGTGGTTTTGGTGAATATTTTGATGACTTAGTTATGGTCAAGAATCCCATGAGAAATTTTCCTGGTAGTTCTATTCAAAAGATATCATATCTTGAAGAGAAAAATGGATTATCTCTAGATGATTTATATAATAATATACTTAACTATGAGATAATAAAATATCATGTTTGTAATAAATAAATCTATGAAGGAAATGGAATTAAATGTTAAGAATAAAATGAAGATCATAGAAGTGGATGCTAAGTTCTCTGATGAATCAAAAGTAGATTAGGAATGTGAAAAAGAATGAAAGATGGAAATAGAACTTATCTCAATGAAAATATAAAATTTAAATGGTAATTATAAAGGAAAAATTCAACTAATTTTCTCATTTATGTTGTGAAATTGGATATTTTATAACTTATTGTCCAATAAAGAAAGGGGTGTGTATTAAGGAGATGAACTTGAAGAAAAAACCTCAATGTAAGATATAATGACCAGAGTTTTCCTCCTTAAATAAATACATTATTTTATGGAATTATCCACATGAAACATAAAAACAAAACAATATAAACCATTGTATGGTAGATATAGTATTATAAGGTGTAAACGATGGTAACCGTATTATGAAATATATATATATATATATATATAAAGATAAAAAATAAAATAAATCACATTAAATATAAAATAAATTGGTACATATAATAATACAATAAATTATTTGTATGTTTAAAATGTATATTGTAAGAAAATTATTTTTTAGTTTGATATATACATGATTAACACTACATTTAGATTAATAGTTTATGATTTCCTATAAAAAATTCTTTTCAAGATATTTTATGATTTTATTTCAAAGTAAAATTAACAAATTTTAGGATTTGAATTTGAAAAAACTAATAAATTTTCTATATTTATCATGTTTATATTATATAAATTTTATTTTTTGGTTTTATTCTAAAAATATTGTTTTTTAGGTGAATAGTGAAAAATGTCATTTTTTTTAAATAACATGACTTTCATGACATTATTAGTATATAATTATGAATTGGAAATTTTCAAATCCTTTTTTATAATACCAAATAGGTATTTTATAAGTTAATTTAAAATGATAAAAAATTGTTTTAATTTATAATTCTATATTTGACATTTTAGAATTTATGTTATTTTTTAAAAAAAAATATTTTTAATACATTATACATTTAGTATTTTAAAACTAATTTTCATCACTTTTAAAAATTTAATAAAAAAAATATTTCAAATTTTTAATAATTATCTAGAAATTATATAATAAGTTCATTTTATTTTTGGGCATAAATGATAAATTACCTAGGTAAACATTAGTTACAATAGTGAAAGCTTAAATGGTAAAAATGAGTAGTCGTAGAGGTAAAGGGCCTAACATATTTAAAAATTGTTTATAATGGAGTTTTAAGGGGGGTTATCAACCTAATATCCCATTATATCTATTATTTATCATTTTTTGGAGAAACTTTCTATGATATTTACTTCCCATTATTAAAAATTTTTTGGTGTTTATAAAAATTCCACTCTTTTTCACTTATAAAAGGGATACTTATCTCTTTAGTTACCCTATTACAAAAAACTCTTAATATTGGAAATAAATATTACCAACCCGATCCTCTACACTCATATAAAATTTAATGAGGTTTTGGTTTTCTCAAAATACTATATCATAATGGTTTAATCCCTTTATCAATGGTGATAATTCAAGAAGTACGGTATAAGTTCCTAACCGCTCCTTATTTTTTCTATTTATTCATGTGATTTTCTTATTCCATAAATTTAATTTCACATTCTTAAAATTATAAAATAAAAAACATTATTATATTATTATGGTATTTTAATAATGATACAATCATGAATATCCCTCCACATTTTCTATTAAGATAAACAAAAATGGGAATCGTGCATTGTGTGGACTACCTCCACAATAAATAAAAGTGTTCCATTTTACTTTACTTCTGAACATGGATGTATTTATTTTATATTTTATTATTATATATTATATATATAAGTAAATATATCATTAATATGGTTATTTTTATATAACACAAAAAGTAACAATCATTATAAGGTAAACCATCGATATTGGTAAATAACCCAAAACTAGTTCATTGACATTTTGTTTCATGAAACATGAAAAAATATCCCATATAATGGAATTATAAAATTATAATAATTTATAAAAAAATATTTTCATGTACCTTTAATGGTTTTTAGATGATGGTCTTTTTGATAAGAAGGAATATTGACACCTCTTTTACAAGCCTACTTCAAAATAGTCATGATTATTAACACCCAATGTGGAAAATAGATTACCACAATAAAATACATAGAGATAATTATTATTAATAAAGATTATAAATGGAAATAAACATAAATAATGTTTTAAAATAGGTAATTAACATGTTTATATTTATGATACAGGATGTTAAATCACTTTTGTGGAAGTCAAGGGTAAAGGTAATGGACTTGGTTACTCAAAATCCTTTCTTTGAGTTATATAATTTGTTATTTGAACTTTATTTTTATAAGACATTAAATTTTAAATGATTTTATATTTTAAATTATAGGTAAAAAAATTTATCCAAATCCATTTTCTTGAAAATTTTTCTTTTAATTTTTTTTAAAGGATACTTTTTGAAAAATATACTCATAATTATGAATTTTAAAATGATGAATACAAAATTTTTTCAAAATGATTTTTCATGATTTGGTTTTCATTATGATTTATACCCAATGGGGTTATGTCTCATGTTTCACCCTATGTATTTTATTTAATTATTTGATTGTTTTGGGTGATCATTTTTATGATATCAATTTTTTTGTTCATGATGATATTTTATACCATTATGAGACCAATTTTATTTCCATGGGTTTTTTATAAAATGATAATGATTTAAAATTATATGTTTTATTAAAAACAAATTATTTACATGGGGTTTTTATGGAAATTTAATGATTTCCATTTGGTTATTTTATGAAACCTATTTTAATTCCATGGGTTTTTATGATGTGAAAATTGAATGATTTTTAATTAGAAAACATATGTATAGATGAGTGAAGATTTATTCCATTATAAACCAAGGATGGGTTGTTCCTTTAAAAACCATGGATGGTTGGTTCTGTTATAAATAAAGTAAATGATGTTATGTTATAAAATTGAGTTGTTTGGGACCTTTATATCACTCCAGGGAATTGGTTAAATTTTTATATCTCATGAGATGAGGTATTTATAAGTACATTTTAGTTTCTCATAAGCAAGGGCTATGATGGTGTGGATCATGAGAGTAATTTTCCCCTATTCAATTTTTTGTGACATAATTAATGGGTAATAATTTTTATGTTATTATGATTTAATGATTCAAAGTCTATATTAAATTTTTTTAATACATGTTATAGCTATTATATTTCTTTGTTGATATTTTGTGGATTTATGTTCTTATTTCTTATACTTGGAAGCTCACTTATATTTTATGTTTATCTATCATGTTGTTATGATGTTTCTCTTATGATTATGATTTTCCATATTATTATGAAATCATTCTTGAATAAATGTTTATTTACCCCTTATTCAGCATTTGATCTCACCCATTTCTGATGTTTTCATTCCCTATGCTATGAGGATGTGTCTTACTAATGATATATCAATAATATGGTCTGGTATAGTGCTATTAAGGAGAAGTTGTCTCAATTATTGTAAAATAAGATGATTATGTATATAGTCTTGAAAGACAGTGAACATATCGGTCCTTGTATATTATTTTTTATGAAATGTAACGTTTATATCATATAAAAACTGTAAAATAAAGGAATGTTTAGGTTAGGTCACTATAGTTGGTATCATAGTAATGGTTTAGTTATTTTTGGATATTAGAGAAGATATTTTTGAGAATTAATGTTAGAGAACCTTAGTGAAAACACTAGATATGAGTCTGAGTATAGGATGATGTCTTAACATGTTTGTAAATTCTTGAGTTGGTGGTTCTTATATCAATTTGATCCATATCTAGATACTACAAGTGGATGCACCCTATGATAAAAATATACCTAGGGGTAATAACACTAAAAAGGTTGGATTGGTTATTAACTCTATCATAACCTAGATCATGATAAAGAGTCCTTACTACACTCCTAGTTTTATAATCCTAGATGATATCCTTTGGTTGATCCCATACACTTTAAGAGCCACTATAAAGGATTTTTTCCAAGTTACATTGAGGTATTAGGTTAGGATATATGATAAAACTCAACCTAATGTTTAAGAAATAATGTTATAGTTTTAAAAATAAGATTTATAGACTAACATGATATTGTTAAAGAATAAGAAAATTTAATGTTGAATTCCTTTTATGTTATTATTCCCTTTTGATGTTAATTATTTTTCAGTCCTATTAACTCCTTTTGGTTTTAGTAATGACTATAACTAGAAGGAATCGGGTTAACAATGGTTGTGAGGGATAGTGTGGTGGTTTCCCTACTAAACAACCAAATGGAATGGGATATGGAGTGAAATAACTTTCCAAAATAATCACTCAATTGTATTAATATTTGATTAAAAATGTGAACCATGTTGAGATTTTGAACACAATAAAGAGGGAGAAAATTTTTATTGAGTCATTCATGTGGTAACATATTCCCTCTTTTAGTGGATCTTTAAATCCATTTATTGATAATAAATTGATCAATGCAATGGAAAATATATTTTCTATTATCCATATCCCAAAACATAGAAAGTTTGTCCTGACTATTTATCATTTGGAATACAAGGCTAGCCAATGGTGGACTCTTATTGAGAATACATTTATGAAAGAAGATGTTGAATCAATGGAATGAGTATAATATAATAAAGTGTTATATACCGTGTATTTTACTCAAAATCATTACATGAAGATAGAACAGGAATTCTTAGAGTTGAAATAAAAGGAGGATAAATTCATTATGACATATGATAAAACTTCACAAGGATTGTATGATATGCCTCTTATTTTATCTCTGATCCAGAAAGTAAAATCGATCACTTCTTTAGTGGATTAAAACCTGCTATTTGAATGGGTTTGGACATAAGATATTATGGAAGATATTAGGATTTTTTTTTAATTTTCTCTAAAGGTAGAGATGGAATTTGGGGATCCTCAATACTCTAGATAGGGAATATGAAGGTAGAATATAAAGGGATCCCCTGATGGTAAGTCACATAGGGAAGAAATTTCCAATCCCACCTACCAAAAGTGTGGTAGGAAGCACCTAGGTAATTTTCTTAAATTAGTAGGGAATTATTTTATGTGTGCTAAAGTAGGCCACCAAGACCGAATCAAGTAAAGTAATGAAGGTTGGTTATCATATCATAAAATGATTAGGTCCCAATTAATGATTTATCTACACTACAATGGTTCAATTGTAATGATTTTAGACACAATGTGAATCAATACCCCAACTATTGTGATAATAATGAAAATAGGCCCCAATAGCCTCCCAAATATAAGGAATAAGGAAAGGAATCTATGATCACTACCATTTAAGTATATCATAAAAACAATGTTATGTGAGGAACAGTTACTCTTTATTATATTTTTGTAAGTACCTTATTTGAATCTATTTAATCTTGTTCTTTCATGTCAAATAATTTTTTTAAGAATGTGGAATAAACACCTCAATAAATGGATGTTAAGTTACCTATGAAAACACCTGGTGGAACAATGATCACATATAAGATTTATAAATCTTCTATAATTGATATTTGGGGGAGGATAAATCCTACAAATCAAATTTTTCTACCCATGGTTTAATTTGATGTGATTTTGGGTATGGATTGATTATGCCTACATAGATCCCATAAAATTTTTTGGGAGAATGAGATTTTATCTAATATTCCATATTATCATATTCATAAGTATCAATATAATGATGATCTCCCATTAGAATAAAATTCTAAAATATGGGTTCTGATACCCAATAATGATGAAATATTGACTCAAATTATTGTTAAGGAATTCAAAATTAATTATATTCCAATTTTATGAGAATATACTGATGTATTTATAAATGAACTTCCTTATCATCCCCTAGAGTGGGATGTTGAGTTTTCAATAAACTCATACCTAGATTGACACCAATCTCAAAGATTCTATATATAATTTCTCCCTTTAAATTGGAGGAGTTAAAGAATAAAATTAAATATAATTTGGATAAGGGTTTTATACACCCCAGTGCTTCATAGTAGGGTGCAAAGGCCCTATTTGTTAAAAATAAGGATGTTTTGATTCACCTTTTGATTGATTATCATGATCCTATTAAAATTATTATCATAAAAATTATCATTTATCCCATATTTATGATATATTCTATCAAATCATAGGATCTTAATATTTATTAAATATTGACATTCATTTTGGATATTATTGGTTAAGCATTAAAAAGGGGGATATTTCCAAGACAACTTTTCATATGAGGTATGAAAACTATGAATTTATAGTGATGTATTTAGACTTACAAATGCTTGTGATATCTTCATTGATCTAATTAATAGATTTTTTAGAGACTACCTTGATGATTTTTTGGTTGTCTTTATAGATGATAAACTTACATACTCATAGGGAAATTAAGATCATGTGGATCATTTAGTGATTGTGTTTATTGCCTTAATAAAGGTGAAGTTGTTTTCCATATTTAGAAGATATGAATTATATCTATAAAAGGTTTAATTCATGATTCATATAATCACAAGAAAGGGAATATCATTAGATCTATCATAGATGGAAGTTATAAAATAATGGCCTAAACAAATCACTATAACCGAGATAAATAATCTTCCTAGGTTAACAGGATATTATGGACACTTTTTGAGAAATTTATCATGGATATCAAATCCACCATCCATGTTAACAAAAATGGGGTATTCAATAATAAGACTCCCCAAAACTTGTAAATTACATAATCCTATTTGGTTTTTATTAAATCACCTTACAATGTCATCTCATTTTTTTAATCAATGAATATCCATCCCTTGTCCAACTCCCAAAGATATACATAAAGTGGTGATAATTCATGGAGTACCATTATCCATTATAACTTATCATGATATGAGGTTAACATAAATGTTCTAGATAAGTCTTCAGAAATCATTGTAGGAAGAGATGATATTTAGCACTTAATACCATACTCAGACAGATGGTCGGTTTGAGAAGATAATTCAAATGCTATTGGATACGTTGAGATCTTGTATTATAGATCTATAATGATATTGGGATCAATAAATACCCTTGGTAAATTTTTACTATAATAATAGTTTACATTATAGCATTCAGATGGAACTATATAAGGCTTTGTATGGGAAGAGATATAGGACTCCAACATGTTGGGATAAAGTTGGAGAGGGGAAGTTCATAGGTCCTGATTTTGTCAAAGAAATCCTAGATAAGGTTCAAATTATTTATGGGTATATGAAAGTGGAAAAAATTCAATAGAATAGTTATGAATATAATCATTGATGAGATATTGAGTTTGAATTTGGTGACAAGGTGTTCCTTTGAATACCTCCAAGGAAGCAAGTTATGAGATTTGGGAAGAAAAAGGCAGTTAAGCCCAAGGTATATTAGTCCCTTCAAGATCCTTGATCATTTTATGGTTGTATCTTATAGAATAAAACTACCTTCTGACACCTCCTAAGTGCATGATGTGTTTCATGTATCACTTTTTAGGATGTACATACCAGACACTTCAGATTTTTTGAACTCAGAATCTATGTAGCTGGAACATGATCTATTATATGAGGAACAACCATTATAAATTCTATATCAATGAGATACAGTATTGTGGAACAAGACTACTCATCTGGTCAAATTTCGATAAAGAAATAATAAGTTTGAAGAAGGTATGTGGGAACCTGAGGATGTAATGATTAAAAATTACCCTCACTTTCTTTCTTTCATGTAATGAAATTTCATGGATAAAATTACATTTAAGGGGGTAGAATATAACAACCTAAGCTTTTCCACTTTAAATAAATATTTTGTTTAATGGATTTCTCTACACATAACACCAAAACTAAACAAATATTAATTTTTTTAAGGTATCCCTAAAATTATCAGGTATAAACAATCATTATGGAATTATGAAATATATGTAAATATATATATAAAGAATAAAAAAATGAAATTTACTTTAAGTGTAAAATAAATTATTAAAGATAAAAAAATAATAAATATTTTTTATGATTAAAATAAATTTTATAAAATGTATATTTTAATCTTGATATATCTATGATTATCATTAAATTTAGGATAATGGTTTATGATTTCCTATAAAAATGATTTTCCCAATATTATATGATTTTATTCAAAAGTAAAATTTATAAATTATAGGATGTGAATTTGAAAAAACTAAAATCATTTTTTTATTTATCATGGTCATATTATCTAAATATGGATTAGTGTAATTTTACTAAAAATATTGATTTTTATGTGAATAGTGAAAAATACCATTTTTACAAATAACATGAATTTTATGACAACATTTTTATATAATTAGTATTTATAAATTTTTGAAACATTTTTCGAATATCAAATATGTATTTTATAAGGGAATTTATAATTTTAAGAAAATTAATTTATAAACCCATATATGACATTTGATAATTTAAGTTATATATTTTAAAAAAATATTTTTAATGTATTGTACATTTATAATTTTAAAATTAACTTTTATAAATTTTAAAAATTGAAAAAAAAATTGATTTCAAATTTTAAATCATTAGATTCAAATTATATAATATGTACCATATTATTTTTGGACATTAATGATAAATTACTAAGATAAAAACTAGTTACCATTATGAAAAATAAAATGCTAAAAATGAGTAACCTTAGAGGTTAAGGGTCTAACATGTTTAAAAATTATTTCTAATTGATAGGTGGAGGTTTTTATCTATATCATATCCCCTAATATCTATTATTTATTTTTTTGGATAAACTTCCCTCAAGAGTGACTTCCCATTATTAAAATGTTTTGGGTATTTACAACTTCCCTCAAGAGTGACTTCACTCTTTGTAAATATGTATCTAGATGTTTAGGAGTCTCGAGGATGGGTAGCTATAAATTCAACATATTTTATACCTGTGATTTTGGAATGGATCAATATTGAGTAGTTATCTGATTTGGAGGGATTATTTTTTAGAGACAGCATATATGGTGGGGAGACAACATTGGGATGGTCTCTTGGCAGTGTAAATTCTCTTATTTTCTATGGTTGAGTATGGGTTCATATGGGCTTGTGTGATGAGCTAATAAAATATTTTCATGCATCTAGATGGGCAGTACATCCAGGTTTTACAAATATGTATTGTGATCTCTGTATACAATACTGGTGGTCAAGAATGAAGAAGGAGGTAACAAGATTTGTGGTAAGATGTTTACTTGTCCATATGTAAAATCCAAACATCAGAGGACAACTAGGATTTTGAAGCCTTTGCCCATTCCTGAGTGGAAATGGGATGATTTCATAGTTTATTTTTTGACAGGATTACCTAGGAAAATCCATAAGAATGATGTTATATAGGTGATTGTATATTGACTAAAAAAGGTATCCTACTTCTTGCCTATCAGGGAGACCTTCAAAATTTATGATATGGGTAGTATTCACATATGCAAAGTAGTTCGGTTTCATGGTGTTTTGAGTAGTATCATTTTAGGTGGATACCCTTATTTCACATTTTGGTTCTAGAAGGGTATTTATAAGGCTCTCGAATCAAAGGTTCTTTTGAGTACGGTCTGTCATCCTCGAACTAATGGTCAATATGAGCGAACTATTTAGGTTTTGGGGATATGTTACGAGCTTGTATTCTGTATTTTTATGGTTTATGAGAGAATAATATGGAACTCATGGAGTTTTCATATAATAATATCTTCTAGGAATCTATCTAGATGGAAAATTTTGAGGCCTTGTATCGCAAGTCGTGTCGTTTTCCTTTTTGTTAGTTGGAGTCAGGTAAGTTAATGCTTGTTGGGAATAGTCTCATGTAGGAGATGTCGGACCAGATTCAGTCGATCTGGAAGCGGTTGGTGACCACACAAAGTAGGTATAAATCATATGTTGACCATCGGAGATGACCTCTAGAGTTTGTTATTGGTCATAGTATTTTCCTTCAGGTGTTGCCTATATTGGTAAAACATCATATTAGGAAATAGGGGAAGCTAGCACCAAGGTTTTTCAGGATGTTTTAGATAGTGGATAGGGTTGGTCTAGTGGCATATAGTTTATCCCTTCCATAGTGCTACAATTCCATGCATGATGTGTTTCATGTGTCACAAATTCAGAGATATCATTCAGACCCTTCACATGTGATGGACATAGAATATGTTGAGCTTAGTGTCGATGCATCCTTTGAGGAGAATCCAATATGTATGGAGGACCATAGTGAGAAGTATCTCAGGGGTCAAGTGATTCCTTTGGTTTGATTGCAGTGGCAATATGGGAGTGTTCATGAGGATACTAGGGAGAGGGAGTCTGATATGCGATCATAGTGGACAGACTTGTTTTCCAAGACCCTATATTGATGATTGGAGTAGCTCGGGGATGAGATATTATATGGTAGGGAGGTTTTAATATCCTTTTGTTTTCTAGGTACATCCCTCTTTGAGTTTTTTTCTTTTTTGAGCCTTGGTGGATGAGTTTTGTTTAGATAAGAAGAGACTTTGTTGGGGAAAATGACAAAAAGTCAGGGGATGTATGTTGTTTGAATTAATGGAGTCCAGATATAAATGTGCTAAATGGTTCAAGTGTTACAAATGGTTATTGGTAAGTTGACAAGCCTTAAATAGGTTTGGGTTTTTATAAGGAAACAGGTCCAAAAATTATTTTTAGTACATTTACAATCCATGTAAAAGTGTTACATGATGTCTAAAATCAAAATCAACCAGACTCATGTCATGAATTGATTCATGATTTTATGTGGTTACACATCATGAAAAAAATACATATCATTAAATGTTTAGGAAAATTAAATATTCAACTAAGGCAATGGGTTTTCTTCATATCCCTCTAAAAATAAATACATAAAATGTAATTGAATTACACACCTTGTAATTTCCTGAGAATGTTTTCAAAAAATACCATTCATGAGATTGATCTCATATTCTCACATGAATCTTCTTCTTTTTTCCCTAGGGTAGTTTCCATGCAATTTTAGAGTGCCTCTATTGATTTTAGACATCCCAATTATGCATCTGATCCCTAGTAAGTAGTTTTGGTTAGGTTTTCTATCCTCTTTCCTTATTCTCTTATCGTTGTAGTGTAACCTCTTGATTGTGGTTGTTGTTGTTTTTTATCTTGATCGTTTATGATCTAGGATCCTTCTTAAAATCATTTTCACCCTCTTCTTCATTGGAGTTTTCCATTGGAATCATTATTTGATTGTCATTTCAAGGTAGGGTTATAAAACTTAACCTTATGGTTTGATGATTTTTGAGTATGTGAAATATTGGAATTTTTCCAACATATCATGCACCTAAATAAATTAAATGATGAAATGGATTATTCCTTGGAGTCCCTTTGAATCCACATGTCTTTTGACCTAGCTTGTGGCTACCATTCGGGTGAGCAAACCCTTGTTCATAAAGGAATTTATTAATGACTTAAAGTTTTTTTATCATGAAATGGATTTTGGATGATTACTTGATATAGATTCACCTAGGATCGGCTTTTTTATTGATATAACTAGCATGTTATTGGTTATAAATAATTGATAAATTAAATGTGTAATTAAAAGATAAATGGTAATTTTCATAATTAACCATTGAGCCTTATGATGTGATATTATGATATCCTTGTCGTTATGACATGTGTTGTGATTTCTATGTTGTAATGATTATATGGGGAGTCAGTTTGATTTGATTGTTTTAATTATTATATGGTTCATTGTCCCAGTTTACATGTTTAAATTCTAATATGGGGTGTTGTCCCATTTTACATGCTGAAATGCTTATATACTAGGCATGGGCCTGAGACATGCTGGAATGATTATATACTGGGATTTTCCCTAAAACATACTGAAATTCTTATATATTGGTCTTGGACTTGACATATGCTAAAATTCTTATATACCAAGCTTGGCCTTTATTGATTACTAAAATTCATATATAGCGGGTTTGACCTAGATTTTTGTTAACATTTATACCTTGGTTATAAGTTTATGGTCTGCATGGTCGTAAGGAATGATACGAGACATTCTAGCATGGTGTTGAGGCAGGTTATGTTTTAACATGGTTATGTGGTTTTTGTTGGAATATTTATAATACATGCTCAGAGATATCCTGATGTGGTGTTGAAGAAGGTTGATGTGGAATTAATTTAATTATTTAATTAATTAATACACTTTTTATTGTATTATTGCATACACTTATTATCAGAATGGTTATGCTTAGACACGGTGGTATCGACCTACTGAGTTGTACTCACACACTATTCGGGCTTCCATTTGGTATGTGAGTAGATTATATGAATACAGGATTGTATAAGGGAAAAGTACCTTGTTGTTGATTGTTTCTTGCTAGATGGGCTGGATTTTAGAGATGGGACCGACATGGAGTTAGGGACTGAGAACGTTTGAGAATTTTTTTGATTCTGCTAATATTTTACTTGTATTACATATAGCATAACATTTAGTCACATTCCATCACATCATTACATTATTCCATTATTATTTATTGGATTGTTCAGTTGGATTTCAATGAAATATAAGTAAAATACTAGCATACTCAAACAAAGTCTCAAAATTCCTTGATCCTGAATAGTTAGATTTAGTATTTTACTTGTATTACATCTAGAATGACATTTAGTCACATTTCAGCACATCATTACATTATTCCTTTATTATTTATTGGATTGTTTAGTTATATTTTAATGTTAGTTTTCTGTTGTATTGCATTATTTCCATTATTTATGCACTCTGATATTTATTCATTTATTTATATTTCTTATTTTTATTATGTTGTAACTTTGTAACCATGGGTATATTCTCCCCACTATACTTATCACACCCTCATTAATAGTTTTCATCCCTTGGCATATAGGTAGGTGTGCTTAAGATCTCATAACCAATCCATTTTGGCCATGTGAGAGATTTCCAGATTGGAGGACATTACATTGGATTACTTCAATGAGGACTTTATTTTATTTCACTACAGGAAAAAATTATATATGTAAAGACCCGGATTTTCTATTTAATTTTTTTTTAATTATATGAAATTATTACGAGCCTGTGAAAATTGACAGTGCATGATTCCAAGGCCCGGTGTGTCCGGAATGAATTTCTGAACTTTTTTTAAGGTACATTCAGTAAACGCGCGAGTGGAATTTTCTAACTTTTGAATCGGTCCTCAGATGAAAAATCTGAGGGCACCGTTGAATCCACAATGTAGGGATTTGCTTAAGGGAAACTTCACTTCAACCGCAGTAGGTCTGGAGAAAATGTTAGATTTTGGACTTTTTAAAAGAATAATAAAATAACTTTGTTATTTTATTTATTTATTTATTTTACTCTAACGGAAAAGCGGCAGTGTGGGACCAATGTAATTTCAAGCCATTAAATGTCTTGACCCTTCAAATCTTATGTAACAGTATCCTTATAATTTAGAAAGGTTCCTATTAAATGAACCCTCATAAATTCTATGAGTGTTGCACACCCTCCCTCTATCCTATTTATAGTGAGCTTGGGGAGAGGTAATGGCACGGATTCACCAAACAACGAAGTGTTGACAAAGTGTCGTGACGCGAACCTTGGAGTACGAAGCCGATTCCAGTGGGCAGTGATGGGTGATGCTGAATCAAGAATCGAAGGACAACGTTTGAGAGGAAATGTTGGTGGCTTGTTGTGGGAACAACGAATGCCGACACTTCCTCAGTCATGGGTATTCTCTATTGTTCTTGAGGTAGGGTTTTAATATTGTTTTGTTTCCAAGATTTTAGGAAGCTTTCTTGCTACCCTCTTCCTATCAAGCTAACGTAGAGGGCATGGGCCAAATGAACAAGGCCCGGACCCTCCGCCCTTATTGGAATTTTGGTGCGTTCTTCGCAAACATTTCCTTCAGGTTGGACAAGATTGGGATGGAATATGATGGCAGTGGCTGGCACTGACCGGTCGTGATGGAGAAGGCACGCCATCGGGTGCCACAGAAGGAGGTCGCGACACTATGTCGCGGCAGCCAACGGAGCAACCGGTCGCAGAGGTGATGCGGCACGCCATCGCACGCCGTTGGTGGAGAGGGGCCGTGGTTTTTTAGTCATGGCAGTCGAGCATGGTGGCTGGCACAGGCCGACCGCGGGAGGATGTGGCACGTCGTTGCACGCCACTGGCGAAGGAAGCCGCGGCTCCGACTCCGTGGTGGCGGGACCCCTAGCGGTTCCTGCGGGTGACATGGTAGTGCCCATTAGGCGTTACCACTTCTCTTTCCAAATGGGGAGGGGGACACTCCCCTTCCATGCTAGATCAGGTGGACCATGCGAGCCAGCGGGTCACACCCTCCACGGGTCGGACCGGGAATGCCAGTGGGCCGCGCCCCGTCACGGGTCAGGTCGTGCGAGCCCAGAGGCCCGTGCCTTCGCGGGCTGGGTCACCCCATTATGGGCCGGGCCGCTCCCCCTTGCGGGTCGAGCTTGCCACGGCCCATCCCAGCTGATTCAAACCAAGACTGAGTCAGTTCGACCCGAATAGGGTCGGGTCGGCCCAGATCGGGTCGGACCGGACCAAGACCCAACCAGGCTTAATTCCTCTTAAAGGGCCATAACTTGAAATCTGGGCATATGTTTGATGAACCGTCTATGGTTCTGGGACCCTTGGACAAATACAGTCCTTTTGGTGTACTTCACTTGAGTTTTGGAGACAGTTGGAGTATGACCGGGTTGGATCGAAATCGAATCCAATTGGGACCTCAGAACTAAAACACCTATAAATCATAGACTGGGCATCCGATTGATGCACCATCTATCTCATTGGAACCCTTATGACATGGCAGTCCTTTGGGTTACTCCTTTTTGGATCTTAGTGGAGGTCGAGGTACGATCGACATCTTAAGGGGAAGATTCTACAGAACTCGAGTGCATCGGGTGCGAGGAATCATGTGGCTGGCTATAACATGAAGAAATAACATTGATCCTAGGTGAGTCAACATATATAGATCCTATGTGGGTTAGAATCTATCAGATCCTGTGTGGGTCAGGGCTCAGCGATCCTGTGTGGGTCAGCGCACACCGATCCTGTGTGGGTCAGATCCTCTGTAGGTCAGCGGGGGTTATTACCTATCGATCCTGTGTGGGTCAAAAGAAGTGCCTCCTAACAGAATAAGATAATCTAGCTTACCACTAATCATCTGTACTTCTGTACTTAAGTTACACACTTTTGTGATATGAGTCTTTTACCTATGTGGTACTCCTATCTTCGTGGTGTTACCTGTGTGGTACTTCTATCTTCATAGTGTTACATGTATGGTACTTCTACCTTCATGGTGTTACCTTTGTGATATTCTTCCCTCATGTATGAGATGATTATATCTTGATAACTTAGGTATATGTATGAGAATATAATAAAGTAGAGTTTATGACTATTGCTTCGTGCTTGATATGGGTTCTTGCTTTGTAGTTTTTCCTTTGTGAAACTCTGGGAGACTACGGGGGTCTCGAGGTCCCTACTGAGTATCGTTATACTCACCCCTACATGGGCTATGCCTTCAACTTGTTGTGTCTTGTGCAGATGACGGACAGCATTGATCAAGGCTGAGGGAGATAGGACTGGAGGGTGCTCGGAGGTGGACCATTTGGTGTGATGTGACATAGGGACTATTGATCGTGAGTTGTACCTACCCTTTAGGTAGGATCCTCGGTGGACGATCCAGGAACCGTTTTTCACTTTTCAGTTGTATTTGTACTTTTCAGTTGTACTTGAACTTTTCATTTGGGCTTGTATTTCAGCCCCTTTACTTTCAACACACTTTTACTATAGCATTTTACTTCGTGGTTTCTTCTTGTTGTGTTCTTATACTATGTGTATATAAATGTTAAAAGGCAATTCCTTCTTATTTTAAGGATACTCCTTTCTAGTTCTAGTCACCGTCCTATGGCCTGTGGAAGGCGGTCTTGGGGTAGTCACGGCAAGGGACCTGGGGGATAGGTCGTGACAAAGTGGTATCAGAGGAGTTGGTTCTACCAAAGAACTAGGACTCTGATATTTTCTATGTGGAAATATTTTAAAGTGTTATGAGTGTGGTTTTTGGTTTGGGTAATCCAGTGTTGGTGCAGCGGCCGACGTATCCATACAATAGGACCCTGAATTCTGATTTCCAACTCAGTACACAAAAAAACTGATTGCGTGTGTTTTTGAAAAGTTTTTCTTGTGATCTCTTTGAGTCATCTCACCAGGTATAACTTATTGAATGTGGAACACCTATTTTATTTCAGGATACCGCCACATAGATAGCTAGCCAGGATTCCTAATATATTACACGATGATGGACCACCGAGCGATGAGGCCTTGGTGCATGGCCCTCTTACAGCATTAGCACCTTCAGGTAGTGTACTAGCAGCACCACTACCTATTGGAAAACCATTTCCACCAGCCCCACCAGTAGAGGGTGAACACTGACTGAGCGCGTTGCACGAGTTCCAGCGGTAGAGGCCTCTGAGGTTCAAAGGTGATACGGATCCGCAGGCAGCTGAGGACTGGATGGAGGCTGTGTCCAGAGTTTTTCACTTAGTTGGGACATCATCTGATCTGATGGTGATCCTAGCTGCCAGTCTCTTTCAGGGAGCAGCTGGAAGATGGTGGAGTCTGACACTCCAGTTACACGATGAGGTGATCCTTATTTGGGTGGACTTCTAGGGCCTTTTAGGGAATATTTATTCCCAGAAAATCTATGCTCAATGCATATATAGGAGCTACTGCACTTACAGTAGGGAAGAATGACTGTGGCCCAGCACTCTGCGAGGTTCACTGATCTCTCCTGCTACTCCATTGACATGGTACAAGACCCTTTCTTTAAAGATCGGGCCTTTGAGCAGGGTCTCTGACGGGAGATCAGATCATCGATGATATCACTCAGCATACCAATGCACACTGGGGTACTAGAGAGAGCACTTTTGGTGGAGAGTTTCTTAGTTGAGAAGGCACCAAAATCGAGATCCACCACTGGACGTTAGGTAGCATAGTCATCTGTAGCAAGTAGTAGGTGGATGACGCAGGGGCCCAAGTGGGTTAGAACTTCTGGTGGACAACCTCGGGATATAGGGTCAGTGGTGCGGGGCTCACGGGATAAAGGAGGGCATATTAGGAGTAGGTATTGCTCCTCGTGCAGCGGGCAGGGTCACATGGCACGCGACTGCCCGACCCGTTGTACAGACGACCAGCAGATGGTCGAGGGACCACTGAGGCAGAGGAAGATATTCGATTGGGAAGGTTCATAGGTAGCAGGCGGACGTAGCAGAGGATCTGGCCGTGCAGCAGGCGGTGGCCAATGATTTGAGGTTCTACTACCACCACCTCCAGGTGGTCCACCCAGGCCACAGGGAGTAAGTGGACAGGGATAATCTCAGCTTCAGGCAGTTGAGGCCTATGACCACAGCTCTCTAGAGATGATTAGAGGTACGATATGCATCTACTCCACCTTAGGTATACTACTTATAAACACAGGTTCCGGTCACTCTTTTATTTCTACTACCCTTATTCAGAGCTTGGAGATTCCAGTGGAGCCGTTGGCTAGAGACTCCTACGGGAGGGGATTTGACAATTACACACCGGTGCCGATAGTGTGAGCTTACTTTAGGAGGTGAGATCTTCGGGTGGGATCTTGTAGTAGTGGCGTCAAGGCCTTACGATGTCATATTGGGTATAGATTGGTTATCCACAGTACATGATCAGATTGACTATATTAGGTGCAAAGTGTGGTGTGTCCGTGAGGATGGGACCAGGTTTTCCTTCACTAGAGAGAAGAGAACATTTACAGCACAGGATGGACTTACCCGGAGGAGGGTGCAGCTGATCACACATCAGTTGACCAGACTTACCCTCAAGGCAGTTGATGTTGAGAGTTCGAACTATCCTGTAGTGGTGGACCAGTATATTGATGTCTTTCCTGATGATGTTCCAGGACTACCTCCTCGTAGAGAGGTAGAATTTTACATCGACATGTACCCCATGACGACACTGATATCTACGCCAGCATATTTGATGGATCCTGAGGAGATTCATGAGTTATGGGTACAGTTGTAGGACTTGCATAGGAAGGGGTTCATAAGGCCCATTGTTTCTCCATGGGCATCCCCAATTTTGTTTTCCAAGAAGGAATATGGGAGTTTGAGAATCTGTGTGGACTACCGGTGCCTGAACCAGCTGACTATGAAGAATAAGTATCCACTTTCGAGGATTGATGATCATTTCGATCATCTGAAGGGAGCTCATTGGTTTTCGAAGATAGACCTCAGATCAGGCTATCATCAGCTCAGGGTATGAGATGAGGATGTGTAGAATACGACCTTCAAATGTCGGTATGGACACTATGAGTTCTTGGTTATTCCATTTGACATGACCAATCCCCCAACAATGTTCATGGGACTCATGAACAGGACCTTCCAGCCATACCTTGATCACTTTGTGGTGGTCTTCATCGAAGACATCTTGATATACTCATCATTAGAGGAGGAGCATGTCTATCATCTGCAGATAGTTCTGGATACACTCTGACAGCACCATCTTTATGGTAATCTCTCTAAGTGCTAGTTCTGGATATGAGAGGTCCACTTCCTAGGACACATTATCTTTGAGGCTAGTGTTTCAATGGATCCGGTGAAGATAGAGGTTTTCCTTGCTTGGGATCCACCCAGGAGTGTGACCAAGGTGTGGAGTTTCATGGGGTTGGCTAGATACTACCGGAGATTCATGCCTAACTTTTCCAGATTTATGGCACCCTTTTTAGCATTGATGAATAAGGGACAGTCCTTTGTATGGATGGAGATATTCCAGTAGAGTTTTTAGGAGCTGAGGCAGATACTGATGAGTACCCCCCATCTTGAGGCTACCAGAAGAGGTTGTTGGGTATGTAGTCTACTATGACACATCAGGGACCAAGATTGGATGTGTCATGATGCAAAAGCGAGCAGTGATCTCTTATGGTTCGTAACATCTGAGACAGCATGAGCATAACTATGCTACCCATGACCTGGAGTTAGCAGCAGTGGTTTTTGCCTTGAAGATGTGGTGACATTACTTGATGGGAGAATGTTTTACAGTCTACTCTAATCACAAGATTCTCAGGTATATCATCTATAATAAAGACCTGAACCTGAGATAACGGTGATGGATAGAGTTCTTCTAGGACTATGACTTTGAGATATTCTATACTCTTGGGAAGGGAAACGTAATAGTAGATGCACTCAGTATGAGGTCTGGTTTGCAGTTGCTGAGTGAGGTGACAGAGCAGTTAGCTACATTACAGATATCCTTCATGGATAGCGATAGAACAACTTACCTCTATTATATGACTGTCACTCCCCCACTTCTTTAGTGAGTTCAGGAGGCACGGATTAGAGACATTGATTGTGAGGTTCGACGTGTACATATTTACTTAGGACAAGCACCTGAATAATTTTCTTAAGGTGGGGAGCACATCATCCTCTTTAGAGGACATACCATGGTACCGGTGGCGCTACGGGAGGAGGTGTTGAGGGAGTTCCATATGTCCCCTCTAGCGTTACATCCTGGTGTGGAGAAGATGTACCAGGACCTCCAATATTAGCACTGGTGGCCAGGGATGAAGAAAGTAGTGGCAGAGTTTGTTTCTCGATGCCTCGCTTGTCAGCAAGTGAAGGATTAGCACAGCCACTAGAAGAGCCAGAGTGGAAGTGGGATGTTATCTCTATGGTCTTTGTGATAGGGCTTCCATGTATTTCTAGGGGACATGATTCCATCTGGATGATTGTTGACCGACTTGCCAAGTCGGCCCACTTCCTACCTATCCAAGAGTAGGGATCAGTAAAGGGCTTGGGATGCCTCTATGTACAGGAGATTGTGCAACTTCATGGGGTTACATCGACGATCGTCTCTGACCATGACACACGTTTTACATCCTAGTTGTGGAAGGGATTACAGGAGGCGTTTGAGACCCAGCTATGTCTGAGCACCGCCTTTCATCCTCAAACGGATGGTCAGACGGAGTGGACCATTAAGACGCTAGAGGACATGATTCATGCATGAATCCAAAAATTTTGGTCGTATATGGGAGGATCACTTGCCTTTGGTGGGGTTTGCATACAATAACAGTTATTAGTCCACCATCGGTATGGCACCATTTGAGGCCTTGTATGGTCGACCATGCAGATCACCTCTATGTTGGACGGACCCAGGGGAGTCAGCACTTATGGGTCCAGAGTTGGTATGGGCTACCACTAAGAAGGTGTAGATCATCCATAAGCAGATGAAGACTACACGTAGTAGACATAAGTCTTATGCTGACAGGAGGTGGAGACCTTTGGAGTTTGAGGAGGGAGACCATGTCTTCTTATGGGTCTCACCACGATGAGGTTTACAAAGATTTGATCGAGGTGGCAAGTTATCACTGAGTTTTATCAGACCATTTCTAATAATTTGGAGGATAGTAGAGGAGGAATACCGCTTGGAACTTCCACGGCAGTTGGAGAGGGTGAATGATGACTTCCACGTATCCCAGCTGAGGAGATACGTGCATGACCCATCTCACATCATCGACCACGGTGAGCTGGACTTTGATGATGGGGCAACGTTTACGGAGGTTCCAGTAGAGATTGAGGATCTACATGAGCAAGTCCTTCATGGGCAGTCGATACCTCTGGTACACATTCGCTGCCATCACGAGAACCTCCAGGAGAGAACTTGGGAGCTGGAGGCTCAGATTCTTCCTCAGTACCCCCATTTGTTTTTTTAGTCTATGTTGTCGCTTTCGGGGACAAAAGGACCTAAGGTGGGAAGAATTTAAACACCCGAATTTTCCATGTAATTTTTTTAATTATATGGAATTATTATGAGTCTTTGAAAATTGAAAGCGTGTAACACCCCGACCCCAGTTACCCAGAGTCAGTGCATTATTACATAACATTGGCATGATCACAAAATATCAAATCTCGAAAGATTGATTAGTTTAGTAGCCTTGGAAACACTAGATACATTCATAAAGTTTACATTACATCATAAAGTGAAAACTACAACAACATCTTGTCTCCACACTCATATCCCCTTATACTATCCATGCAGGTCATTCATAAAATACTTCTTCACATCCTGGGAAAAATAAAACATAGAAAGGGGTGAGCTCAGATGCCTAGTAAGGATAACAATATAGCGGAAACTTTCATAAATAAGCATAAACATTTAAGGCAATGTATAAATAAAACAAAATCCTTTTAAACTTGAACTTTAGCATAATATGGAAAAAATAAATGAAATAATTTCATTTACTTATCCACATGGATATTCTACTAGTTGAATAATCACATGAAATATCAATAACCACTTTCATAATGATGGAATGCATAATGCCATACTATCATAACCACATAGTCAAGGCCTTATGCCAAGACTACAGATAAGATTTTTTCAAGGCATTGTTCCAAGACACTAGTTTGTCTCATGAGACCTACTGATACATCGAGGAGCTATAGCAGGCTCCACCCATCACTTATTAAGTCCAATACATTCCTCATATTAACATGTTTAAACATAACATAAACATTCGTATTAAAACTAGCATACGAAATTTCAATACTTTCTCCATTAACCATGAATGGTATAAAAATAACACATCCACAGTCAAACATATCACAAAACATTCCATACAATATGGAAGTTTTGTATCATAATAAATAAACTTCAAATAAGCTTAAAATCCATCAAAGGATGTTGACATAGATGAAATCAAAACTATTTGAGAGAAATATCTCTTTTTTGAAATCATTTAAAAGTCACATAATTATAAAAGAAAACATTTACTTTGAAAATATTCTTATAAGACTGTAAGGGAAGATTAGACAATTTTATAACGGTGGAAAATAGCCGCACCTGCCGTATAAGTTAAAAAATACATTCTTACCTCAATTCTGTCGGAAAGGTAAAAAAGGACCTTGTTTAAAAAACGACAGAAATATTCCTTTATAAACTTCTTATAAAAATTCAACGAGGGTATAAATGAATTTAACCCATATTTTGTAAAATATTAAGAATTATTTTAAATACATTTTTAAGAAACATATATGTGGATGATAAAGAGGTCCCAGTAGATAATTACGTATAAATAACCTCGGATAATGAAGAGATTGTGAAATAAACACTTACCTTGTACTTTTCCTTGGTTGAGGGTAGGTTAACCTTCTGTATAATGGTGAAATAATTGTTATTAAATTATACAATAATCATATAAATTAATATGATATCATATATGATCTTTTAACATTGCTTTGTTAGTAATATCTTAGTATTATCGTCGTTTCGGGTGTTAACTTACTCGTTTTTTTATATGTTTTGTTACATAAGTCATGTTTGTTATGGATAGGTTGTATATTATTCATATCTAGAATGATATAAAGTTCTTAAACATTACTTTTAATCATAAAATGAGAATTAGTCTTGAATGGATACGATGGGGAATGAATCTCATCGCGTTCGTGGAGACGGTAGTCCGTACGTACGCACGAGCGACAATATCATTCTTTTGATATTAAAATAATATATAATTGTATGGTATATCATATATATAGAATAATTTTCATGTTATATTTATTATTTAGATGAATTAAACATCATTATTATACCCATCCAAATAATAATATATTGAATAACAATTACACCATGACGTGGAGATGGTAAGTCGTACGTACGCACGTATGGTGACATGTCATTCAAATGATGGATAGAATACTGAATATGGTTATAACATATTTATAATAACATCACATTATATTGAATATATTGTATTTATAATTTTATAATGGAAATAACAAAGAAATAAGAAGTTGAAGAAGAAAGGAACTTGAAAGAGGGTGGTGAAAACATTACCTCTGCTTCGGGTTCTTCCTTTTGATTTGATCAAAAGGGATCTTTAGGTTGTATTTCTGATCAAACTAAGGCCTCTAGGTTTAAGTGAGGAAATTTAAGAGAATATTTGGGCAGGGTTTGGGCGAGCCAAAAGGCTTTGAAGGTATGAATTTGAGATAAGGGTGAGTGCCCTTTTATAAGAGGGGTGAGGGGCACATTTGGAAAAGCTAGAAATATTATTTTATAATAAATTCATATTCTGTTTCTAATGGATCTAAAGTGGATTATTTAAAGGTTAAGGTGGGTATAGGTCTAAAACCACTCAACCAATATATTTTAGACAGGTTTGGGTCACTATATTAACCTTATTGTTTAGTTTTAACTCTTAGTTAAATAGTTTGACATTTACCATGTCTCTTTGTATTTTTATATTATATAGTTAATAAACATACTATATACATCCAAGAAACCCCCAAGTGGTCCACTAATTATAAACCTATCATAATATAAGTTTTCTGGCAGAACATTATATTTTTAAGAATAGAATATCAATTAATAATATAATATTTGTTTTAAAAACTCATTTATGTCAATTTTGACACTATTTAATAATTGATTTTTTTAAATTCTTAACAACTTTATTAATTAAAAAAAATTAATTTAAGAAATCATAACATGTCATATTAACCTATAAAATTATTGTAATTCATAAAAAGTCTCAAATTACATTTATTTTGATATTTATAATATCAATTATTTGAATATTTTATTAATTAAGTAATTACTGCATCACCATTATGTCATAAATAAATTAAATTATTTAATGTCTAAAAATTATAATTAAAATATCATTATGTATGAAATATTTTTATATTTCTAATTAATATTTATAATCGAATTGATCTTATGTATAACCCTATATTAAAAATGTTTTAGTAATTAAACTTTGATTTTAACTCTTTTAACTCTTCTTTGAATTAAATAATAATAAATTTTATAATCTAATCCAAGTGGACATAAATGATAATATTATATTCCTAAGGTTGTTTTTGGTCGAGATACACTTGTCCAATAGAATTAGGACATGTGTTAGGGTAATATTGATATCATTTTTACCCATAATTATCCTATTTACTTTTAACCGTGGTAAATAAAAGTAAAAAGTTACTATTCACCAAAAATTATTTTTATCTTATTGAACCACATTTTACTCCTTGATATTAACCATGTCTCTCGAATTTTCAAAATTCAACTCACAGAAGTGGTAAAATTATGTTTTATGTGAATTTCCAAATTTTCCTAGGAGGTGGGTAAAAGACGGTGAAAAGTTCTATAAAAATTTTATATATCTAAAATTATTCTAAACTAACTCCAATGAATTACATTGAACTTATATAGGTATTATTTATCCATTTTTACCTTAATTAAATTTAAATAAAATAAATAATTATTTAAATAAAAATTCGGTTTTAAACTATAACTCAGTGTTTTTTCACTATTCATCAAAAATTGAATATTTTTAGAAAAATACCAAAAATTCACCCTAAGATAATTTCAATGTTCCGAATCCAAAAATGAAGTACATTTTGAAAGATAAAATTTATAAAATTTCAAAAAGTGGGTATTACTATTCATAACGGCTAGTTTGATTGGTTGCGGTGTGTGTTAGAACTCGAACACATGCTACTGTATTATTCAAAGAGAAGTGTATCGTGGAAGGTTGGGGTGTTACATTATCCCCTCCTTCAAATAATTTCATCCTCGAAATTTCTATAATACTATCGCATGAAAATAATTGAGTGATTCTTCATCATAAGTTCCTCGGGTTCCCACGTTGCATCTTCCATTTTATGGTTTCTCCATAGAACTTTTACCAGACGAGTCGTCTGGTTTCTCAGCACTTGTTCTCTTGTATCAATAATCCTGACGGGATCTTCGCAATAATACAGATCAGGTTCTAGTTCTAATTCCTTGTAAGTGAGTGCATGCGTTAGGTCAGGCATGTATTTTCTCAACAGTGATATGTGGAACACATCGTGAACTTTGGAGAGACTTGGCGGCATTGCCAAACAGTAAGCTACAACCCCAATTTGTTCTAGAATTTCAAAAGGTCCGATGTACCTGGGACTCAATTTACCTTTTTTACCGAAACGTATAACTCCCTCCCAAAGATATACCTTCAAGAAAACATGATATCCTACCTAAAATTCCAAATCCTTCCTCCGGTTATCGTCATAGCTCTTCTGCCTAATTTGAGCTGCTTTGATGTGGTTTTGGATTACCTTCACCTTTTTTATCATTTCCTCTACCAGTTCTGGGCCTACAAGTTTTCTTTCACCAATGTCATCCCAACAGGTTGGTGTGCGACATCTCTTTCCGTATAATGCTTCATATGGTGCCATATGAATACTTGAATGGAAGTTATTGTTATAGGAAAATTCCAACAGATGTAAATATTGATCCCACATACCTTGAAAGTCAAGTGAGCAAGATCTCAACATTTCTTCTAAGTTTTGAATATTCCGTTTTGATTGTCCATCTGTTTGAGGGTGGTAAGCAGTGCTTAATTGAAGTTCAGTATCCAGGGCTTTCTGAATACTTTTCCAGAATCTTGAAGTAAAACGTGGATCACAATTAGAAACAATCGATATGGGTACTCCATGAAGTCTCACAACTTCATTAATATATAGTCTTGCTAGACTTTAAAGTGGTAGATCTTCTCTTATAGCATGAAAATGGCTGACTTGGCAAGACGGTCAACAATGAACCATATTGCATCGTTCTTTCTAGGAGTCTTTGGTAGTCCCATGACAAAGTCTATCATGATATTATCCCATTTCCACTCGGGTATGGGAAGAGGTTGCATGAATCCTCTAGGTTGTTGCCTTCCAGATTTCACTTGTTGAAAAACCATACATCTTGACACAAAATTAGCAATCTCCCTCTTCATGTTGTCCCACCAAAAATGTTCCTTCAAATATCAATACATTTTGGTGCTCCCAAGGTGTATAGAGAAATTTTAGATATGAGCATCATCTAATAAATCCCTTTTCATATCAGGTATATCAGGAACACAAAGTCTCTTCCCAAATTTCAAAATTCCTTCTTTATACACAAAGTCTCTCAATCTCCCATCATTCACAGCTTTAATCTTCTTTTGAAATTCTTCATCATCGGTCTGAGAACTCTTAATCCTTTCTAGTAAATATGGTTTGGCAACCATTTGAAAAAGAATTGATGTTTCACCTTCCATGGTGATTCCCATATCCATCTTTACTAAATACATGAAAATATGATCCCTTTCAACTCTCATCTTATTCAAAAATCCATGATCCTTTCTGCTCAAAGCATCTGACACCTTATTTTCCTTCCTCGGGTGGTAGTGTATCGTGCAATCATAATCCTTGAGTAGTTCAAGCCATCACTTTTGCCTCATGTTGAGTTCTTTCTGTGAGAAAATGTACTTCAAACTCTTGTGATCGGTATATATCTCACATTTTTCACCATAGAGATAATGTCTCCATATCTTCAAAGCAAAGATTACAGCATCTAACTCAAGATCATGAGTAGTATAGTTTTTCTCATGAACTTTTAGTTGTCGTGATGCATAGGCAATAACCCTATCATTCTACATAAGGACACAACCAAGTCCTTTCTTCGATGCATCACTATAAATAATGAACCCATCATTCCCTGATGGTAGAGTCAATATAGGAGAATTGACTAATCTTCTCTTCAGTTCTTCAAAACATTCTTCACACTATTTTTTCCAAACAAATTTAACCCCTTTACATGTGAGCTTCTTTAATGGGTTAGCCAAACGGGAAAAATTCTGGACGAAACACCGATAATAACCTACTAAATCAATAAAACTGCATACCTCAATTATACTCATTGGGGCTGGCCATTCTTGGATTTCCTTGGTCTTAGAAGGATCAACAGAGATTCCATCCTTTGAGACAATATGGCCAATAAAATAGATCTCCTGAAGCCAGAATTCACACTTGCTAAACATCCCATATAATTCATGTCTTGTAAGAGTCTTCAGGATAATGCGCAAGGGGTTTTCATTATCTTCGTAGCTTTTGGAGTATCCCAATATTTCATCAATAAATACCACCACAAAATCATCGAGATATTCCTTGAAAACTCTATTTATTAGATCCATGAATACAGAGGGTGCATTAGTCAGCCCAAAAGGCATTACTGTAACCTCGTAATGCTCGTACCTGGTTCGAAATACTGTCTTCAGAATGTCTTCCTTCTTCACACACAATTGATGGTATCCAGATCAAAGGTAAATCTTTGAAAAGTATTGAGCTCCATGTATTTGGTCAAATAAATCATCAATGCAAGGTAGGGGATACTTGTTCTTTATTGTTATAGCATTGATTTCCCTGTATTCGATACATAACCTCATAGATCCATCTTTCTTCTTAACAAAAAGGACAGGGGCTCCCCATGGAGAAACACTGGGACGAATAAATCCCTTATTACTCAATTCCTCTAGTTGTTTCTTTAGTTTAACTAATTCCATAGTGTCCATTCTATAAGGGGTCTTCGATATAGGCCTTGAACCAGGAATTAAATCAATAGAAAACTCAATTTCTCATTCTGGAGGATGTCCAGGTAAATCTTCCAAAAACACATCTACATATTCTTTCACAATATTTACATCCTCTATTTGAACATTCCTTTCCTTACCCACAGTTATTTCATTCTCTTTATCCCCAATAATTGAATTTAGTTGAGCTACTGGGGGTGGATATAGATAAGAATTAGGTGGTGGTGATTCTTCTCTAAAGATAAGGTGTTCCTTATCATCATCATCAAAAATTGTAACCTTCTTCTTCTTACAATAAATATTTTCATCATGGTCTGAAAGCCAATCCATACTGAGGATTATATCAAACTCAACCATAGGTATGATGATGATATTAGTAGATAAATAACATTTATATACCCTAATGGGAACAGATCTACAGAACTTTGTAGCAATGATACTTTCCTTAGGAGTTTTAACTGACAACTCCCTTGTTAAATCAAATTGGAAATATCTAATTTTATTAGAAAACTGGGAAGATATGAAACAATGCGATGATCCAGATTCAAATAATGCATTTTCTAAACTTGAGGAAACCATTAAATTACCTTCCACCACGTCTTTTGGAGCTTCTACCTCAGCAGTAGTGATAGCATAAACTTGGCCTTGATCCCTTGGTCTTTTCTAAGGTAAGTTTCCCTGATGCTTAGGACATTCATTTTCATAATATCTCATCTCCCTAAAGTTATAGCATTGAACATCAGTAGCTTCTTTCTTCCCCTTGCAATCACGAGCTTGGTGTCCTTTTTCACCACACTTATAACAGACTTGCATTCCTTTCAAGCAAGTACCAGGGTGTTTCTTCCCACATTTACTATAGGATGGATATTCAACTTTCCCCTTCTTCCCCTTATTTCCATTCCCAGAGTGATCAACAGATCTCTTATTCTCTTTCTTTTCTTTAAAGTTGTAAGACTTAGAGAATTCTTTTTTGTCTTAATAGCACATGAGACAATATCTTCATACGACGAGAAGGATTGTGACACTAATTATCAATGAAGAAATGGTTTTAACCCATCAAAGAAATGATCAATATTACTTCTTGGGTTATGTATATAATCTCCAGAATACCTTGATAACCTTGTAAAGTTAGCCTCATACTTTTCGACATTCTCATCCTCCTTTTGTCTCAGACTCAGAAATTGTCTTTCCATATCTGCTTGATGGTCACAAGGAAATTATTTTTCTAAGAAAATCTCTTTGAACTCCCTCAATTCCATGTTTGATACTTAATCATATTCCTTTGTGTTTTGAATCAATGACCACCATTGATCAGCATCTCCAGTGAGGCGGTAAACTTCCATGATAACTTTTTCCCTTTCACTACTCCCCAAAGCCTAAAATATTTTCTCTAGGGAACTTATCCATTGCTCATCTACTAATGGATTTGTAATCCCATTTAATGTTGGTGGTTGTTTCCTCATGAAGCGATCTAACATTGATCATCCACGCTGCGGATCAGTGTGCTCCATACGGGTAAGGTTATTATTCAAAACCTGAGTGAGTTGTCCCAGTACGGTGATTAGCTGATCATCACCAGTTGCATCACCAGTTCCATTATAATTATCTTGAGTAGGAGGGAAATCTATACATGGAGTGCGTGCATTGATACGGTTTTCATTTCTTCCACTAGGCGTAATTTCTAAACAATGTCATACACTAGATTAGTTTATGAATCGCAATACATAAATCCAAACTTGTGAAACACTTAACATAAATTGAAAAGTTTATGGATATAATCCAAAATCATAAAAATATTTTCTTTAAGGAAGTGTATACTCATAAACCCTTAATAATGGTTTGTAAAGAAAATGAGAATTATCCTAAGCATATCCCCCAGTAGTGTCGTAACAAAGAGTGCATCAAGGCCCGTTGTTGTGCACCAGTTCCCGTTCGATTCTAGCTCAAAGCGGTGTTTTTAGGTTTTACCCCTAGGTACATTTGTACCAGAGCCGCCTCTACCTGCTCGTATTCATACATGGATGTATTTATTGTAAAACTCACAAAATATCTACAATACCAAAATCCTAGGAAGTTCTTCTATACTAATCCTCAAAGTCTATCTTAGGGATATGTGCTCTAATCAGAGTTTATCTAAATCTAGCTTCCAAGGTTTGTACTAAACTTCCTCTGATACCAACTGTAATGCCCCGACCCCAGTTACCCAGAGTTTGTACATTATTACATAACATTGGCATGATCACAAAATATCAAATCTCGAAAGGCCGATTAGTTTAGTAGCCTTGAAAACACTAGATACATTCATAAAGTTTACATTACATCATAAAGTGAAAACTACAACAAAATCTTGTCTCCACACTCAGATCCCCTTATAATATCCCTGCAGGTCATTCATAAAATACTTCTTCACATCCTGGGAAAAATAAAACATAGAAATGGGTGTGCTCAAATTCCCAATAAGGATAACAATATAGTGGAAACTTTCATAAATAAGCATAAACATTTAAGGCAATGTATAAATAAAACAAAATCCTTTTAAACATAAACTTCAGCATAATATGGAAAAAATAAATGAAATAATGCCATTTACTTATTCACATGGATATTCCACTAGTTGAATAATCACATGAAATATCAATAACCACTTTTATAATGATGGAATGCATAATGCCAGACTATCATAACCACATAGTCAAGACCTTGTGCCAAGACTACAAATAGGATTTTTTCAAGGCCTTGTGCCAAGACACTAGTTTGTATCATGAGACCTATCGATTCATCGAGGAGCTATAGCGTGCTCCACCCGTCACTTATTAAGTCCAATGCATTCCTCATATGAACAGGTTTAAACATAACATAAAAATTCATCTTAAAACTAGCATATAAAATGTCAATACTTTCTCCATAAACCATGAATGGTATAAAAATAACACATCCACAGTCAAACATATCACAAAACCTTCAATACAATATTGAAGTTTTGTATCATAATAAATAAACTTCAAATAAGCTTAAAATCCATCAAAGGATGTTGACATAGATGAAATCAAAACTATTTGATAGAAATATCTGTTTTTTGAAATCATTTAAAAGTCACGTAATTATAAAAGAAAACATTTAATTTGAAAATATTCTTATAAGCTTTTAAGGGAAGCTTCGACGATTTTATAATGGTGGAAAATAGCTGCACCCGCCATATAAGTTAAAAAATACATTCTTACGATAATTCTGTCAAAAAGGTTAAAAAGGACCTTGTTTGGAAAACGACAGAAAGATTCCTTTATAAACTTATTATAAAAAGTCAATGAGGGTATAAATGAATTTAACCCTTATTATATAAAATAGTAAGAATTATTTGAAATACATTTTTAAGAAACATGGATGTGGATGATAAAGAGGTCCCAGTAGATAATTACGTATAAACAACCTCGGATAATGAAGAGATTGTGAAATGAACCCTTACCTTGTACTTTTCCTTGGTTGAGGGTAGGTTAACCTCCTGTAAAATGGTGAAATAATTTTTATTAAATTATACAATAATCATATAAATTAATATGATATCATATATGATCTTTTAACATTGCTTTGTTAATAATATCTTAGTATTATCGTCGTTTAGGGTGTTGACTTACTCATTTTCTTTTATATGTTTTATTACATAAGTCATGTTTGTTATGGATAGGTTGTATCTTATTCATATCCATAATGATATAAAGTTCTTAAACATTACTTTTAATCATCAAATGAGAATTATTCTTGAATGGATACGATGGTGAATGAATCTCATCACGTTCGTGGAGACGATAGTCCGTAGGTACGCATGAGCGACAATATCATTCTTTTGATATTAAAATAATATATAATTGGATGGTATATCATATATACCGAATCATTATCATGTTATATTTATTATTTATATGAATTACACATCATTATTATACCCATCCAAATAATAATATATTTAATAACAATTACACCACGACGTGGAGACGGTAAGCCGTACGTACGCACGTATGGTGACATGTCATTCAAAGGATGGATAGAATATTGAATATGGTTGTACCATATTTATAATAACATTTTAGTATATATAAGATACTGGAGTTATAATTTTAGAATGTAAATAAAAAAGAAATAAGAAGTGGAAGAAGAAAGGAACTTTAAAGAGGGTGGTGAAAACATTACCTCTTCTTCAGGTTCTTCCTTTTGATTTGATCAAAAGGGATCTTTAGGTTGGCTTTATAATCAAACTAAGGCCTCTAGGTTGAAGTGAGGTAATTTGAGAGAATATTTGTGCAGGGGTTGGCCGAGCCAAAAGTCTTTGAAGGTATGAATTTGAGAAAAGGGGGAGTTCCCTTTTATAAGAGGGGTGAGGGGCACCTTTGGAAGAGTTAGAAATATTATTTTATAATAAATTCATATTCGGTTTCTAATGGCTAAAAAGTGTATTATTTAAAGTTTAAGGTGGGGATAGGTCTAAAAACACTCAACCAATATATTTTAGACAGGTTTGGGTCACTATATTAACCTTATCTTTTAGTTTTAACTCTTAGTTAAATAGTTTGACATTTACCATGTCTCATTGTATTTTTATATTATATAGTTAATAAACATACTATATACATCCAAGAGACCCCCAAGTGGTCCATTAATTATAAACCTATCATGATATGAGTTCTTTTGCAGAACATTATATTTTTAAGAATATAATATCGATTAATAATATAATATTTGTTTTAAAAACTCATTTATTTAAATTTTGACACTATTTAATAATTGATTTTTTTAAAGTCTTAATAACTTTATTAATTAGAAAAAAATTAATTTAAGAAATACTAACATGTCATATTAACCTATAAAATTAGTGGAATTCATAAAAAGTCTCAAATTACATTTATTTTGATATTTATAATATCAATTATTTGAATATTTCATTAATTAGATAATTACTGCATCACCATTATGTCGTAAATAAATTAAATTATTTAATGTCTAAAAATTATAAATAAAATATAATTTTGTAGGAAATATTTTTATCTTTATACTGAATATTTATAATCTAATTTATCTTATGTATAATCCTATATTAAAAATATTTTAGTAATTAAACTTTGATTTTAACTCTTTTAACTCTTCTTTGAATTAAATAATAATAAATGTCCAAATCTAATCCAAGTGGACCTAAATGATAATATTATATTCCTAAGTTTTTTTTTTGGTCAAGGTATACTTGTACAATAGAATTAGGACATGTGTTAGGGTAATATTAATATCATTTTTACCCGTAATTACCCTATTTACTTTTAACCGTGGTAAATAAAAGTAAAAAGTTACTATTCACCAAAAATTATTTTTATCTTATTGAACCACATTTTACTCTAGATATTAACCGTGTCTCTCGGATTTTAGAAATTCAACTCACAGAAGCGGTAAAATTATGTTTTATGTGAATTTCCAAAATTCTCCTAGGAGGTGGGTAAAAGACGGTGAAAAGTTCCATAAAATTTTTATATATCTAAAATTATTCTAAACTAACTCCAATTAATTACATTGAACTTATATAGGTATTATGTATCCATTTTTATGTTATTTAATTAAAATTCGGTTTTAAACTATAACTCAATGTTTTTTCACTATTCATCAAAAATTGAATGTTTTTAGAAAAATACCAAAAATTCAACCTAAGCTAATTTTTGATATTCCGAATCCAAAAATGAAGTCCATTTTGAAAGATAAAATTTATAAAATTTCAAAAGGTGGGTATTACTATTCATAACGGCTAGTTTGATTGGTTGTGGTGTTTGTTAGAACTCAAACACATGCTACTGTATTATTCAAAGAGAAGCGTACCGTGGAAGCTTGGGGTGTTACACGGCACGTGATTCCGAGGCCCGGTGTGTCCAGAATGAATTTCTGAAGTTTTTTTTAAGGTACGTTCAGTAAATATGCGAGCGAAGTTTTCCATCTTTTAAACCGGTCCTCATATTAAAAAAATGAGGGTACCGTTGAATCCGCAGCACTGAGATTTTCTTAAGGGAGAATTCACTTCAACCGCAGTAGGTCTGGAGAAAAAGTTAAATTTTGGACTTTTTAAAAGAATAATAAAATAAATTTGTTATTTTATTTATTTCTTTCTCTTCCTCCAACGAACAAGCGACAGCATGGGACCAATGGTGTGCCAAGACATTAAATGGCTTTACCCTTCAAGTCCTATGTAACAGCGTCGTTAGAATTTAGGAAGGTTCCTATTAAATGAACCCTCATAAATTCTATGAGCATTTCACACCCTCCCCCTCTCCTATTTATATAGAGCCTGGGAAGAGGTAATGGCATAGCTTCACCAAGTAATGAAGTGATGATAAAGAGCTGTGACGCCAACCTTAGAGGACAAACCTAGTTCCAGTGGGTGGTGATGGGTGATGCCGAATCAAAAAAAAAGGACAATGTTTGAGCGGAAACTTTCGTGGCTTTTTGCAGGAACAACGAACACCGACACTTCCTCAATCACGGGATTTCTCCATCGTTCTTGACGTAGGGTTTTAATCTAATTTTGTTTTCAAGATTTGATGAAGCTTTCTTGCTACCCTATTGCTATCAAGCTAACGCGGAGGGCGCGGGCCAAACGAACAAGTCCCAGACCCTCTGACCTTGTTGGAATTTTGGTGCGTTCTTCACAAACATTTCCTTCAGGTTGGACAAGATTGGGACGGAAGATTATAGCACCGGCCGGCACCGGTCGGCCGCGATGGAGGCAGTGCGTCGTCACGTGCCACAGGAGGAGGCCGCGGCACTATGCCACAGTGGTCAGTTGAGCGGCCAACACCGGCCGGCTGCGGAGGTGATGTGGCGTGTCATCACACGCCGCTAGAAGAGAGGGGTCACGGCTTTTCAGCCTTGGCAGTCTATCAGGGCGGCCAGAACCATCTGGCCATGGGAGGATGTAGTGTGTCGTCGCACGCCACCGGCGAAGGAAGTCGTGGCTTTGACGCTGTGGCGGCGGATCCCGCGGGTGACCTAGAAGCACCCCTTAGGCGATGTCGCTTTGCCTTCCAAATGGGGAGGGGGCCGCTCCCCTTCAGTGCTAGCTCGGGCGGACCACGCGAGCCAACGGGCCGCACCCCATCACGGTTAGGGCCATGAATTCTAGCAGGTTGCGCCCTATCACGGGCCGGGATGCATGATCCCAGCGGGTTGCGCCTCCATGGGTCGGGTCGCACGAGCCCAGTGGGCTGCCCCCTTGCGGTCTGGGACGTGCCCCCTTGCGGTCCAGGCTGCACCCCCTTGCGGGCCGAGCTCGCCATAGCCCATCCTAGCCAAGTTGGACCCAGACTGATTCGGGTCGACCCAAATCGGGTCGGTTCAGCCCAGACCGGGTCGGGCTGGGTTGGAACGGACCCAAACCCAACCATGCTTAATTATTCTTAAATGGCCATAACTGGAAATATGGGAATCTGTTTGATGAACCGTCTGAGGCACTAGGACCCTTGGAGAAAGACGGTCCTTTTGGTATACTCCACTTGAGTTTTGGAGACATTTTGCATATTGCCGGGTTGGATCAAACCTGAATCCAACTGGGCCCTCGGAACTAAAACACTTATAAATCACATATCAAGCGTCTGATTGACACAACGTCTATCATGTTGGAACCCTTAAGACATGGCAGTCCTTTGGGTTACTCCTTTGTGGATCTTAGTGTTGTATAAGGTATGACTAACATCTCAAGGGGCATATTCTATAGAACTCGAGCACACCAGGAGCGGGGAATCTTGTGGCTGGCTATAACATGAATAAAGAACATCGATCCTATGTGGGTCAACATCTATAGATCCTGTGTGGGTTAGAATCTATTAGATCCTGTGTGGGTCAGCACTCAGCAATCCTATGTGGGTCAGTCCACACCAATCCTGTGTGGGTCAGATCCTGTGTGGGTCAGCGGGGGTTATTACCTATTGATCCTATGTGGGTCAAAAGCAGTGCCTCTTAATAGAATAATATGATCTAGCTTGCGACTAATAATCGGTACTTATGTACTTAAGTTATACCTATTTGTGAGCTTAGTCTTTTACCTATGTGGTACTTCTATCTTCATGGTGATACATATGTGGTACTTGTATCTTCGTGGTGTTACATGTGTGGTACTTCTACCTTCATGGTGTTACCTTTGTGGTATTCTTCCCTCATGTATGATATGATTATATCTTGATAACTTAGGTATATGTATGGTCATATACTTAAGTATATTTGATGACTATCGCTTCGTGCTTGAGATGGGTTCTTTATTTGTGGTTTTTCCTTTGTGGAACTCTAGGAGACCTACGGGGGTCTCAGGGTCCCTACTAAATATCGTTATACTCACCCCTGCATGGGTTATTCCCGCACCTTATTGTGTATTGTTTAGACGATGGATAGCATTGATCGAGGCTGAGGGAGCTAGGACTGGACGGTACTCGAAGGTGGACCAT
The DNA here is from genome assembly GCA_963277665.1 of Viscum album. NCBI lineage: Eukaryota > Viridiplantae > Streptophyta > Magnoliopsida > Santalales > Viscaceae > Viscum > Viscum album. Next base: position 1,571,686,299 of record OY728164.1, read on the forward strand.
TTGGCATGACGTGACATAGGGACTAATGATCGTTAGTTGTACCTACCCTTCAGGTAGGATCCTCGGTGGATGATCCAGGAGATTTTTTTCACTTTTCAGTTGTATTTTTACTTTTCAGTTGTACTTGTACTTTTCATTTGGGCTTTTATTCCGACCCCTTTACTTTCATCACACTTTTACTACAACATTTTACTTCGTGGTTTCTTCTTGTTGTGTTCTTGGACTGTGTGTCTGTACGGGTTAAAAAACAATTCCTTCCCATTTGAGGGATACGCCTTTCCAGTGCTAGTTGTCTGCCCTTGGCCTATGGAAGGCGGGCTTGCGGTAGTCACAGCACGGGCCCCAAGGGATGGGTCGGGACAATATATCAATGGTTTGGAACAATTGTTATAGCCCCTCAAACCGTTGGTATAGACTATACCAATGGTTTGAGGTACCATTGGGTGATTTGTCACCATAATAGTCTTATACCAATGGTTTGACCAAACCATTGGTATAGGCAATTTCAATAGAAAGATCTATACCAATGGTTTTCTCAAATCATTGGTATAATTCCTCTAATGAAAAAAATTCCAATGATGAGAATTGATCCCACAACCTATCGTGCATATTTAAAAGACTTTACCAATATCCTACAACACATTTTATGTTCTTATATTCACATATATATATATATATCTATGTATGTATGTATGTATAAAAATATTTATATTAAAGGATTTATTATTATTATTATTATGTATAAATAATGGAACCACTTATACCAATGGTTTGACCAAACCATTGTTATAGGTCACCTATACCAATAGTTTACCCAAACCGTTGGTATATGTGTCCATAAACAATACCTATACCAATGGTTTATGTCAAGTCATTGGTATATGGGACCTATACTAATGGTTTTACCAAACCATTGGTATAATTGGTCTATACCAATGGTTTACCCAAACCATTAGTATAACTATCTAGAAAAAATACCTATACAAACATTTTATGTTAAAATGTTGGTATAGGTGTCCAGAAACAATACCTATACCAATAGTTTTGGTCAAACTGTTAGTATAGGTTCCATATGGTAAACCTATACCAATGGTTTTCCCAGACCATTGGTATAAGTGTCCAGAAACAATACCTATACAAATGGTTTAATCAAACCGTTGGTATAGGTACCATATATAATACCTATACCAACACTTTTTCAAACCATTGGTATAGAACTGTTACTATAGATCAGATTTCTACTAGTGGTTAGATTCAATTAATAATTTGTATTTCCATAAAATGGGTGTTAAAACTGATTTTTTAAATAGAGACTTAAATGAAGAGATTTACATGTGATAACCAAAAGGGTTTGTTTTACTAAGTAATGAAAAGAAAGTATGTAAACTGGTTAAATCACTTTATGTCCTTAAAAAAGATCCAAATAAATGGAATGATAAAGTTGATTATATTTTTTATCTAATGGTTTTTTACATAACAATGTAGATAAATGTGTTTATTCAAAGTTTAAAAAAGAATATGAAGCTATTTTTTTCTATATGTAGATGATATGTTAATTTTTGGAACCAATATGATTGGATTAAATCAAAAAAAAGAATTATTTATTCTCTATGTTTAAAATGAAGGATCTTGGGATATTTGATACTATTCTAGGTATTAATCATAGGATACATTGTGGGGGATATTATTTGAGTTAGACTCATTACATAAAAAAATGTTAAATAAATTTATCATCTTGGATTCAAGTATTCTAACACTTCATTTGATTTTAGTGTTGAAATATTTATAAATATGGGTAGATCCATATCACAACTTGAGTTTTCAAGTACAATTGGTTCTTTAATGTATGAAATACATTATAATAGACCTGATATTTCTTTTTTAGTGTCTAAAATGAGAATGTATACTAGTAATCCTGGTGTGTATAATTAGAGATGTATAATGATATTCTTTTGATACTTGATAAAGGACAAATATTTTAGTTTATATTATAATGATTATTTGGATATATTAGAAGGATAAACCAATGAAAGTTAGATTACTAGTATTGGTGATAATAAATAAACATCTGGAAGGTTTTTTACTCTTGTAGGTTGTGCTGTTTCTTGGGTTATCAAGAAACAAACATCTATTTCACATTCGACCATGGATTCAAAGTTTATATACTTAGCGGCATGTGGAAAGGAAGTTAAATGGATTAGAAATATATTATTAGATATTATATTGTGACCTAATCCAATGCCTCCTATCTATAACAGTTTATATAGTGAAGCAACTTTATCAAAGGCATATAAGTTTGAGACATGATTATGTGAAATAATTTTTACAAGATGATTCCATAAAAATTATCTATGTTAAATCATGTAAAAACCTAGTGGATCCATTTTCAAAATCTCCACAAATAAAGTTGATAATAAAATGGCACCAAGTAATTTGGAAGATTTTATCATTTCCATGATAATGGAATTTATTACCTTAAATAATGGAGTTTTACATTATGGTAAACATTATTTACTCTATATTCCATGAGAAATAAAAATTCATGGAAAGGTAACTCGCATGTTTTATTGTTTTTAATTCACCCTCAAAAACATATTATAGCACATTTTCTTGTATATTTTTAGAAAATAAATACAATAAATATTTTCCAAAACCAAAAAAAAATTAACACTCAAAATTGATGATTAATGTTGATTTCATCTCTACAAACACTAGAGGATGATTCTGATGTCAAGTTTGAGTTTGGATTCCATTCTCCTTAAATAAGATAATGATGATTAATAAATTGTAGTGATTTCTCCTCCAAAAGGTTTAGGTACTTTCAATTATTGTTATTTTTTCCCTAGATTATATACAAATATAATTTTTTTCAACTTGTATTATGTCAATATTTTCAGAATCTGTTTCTCGTCCCGATCATGATGGTTCCCCACCATGGTGGCTTGATGGTGAAGTTAGGCTATCACTTTCCAAAATCTATTTATCTAAAATTTGATGTAATATTTATCACTATTCATGATTCTTTGGTTTTTGAATCTAATTGGAAGAAGGTAAGTTGTATTTTTCCATTCTATATTTTGTTTCTGTTTGTGTGATGTAAATGATTTATTCTTTTTTAGTTACCTAGTTTTTTCATTTTTACATCTACTTGTTTATTTAAATTTGAATTGATTAAGGATTCCCCATCATGTTTTTTCAGAGTTTCTTGGGGTGGTTTAAGATATTACTTATTTTAAATATTTATCAAGGTTGTATTTTTTATGCACTTTGATGGTTCAAATTCCAGTCTATTGTTATCATGTTTATTAGTTGTGTGTTATATTTTATGATTGGATGAGGCATATAGGTTGAGCTTAAGGGGAGGGTTTATAGTCTTATCCATAACTTTTAGAATTGTGTTGTACTTGTATTTGATCTATTATAATATATCAAGTAATTTCTTGATTCCTTTTAATTATTAATATGATTTCCTCTTCTAAGAAACTCTCTTTCAGCTGTTATTTATCTAAAATCTTTAATCTAGAAAATAATTTTGATGTATATCCATTTTTCTGTCACATTATGTTATTTTTTGTCTCATTAGACATTATTTTAGTGAATATTAAGAAATAAAAAACAAATACAAGAAGCATTCTAATTAAAATATCCAAGATATTAAATGACCATCATCAAAGGGATTATTTATTTCACATCAAGTCACTAGCCACTCAATTATATTTTTGAGTATAACATCCTATGATGTTTTGCCTTGAAACCATATTAAATCATGTTTTTTAGTAAATGAACATTTTATTTATCATTAATGGGTTTAATATTTAGATGAAATTATTATTATATCAGATAAAAGAGAGAGGTTCTGGGAAATAAATCTAAGAAAGGATGTTAGTATAAGAAGATCCTAATTTATGGCATTCATATTAGGGTTATAAAAATGATTCTTATAATTAGATTCATTAATTTGGTGGTATAGTAGTTTAATTTAATAAATCATACCGCTCTTTGTGTTATTATGTTGTTAATAGGTCAAAATATGATAGGGTAAGGCAATCACTTTAGAAAATGGAAATGATGAGGAAAGGACAAAAAACCGCAGCTTTGGCTACTGGAGTGGAGTGGCTAAGTGATGATTATAATGAGAAACGACCAGTATGGTAGTTTTATACATAATTAGTTAGTATTTTATTTATTAATGTTTTTATCTTTGAAACTACCTACCATTTCCCGATATTTCTCTGCAGTGAAAACTAAGAAAATCTCCCCTGCATAATATTTTGAAGGATGAGGAGCATTGGCATATCATCATTGATGTATGTTTCATCCATTTATTAATTTCACATATAACAATGTTATATCTTATCAAAAAAATAATTAAATAAATAATCACCATTGTTATCTTTGTAATTGTAGCTTCTAGTTGCCTTATTACTTGCTTGTGAATAGTTTTAGTTCCTAATAATTAATTTTATATTTTATAGTTAATGGAATATTTGGGTTCCATTTAGCAACACTTATTGAAATTCAGTTGTAGCACTTTTAACTTATGATAATAAGTTCAAAAATATAGGGGTATGTTCAGTTTCTGAAAACACTTGGGTGTTGTTTAAAAATCAATTATATCATTTATCGCTTATGATAAGCAGCTTAAAATAGTATTTGGAATTTTTTATGGTTCTAAAAAAACACTTACATATAAATTATAGAAGAAAAATTCTTAAATAAGTGTAATGAATTCACTTTTTCAATAATAAATCTAGAGATAATTATAAAAAATCACTTATCGTAAGTGTGATGAGTAATGTAGTCAGTTTTTTTCCCTGAAAGAAAATTTCAATTTTATATCATAAATACTAGAAAAATAAACTCAAAGTCTTCCATATATGATATGTAAGTATAATCATAACAATAAATTAATAGAAAATATTCGGTGTAACAAACTATATAGTTCGTATTATTACTGTATTAACTTGATATGTCCTGGGTATACTCATAGACCATAGTCACTATTAAACTTTTTATACCATGCTATGTTCAAGATCAGAATTCAGGTCTATCTCTTTTGATCTTTATTTTCCTCTTACACCTTTATTTGAAAGTTTTTGTAGTCTAATAATACCTTTCCCTCCAAGAAATAATATTTTTGTCCAAAAACCATGTTCCATTCTATGGAGGGACCCATAATTCATTATAGTTATATGGACCAAAAACAATTCTCCTTACAAATTCATTTGCTTCCTCGAAACTTAGGATTTGTAAAAATATTCCCTTAGAATTATCTTTCCCAATAATTGAAATTTCATGAGATTTAGCACCAAATAGGAAAAAAATTCAACATTGGAACCATACATTGTCCCGATCAAGATGCATCCATCATTGAAAATTTCATGTTACTGGTTCTTCTTGCCTCTATTTCTAAAATACTGATATGATGTGAAAGCTAGTCTACAAGAATGAGAAATTAAATGACTCTAAAATTCTAATAAAGAAAAATATAATCTTCAATATATCACTAATTTCTGGATCATTATTTATCATAGCCCCAACATCTGTGATGTTTTTTTGATTCTCTTGGATTGGATAGAAAATGCAATGTAATCTCGTGGAACAAACACTGGCATATTGTCTAAAGTATTTATTTATTTCATCCTCTTATAGTGGTAAATAATACCCAAGATATTCATAAATTTTTAGTTGTATTCATGGATTTACTTCACCTACACATCAAACATTGCATCAGGGTTTATATGATACCTTATTCTACCTTTGAGGAAAGTAGAAACTATTATCTTGTTACTCTTTTTTCCTACTCTCCACTTGTTTTGGAATTGATAATATTCTGAATACTTTGACCATTTTTATCATGTATCTATGTTTATGAACCAATATTCTCTTATAATACTATTTCATATAACAGTATCTAAATTTGTATTACATGATTGAATCCATATTCTTAGTGTAACTCGGATAGTATTGTTTTGGAATTCTTTTAGGCCACAACATAATAATTCATTAAATAATTCATTTATTTGACTAAATCTGTGGAACCCCATTCACTGCATTAGCACTTACAACGCATAGATTAGCTATATAGACCATATTTGGAGGTGTTGAGATTGGCTCCAATGGAACCTTTGGCTTCTTTTGAGTTTTTTTCTTTGATCAGTTTTTTACTCAATTTCATTGTTTTCATATGTAGGCTGATTATTTTTAGAAATATTTTTGAGTTATTCATTATGATATACTAAATATTTTCCCTCTTTTTGATAATTATATCTATAAAAGAAGAATCTAAATAAAAATTTTCTAAAATGCTCACCCCCTTCAGTTTTTTCTCAACATTACCAATTGAATTTAAAAATGATTTACCCTAAAAAATCATTGATAGGTAATAAGATTTTTTTGCATTTATCTTTTCATATAAATCATATGTTTCATTCTAATTTATGATGAGAGAATCACAAATACTTAAATTCTAGAAAAAAAATCTACTATTGTCTTTGAAACCACTTTATGAAATATAATCATAGTACTTGTCACTAATAATAAGTAGTTAAAAAAATAAAGTGGAACTTGATTTGTTTTTGAAAAACTGGTTACACTTAAATTCCAGAAGAAATCCACTTAAATAAGTGTCTAAAAATCACTTTGTCTATAAGTAATTGGGAAACACTTACACAAAATCAATTAACACAAGTGATAATTGTTATAAGAATTTTTTGGTAAGTGTTTTAAAAAGCTTAAATAAGTACCATAATCAGTTTTTGTTAAGTATTTTAAAATAGTACCTTGGTTTTTTGTTGTAAAATTATATATAAATATTTTTTTTTAATAATTTTCTTTCATTTTTTTATTATTCTTAGTTTTCTTAGGCATTATTATCCTTGAAAAGGTATGAGGATACATTCAAAATAATATATGAAACTCTCAAATTGTCCCATAACTTGGATCTTGAATCTATGGGTGCATGTAATCCCTTAAATCATCTCTAATATGTCATATGTATCTATAAATTTCATGCAACGCAATAATTCACTTAAATTGTATTATTTTTAATATTTTTTAAATCATTTATTTTATTTTTCTATTAATTAAACAAATGTTATGTCGGTGTTTTATTGGCATTTAAGGTAATTATTCAATCACTAAATATTAGAAAAAAATTAATATGATAAAAATTAATAATTAATCTTTCAAATAAACATTTATAACTAAACTTATCCTCCTTTTATACTTATATAAAAAAATTTGCGATATTAAAGTTGAGAGAGTGGAATTTTTTATTTATTCTTTTCTTAAATTATTATAAAAATAATATTCTAATAAATTTGACACCAATTGGCCATATATTTGAGACTTAGATTGAAATATTTGTACTCTTCTCATCCAATAGGATAAAGGAAAGTTTTGGATAAATTCTAAAGTCATCTCCTGAAGTTTTAACCCTATTTTACTTATTTTACCCTTACTGAGGTGATAAAAATTTACTATAGTTACTGTTCATATTGATTAAAAATTAAAAGGATCTATTTTCCAAATTTTATATTCCTGATTCCAAATATTAAATCCATTTTTCAAGATTCAATTTATATAAGTGATCAAAAATCGTTTTAAAATAAACACGAAAAATGTGACAAATAAATTTTTTTAGAAAAAATACATTTTTAAACATAATACTAGATTTATTATTATCTTATGACTATATAAAATATTAGATGAAATTTAAAACAATTGATTGAATATATATAATAGGTTGGTTACATCCTCCACCATGAAACACAATACAAGGGATAAAATTGCAGTAAACATGTAGTCTTGAAGACTTAACCCTGTGACCTGCCACTCACCCCACCCCCCACCCCCTAAACCATTACCACCCCACAACCAATAATGATTAATTTAATTTATTAAGATAAAAAACAATGTATGCATAAAAATAATTTTTTAGAAAAATATATTTTTTAATTAAAAATGATTTCATTTTTATTTATAATAAATTGATAACCATTGAGTTTATTTTATACATGTGTAAACCATTCATTTTTTCATAATTTAATTAGTAATATTCATACTCAATAATCTAAAGGCTATTTTATAATATTATACTATATTAAAGTTCATTTAAACTTAGGGTTGAGTGTATTTAAAGATATCAAAAAATAAATTTATTTGAAAAAATATATATTATAAAATTCTTGGGTGTTACAGTCACTACCTTCATGGCACTGGAAGAGTACTTGCATCTATCATGGATTAAACTTAGGACCTCCTTGATGTGGAAGTTAGTGGTTGAATACCACTCACCCACGACAATGACCACAAAAGTAGTGTAGGTTGTGAGTCAATTGTCCACACCACATAATCGGTTGTTCCCCTCTTTCCCTAACTATATAATGACTTTGAATTGCTATGTGACATAATATGAAAAGTATTTGAGTGTTGTGAGACATGATTTTGGACCAATTACCATAGAGATCGGGGGATACATACATCATATACCACTCAACTAACACCCAATGAGATTTTTTATTTATTATGTTAATTAATTAATTAATATTATTAATTACTAATTTTATTGATTATGTTATTTCCTATTAATTATATTAATTATATTACTAGGCAGTTGAAGGATTGTCTTAGTAGTAAAGTCACATCATAATTCTACATCAGAATATAGTTCAAATCTCGATAACCCCTCTAAGTGGATTTTCCATAGTATTGAAGCGGACTAATGTATATGAAGGTAGGGTAACGAGCCTAGATACATGCACACAAGCATAGTGCTGATGCAGTTGGGAGTTTTAAGGGACCTTTGGGGCCATTAAAAATATTGGGTCATTGAGTCACATTACTAGATATTTTAGTATATTCAGTGTTGTGATTTATCAGCACTAGAAAAAAACATTGATAAAAAGGAATCCTTTATTAGTGATAAAAACCACTGATAAAGCATCTCTTTGTCAGTATGTTTTATAGTGGTGATAAAAGAAACCTTTGTTGGTGATTTTTTTAAATGTTGATAAAGGTAACCTTTATCAGTGATATTTTAGCACTGATAAAATAAATATTTCATAAATATATATATATATATATAATTAAAAATATATATTAATAAATATATATATTTATATTTATATAAATTTAATATATTTTATTAAATATGATTTATATAATATTAAATATGGATTTAAACTTAATATATAAGATATTTAGTAAAAATGGAATATAAAATAATTAGATATTTATATTAATTAGCAATTTGATAATTATTATTCATTAATTGTAATTTAATAACAATTTGATAGAAAAAATCATTAAATTAATTAATGTTCCAAGATAATTTGGAACATGACTTAAACTTCAAACTATTGTAACATTTTTTTTGGGTGTTTGTTCGGCCTCTACCACATATCGAATTGAAGCTTGTGAAAATATTACAACATGATGACTGGGAAGACCCAAGTCAATGTTTTTTTGAGGTCAAAAGAGGCTCATAAGACCTAAAAACTGATCTTTTTTTCAGGGTACCTTTATTTTTTAACATTCAATGGAATTTATGCCTTATTTCATGGGGTCTTCTTGTCTTGTTTTGATGGATACTAGATTTATTGCAAAATATTGCTTTCATGTAGCTATTATAGTGTTTAGATTTTATCATTTATCATATTATAGTGATATTTATAATTAAACATATATATATAATAAATCAATTTTATAAATAGATATTTAAACATATCTATATAAAAATGCATTTTAAAACATATAAACCATATGAAAATAAATATTTATTATTCATTTTTTAAAAATTAAAAAATTATCCATTTTATTTACCTTATAAAATTGCATTGATATATATATAAACTTATGTATGTAGTTTTTATATATAAATATGCGTTCTTCACCAAAAAAATATATATTTATGTGTATATTCTAATATATGTAAGTAAATACATATATGTGAATAATTTTGTGTGTATGTGTGAAATATAAATGTGTGTATGTGTGTGTGTAAATGTGTGTGTGTGTGTGTGTGTGTGATTATGTGTATGTGTGTGTCAATATTATGCAAATACATCATATATAAATGTATTTTAATAAATATTTAATTATCATTGAATATATTTTATAAACATATTTACAATAAATATTTATAAATACATTATAGAAAACATATATCTAAATATAAAATTATATATAAATATTTATATATATATGTAAATTTATAGACATATAAATATATATGTAAATATGCATAAAATTTATATCAAAATATACAATATATATATTAGAAAATTTTATTTAAAAATAATTATATAAATGTCTATAATTATATGAATAAATATATAAATAAAAATGAATTGTACATATATATATATATTAAAACATATCGTAAAATATTAATCAAATATTGATGGTGTAGTTGTGAGGGAATTAATCGAGCAAGGTAGCAAGTCAAAGGTTTTAATTTGTGTGTGATCAGGACTGAATAGGGAATAAAAAATGATGATAAAGTGGATGAAAATTGCTGATAAGGGGTGGTGAAATCGAGCTATTGCGGGGTGGGTGTGGTATGTCATACCTGACCCAGAGCTGCATATGTTGTTTATTTTGTTGTAATCTATAATGACCATAGTAGAATTATATTATTAGTTATTAATTATATTAATTATTTATTTTCCATTATTGATTATATTTTTTATTTTTTATTTTATTATTTATATTGTTATTTATTAATTATATTGTTAATAATGTTTTAATAATTATATAATATTACTAGTAATATATTATCATTCTAACATCGGAAAAAGTGATTCCTAAATTTGATATTGAAAATAATTGAAGGGATGTTAAGTACCACTTTCATATAAAAATGAGTGTTTTCAGTTATGTTTTATAATTAATTTAATACAGATATTTTCAAGTAAAATAATACTATTTTAAATACTTTTTTAAAATTATTTTATATACATGATCATTAAAATAAAATAAAAATATTTTTAAAAATATATATATAACTTGATTTGGATTAACGAATTTATGAAAATAGTTTAGATAATAAAATATTTTGTATGACTCGGATTCACCCATTTTCATAAATATTTTTTAACCTATACCATTTTAATAATTTTTTTTATAAAACCCAAAATAATAAAAAAAACTTATTTTTTTAACCCATAAAAGTTTGTTTTTATTTAAACTTAATAAATAAATGGTTTTGGTAATGTTTAAAAATTACTATTCAAACATGAATTTAGAAGAAGTACAACATATTTTCCAATAGAGTTATAATAAGAAAAAAATAAAAAATCATTTCAATCACATAATCAATTCTAAAAAATAATATAAGATTGTTTATTTAGGGCCTCACTTGTTTAAGTTTTTTATGCTAGAAAAAATAGTTTTTCTTAAACACTTCAATAAAATTATAGGCTACTTATTTAATTTTTTTAGAAAAAAATAAAAAACAACAAATTTTAATTTTTCTCAAAATATATTTTTAAAGGTGACTTTGGGATTAAATGTAAAAAATGATTTTTTTTTTGGGGGGGGAGGTGATAAATCAGGTTTAAAATGAATACTTTTTTTAATAAAAAATTATTCCTTTAAATTATTGGGAAATCAATATTTTTTAAATTCAAATAAATTGGATCTAATATTTTTTTGAACCAAATCCATTTTTTTGTAAAATAACTGTATCATAAAATTTATTTTTTTTAGTTAATTTAAAAAAAACATCATCTCAATAAATCCCTATGTGTTTTTTGTGACAAAATAATTATCATTACCTATTTAAAAATTTATTCTTTCACAAAAATAAAAAAGATTATTTATTGGTTTGTGGTATAAATAAGCATAATTTCTATTTTTTAAAATTACTTATCTCAAATCATTGTTTTAAGGCATCCCCAATCACTTAATTTTATTTTGAAGATAAAATATCAAAATTGATATTTTCATATTATGTTTTTTCAAAAAAAAATAAACAAACAAACTGTATATTAGAAAATGTTTCTTTTTTGAAAAAATGTGTTTTGAGCCCTTGAAATTTGGGATCTTAATCTAATTCTATTTAATGAAAAAATAATAATAATAATAACTAAAAAATATAAAAATCTTACACTATGTTTGGTTATGTTTTAGTAAAAGAAAAGAAATGATTTCCTAATTCATAAAAGAAAGGAAAATAAAAGAAAAGTTTTTTATTTCTCTTCATTTTTTTTAATGTGAAATTTAGTAAAAGAAAAAAAATGGTTGTAATTTTTAACCATCTTGTTTTGTGATAATTTTTAAAAGAAAATTAAATAAATGTTTTATAAATATGATAAAAATAACCATTATTTAAAAATATAGTTTTCTAATACTCAATTATTCCAAATAAAATAATATTCTAATTTCAAATTGTATCTTTGATTTTTATATCATATTAATTATATATACATTTAATTTTGAAAAATATTTTAGTAATGATGTTTTTTTATTTTATAATCATTTATCATAGATGTGTGTGTGTGTACATTAAATTTAATAATATAGTTGTTGAAGAAAGATAATAGGTTTTATCATCACTATTTTTATACCACAACAATAATATATACATTTAACTTCAATTAATATATGAATACAATTAACTAATTTTTTGAAAAAAATTATTTAGTTACAAAGAACTATATATTAATTTAAAAAATTATATAGTTATGAGACATAATTATTTTAAATTTACTATATTTTACTTTGATGCATAATTTTTATTACAGATTCATTTTTTAAAACTTTTATTTTAATAATTCTAAAAAATACTAATATAAAAACATAAAAAAATTTAAAAAAAATATTATTATTTACATATAAATTAAAATAAATATAATATTAAATATTAAATATCATCTATGAATAAAAATGATCTTATATAATTTTGGAATAAATATTATTTTATCATTTATGAATTAATATTACAATAAATAATTTTATCATTTACAAATAAATATAATTTTTGAATAAATATAATTTAAAAACAAATAAATATAATTTATGAATAATTATTAAAATATATATAGTTTTATCATTTATGAATAAATATAATTTACCAATATATAATCTTATAAATATAATTTATGAATAATTATAATTTTTAAATAAAAATAATTTATGAATAAATATAATTTTATAATTTTATAATTTACGAATAAATAAAAGATATAAATTTATAATTTATGAGTAATTAAAATAAATATAATTTATATTATTTTAAATTTTAAGAATTATTAAAAATTATTTATATAAAAATCTTAAAATATTTATATGAAAACAATTTATATAAAAATTATCAAAATTATTTATAGATTATGTTGAAATCAGAAAATGATTTTTTTATTAATAATCACAAGTATGATAATTTATATAAACCCTAATCCATAAAAAATATCAAAACAAAATAAAATATGTTTGGAATAATATAATATTTTTAAAAAAAATGGGCATCATTTACTTCCCAATCGTCTCGACTTCGAGGTGATTTAAATCCCTTATGTGGAGAGAAACTGGTTTCTCCCCATTTCTCCACCCAAAATTTCTCTCTATTGAGTTTTAAATCTCCAAATAGGGAAATCAATTTCTATTTTTCACTTTTGTTCCATCCCCCCCCAATCACACCTTTCAAATGACCTAAACCCATGTAATCTACCTTCTTTGGTTTTGTTTTTCTGAAATCATCATCAGAGAGTAAATTTGATAGGCGGCCTGGGTCCGGGCATGGCTATGTTGTAGAGACCGCCATCGTGGTTAAATATAAACATGACAGTGATGATGAGTAGACACAGATCACGGAAAGTGGATGTGGTGTCAGATGAGTTTTTTAAAGGTCTGAGGGTGCTTGTTGTTAACGGGGACATCACTATCTTAATGGTCAGGGAGAGTATTCTTCTCAAATTATTATATCTTGGTAAGCCTCTTAGTTTTACTATTTTATCCCTTACTAATACTTCCTCTAAATTCGCATCATGGGTGTTTTATGTTTTTCTCTCTAGCCCCAATTAATCATTATTTTTTTACTTTTTTTTATTTTTCACTAAAGGATTTTTAAAAAGATATGTTGTTGATTGGTGTCCAAACAAAACAAACATTAAAATGGGAAATTATTGTTACTTGTTGGGATAATCTCTTTATGTTTTTCTTTTGAATATTTTGAGGATTCATTATGAGCCTTATATGATCTTGGATTCTTAACACTACACATGTCTGAATTATTGAATGTTGTATATAATTGTTATTATTTTACATGAAATGAACTCTTTTAAATTTCATCTTTTTCATATTTACATGTTTGAATGTCGGTCTTAATTATTTTGACCAAGAATTCATTTCATTGTAGTTACAACTTGCTCTCATGCCATAGCTGTTTTAAATCTTCTATGAGAAAGGAAATGTTGTAATGGTGTAGTAATAAGTGCTTTCTATATGTCTGACATAGATGCCTTTAGTATTCTTAAATTTATTGGTCTGGAAATTGATTTTCCTATCATAAGTGAGAATAATATTTCTAGATATGGCTATATATTTTTATCTCCCCAACTAATTGGTTGAAATTTTATCCATTTATTTATGTGGATGAGGATGCAAGAACTGTTATGAAAGTTATTATACATGGGGATTGTGATTACCTAATCAAGACTATATGTGTAGAAGAGCTGAAGAATTTATGTTATCATGTTGTGAGGAGGAATATGGAAAGAAAAAATACTGAATATTCTAGTATATTAGAGGATAATGATCAAAATAGATGTGGGAGTGATATTATTGAACACCCTTCTTCTGTTAATAAAGGTGTAGATCTGACATTAAAAGCTCCAAAAAATCCAAGAAACCATGTGTATTGTGGTTAGTGGATCTCCATGATTAGTTTTTTCAAATCATTCCACCATATTGGAGTTGAAAGTATGAACTTAATCCCCTATTATGTTTTTATTTTCCTAGTTAATTATGTTTTTTCATAAGTTGAATAAAAGACTATCGATAATGAGAGGATATCATTTGATAGCTTGTTGATTCCATCTAAATGTTACTGATAAAAGATTATTTGGTTTCTATTTAGAATTTTTTCTAAAGATAATTCTTGAGATAATAAACATTCTTGGTTTGAACAAAGAAAAATTAGCTAAACACTTACAGGTTTGTATATCCCCTCACTGTATAATTTTACCTGTAATAGCATAAATTCTGTAACACAGTTGCTGCATACGCAATGTCAATCGTGGGAATGATAATTTTTGTGAAATACATTGAAAATATTTCATTAGGATCTTTCCAAATTATTATTAGTATTTTTATTTACTTAAATAATATTTTTTCTACTCTAGGATACTAATTGCAATATTTTTGTGATTTTTAGCAAGCCATTATGCTCTTTTTTTTAGTGATTTCACTATATAACCAATGATCCAGGCCTTTCATGTGAATTGTGTAAAATAAAAAAATATTGAATGAAGAATTTGGTATGGTTCTGAATTTGAATTTATATCCATTTTCATTTATTATGGTTTTTTCTATTCAAAAATTTAGGCTATATCAGAAGAGATTGTTTGTGGTTGTTTATGTAGGAGGAGTGATTCCTGGTTTGGTTGGCAGACCCATCAACTCAAATTTGAAACTAAATAATTTTCTTGGAAGATTAGATATTCAAGCCTTAGTATCTTTTGTTCAAATCCCTCTGCAAACATTAGCATCACTACATGCCTTTCTTTATGGCCATTTGGGAGATAGTGTAGTTTTTCCAACCGTATCCCAGAAGCATTAGCAAGTTGGTTTGCATGGAAGAAGTGAACCTCTAATATAAAGAGCCTATAATTTCACCCACATTTCACATATTTGGTAGGTATACTATTCAGGTTGATCATATTTAGGCTGATTAAGTTCTATTTTCAACTTTTTGGAGGGTGGGGAAAAATTAATGGATTTTATAATTGTTTTATCAGTTGTTCATCAAATTTGGGATGCAGTCAGGGAATGTTTGTTGCAATTATTTTATATAATTATATTTTTAGGATGTGTGGTTTGGGTTTTGTTTTTTTAATTGAAAATTATTATTAAATATTGTACAAAAAAATTAAAAATTATTTGAAATTATTAAATACAGTGAAAACGGTGAAAAAAATAATTCTACTACCTAGCATTAGCATCATGATGATTATTATGAAACATATGTTTATTCCAAAACTAGTGAGGAATCCATTTCCTATTAGTAAAAAAAATCAATTGATCATAATTAATCCATAGTTATGTATTCTCCCAGTATTATGTGATAGTTATGTTTTAAAATTAAATATGGTTTTTCTTGTATCATACAACTCAATCCAATAATAGTTGTATTGTACAGTTGACATATAAAATGACATTATATTATATTTTCAATGGATTAAGTGTCATTTAATCATCTAATAAATCATATGATCTTGGAATAGGGTTATAAATATGATTAAATTAATCATTGAAGATTTCAATTATTAATTGCATTAAATTTAGGAGATCGATGCTTGTCTGTTATAAAAACCAATATTCAACTTCTGAATCCACCAACACTTAGAATCATTACAACTCTTTAGAGTCTATTTCATTAAATAAGGCTATGGTATAAAAGGGTTGAAACATCACAGTCATATATATTCATTAAACGAATAGATTTATGTTCAAAGAACTATTGAATTTCCTCTCCCCTATACTTCATGAGTTGCTAGCACAACATATGATTTGGGAAAATATTTTCAATTAAATTTGAGATCCACACAACTAGTGAATCACCAGAACAAAAATGAATTATTCAATTTTTGTTCATGGTTTTCATCAAGAACACAAAATAACAAACATATGTGTATGGTTAAACTTGATATGTCCTAGGAATACTCATAAATCATAGTCATTGTTAAACTTGTGCTACCCCAATGTGTTCAATATAATTATTCAGGTCCATCTCTTTTTATATTTATATGCCTATTACACATTTATTTTATAGTCACTGTAGTCTGATAAGGCCTTTTCATCCAATAAATAATCCATAGGTCCAAAAACCTCATTCCCTTATAGTGAGGGAACCCATCATTCATCATTGTTCTATGGCCTAAAAACACTTCTTACAAATGAATTTGTTTCCTTGAGACGTAGGCCCGATAAAAAATTCCCTCAAAATTATCTTTCCTAAGACCTATAATTTCACAATATTTAGCACTGAATAGAAAAAAAAATCAACATTGGTACCATAAATTTTCCTGATCAAGATTCATCCATCAATGAAAATTTCATGCTACTAGTTTTTCTATCCTCTATTTCAGTATTACTAATATGATGTGAAAGCTAGTTTGCAAGAATTGGAAATTCAACCACACTGACATTGTAATAAGGAAAATTTTCACCTTCAATAGATCACCAATTTCTGGATCATTATTTATCATAGCCCCAACATTTGTGATGAATTTCACGATTCTATTTTCTTGGATAGAAAATGCAATACAATATTAGGGAACAAAAAATTTCATCATGTATAAAGTATTTTTTTCTTTCAACTTCTTACATTGGTAAATAACCCCCAATATATTCATCAATTTTCTATTTTATTCATGGATTTCCTTCACCTGCACATCAAATATTTCATTAGGGTTCACATGATACCCTATTATCTCTTTTAGGAAAGTAGAAACGTTGAACTTCTTACTCTATTTTCCCACTCTCCACTTGTTTTGTAATTTATCATCTTCTACATAATTTCATAATTCTACTCGTTTCTCTATGTTTATGAACCATGTTTATATTAAAAGCCTATTTCTTATAATAGTAATTAAATTTAGATGAAATAATTGAATCCATATTTTTAGTGTAACCCTATTAGTTTTGTTTTTGGAAATTTTTTAGGCCACAATATAAGAAATCATTGAAGACTTCATCTATTTGACTAAATCTGTGGTACCCCATTCACTGCATGACCACTTATAATGAATAGATTATTATTAGATCCACTAGTTTAGATACCCTGAGAGGGGGGGTGAATCAGTGTATGATATATTAAAACAACTTCTTCTATTGATCTTGTTTTTTTGTTAATAAAAACTCTCTTCTCTCTCTTTCCTATAGAAAAGTATAAACAGAAACTAAATCATGCACAGGACATGGTAATTTTTACTTAGTTCACCCTCACTGGGATACATCCAAGGATAATACACTGGAGATATACCAATGTACCAAATCCACTAAAAGAACATTGTTGTTTACAATTTTCGAAGCAAACTCACTATCTCTTCTGGTTTACAACCACTCACAATATAAAAGATCACTGCTCTCTCAACTGAAGTGTGCTCACTGCTTCTTCAGAAGATCCACTCACAGTTTAAAGAATTTTAGGTCCCTTCATTATCACAAATTAATGCATCTTTCTCTGTATGTAGATGCTCTGTTGATGTCCAACTTTCACCGGCAGATAAATCTCACTTTGCTTCGAAGGAAACTGGCAATTATCCAACTTCTGCGCAACCCTAGAGTGATCGGCGGGCTTCTCCAAGCATGGCATGCTTCTCTATTCTTTGGCACGCTTCTCCAAGACTGGATCGCAAGTGTCACCTAACCACTTTCATGACACTCCCTTATCCAACTCAGAACTTGGGAGACTCACACCCTTTTACACCCAAACCAACATTGGCGTGCAACTATCAACTGGAATGCAACTTCTGAATAACCCTATACTTGCGTGCCCACACCACCACTTGCATGCCCAAACCACCGGCGCGACTGGAGATCTAATTTTCTCTAAGTGTTAAGCTTCGATGAAAATGAGGATGGGTAGCCCTCTATTTATAGTCATTTTGGGTACCATTAGCGTCGGTGCGCAAGTCTCCTCCCAATGCGCAAGTCCAGCCGCCCTAGTCTCTCTTGCCCTAGTCACCTGGTGAACCCAAACCAAAACTTGGGCACCCCTCTTTCCTTTGCCATATTTTGATGTTCTGATCTTGAAAAACATATGGCACACAAGTTTCCAAGCCTCCAAGACACTGGCGTGCAAGTCCCTTTTCCAAAAACCTTTTTCTCCATTTGTCGATTTTAAGGCCCAAAAATTTGGCAAACACTATAAAACGGTGCCACCTTGTATCTGCTCTTTTTTGTACCAACTCCAGATCATCCATTACTTTTTATAGGTTCTTAAATAAATCATGGATTGTTGAAAACATCCCTTGAACTTGAAAACTCACCATGTAAACCCCCTTTGTCAACAAATTTGTACATCGTGGTCTTCTTTGTCAACAAACACAACATGAAGGCCCACTTTTTCAACAAACACAATCACCTCAAAAATGATTCAATGATAAATTAAGGGATTTTTTCCCAACAATTATCTATAAAAACCATCTTTGGAGGTGTCAGGATTGGTTCCAATAGAACCATTGTATTCTTCTGAGCTTTTTTCTTTGATCATTTTTTTTACTCAATTTCATTGTTTTCATCTATTGGTTGCTTATATTTATCAAAATTTCAGAGTTCTTAATTGGTACAAACAAGATTTTTTCCTTCTTTTTTGATAATTAGATTTGTAATAGAGGTATCTAAATCATAATTTTCTAAAATTATCACCCCCTTTAACTTTTTATCTAGATTACTAATTCCATTTAACAGTGCTTTACCCTGAAAAATTTCATTTAAAGATAATAAGATCGTTTTTCATTTATCTTTTCATATAAATCATATGTTTCATTATAATTTATGATAAGAGTATCACAGATACTTAAATTCCAAAACAAAGATACTAATTTTTTTGACACCGCTTGCTGAAATGTACTCATAGCACTTATCACTAATGATAAGAAGTTGAAAAAACAAATATGTGTGTTTTTTTTTGAAAAATTGGTTACACTTAAATTACAGAAGAAACCCACTTAAATAAGTGTTAGTAAAATCACTTTTTTAATAATACATTGGGAAACACTTACACAAATCACTTATCATAAGTGATAAGTGCTATAAGAAATTTTCAGTAAGTGTTTTCAGAAGCTTAAATAAGGTCCATAATCAGTTTTTAGTAAGTATTTTCAAATAGACCCTTGGTTGTTTGTTGTTAAAATTCCATATAAAGTATTTTTTAAAAGAATATTATTTTATTTTTGAACTACTATTTGTTTTCCCAGACATTATTATCCTTGAAAAGTTACTAGGATACATTCAAAATAATAAATTCATCTCTGAAATTGCCCCATGACTTGGAGCTTGAATCTTTGGGTGTTATTAAGCCCTTCAACAAGAATAAAATTAGATTTTTTTATAAATTAGTTTAGAAACATTATGTCATGTCTGAAATTATATAATGATTACATGAAAATAAAATCATGAGCAATGCTTTATCTTTTTAAAATGAATTGTGAAGGCCTATCAATACAACATTGCTGCTTTGAACAGTTATTATGATGTGATCTCTAGGTAATTGGTATCCTCGCTATTATATTGTTTAATGCTGATTAATGAGTTTCTCATATATTTTTTAGTGAACTAAAATGATTCAATGATTAATGAAAGGAAACATTTACCCATTCTATCAAAATTGAATATCGTAATTAAAGGCATTATATTTTTTTACACAAAATTCAAGAAAAATTCCAGGATTGGGTTCTGCCGATGTTTATTTCTGAGCACTGGTTTACCATGATCATTCGTCATCAAACTATTGTAAGATAATATCTGAGATCCTAAAAATTGATGCTAGAGACTCCTCTAATAAATATATGTGTGGGTATGATTTTTTCTTGACTCAATTTTATGGGTTTTTCATAGAGGTAAACTTATTTACATCCCTCGTTGCAGTAACTTCCCTAATAAACTTGATACTTGGATTCAGATTTTATAACAAACATAAATGTGTGGATTAGGGCTTGGAATTCCTCTACAATAATCTGTAAATTTTTTAAATTAGCCAAGTCTCTCGCTCTCTCTCTCTCTCTCTCATGTGCGCGCACACTCCCTCTATCTCCCTATCTCTCTAACTCACTCACTTTGTCTCCCTCACTCTATCTCTCTCTCCCTTATCTCTATATTTTTCTTTAATCCTTTAAATATTACCTTGTTTGGAACCAATGCTTTCATTGTATTTTTTTTATTTGAATTTAAAGAACTCCACATGCAGGAATCACCATTCAACATGAATGGTCATACCACCATGTTGTCCTTATATCATTGGTCGTGTCTTATTATGAAAAGGTGTTCAAGACCCATAAAAAGGATTATGATGTCATGGAGATCTTTGATCAGATCCATTTCTCAAAGGAATACTAGAAATTAGGTTACTTCCAACTTTGGTGAGAAGCAACCTATAATCTTCACTTCATCTGCAATAATATTAGAGCATTTTATATTTCCAAAGAGGTCCTAAAAACTCATTTCACCATGTGAATAAGGTTCTATTTTCTTCTCTTCAATTTTATTTTTTTATTTTGTTTATTATTATTAAATTTAATCTTAATTACAAAGAGGTTCAAAATATTATCTTCAAAACATGCTATTTTTATAAGGTAAAACATTTATTTTTCATAATAATCCACATTAAAAATACATTATTCGATGTTGTAAATTCCCCCAACAAATATTATCCCATTTAGGTTTAATATAATTCGGTAAAGGGAAAATACAATCTAAATAAGTGTTAATTTTAAAAGGATTTCCTTTACTATTCCAAATAATGCTACCATTTTCAAATTTAGTATATCTCTTGATAGAATTTGAAACCCCAAGATAATCCATAATGAATAGGAATATCCCATATAGATATACCTTTGAGATGATGGATCCATCATACCGATAACGATTCCTTGTGAAGAGTAATATTCCCAATATACTGAATCATAAGGGATGTATTTTCACTAAAACAACACTAAATACCAATACCTCTATATTCAATTTGTAATATAATGTTTTTATATACTACATGATATTTTCTATATTTTTCTTTACCATACGAGTTGACACTTCTTCCTATTGAATTAATCAATTTTAACACATATTTATGAATAACCTAAATTCAACCCCAGTAATTTTGGATGGAATCCAAAATAAATTTAATAAGAACCACTCTTATAACATAACTGAATAATATAAAGTACTAATAATGAATTATAGAAGTGGTTCTTTTAATGAGGGGAAGAGGATATAAAATATATAAGCCTTTAGATGTGATAAGGACACCTGAATATTTAACTGGAAGAGATCCTTCATTGAAATTTAAGGATTTTTTTATATATTTAATTTTTTTGAAGTTGTATCTTGAAAAGAATATGTGACTCTTATTATCATTGGAATTATGTTTTGAGATTTGAGAAAATCCATTCAAAGTGCTAGCTAGTATTCTAGCTGAAAACATATCAACTCTAGCGTACATAAATAAGTAATTGGAAAATAGGACACTGATTATATAATGGGAGAATGGTACAAAGTTACCCATAATGGATTAATCCATGTTTGAATTTGAACCATATCCAGGGTACCACTTCTCCTATTCTTTAGTTAAATAAAAAAATTTATTATTAAGGAGAGAACTATGTAGTGGGAAGCCCTATAGTTTGGAGTAGAATCTCATGGGTTTTCCATACCAAATAAAATACCTCCTTTTCTTCCCTTATCATTTCTTGTTTTCATATTTTGTAGTGTATGTCCATATTTTATCCACTAACTCTTATTTTTATTCTTTTTACTATCCTTTTATATTTTAAATAATTCTATTTATTACTTTATCCAATTTCCAATCCCCTTATTTTTATTCAACTTTTAAGGCTAGATTTTATCATTTCTTTTTTCTTCCCTTATTTGGAATTATTAAAAAATTTAATAGCTTTGCCTTCATTTATAGCTTTTTATTCCAATTACTCCTCCAAGTATTCAATAAATTCAATTATAAATGCAGAAGACATTGTCCCTTCCTCTTTTAATTCTTACTCTTGGATGGATTCTTCTAATTTTTCCTTCTCCACCTTAGCACTTGTGGTGAGGCTACCTTCCTTATTCATTATTTCTATATGTTTCATTTATTATTTGAATGATTCTTCTACTATGTAGAGGAACTTCTTATCTAGACCTGGGTTTGGTTGCGGGTTGTATGTACCTTTCTATTGGATATTTTATTTAAGTTCATCTATTTGGTGCACAAGATCTATGACCCAAATGGAAACTTTTTCTTGTTCACTCAATATTCAAGTTATTACTTCCATAAAAATATGAAAACACCTAAGAATAAAAATAATAAAAAATGATAAAAGTAATAAAACCTACTATAAACCTTGAAATGGAAAGAATCATGAAAAGTCATTGCCTATCTATCAAATCATATTATTTATCAATCTTTTCCCCTAAATTGGTTCTAAAAACTTGATCAGGTTGTAGGTGTCATAAATTATTATGACTTAAAACCTCTTTAGAAGTTATAAACATGAAACTGGAAATTACTAAAAATAAAATGGAGTAGTGTAGAATCACAATCCCTAAGGTTTAACCAACAAAGAGAAGGTAGATAATACTTCAATTTAATAACTAGGACTTACAATATAAGAAAAATGAAACTGAGAGCCTAAAATAAACCAAAGAGTATGAATTGTACTAAGAATTTTTATTCTAGGTTCATGAAATAAAAAAGTATAAAATATATTAATGGTAGACATGAAGTCATTAGAACTAATTTCTAGTGAATCCCTTGGTCTTAGTATACAATCTTCACTCTTTAAATATCATATTTTCTCATGGTCAGGTACTTCAGATTACTTAAGAGGTGTTTAACCTAAAACCATAATTAAACATAGAATGAGAACTAACCTAATGGTCATGGTGGAAGTCTCACTCTAGAAATCACATTAAAAACACCCTTTCTAACCAAGGCAATGGTCATTCTCAATGTAAAGGAAGAGATTCACACTCCCTCACCCCAGATATAATCATAATGTGATAGAAAAAAATGGATAGCACAATGAAGAATTAATGCGAGAACCTGACATAATGCTACTTTAATTAAAATCAATCCCCTTTACATATGAAAATAATTACATAAGAAATACCCTCTCATTCTATCCATGATAGGTTGAAAACAAAATAAAAAGAAAAAACATAGAAGAGACTCCACAATATCCTCCCAAATAATAGTGGAAGAAGACTCCCTAGTATCATATTCCCTTTCATGTACAATAACCCCTTCTATTTATAGAATAACTTCTTCACTTTATGTCTTTAATATCTATATCTTGTATATCCTCATATTTATCCTTGTATCTCTCTTCAAATAAAACTCAAAATCTCCTAGATAGGAAGCAATATCCTCAATCATACCCCCTTCATAGTTCCCTAAAAAATATACCAAACACTATCTAAGAGATAAGGTCATTCATATATTTTGTTTGCTTCATATATGCATCTTCACACCATTAACTCCTTATTCATAGTACGAATGTTATCTTCCTTTACTACACTTTATTTCATGGAACCTCTAAACCATTGTTGTGGACTTCAATTCCAAATACTTTGTTCACAGTTATAAGGCCCTAGCCTTAAAAATTATATAATCTTGAGTTAAGTCATGAATTTTACTTTAATTCACATTGAGGATATTTTCAGGTTTAGATATTTAGAGAATTAGGCCATAACTCATACATAACAACTTAAATATTAAAAAGTATACACTTTTACTCACTATACATTTTTTTTATAAAACAAAAAATTTAAAAATAAACATGGTTTTGTTTCATGTTTAAACATTATAAATTTTCCTTGATCCCATCCTTGACTCTATTCTCATTTAAATCCTATGAAAAACATTTCAAAAACTTGGTATGATCACAAAAACTTGATAAATGATACAAAAAGAAAGAAAAATGTTATTATTGTGAAAACATGTAAATCATGAATACTTTATCATAAAGAAATACTTTTCACCATTAAGAAGTAGTAAATACACTTCACTGAATATAAGCTTATTGCTTACCCTTTTTGTAATAAAAATATTACCTTAAAACCCATAAAAAGAAACATATAACATATAAAAGGTAACTTGGGACATAATCATACTTAAATAGAATAACTATATGGTCGACTTCCACATATATCACTCTTATAAATGGAATATCCATACGGCCAACTTCCTTACCCAATGCATTTGAGGTT
Source organism: Viscum album (assembly GCA_963277665.1). Taxonomy (NCBI): domain Eukaryota; kingdom Viridiplantae; phylum Streptophyta; class Magnoliopsida; order Santalales; family Viscaceae; genus Viscum; species Viscum album. The sequence continues at coordinate 1,571,711,445 of OY728164.1, forward strand.
ATAACGTAACCACCCATCCTTAATTTATCACGTAACCACCCATATTTGGTTTATCACGTAACCACATATTAAATTTCCAAGTACCATTATATAATCATAACACATAAAAGATTTCAATTATCAAGATTTCACTCATAAAATTTCATTTTTAATCACAAGAAACCATTTCAAGATATTGAAATAGTCAATCCACTTTAAAAATAATTTTCAATAACAAAAAACCCAAAAAGGGAATAAGGTATTTCTTTTACCTTTTAAAAAAATAATAATTCTTATAGAGGAATCCAAATATCAAATAATTGTTATGGTGGTGGAGAAGTTTTTGTCGCCGCATACATTAAAGAAAACATTCCTTTTGTCATTTTGTAAAGAAAGTAAAATGCTTCATATAAAAATATTCCTTTTGAAAACCTTGGAATGAATTAAAATTCAGATGGGTTGATTATATACCTTATAAAATAAGGTGGTGTATAACATCAAAATATTCCTTAATTAAAAGAGATTGATATTAAGTCCCTTACCTCAAGTCAGAATCGTCTTGTACTGTAAGAACCCAGTTCTTCTTTGTGGTACGAAGCATGATTTTTTGGTCTATTCCTCATTTCATTACTTAAATATGGCCTAATGTGGATTCCTTTTGGGTTCATTTAGGTCTCTATGGTGTTTGGGGATAGTATGGAGCCCGTAACCCAAGTTTTGGGTGAAAATAGGAGGCCACACGATTAGTGAAAACTGTGCAGATTAGGGCGCATGGTCTTGTGGAAATTTCTATAGTTTTAGCAGACTTTGCAGAGGAATCCACACAGTTATTTCACGATTAGTCAAACCATGTGGGGTAATCATGTGATGTTCCCCAAAATTCCAGTGAATTGAGCATGGTTTCCGTGTGGTTAGGCAAACCGTGTGCAGACACCGTGCGACCCGGATATTTTGGGTAAAATTACAAGTTTTCCCTAAGAATGTTTTAAAAACTAATTGAGATTCTATCCTCCATTTTTCATTGTATCCCTAGCATAGGGAGCTCACCTTAGGCGCCTATCATCCCCTTTGATCTCAGATCTCCATCCATTGTAAATTTTGACCGTCGTTCGTCTCCAGGGATCCACAACAATAATTCCACGATTCCTTTTTATCCATATTAGATTCTTATGCTTATCATTTGTGCTATTTGGATTTAGGATAATATTCCCTAATATCTCATTCTTTGTCCATTCTTCATATTTCTCACAAACCATTGTGAATCAGATCTTGATACTGGATGAGCTATCTATCACGAGTCTAAGGCAGGTGGTCTCGTGCCTTTCGCTAATTGTCGAGTTGATTATATACATCAGAGTGTCATACGCCCATTTTTGGGGTGTCGCCTTGATTTTTAAATCATACCTATTGTTTCTTATCATTTTTTAGGTATTTAATTAGGTGTTTGAAATCATGTTATAGGTTTATTACCTGAATTAAGGGCCACCCCTTGGGTGAGTGCTCAGTTGACCCATTTATGGCCATTTGTCCTAGGATACCCATGTGGTATTCCTTGAATCCCTTTTATGGTTTGTTTAAAATGAAATTAGTATTAAAATTCTTGTTCTATGTTTTTATATGGTATCATAATTGTCTAGGTTATGGGATAAATGAATTTCCCCTTTGACTCAGGTTATGTCTTTCTTGATAGAGCATGTTTGGACTGTTTAGTTCCAACTAAGAACATACTCACATAAGTTAGGTTATGTGAATGTATTGTAATGGTTTATATTGCATGATAGTCTTGTGATATTAATCATTCCCATGTGACTAATGATAGGCCAAGCCTTTTAGGTTGGTCCTATTTGAGACACCCTTAGTGGTAAATGAATATTAGATGCTTTAGGTGTTGACCTTAGCATGCTCAATATAATGTCTAAAAGAATTTTGAATGATGAAATGGTAATTAGATTTGGGTGAACCATAGATTCAGATTAGAATGCCATTGATAGGATCATGGGACTAATATACCTTGTTCCTTTAGTGAACCTTGGATTCAACTTAGAATTCCTTGGACTGGCTCAAAGGATTTATTATAATTAAGCCCTGAGTGAACCATGGATGCCATGAATGTGATCATAGGGGCTATGAACTAAATGTTGAGTGAATCATGGATCCTTATAGGATGCCATGGACCAACTCAAGTGGCATGGATATGTCATGAGTGATACTTGGGGCTCCCTATAGGATCGCTAAGGATGGGATTAGTTGACATGGAGTTACCACACCTAGAGTGATATCAGGATCCTATGAGGTTCTTCGGGACAGGCTTGTAGGGTATTGGTGGATTGCACCTGGAGTGATACTTGAATTCCAGCTTATGAATGTCAAGGATAGGATTGGGTTATAATGTATATTTGGAATTCTTTATGATGTGTCTGCCAATCCAAATCACAAGCTTGGATTCAGTATTTTCTTCTTCTTGCTTAGATGGCCTTCTGAGGCATCTGTTGTGTTTACTGCTACATGGGGGATTGTCAGGATTATACTGGATATTAAGAATTATAATAATAAATTTAAATGAATTATTAACTGAATATAAATGAATTTAAATGGAAGCCAGTTATTATAGGAATTTTTACTTTGGGTACTTCCAAGATTATTGATTTCACTATTTCACACTACCTGTTATATATATTCATTGACAGATTGGCATATAACTTGGGTGGTTACCTACTGGGATTTAGTATCACACCCTTTTTGGGTCATGCTTTAGTCCCAAATAGATTATATTATTGTAGGTGTCGATAAGGGTAAGCACCCTTCAATAGGTACTTGATATTCTTCTTAGGAGTAGGAGAGCATGGGACCAAGCCGAGGATTGCAATGCTTCCAGGATACTTTTGTCTTTTTTTACTTCTAGTACTTGTATTGTATATGACTGCATTTTAACCTTTTTTGGATGTTTAGTAAACATGTACATGTAGCATAATCTTTTGTATGAAATGAATTCTAGTTATTTATATTATCAGTATCCTGCTATTTAATCCTATTATATGGTATTACTGCTTCCATTTTTTGATTTTTTATTGTTTTTGATGTGTTACACTCTAATAATAAGGGAATAGTCTCCCCACCATCACACCTATACCCTCACTTCTATTTGAAATCCTCTGGCGTTTGGGGAGATGTGCTTGAGTCCATGTGGTCAACCAGGCTCGGAGCACTGTTGGGTGGCTTTCAGGTTTGAGATGTTACAAAGTGGTATCAGAAGAGTCCTTTCTGGTTTAATTTACTATTTTGGTGACAATGGAAAGAGATAGAACTGAAATGGGATTTGGTAATAAGTTTTTCCTGAGAATAGCTACCCCACATATAGGTAAAATCCAAATTTCCTCAAATTGAATTATGATTTTTTTGGATTTTGATCTATTACAGTTGATTCGATTTCACTGTTGGGTGACGCACTTGTATTGTGTTGTTATTATTGAAAGTTACATTTATATTTTATCACATCTCGATGAGATGAGGTTATTCCATATCATGCATCATATAGGAAATTGTTATAAATCACATTCTATGAATTTTTTTCATGTCATTTAGAGATAATTACTGATTGCGTGTTGTTTTGATAGGTACCATGATAGATATGTTTGATATCGTGATAGGGGTATTGGTATGTGCTATGGTTCGAATTGGATGGATGTCAAGATTTGGTCCCTGAGGTTTATGGGCCCTCTTAGATCTGAATTTGGTGGAACATGTTTCTGCCTTATATTTAATTGGGTTAGGATATGCTACAGGTGGATTCCAAGCTTTGATTCGCAGGGATTATGGGCCCCCACGGATTAGAATTCGGCATAACACTGGGATACCCTTCGAGAAGGGAATGTAATAATTTTTAAATGAGTGTCAATTCATGATACGAATGTTAACTCGGTTAAATTTAAAATGAATGTGAAAAGAAAGTGGTATTTGAAATTTATTTTGGTAGAGAACTTGACCAGACCCAACCTTAGTATTGTGATTTTTAGTAGTATCTCTCGTTGTTTTACACCTAGACCTATCCCATGGGGTAGGTAGAGGGGTGAGAGTTAGAGGAAGGTTTTCAACTATCCTATTTGTTTTTCACTTTTGAGTTGCGACTTTAAGACTGAACTTAAACTAAGGTGTATGCTTGATCTTGTAGATTCATGCCACCAAAAAAACCTCCAGTTGTACACTAGGAGGGTGGTGACGATCGTACCCTAGAGGTGGTAGGCCATGGGCTGCCAGTGGATCCTCCAGTTGTTCCAGCCGCAGCACCAGCTATTATACTGGATGCAGGTGTATATGTATAGTTCCATGAAGGCTTTATGAGTTTCATGAAAACCTTTTAGGTAGAACCACATCCTACCACGTCTATGGAAGATCTGACGTGAGTGTTCTAGCAGCAACATCCACCCACGTTTTTTGGGGGATGGTGGACCACAGGCTGCGGAGTCAAGGATAGAGGCTATTTTATAGATCTTTGATCATTTAGAGACGCATCCTGAGAGGAGGGTAAAGATAACAATGTATATATTGTGTGATTCTTCCAAGATATGGTAGGACTTGATTACCCAAGAGGGGCATTATCAGGATATGGATTGGGTAGATTTCTATACAATATTTTATGAATACTACTATTTATATATATTGAGGGATGATAAATCTTGAGAGTTTATAAATCTATAGAATGGTTCTTTGTCAGTGATGAACTACTTGTCCTATTTTACTGAGCTCAAGAGATTCACACCTATTCTGATGGGTGAAAATATAAAAAAAAGAAAGGCTCTTTGAAGATGGTCTCAGGTATGACATATGTTCGTAGGTGAGCGTCTTCGGGTTGATGACTATTTCTTCTATAGTAAATCAAGCACTGATTACTGAGCGTAATATTAGAGAATTTGGAGGTATGATCTAGGGTGATTCGGAACCTAGATCTGGAACTGTCTCAATAGGCAATAGGAAGCATCGTCTGGAGCTTCCTCATAGTGATGTGAGCAGTCAAAATGTTTCTTCCGATATCCAGGTGAGATGATACCAGTGAGGCTGGCTAGGGCATACTAGGCCATAGTGTCTGTAGGACCCAGTTGTGTGATGATATTATGGAAATATGGTCTATATATAATGATTTTTTATGACTTTTCCACCAGCGGCTAGTGATAGAGGATCTGAACTGTCTCCGTATTTAGGATCGGGGTCTACAGCTTCACACTATTCAGGTAATTGGAATGCATCGGGCCATTTAGGTCGAGGTGGTGGTCGTGGAAGTGGTATCCAGACCCTAGGTTCATAGAGATAGTAGGTTGGATCACCTCAGGGTAGCCAGATAGTTTATCAGGTACGTGATGTAGGCCAGACTTATATAGTCCAACAAACTCGTCAGGAGAAGGATCTTGGACCTTCTACTATCAGAGGTACTATTCTAGTAGCCTCTATTTTAGCTTATGTTATTTTTGATACAGATTCTTCACATAGTTTCATATCTATAACCATTGTGGAGATCCTTGGGCTCTATGTCTTTACTTCTAATGACATCATGATGCTAGACACTTCGTTAGGGATTAGAACGATAGGTGTGCGTCGGTGCAAGGAGTTCCCCAGGAAGTTGGTGGGTGTCACTTCTCATGGGATCTCTATGTCCTAGGAATAATAGGTTTTTAAGTAATTATCAGTATGGAATGTCTAGTTTCATTTCAGGACTTTGTCAATTTTTATCATCATATGGTGAGTTTTATGTCACTATAGGATGGATTGTTTCTACACAAAGGTGAATGGGATGTCCAGGAAAGTCGAGATGGACCTGAGAGTCATAGGTTAGGTGGGATGAAAACCCATATTGCGACTTTATAGCTAGATGACTAGGGGAAATTTTAGATGTATTTACCTCTAATGGTTTATCATTTTAGGGATGTTTTCCCATATTAATTTTTTGATTTACCTCTAGTGATATAGGTTGAGTTCTCTGTCGATCTAGTGACAGGAGCTACACCGGTATCCATTCCTCCTTACAGGATGACTACAATAGAGTTGCAAGAGCTTAATAGGTTGCTAGAGGACTTGGAAGCTAAGGGTTTCATCCAACCCAGTACTTCTCCTTGGGGTTTTTCAGTCCTTTTTGAGAAAAAAGTAGGATGTCGCCCTCAATCTATGCATGGATTATCATAAATTAAACCAGTTTATGGTTAAAAACTAGTATCCTCTATCATGAATAGATGATATCTTAGACCAAATCCATGGAGCACAGGTTTTATCAAAGATCAATCTAAAATATGGTTATCATTAGGTGCATGTTAGATCATCATACATACCTTGCACATCCTTTCAGAGAAAGTATGGTAGTATGAGTATCTTGTTATACTGTTCGGTCTCATGAATGTGCCAGCGGTTTTCATGGAATTGATGAACCGTGTGTTCCATCCTTATCTTGACTCGTTTTTCATGGTTTTTATGGATGATATCTTGGTGTATTCTCATAATCGACATGACCATGCCAAAAATATTGAGATCTTATTGAGTAAATTGAGATAGCATCAATTATATGATAAGATTGTAAAGTGACACTTTTGGATGGATCATATTTACTTCCTAGGTCATGTCATATTAGGCACATGAGTATTAGTAGACCTAGACAAGGTGAGAGTAGTAGTTTCCTGTGAGTATCCTAAGAATATCTTTGAGGTGTGGAGTTTATTAGGGCTGGTTGGTTACTACAGTAATTTCATACAGGACTTCTCATGTTTAGTATCATTGTTAACGGTCATGACTAAAAAGGATGTAAAGTATGTATGGATAGATTTTTGTGAGATGTCCTTTTAGGATCTAAAAAGGAAATTGACTTCAGTTCCAATACTGATTCTTCCATAGATAGGTAGAAGTTAAATTGTGTACTACGATGCATCAGGTATTGTCCTAGAAGCAGTTCTTATACGGGGGGAATGAGTCGTTGCGTACGGATCTCGGTAGTTGAGGCCACATGAGAGGAATTATCTGACACACGATCTCAAGTTAGATATGGTTGTTCATGCATTATGATATTGGAGAAATTACTTACTAGGAGAGAATTTTTTGGTTTTCACATATCACAAAATCCTCAAGTACATATTTATATAGCGTGATTTGAATCTGAGGTAGTAAAGGTGGGTGTAATACCTTCAGTCTTTCAACTTTGAGCTTGGCTATATGCCTGGTAAAGTTAATGAAATGGTTGATGATCTAAGAATGAGGAATTAGTTGAAGGTAGTGAAACAGGTCAGTAGTGAGTGAAAGATTATAGATTTTTTCTGTGAGATGCACTTGGAGGTGCATGATAGTCAGGGGCAGATGTTTCTTTCATCTTGAGTTGTTACCTCTACCATACTGGAAAAAGTGAGGATGAGGCAGATATTAGAACCTAAATGCATATTTCTATGGGAATGTGTGACCAATGAGGACCCTTCTCATAGTTGTTCTATAGATGAGGATGAGGTTTTGTTATTACATGGTTGCGTATGGGTTTCAACAGACATGCGTGAGGAGCAGATGTGGGACTTTCATGCCTCTATATAGGAAGTGCATCCTAGCGTCACCAAAATGTATCAGGATTTACATCATTAGTATTGGTGTCCAGGTATGAAAATGGATGTGGTTGGGTTCATCATAAGGTGATCCACCTGTCAGTAGGTAAAGGCAGAACACCAATGACTAGTCGGTCTTTTTTAACAGCTACCCATTTTTTATTGGAAATGTAATGATGTCGCAATGTATTTCTTGATAGGTTTACCGAGGTCGCCTCATGGTAATGATGTTGTTTAGGTTTTCGTTGAGAGGATCATGAAGTTTTCACATTTCTTGATGATTAAGGAAACCTTAATTGTTGACAAGCTTGGGAAGTTTTACATCCAAGAGATGGTACATTTTCACGGGGTTCCACATTCGATCATTTTAGATAGGGACACCCAGTTTACTTCTCATTTATATAAAGGTATGTAGAGGGTTCTGGGTACATAGGTGCTTATGAGAACGGCTTACCACCCTCAGACAGATGGCCAGTCAGAGCACATGATTCAGGTGCTTGAGTACATGCTTCAGGCATATATCCTAGATTTTGGGGGTCCTTATGAGACACACATACCCCTAGTAGATTTCATCTATAATAATAGATTTCAAGATACTATTAAAATGGCACCGTATGAAGATTTATATGGTAGGTCATTCCGATCACCCCTATGTTGGATAGAGGCAGGAGAGGTAGCTATGTTGTGACCTTCTCTTATCTAGGAGACCATTGAATAGGTTCAGTTGATTTGGAAGCAGATGGATACTACATAGTATCTTCATAAATCTTATGCCAATCATCATAGAAGACCTCTGGAGTTTGAGGTTGGGGATCGGGTTTTTCTACGTGTTTCACCAAGGCTGGTACATAAGAGGATCAGGAGATAGGGTAAGATTTCAGTAAGATACGTCGGACCGTTTGAGATTCTAGAGAGGGTTGGGCCAGTTTCCTATCAATTGCAGTTTCCTTAGAGGTACTGGTATATTCATGATGTATTTCATGTTTCTCAGTTGTGGCATTACTATTCAAACCTATCTCATGCCTTTCATCCTGAGGAGGTTGAGTTATAGGCAGGTGCGTCCTTTGAGGAGCATCCTACACAAATTGTGTATTGTAGCATGAAGGTACTCCATGGAAGACCATTCCTTTATTACGGGTGCTATGGAAGCATGGCTGGGTAATGGACAAGACCTAGGAGAGGGAGGCTGATGTACGATCGTAGTGTCTAGAGTTGTTCTCAGATACTTCTACACCACCCTTGAAAGGGTAATTCAGGGACGAATTGCTTTAAGGGGGAGTTTGTAAGAACCCAGTTCTTATTTGAGGTACATATTGTGATTTTTCCATCTATTCTTCATTTAATTACTTAAATATGGCCTAATGTGGATTCTCTTTGGGATCATATAGGTCTCTAGGGTGTTCGGGGCTGGTCCAAATCCCAGAATCCAAGTTTTGGGTGAAAAGAGGAGGTCGTGCGGACATGTCTACTATTTAACAGACTTTATAGAGGCATTTGTATGGTTATCACACAGTTATTCAAACCGTGTGGGGTAACCATGCGATGTGCCCCAGACTTCTAGTGATCTGATCACGGTTTCTATACGGTTAAGAAAACTGTGCGCAAAAACCATGCAACCCAGATATTTTGGGTAAAATTACAAGTTTTCCCTTGAAATGTTTTAAAACCTAAATGAGATTATCTCCTCCCTTTTTTCATAGAATCCCTCGCATAGGGAGCTCCCCTTAGGCACCTATCCTCACCCTTGATCCCGACTCTCTGTTTGTTTTCCATTTCGACCTTCGTTTGTCTCTAGGGATCCACAACGATAATGTCTCGATTCCTTTTTAGCCATATTCGATTCTTTAGTTTGTCATTTGAGATATTTAGATTTTGTCTCATATGACCTAATATCCCATTCTTCATCCATTCTTCAAATTTATCCCAAACTAGGGTGAATCAGAGTTTGATACTAGAAAATCTATCTAGCACGAGTCTAAGGTAGGTGGTCTTGTGCCTTTGGCTAATTGTCGAGTTGATTATATACGCTAGAGTTCTGTGTGCCCATTTTTGGGGTATCGCTTTGATTTGTAAATAATACCTGTTATTTCCAATCATTTTTTAGGTATTTAATTAGGTGTTTCAAATCATTTTGTAGGTTTATTACCTGAATTAAGGTTCACCCCTTGGGTGAGTGCCCGATTGACCCATTTATGGTCGTTGGCCTAGGATTCCCATGTGGTATGACTTGAATATCTTTTATGGGTTGTTTAAAATGGAATTAGTATTAAAATTCTTGTTCTATGTTGTTAAATGGTATCCTAATTTTCTAGGGTGTGGTATAAATGAATTTACCCTTTGACCCATGTTATGCCTATGCTTGATAGAGCGTGTTTGGACTGTTTAGTTCCAACTAAGAACCTGCTCACATGAGTTAGATTATGTGAATGTCTTGTATTGGTTTAGATTTCATGATAGTCTTGTTATATTAATCGTTCTCATATGAGTAATTATAGGAAAAGCCTTTGAGGTTGGTCCTAGTCGAGACACCCTTAGTGGTAAATGAATATTAGATGCTTTAGGTGTTGACCTTTGCATGCTCAATATAATATCTAAAAGAACTTTGAATGGTGAAGTGGTAATTAGACTTGGATGAACCATGGATTCAGATTAGAATTACATGGATGGGATCATGTGCCTAATGTACCTTGTTCCTTTAGTGAACCTTGGATTCAACTTAGAATGCCTTGTATTGGCTCAAAGGATGTATTATAATTAATCCATGAGTAAACTATGGACGCCATGGATGGGCTCATATGGGATATGAACTAAATGTCAAGTGAATCATGGATCCTTATAGGATTCCATGGATGGACTCAAGAGGCATGTATATTTCATGAGTGATACTTGAGGATCCCTATAGGACTGCCAAGGACAGACTCAGTTGACATGGACTTAAAACACCTAGACTGATACCAGGCTCCTATGAGGTTCGTCAGGATGGGATTGTAGGGTGTTGGTGGATTTCACCTGGAGTGATACTTTAATTATAGCTTAGGAATTTCAAGGATGGGAATAGGTTATAATGTATATTTGGAATGGTTTATGACACGTCTGCCAAGCCAAAGCACGATATTAGATTCAATCTTTTCTTCTTCTTGCTTAGATGGAATTCTGAGGCATCTGTTGTGCTTACCTCTACACAGGGGATTTTCAGGCTTAGGCCGTATCTTTAGACTTATAACAATCATTTTAAATGAATTGTTAATTTAATATAAATGAACATAAATGGAAGCTGGTGCTTATAAGACTATTTACTTTGGGTACTTCCTAGCTTACTACTTTCACTATTTCAAACTACCTATTATATATATTCACTGAAAGATTGGCATAGATATTTGGTGGTTGCCTACTAGGATATAGTCTCACACCCTGTTTAGGTCATTCTTTAGGCCCAAATAGATTATATTATTAAAGGTGTTGATAATTTTAATCACCCTCCTACATGTACTTGATATGCTGCCTAGGAGCAGGAGAGCATGGGACCAAGATGAGACTTGCGATGCTTCCGAGATACTTTTTTCTTTTTTGTACTTTTAGTACTTGTATTGTATATGACTTTAGTGTAGCTTGTTTTAGCTGTTTTGTAAACATGTACATGTAGCATCATATTTTGTATGACATGACTTTTGGTTATTTATATTATCAATATTTTGTTGTTTACTCCTATTGTATGGTATTACTGCTTCTGTTTTTTGATTTGTTACTATTTCTGATGTCTAATGAGGGTATAGTATCCCCAAAATCACACCTAGTCCCTTTATTTTAGCCGATATCCTCTGGCATTTGGGGAGATGTTCTTGATTCCATGTGGCCAACTAGGCTCAGAGCACTATTGGGTGGCTTTCGGGTTCGGGATGTTACACTTACGTTATTTATCTTATTGAATAATAAACTTAGGTTAATTTATACTTACTTGAGAAATTTTTTCATACTCATTATTCCTTTTATATCACTTATTACCATTTTATAACAATTACATAATGATTTTAAGTTCACGTCGGACGTTTTGTCGATATTCGGTACTTGATTCGAAAATGAACTTGGTATGATGTCAAAATTCCATGTGGCCATAATTACTTCATCTCCATAATAATATTAATGAAATTATTATCACTTTTATACATAAATTATACCTTTAAATCAAACTGTGAAGTGTGTTTATTAAAAATAAACAATGTTATAATCATGGAGATGGTAATTTGTACGTACGCATGAGTAAAGTTTTCCATTTTTCTTTAATCATTATGGAAAGAAGGTAAGTCTTATTTTAGATTTATAGAATTATCATAACATAATTAATATAATATTAATCATTTAAATATACTTATATATATTATCCATGTTATGGGGTGACTAAAAATGAATCACATCGCTTCATGGAGGTGATAGTTCACACGTACGCACGAACGACATTATCATTTTTATATGCATGGAAAGTAAAAATGTAACTGATATACTATTATATTATAATGATAAATATGTCATTAATATCACATATTAACTTTAATTACATCATTATAATCATTCATGAGAGACAGTTATGGAAAACGAATTATATTGGTTCGTGGAGGTGATAGTTTACACATACGCACGAACGATTAATTCATTTCCCAATTCATGGAAGTGGAGATGGATTTAGGTGATAATATTAGCATAATAACATATAATTATATTTATTATATTGTATTTGGTATTTCATATAGTAATAATAATATTTTAAGGAAGTGGAAGAAGAAATAAAATAAAAATACTTAAAGAAAATGATACCTCTTCTTCGGTTGATCACCTTTAAAGAACAGCTTAACACCTATAAGGAGGATTTTTTGCCTAAAATAAGGCCTCAAAAATATGGATTATAGTAAGGTGTTTGTGAATATCTTTTCCTAACCAAATTTGTTTGGAATTTTGAGTAATAGAGAGGAATGGGTGCCTTTTTATAGGAGAGGGGAGGGGCACCCTTAGAATTATTAAAATTATTAAATTAATATAAATTCAATTTCGATTTTAAATGGGTCCAAACTCATTATATAGAATATAGGATTCTTATGGGTTGAAATATAATCATCCAATGAAAATTAAACAAGTTTTATTATTTTTTAATCCTTATCTTTTTTCCTTAACCCCTTTTAACTCTTACCATTTTATCAAGTAATTTACACTTTGAGAGTTAAAATAATAACCACGTCATGTCAAACGGCCAATGAATGAGTCATTAATGAAATTTTTATAGTTATCTCAACTTTTTCCCATATATTAGATTTTTAAAAAATTTATATCATTTAATTAAATATCTTATATTTTAAAATATGAATTATGTCAATTTTGACACTATTCATTACATGATTTTTTTAAAAATCATAAAAACTTGATTCCATAGAGAAAACTACATTAACTCAATCCTTACATGTCATGGTAGTTTATGGCATAAAATATTATGAATTATATTTATTTTAATATTATTAAAATCATTTATTTTATTCTTTCTTTAATAAATCTATTATTATATCACCTTTGTGTCATAATTAAATTTTATTATTTAATTCCTAAAAATTATAAATAAATTACCATGATGTAGATAATATTTTTATATTTATATTTACTATTCATAGTAAAATATATAACTTACATAACACCATATTAGAATTATTTTAGTAAGAAGATACATTTTTATGACATATTTGCCTTTACTTTAAATTAAATGTTATAAATGTCATAATCACACCCAAGTGGCTTCCAAAGGTCACAACTTTGGACCAATGATGTTCATGGTAGATAATAACTCATTCAATAATATTATGACAAGTGTTAGGGTAATTTTATAATATTATAATATTAATTTTACCTTTAATTTCCCTATTTACCTTTAATCGTGGTAAATAAAATACAAAAGTTATTATTCAACAAAATTATGTTGATCCTATTGGAACATATTTTTTATAGTGAGTAAAAATATATATGTCCATTTTTGAAAATTAAATTCACAGAAGTGGTTAAATTATGTTTAACACTAATCACGTTGATGGATCGAGAAAATGGGTTTTTTAAATAAAACGTTCAAAAGTTCACATAGTTTTTCTATTTAATTTTAATTTGAAAAAGCATCCAATTAAATACATTGGATTAAATTATAAAAAATTCATCTAATTATACCTTAAAATCATGTAAAAGGATAATATAGTGATATAAATAAATTATATGAAAAAAAATTCGAATTAAAATGCAGTATGTTTCACTATTCACTAAAATATGAAAGTTATCATAAAAATACCAAAAATTTATCCAAACTGAATTTTTATATCCTGATTCCAAATAATAGGTTTATTTTGTAAAATAGAATATATAAAAGTGTCAAAAACTATATTAAAAATGGTTTCACCATCAAAAGGTGGTAAAAATGCATTTTAAAAAAATATTAGAGTATTTTATGCTTAAAATTGAATTTTATTATCTTTTTAAGCCTCTACAATTTATTGGAAGAAAGTAAAAATATTTAATAAACATGTGAAAACATAATATAGTTATTTCTTTTCATTCCCACCAATACAACGGCTAGGTGCTAACTACCATTTAAAATAATAATATCACGATATATTATTTTTTGGGTATAACTCAATCTTATATGCAACGTAACATTTTAGAGAAACTCATTATTATGTGTCGGGTACACTATCGAACATAATCTCTATTAAGGTAAAATTACTATCTAATTCATAATATTAATAAATATGAAAATTTATTATTCTATAATTACCTGGGATGTTACATCCTTCCTCTTTTTGGAAATTGCATCCCCGCAATTTTAAATTTGGGCTTGGTAACTTCATTGAAATATCATATAAGAAAAAGATTCAATAAAACTTCCACTTTAAAATAAATAAATTTAGGTATAGAGGTCACATTAGATAAAAAATATTAGGGTTTAATATAGGAAAACTTGGATATGGAAGAGAAAACTAACCAGTAAGTTCTGATGAAGAGTGATAGAAAACATTATCAGGAAAAAGTTAACAATCACAAAGCTATAAAATTATGATGGGTTAAACGGTATTTGATTTTATAGTAGTAAAAGTAAATAGATAACGTTTTTTTTCAAATATCATTGTCATTGATTTATGGAATTAATTTACTTCCTTAACTAAGAACTTAAAGATACATACTTACTTAAGAAATAGAGTTTTGTCCTTTTGTCAATTTCTACCATAAACTTATCTTTTTCTCGAGAAGATGAGTATTTAAGATGAATTTTTCACACTTGAAGAACTAGAATAAACTTCTAGAGAATCACATAATCCATAAAATATTAAATAAGTATTTCTATTTTCTTAAAACATTAACCAAAACCAATATGGTTAGGATAAGATAAAACAATTCTCTAAAAATAATTAACCATTGGATTATGAAAAACTACTTTTAATCTCAAAAATTCAACTGAAATATCAGAAGTCCAACATAGACCATTCAATAAATAACTTTCCTTAAAATTTCTCAAATAATCCAAACTAATATTGAAACCCAAAATTTAGAAGGATTTGATCACATAGTCTACTAGGATAAGTTTTAACATTTATCTTCAAATAACATAAATCACTCTTAATGTATCATACCAAAAACTAATGTCCTAATCACATATTATTCATGATAAGTTAATAATTTCCATAAATAACCTAATTCCTCATAATTTCACAATTAAAAATGATATATTATTCTAAAATATAATTCAACCATTACTCCTCAAATAAATTCTCATAGTATTCTAATTACCTTAATCATATAAAGTTCTCAAAATAGTGAAAGTATTCCAAAATAACATTTACCAACTAATCCCCAAATAATTTTCCAATACCAATGATATTCATTTGATAAAACATAAGTTCCAAAAATCAACTTATTCTTATTCCATAAAATATTTTAACTAAAAATAAAATGACATACTAACCAGGGACTTCTTATAGTCCATTGGTAAGTGATAAAAACCTTATCGCATTTCGGTTGTGGGTTTGATTTCCACAGCCTTTTCCGACGTGATGGGTTATCACCCTTCTTGAGGGTTTCCATTTTCCTAAAATTATATAATTTATAACATTCCCAAAATGAGATAAAATCCTCAAAAATAACAATAACATGTTTTATCCTCAAATTTTATCTCATACCTTTCATTTTGAAACCCAAAATGTAATAACCCATAATTACCTCAGAATCAAAGATCATATAAACCCTAATGGTTATTTATACCTTTATAATTATGTCCACACAAGAAAAGATAATTCTTCTTCAAATAACATTTTCACATAACAAACTTCAGGGTTACACGTACTATAAAAAAGTCTTCCAAAGTAATCCCATCATCAAAAGAGCATTAATACTTTTAAACATTTCATCATCCTACAGTCTACTGTAACTCTTGAATCCTTTATATGTATAATTTATAATCATTCAGCGTTCTTCATGATCTTTTAACCATGATTTTCCATATTATTCCTTAATAATTATTTCCTATAAACAAAAAACATGAATCATGTCCTGAGATTCAATAATTTCAAAACATGAGACAAGAAATAATCCATACATTTCACAGGTCATTTTTAGTTTCCTCAACTTCAATTAGAATGGCATTATGTATTTCTAAACATATATTTGTATGGTCCTCCAGATCTCATTCTAAAACCTTCTTTGTAGGACATTGATTTTCATAATGACCATTATCCCTACATTTAAAACATTCAATTGATAACTTCTAAAGAACTTCTTTCCCTTTCCTGGAGTCAACTGAACGCTTCCTTTTTTCTTGGTAGTTTATTGCTTTATGACCTTCATTACCACATCTATAACATCTTCTCGTACCTTTAAAAAAATTCTTAGGTGTTTCTTTCCAAATCCTCGACAAATATATCATTTAATATACTTACCTTTATGATTATTACCAGAACTTCCATAGGGATTAATTTCTCTCATATATGACACATTAGAAACTCACCAAGGTTCCAGTGGTTAATCATGACACATGATAGTTGGTTTAGAATAACCATGAGAGTTATTATTACACGATCTATTTAATTTTGTTGCTTATTCATAGAACCGCCACATTTTCCTTCAAATTCATTGTTACTTTGGTGCCTACTGGATCCATCCATTTACTAAAACCAAAAATTTTTGTGTTAGTATATCAATAAAATCATCATATACTATCTTATGAGGAAGATAAACACTAATATATACTTATTCATGTTATCTCAAACTCATTAAATTTATCTAAAATAACTATGAATATTTCTATTATGCTAACCATTGTGGTTATATATGAGTTGTAACTTATGCTTAAATATCACCCTAACCTCTAAAGTTTTCTAAACCATCCTCTGATACCAACTATAAAGCTCCATCCTTAAACGTTACATAATCTTGAGTTAAGTAAATAATTTTACTTTAATTCACATCGAGGATCTTTTTAGGTTTTTAGATTTAGATAATTATTCCATAACTCATACATAACAACTTAAATATTACAAAGTAGACACTTCTACTCACTATCCATTTTTTTCATTAAACAAAAACTTTTAAAAAGAAATATGGTTTCATTTCATGTTTAATCATAATAACTTTTCCTTAATATCATACTTGAATCTATTCTACTTTAAATCCTATGAAAAACATTTCAAAAACTTTGGATGAGAAAGAAAATCTTAGTAAAGGATATACAAAGAAGAAAAAGTGTTAGTTTTGTAAAAACATGTAAACCATGAATACTTTATCATAAAGTAATACTTTTCACCTTTAAGAAGTAGTAAATAAACTTCACTGAATATAATCTCATTTCATATCCTTTTTGTAATCAATATATTTCCTTAAAACCCATATAAATAAAAATATAACATATAAAGTTAACTTGGGACATAATCATAGTTAAATAGAATAACCATACGGTCGACTTCCATACATATCACTCATATAAATGGAATATTCATATGTTCAACTTCCATACCCAATGAATTGGAGGTCATAATGTAACCACATATCCTTATTTTATCATGGAACCACCCATTTTTGCTTTATTATGTAACCACCCCTATTTTTCATGTTCATTATTCCTTTTATATCACTTATTACCATGTTATAACAATTACATAATTATTTAAGTTCACATCGGACGTTTTGTCGATATTCAGTACTAAAGTCGAAAATGAACTTAGTACAATGTAAAAAGTCCATTTTTCCATAATTACTTTGTCTAAAGAATAATATTAATTAAATTATTATCATTTTTATACATGAATTATACCTTTAAATCAAACCATGAATTGTGGTTATAAAAAATGAACAATGTTATAATCATAGAGACGGTAAGTCGTACGCACGCATGAGTAACGTTTTCCATTTTTCTTTGATCATTATGGAAAGATGGTAAGTATTATTTTATCATTAAATAATTATCATAATATCGTTAATTTAATATTAATCATTTAAATATACTTTTATATATTATCCAAGTTATGTGGTGACTAAAAATGAATCACGTCGCTTCGTGGAGGTGACAGTTCACACGTACGTACGAACGACATTATCATTTTTATGTGCATGGAAAGTAAGAAAATAATTGATATATTATTCTCTTATAATGATAAATATTTCATTAATATCACATATGAACTTTAATTCCATCATTATAACTATTCATGAGAGACGGTTATGGAAAACAAATTATATCGATTCGTGGGGGTGATAGTTTACATGTACGCATGAACAATTAATTATTTTTCCATTTGATGGAAGTGGAGATGGATTTAGGTGATAATATTAACATAATAACATATAATTATATTTATGATACTGAATTTATTATTTCATCTTGTAATAAGAATATTTTAAGGAAGTGGAAGAAGAAATAAAATATAAATACTTACAGAAAACGATACCTCTTCTTTGGTTCATCACCTTTAAAGAACATATTAACACCTCTAAGGAGGGTGTTCTGCCTAAAATAAGGCATCAATAATTTTTATTATAGTAAGGTTTTTACGAATATTTTTTACTAACCAAAATTTTTTATAATTGTGAGTAATATAGAGTAATGGGTGCCATTTTATAAAAGATGGGAGAGGCACCCTTTGAATTATTAAAATTATTAAATTAATATAAATTCAATTTTGATTATAAATGAGTCCAAACTCATTTATTTATAATATAGGATGAGTAAGGGTCGAAATATAATCATAAAATGAAAATTATACAAGCTTTAGTATTTTTTTAATCCTTATCTTTTTGCTTTAACCCGTTTTAACTCTTACCATTTTATCAAGTAATTTACACTTTGAGAGTTAAAAGAATTTCCAAATCATGAAAAACGACCAATAAATGAGTCATTAATGAAATTTTTAAATTTATGAAAAAAAAATTATTTTAGATTTTTATAAATTTTTTATCATTTAATTAAATATTTTATATTTTAAAATATGAATTATGTTAATTTTGAAACTATTCATTACATGACTTTTTAAAAAATCATAACAACTTGATTACTTAAAATAAATTAAATTAAATCAATCCTAACATGTAATATTAATCCATAAAGTTTTTGGATGACATAAATATTTCAAATTATATTTATTTTAATATTATTAATATCATTTATTTGATTCATTCTTTGATAATTATATTACTGCATCATCTTTGTGTCATAATTAAATTTAATTATTTAATTACTAAATGTAACGCCCCGACCCTAATTACCTAGAGTCGGTGCATTATTACATAACATTGGCATGATCATGAGAAAGATCAAGTCTCGAAAGACCGAATAGTTTAGTAGCCTTGGAATAACTAGATACATCCATAAATTTTTACATTACATCATAAAAAAAAACATCTTGTCTTCATATCCCCTCATACTATCCCTGCAGGTCATTCATAAATTACTTCTTCATAATCCTGGGAAAAAATAAAACATTGAAAGGGGTGATCTCGGATGCTCAGTAAGGATAACATTATAGCAGAAGCTTTCATAAATAAGCATAAACACTTAAGGCAATTTATAACTAAAACAAAAGCCTTTTAAATTTAAACTTCAGCATAAAATGGCGAAGGTAAAATGAAATAATTCCATTTACTTACTCACATGGATATTCTACTAGTCGAATGATCACATGAAATATCAATAACCACTTTCATAATGATGGAATGCATAATGCCAGACTATCATAACCACATAGCCAAGGCCTTGTGCCAAGACTACAAATAAGATTTTGTCAAGGCCTTGTGCCAAGACACTAGTTTGTCTCATGAGACCTACCGATGCATCGAGGAGCTATAGCGGGCTCCACCCGTCACTTATTAAGTCCAATGCATTCCTCATATGAACATGTTTAAACATAACATAAACATTCGTATTAAAACTAGCATACGAAATGTCAATACTTTTACCACAAACCATGAATGGTATAAAAACAGCACATCCACAGTCAAACATAACTCATTTGATACAATATGAAAGATTGTATTGTATCACATTAACCTCAATCATGAATAATGAAGGATGTTGACATAGATGAAAATAATCATCATAACTATTTGAGAGAAATATCCCCCTTTTCTTGAAAACTTTTAAAAGTCACACTATTTGTCAAGAAGACATTCAAAAATAGATTTTTGAATCAAAGTGTCCCATACCACTTTGAAACTTTTAAAAGGATTTTTAAATTTAAAACTTTAATGTCCATAAAAATAAATCCTTAAAACCATTTTTAAAATATGGACATTAATGAGCATGATTTAGAAGAATAATTCTTTAAAACATTTTAAAATGGTATTTTGGTTAGAGTTTCTAACCAAAAGAGAGACACTTGAATACAAATAATTGAGGTAATCAAAACATTGTAATATCATGAGAATAAAGGAATTCATGATATACTATGTCAAAGTACATTATATACACCACATAAAAGTGATTTGGTGTATATCATCAAAGAAGTCTCAATGGAATGTAAATTGAGATGAAATCTCTCATAAAGGTTGTATCCTTAGGTTAAGGATAAATCAACGACATAATTATGTGTGACAAATATAAATACACTAAATATGATTGGATATTCAGTGTAAATCAATCAAAGGATATTCACACATATTCTTGTAAAAACAATACCAACGAATTGGATGTTTAACTCAACAAATGGAGAATGAGTTAAAATTACTCTTATCAAATTCATATCAATGAATTGAGAATTATCAATGGAGTGATTATGTGTATCAAACTTATATCCACAGGAAGGGGAGTGGAAATTATGAAATATCAAATGAATAGTGATTCAACACATAATCATGGAGTAATATAATCAATGAAATATGCGTAAAGCCAAATGAGTGGAAATTGAAATCTCAAATTCCCTTATTGATTAGGTAACTTAAGAAACAAACACCCATGAAAGAAAGATCATACCATGATGATGTAAATACCCATAAAATAAAGTATATTACACAATGAATACAATCATGGGTAGTACACATACACCACATGCAATAATTAAGTGGTGATCAATGGAATTCTCACGGAATTAAAAGTGAGACAAGAAACCCCTTACCACGTTAATCAACTGAGTCGCATGGCCAAAAGTTAATAACCACCGAATGATTTACAGAATAACATGAATATAAAGTGAATCATGATAATATATATCAAATTGAAGTACACAATACACCACTTTCAATAATTTAGTAGCGAACAATGGAAATCTCACGGAATTGAAAGTGAGATAAGAGAATCCCTTACTTTGTACTTTTTCCTTGGTCGATGGTAGGTTTACCTCCTGTATAATGGTGAAATAATTGTTATTGAATAATACAAGAATCATTTACTTTAATATTATATCATATATGATCTTTTAACATTGATTTGTTAATAATATCTTAGTATTAACGCCGTTTCGGGTGTTAACTTACTCATTTTCTTTTATATGTTTTGTTACATAAGTCATGTTTGTTGTATCTTATTCATATCCAGAATGATATCAAGTCCTTAAACATCATTTTTAAATCATTAAATGATAATTATACTTGAATGGATACGATGGATAATGAATCTCATCACGTTCGTGGAGACGGTAGTCCGTACGTACACACGAACGCTACTTCCATTTAATTTTTTATTTTAAAAGAATCGAATCCAAATGATACATAGGTATATTACTATTCCAGTATATAATATTTTATATATGTTACTTAAGTTCATTAACACCATCCTTTATACGTTCCATGTGTGGTATGAACGAGTCATATCATTTTAAGGGGGCGGTAGTCCGCACTTCCTCAAATGAAATTATCGTATGTATATACAACATGAAACGAATAATGGTATGAAATAAAATGGAATTACAGAAGATTATATATAAAATATATATCATTAATATCATATTTAATTACAGTGCCATCATAATGGCCACCATGAGAGGCGGTAAGATGTTTTTGAACAATCATCGTTTCGTGAGGCGTTAGTTTGCCATCCACAGAAACATTATGTTCATCATCCATTAGATGGAGTTGTGTGTATGTGTAGTTTGAATACTTCTTATAACAACATCCTAGTATATTGAGGATACTGGTGTTGTTACAAAAGAAGGGAAATAAAAAGATTTTGGGGGTTGAAGAAGCAAAATAAATGAAAATAATTTAAGAGAAATCGTTACCTTTAATTTAGGTAACTCACTTTGGTTGGAACCAAAGGACTTGTTGAAATGCTTTCTGGCTAAGGGGAAGCTTCAAGGAGGAGGATAGGGATGTGGGAAGCTTAGTTGGGCAGAGTTTGGACGAGCCAAGTGGCTTGAGAGGTGTGAGGAAAAGAGAAGGAGGAGTGCCCTTTTATAAGAGGGGTGAGGGGCACCTTTGGAAAAGCTAGAAATATTAAT
Organism: Viscum album; assembly: GCA_963277665.1. Lineage (NCBI taxonomy): Eukaryota > Viridiplantae > Streptophyta > Magnoliopsida > Santalales > Viscaceae > Viscum > Viscum album. Next base: position 1,571,733,913 of record OY728164.1, read on the forward strand.
TTATAATAAATTCATATTCGGTTTCCAAAGGCTCCAAATTTGACTATTCAAAGGATGAGGTGGGGATAGGTCGAAAACAACTCATCCAATATAATTTAGACAGGTTTGGGTACTTATATTAACCTTATCTTTAAGTATTAACTCTAAGTTAATTAGTTTCACTTTTACAATGTCTCTTTGTATTTTTATATAATATGGTTAATAAACTTACTATATACATCCAAGAGACCCCCAAGTGGTCCATTAATGATTAACATATCATGATATAAGTCTCTTGGCCGAACCTTAGATTTTTAGGAATTTAATATCAATTAATAATATAATATTTGTTTTAAGAACTCTTTTATGTCAATTTTGACACTATTCATTAGTTGATTTTTGTGAAACTCATAACAGATTGATTATTTCGAACAAAGTCAATTAAATCAATCCTAATATATCATATTATCCTATAAAATTAGTTTAATTCATTAAAAGTGTCATATTATATTTATTTGGGTATTTATAAAATCAATTATTTTAATGTTTCACTATTATAGTAATTACTGCATCATCATTGTGTCATTAATATTTTACATTATTTGATGTCTAAAAAGTATAAATAAAATATCATTATGTAGGAAATCTTTTTATCTTTCTAATTAATTTTTATAATCTAAAATCCAACATGTATAACCCTATGTAACAATTGTTTTGCTAAAAGATATATGCTTGTGTCATTTTTGTATTCATTTTAACTTAATTAATATAAAGTGTCATTATCACTTACAAGTGGATCCATGGGGTCCCCAAATTGACCCAGAGATGCCCATGGTCGACCATGTATCAACCAATATGGTTAAGACACGTTTTAGGGTAATTTAGTATTATTATAATATTATTTTTTTTAACCCTTATTTACTGGATTTACCCTTAACCATGGTAAATAAAATATTTACCGCAGTAATTATTCAAAATGTCTAAAAATAAAAGTTACCTATTTACACAATTTGAACATCCTGATTCCAAATATTGAATCCATTTTTCTAAATTCAAAACACAGAAGTGGCAGAAATTAATTTAAAATTAATTCCCGCTGTCAAAACAAAAAGCGTGTTTTTAAGAGATAATAACTATCAAAAGATTGACACTTGTTTATGTTCGGTTTAATTGTAAAATTATGTCCAATGACCAACATTATATTAAATGGTAAAAATATATTCTAAATATACTTTAAAACCACTCAAATTCACAATTTATCACTATTAATTATTTTGATTAAAAAAGTTGTTTTTAATTAAAATTTAGTAATTTTCACTATTCATCAAAATACAAAAGTTATCCGAAAAGTACCAAACTTTCACCCCAGGCTAATTTCGATATTCCGAATCCAAAAATGAAATCCATTTTGAAATATAAAATATATATAATTTCAAAAAGTAGGTATTACTATTCATAACGGCTAGTTTGATTGGTTGTGGTGTGTTAAAATCTCGAAGTTGCGTACAATGCACGTCATTGCATTATTCGAAAGGAAACATACCGAGGAAGCTTGGGGTGTTACATTCTCCCCTCCTTCAATAAATTGCGTCCTCGCAATTTTTAAAATTTTTCTTGGGAATATAATGGAAAGTCCCACATCGGGAAAAGAGTCAATAAAACTATCACTTTAAAAGAAAGAAAGAGAGGTATAAGGGTCATCCAAGATAACCCATACTAGGATTCCATGTAAGAAAACATGGATATGGATGATAAACTAAGTGTCAAGTTCTGATGGAGAGGGATAGAAATCATGATCAGGAGAAAGTTAACAATGAGAAAACCACAAACTTGTGTTGGGACAAACGACCATTAGTCTCCTTGTAGGAAAGTAAACGGACAACATTTTTTTTAAGTTACATTACATAAGGAAGAGGAATTCATTTATGATATTGACTAAGAACATTATGAGATATACTTACATTTTAAGTAGATTTTCATTATTTAATAAATTTCCACCACTAACTCATTTTTTTTAAACGATGAGTATTCAAGAAGACTTGGTCACACTGGAAGAGATAGAATAAACTTCTATAGAATCACATGATCCATGAAGGATAAACCATATATTTACATTGTCTTTGAAGATTAATCAAAACCAAAATGGTCAGTGAATGATCTAATGATTCCCCAAAAGAATATTCATTGAGATAAATATGCACTAATCTTAATTTCTAAAATTAAACCAACAATACCCCAAAGTTAAATAGATACCATTCAATAACCAATTGTCCTTAAAATCCTTTAATATAATCCAAACTAATATTGAAACCCAAAACATAGAAGAATTTGATTATGTAGTCTCCCATGTTAAATTGTATCTCCAAATGACATCAGATACTCTTAAAGTCACATATTCAAAAGTAATTAACCTAATCACATATTCTCTATTATAGGTTAATCATTTCCATAAATAACCCAAATCACTATAAATCCACAATAAAAACGTAGATAAAAATCTATCATTACTCCACAAATGAAACCCCATAGTATTCTATTTTCCTTGGGCATATAGTGTTCCCAACAAAGCGAACATCTTCCAAAATAACATTTATCACTTAATCACCAAATCATTTTCCTATACCAAGGGTATTCTTTTGATATGAAATAAGAACCCAAATCAACTTATTATTGATCAATAAAATCATTTAACTAAAAAAAACAAGTCATACTGACCAGGGACTTCACGTAGTCCAGTGGTAGGCGATAAATCCCAATCGCACTTTGGTTGTGGGTTCGATTCCCATATCTTTGTCCGACGCGACGGGTTGTCACACGGTCTACGTGTTGTCCTTTTTCAAAAACTATATTTTATAATATTGCCAAAATGAGATAAATTCTTCAAAATACTATATCATAAATTTAACCACAAATGTTATATCATACCTTGAATCTTCATCCCAAATTAGAATAACTTATAATTCTCTCAAACCCCAATGATCATATAAATCCAAATGGTTATTTATACCTATATCCACAAGAGAAGAGACAATTCTTCCTCAAATATCATTCTCACATGGAAAACTGCGGGGTTACAAATACAAGAGAAAATTATTCCATAGTAAACCCATCAACAAGGAGTGCTAATACTTTTTAAACATTTCTCCAACCATTTATTCCCACATATCTTCTTCTTTGACCAAGAAAATATCCTATAGAATAGGACATTCACTCGGGTAATGGCCAGGTCCCCTACATTTACGGCAAATGACTGTAAATGGACTCTTGGGACCATTTTTATCTTCTTCCATAGTACTCTTCATTTTTCTTCAGCAATTCTTTACTTTATGTCCTTCCTTCCCGCACGTAAAACATTTTTTTGTCCCATTGAGACACTTTCCTGGGTGTCTCTTTCCACATTTCTTGCATGATGAAAATTGAGGGTTCTTTTCTCCATGGTCTCCATTGCTGGAGCTCTTATCATTTATCACCTTTCTCTTCCTTGTTGAGTCTAGGAGTCGGTTAATATATATGTTGTTGATCATATTTTTGGAAAACTGATTTGGCATAAAGATGATATCTTTTACGCCTATCAACATTCCATTTTGTTGCTCATTGCCACCACCGTTCCCATCTTGTACATCATTCTCAAAGTCACTATGACTTCCTTGGAATCCAGCCATTGACTAAAACCATAAAGCATTGTGTGAGTAATAGTAGTCATAAAATAATTTAGAGATTAAAATGTCACCATATTCTCAATTTGAAACATAGTAGGATTAACCAAGGTCATTTACTCTCATCTTATATATATATTACTTTAATTGGTTTGTAAATAAAATGTAAATTATCCTAAGCATATCCCCCGGGAGTGTCGTAACCAAGAGTGCAGCAAGGCCCGTTGTCGTGCACCAGTTCCCGTTCGAGTCTAGCTCAAAGCGGTGTTTTCGGGTTTTACCCCTAGGTACATCTGTGCCAGAGCCACCTCTACCTGCTCGTATCCAGACAGGGATGTATTGCTCGGAAAACTCACAAAATCTCTACAATACCAAAATTCTAGGAAGTTCTTTTATACTAATCCTCAAAGTTCATCTTAGGTCTACGTGCTCTAATCAGAGTTTATATAAATCTAGCTACCAAGGTTTGTACTAAACTTCCTCTGATACCAACTGTAACGCCCCGACCCTAATTACCTAGAGTCGGTGCATTATTACATAACATTGGCATGATCATGAGAAAGATCAAGTCTCGAAAGACCAAATAGTTTAGTAGCCTTGGAATAACTAGATACATCCATAAATTTTTACATTACATCATAAAAAAAACATCTTGTCTTCATATCCCCTCATACTATCCCTGCAGGTCATTCATAAATTACTTCTTCATAATCCTGGGAAAAAATAAAACATTGAAAGGGGTGAGCTCGGATGCTCAGTAAGGATAACATTATAGCAGAAGCTTTCATAAATAAGCATAAACACTTAAGGCAATTTATAACTAAAACAAAATCCTTTTAAATTTAAACTTCAGCATAAAATGGAGAAGGTAAAATGAAATAATGCCATTTACTTACTCACATGGATATTCTACTAGTCGAATGATCACATGCAATATCAATAACCACTTTCATAATGATGGAATGCATAATGCCAGACTATCATAACCACATAGCCAAGGCCTTGTGCCAAGACTACAAATAAGATTTTGTCAAGGCCTTGTGCCAAGACACTAGTTTGTCTCATGAGACCTACCGATGCATCGAGGAGCTATAGCGGGCTCCACCCGTCTCTTATTAAGTCCAATGCATTCCTCATATGAACATGTTTAAACATAACATAAACATTCGTATTAAAACTAGCATACGAAATGTCAATACTTTTACCACAAACCATGAATGGTATAAAAACAGCACATCCACAGTCAAACATAACTCATTTGATACAATATGAAAGATTGTATTGTATCACATTAACCTCAATCATGAATAATGAAGGATGTTGACATAGATGAAAATAATCATCATAACTATTTGAGAGAAATATCCCCCTTTTCTTGAAAACTTTTAAAAGTCACACTATTTGTCAAGAAGACATTCAAAAATAGATTTTTGAATCAAAGTGTCCCATACCACTTTGAAACTTTTAAAAGGATTTTTAAATTTAAAACTTTAATGTCCATAAAAATAAATCCTTAAAACCATTTTTAAAATATGGACATTAATGAGCATGATTTAGAAGAATAATTCTTTAAAACATTTTAAAATGGTATTTTGGTTAGAGTTTCTAACCAAAAGAGAGACACTTGAATACAAATAATTGAGGTAATCAAAACATTGTAATATCATGAGAATAAAGGAATTCATGATATACTATGTCAAAGTACATTATATACACCACATAAAAGTGATTTGGTGTATATCATCAAAGAAGTCTCAATGGAATGTAAATTGAGATGAAATCTCTCATAAAGGTTGTATCCTTAGGTTAAGGATAAATCAACGACATAATTATGTGTGAAAAATATAAATACACTAAATATGATTGGATATTCAGTGTAAATCAATCAAAGGATATTCACACATATTCTTGTAAAAACAATACCAACGAATTGGATGTTTAACTCAACAAATGGAGAATGAGTTAAAATTACTCTTATCAAATTCATATCAATGAATTGAGAATTATCAATGGAGTGATTATGTGTATCAAACTTATATCCACAGGAAGGGGAGTGGAAATTATGACATATCAAATGAATAGTGATTCAACACATAATCATGGAGTAATATAATCAATGAAATATGCGTAAAGCCAAATGAGTGGAAATTGAAATCTCAAATTCCCTTATTGATTAGGTAACTTAAGAAACAAACACCCATGAAAGAAAGATCATACCATGATGATGTAAATACCCATAAAATAAAGTATATTACACAATGAATACAATCATGGGTAGTACACATACACCACATGCAATAATTAAGTGGTGATCAATGGAATTCTCACGGAATTAAAAGTGAGACAAGAAACCCCTTACCACGTTAATCAACTGAGTCGCATGGCCAAAAGTTAATAACCACCGAATGATTTACAGAATAACATGAATATAAAGTGAATCATGATAATATATATCAAATTGAAGTACACAATACACCACTTTCAATAATTTAGTAGCGAACAATGGAAATCTCACGGAATTGAAAGTGAGATAAGAGAATCCCTTACTTTGTACTTTTTCCTTGGTCGATGGTAGGTTTACCTCCTGTATAATGGTGAAATAATTGTTATTGAATAATACAAGAATCATTTACTTTAATATGATATCATTTATGATCTTTTAACATTGATTTGTTAATAATATCTTAGTATTAACGTCGTTTCGGGTGTTAACTTACTCATTTTCTTTTATATGTTTTGTTACATAAGTCATGTTTGTTGTATCTTATTCATATCCAGAATGATATCAAGTCCTTAAACATCATTTTTAAATCATTAAATGATAATTATACTTGAATGGATACGATGGAGAATGAATCTCATCACGTTCGTGGAGACGGTAGTCCGTACGTACACACGAACGCTACTTCCATTTAATTTTTTATTTTAAAAGAATCGAATCCAAATGATACATAGGTATATTACTATTCCAGTATATAATATTTTATATATGTTGCTTAAGTTCATTAACACCATCCTTTATACGTTCCATGTGTGGTATGAACGAGTCATATCATTTTAAGGGGGCGGTAGTCCGCACTTCCTCAAATGAAATTATCGTATGTATATACAACATGAAACGAATAATGGTATGAAATAAAATGGAATTACAGAAGATTATATATAAAATATATATCATTAATATCATATTTAATTACAGTGCCATCATAATGGCCACCATGAGAGGCGGTAAGATGTTTTTGAACAATCATCGTTTCGTGAGGCGTTAGTTTTCCATCCACAGAAACATTATGTTCATCATCCATTAGATGGAGTTGTGTGTATGTTTAGTTTGAATACTTCTTATAACAACATCCTAGTATATTGAGGATACTGGTGTTGTTACAAAAGAAGGGAAATAAAAAGAGTTTGGGGGTTGAAGAAGCAAAATAAATGAAAATAATTTAAGAGAAATCGTTACCTTTAATTTAGGTAACTCACTTTGGTTGGAACCAAAGGACTTGTTGAAATGCTTTCTGGCTAAGGGGAAGCTTCAAGGAGGAGGAGAGGGATGTGGGGAGCTTAGTTGGGCAGAGTTTGGACGAGCCAAGTGGCTTTAGAGGTGTGAGGAAAAGAGAAGGAGGAGTGCCCTTTTATAAGAGGGGTGAGGGGCACCTTTGGAAAAGCTAGAAATATTAATTTATAATAAATTCATATTCGGTTTCCAAAGGCTCCAAAGTTGACTATTCAAAGGATGAGGTGGGGATAGGTCGAAAACAACTCATCCAATAGAATTTAGACAGGTTTGGGTACTTATATTAACCTTATCTTTAAGTATTAACTCTAAGTTAATTAGTTTCACTTTTACAATGTCTCTTTGTATTTTTATATAATATGGTTAATAAACTTACTATATACATCCAAGCGACACCCAAGTGGTCCATTAATGATTAACCTATCATGATATAAGTCTCTTGGCCGAACCTTAGATTTTTAGGAATTTAATATCAATTAATAATATAATATTTGTTTTAAGAACTCTTTTATGTCAATTTTGACACTATTCATTAGTTGATTTTTGTGAAACTCATAACAGATTGATTATTTCGAACAAAGTCAATTAAATCAATCCTAATATATCATATTATCCTAGAAAATTAGTTTAATTCATTAAAAGTGTCATATTATATTTATTTGGGTATTTATAAAATCAATTATTTTAATTTTTCACTATTATAGTAATTACTGCATCATCATTGTGTCATTAATATTTTACATTATTTGATGTCTAAAAAGTATAAATAAAATATCATTATGTAGTAAATCTTTTTATCTTTCTAATTAATATTTATAATCTAAAATCCAACATGTATAACCCTATATAACAATTGTTTTGCTAAAAGATATATGCTTGTGTCATTTTTGTATTCATTTTAACTTAATTAATATAAAGTGTCATTATCACTTACAAGTGGATCCATGGGGTCCCCAAATTGACCCAGAGATGCCCATGGTCGACCATGTATCAACCAATATGGTTAAGACACGTTTTAGGGTAATTTAGTATTATTATAATATTATTTGTTTTAACCCTTATTTACCGGATTTACCCTTAACCATGGTAAATAAAATATTTACCGCAGTAATTATTCAAAATGTCTAAAAATAAAAGTTACCTATTTACACAATTTGAACATCCTGATTCCAAATATTGAATCCATTTTTCTAAATTCAAAACACAGAAGTGGCAGAAATTAATTTAAAATTAATTCCCGCTGTCAAAACAAAAAGCGTGTTTTTAAGAGATAATAACTATCAAAAGATTGACACTTGTTTATGTTCGGTTTAATTGTAAAATTATGTCCAATGACCAACATTATATTAAATGGTAAAAATATATTCTAAATATACTTTAAAACCACTCAAATTCACAATTTATCACTATTAATTATTTTGATTAAAAAAGTTGTTTTTAATTAAAATTTAGTAATTTTCACTATTCATCAAAATACAAAAGTTATCCGAAAAGTACCAAACTTTCACCCCAGGCTAATTTCGATATTCCGAATCCAAAAATGAAGTCCATTTTGAAATATAAAATATATATAATTTCAAAAAGTAGGTATTACTATTCATAACGGCTAGTTTGATTGGTTGTGGTGTGTTAAAATCTCGAAGTTGCGTACAATGCACGTCATTGCATTATTCGAAAGGAAACATACCGAGGAAGCTTGGGGTGTTACACTAAAAATTATAAATAAATTACCATTATATAGGTAATAATTTTAGCTTTCTATTTACTATTAATAGTTGAGTATATCACTTACATAACCCCGTATTAAAAAAAATTAGTAAGAAGATACATTTTTATGACATATTTGTCTTTACTTTAAATTAAATGTTATAAATATCATAATCATGCCCAAGTGGATTCCAAATATCCCTATTTAGGCCCAAGGATATTCAAGTTCTATAATAACTCATTAAATAATATTATGAAAAGTTTTAAGATAATATTATAATATTATAATATTAATTTTACCTTTAATTACCCTATTTACCTATAACTGTGGTAAATAAAATACTAAAGTTACTATTCACCAAAATTATTTTGATCCTATTGGACCATATTTTTCATACTAATTACAACCATGTATATCTATTTTTGAAAATTAAATTCACATAAGTGGTTAAATTAGGTTTAACACTAATCTCATTGACGGATCAAGAAAATAGGTTTTTTAAGTTAAACTTTCAAAAGTTCACATAGTTTTTCTATTTAATTTTAATTTAAAAAGGAATCCAATGAACTAAATTAGATTAAATGATAAAAAATTCATCTAATTATACCTTAAAACCATGTAAAATTATAATATATAAATATAAAAAATTAGATGAAAAAATAGTTTTTAATTAAAATGCAGTATTTTTCACTATTCATTAAAATATAAAACTTATCATAAAAATACCAAAAATTTACCCATACTAAATTTTGATGTCCCTATTCCAAAGAATAAGTTTATTTTGTAAAATATAATATATAAAAGGGTCAAAAACTATATTTAAAATGGGTTCTCCATCAAAAGGTGGTAAAACTACCTTTAAAAAATATTAGATTATTTTATGATTAAAATTGGATTTTATTCTCTTTTTAACCCTTTTAATTTTATTGGAAGAAAGTAAAAATATTTAATAAATATGTGTAAACATAATATATTTAGCTCTATTCATTCCCATCAACACAATTTCTAGGTGATAACCACCATTTAAAATAATAATAATACAATATATTATTTTTTGGGTATAACTCATTCTTATGTGTAACATAAAATTTTGGAGAAACTCATTGTTGCATATAGGGTATGTTATCAAACATAGTCCCATTTAAGGTAAAATTACTAGCTATTTCATAATATTAATAAATATGAAAACGTATTATTCTATAATTACCTGGGATGTTACATCCTCCCCCCTTTTGGAAATTTCATCCCCACAATTTGAAATTTGGGCTTGGTAACTTCATTGAAATCCCATATCAGAAAAATAGTCAATAAAAAATTTAATTAAAAAGAAATAAAGTGAATAAAAAATGTCACATGAGATAACAAATACTAGGGTTCCGTGTAAGAAAACATGGATATGGAAGAGAAAACTAACCATAAAGTTCTGATGGAGAGTGATAGAAAACATTGTCAAGAAAAATTTATTAATCACAAAGCTATAAATTTGTGATGGGTTAAACGGTTTTGATTTTGTAGTATTAAAATTAAACGGGTAATTTTTTTTGTAAGATCCTTTTTATCAATTTTTGTAATTAATTTAATTCCTTGAATAAGAACATAAAGAAACATACTTACTTGAGAAGTAGAGTTTCATTCTTTTGTTAATTTCTACCAAAAACACATTTTTTTCTCCAAACAATGAGTATTTAAGATGAATTTTTCAAGAATAAATAACTATAATAAACTTCTATAGAATCATATAATCCATAAAATACTAACTAAATATTTCTCTTATCTTGAAACATTAACCAAAATCAATATGGTTAGGATAAGATAAAACAATTCTCCAAAAATAATAAACCATTGGATTATGAAAAACTACTTTTAATCTCCAAAATTCAACTATAATGTTAAAATTTCAACATAGAACATTCAAAAAATAAATTTCCTTAAAATTACTCAAATAATTCAAACTAATATTGAAACCCAAAATTCAAAAGGATTTTATCACATAGTCTTCCAGGATAAGTTTTAACATTTATCTCCAAATAACATAAACCACTCTTAATGTATCATACAAAAAACTAATTTCTTAATCACGTATTCTCCATGATAGGTTAATCATTTCCATAAATAACCTAATTCCCCATAATTACACAATTAAAAATCATAGATTCTTCGAAAATATAATTCAACCATTACTCCTCAAATAAATTTCCATAGTATTTTATTTACCTTAATCATATAAAGTTCCCAAAATAGTGAATGTCTTCCAAAATAATATTTATCACTTAATCCCCAAATAATTTTCCAATACCAATGATATCCATTTAATAAAAAATAAGTTCCAAAAATCAAATTATTATTATTCCATCAACTCATTTAACTAAAAATAAAATTATATACTAACCAGGGACTTCATATAGGCCAACGGTAGGTGATAATTCCTTATCTCACTTCAGTTGTGGGTTCGATTTCCACATCCTTTTCCGATGTGATGGGTTATCAACCTTCTTACAGGTTGTCCTTTTCCTAAAATTATATAATTTTATAACATTCCCAAAATGAGATAAAATCATCAAAAATAACCATAACGTGTTTTAACCTCAAATTTTATCTCATACCTTTAATTTTGAAACCCAAAATGTAATAAACCATAATTACCTCAAAATCAAGGATCATATAAACCCTAGTAGTTATCCATAACATTTTAATTATTTCCATACTATAAAATATAATTATTCATCAAATAACTTTTTAACATAACAAACTTCAGGGTTACACATACTAGAAAAAAAATCTTCCAAAGTAATCCCATCATCAAAAGAGCATTAATACTATTAAACATTTTATCATCATATAGTCTACAGTAACTCTTGAATACTTTGTATGTAGTCTTTTTAATCATTCATCATTCTTTATGATCTTTTAACTATGTTTTTCCATATTATTCCTTGATACTTATTTCCAATAAACAAAAACATGAATCATGTCCTGAGATTCAATAATGTCAAAACATGAGATAAGAAATAATCCATATTTTCACAAGTAATTTTTAGTTTCCTCATCTTCAATTGGATTGGCATTAGGTATTTCTAATCATATATCTATATGGTCCTCCTTATCCCATTCACAAACCTTATTCATAGGAAATTGATTTTCATAATGACTATACTCCCCACATTTAAAACATTCAATTGATAACTCTGAAAGAACTTATTTCCCTTTCCTTGAGTCAATTGAACGCTTCCTTTTTCCTTGGTAGGTTATTGCTTTATGACCTTCATTACCACATCCATAACATCTTCTCGTCCCTTTAAAACATTTTCCTAGGTGTTTTGTTCCACACTCTTGACACATATGTCTTTTAATAAACTTACCTTTATCATTATTACCTAAACTCCCATAGGGATTCATTTCTCTCATGTATGATGCATTAGAAAACTCACCAAGGTTCCAGTGGTTAATCATGACTCTTGATATTTGGTTTAGAATAACCACAAGAATTATCATTGTATCTTTTATTTAATTTAGTTTCTTATTTAGAGAACCACCACATTTTCCTTTGCATCCATTGTTACTTTTGTGCCTACTGGATCCAACCATTTACTAAAACCAAAATGTTTAGTGTGAATATATCAACAAAATCATCATATATTATCTTATGAGGAATATAAACACTAATATATAATTATTCATGTTATCTAAAACTCATTAAATTTATCTAAAATAACTATGACTCTTTCTATTATGTTAACCATTATGGTTATATATAACTTGTAACTTATTCTTAAATATCAGCCTAACCTCTAGGGTTGTCTAAACCATCCTCTAATACCAACTATAAGGTTCAGGACTTAAACATTACATAATCTTGAGTTAAGTCAAGAATTTTACTCTAATTCACATTGAGGATCCTTTTAGGTTTAGATCTTTAGATAATTAGTCCATAACTTATACATAACAACTTAAATACTACAAAGTAGACACTTCTACCCACTATCCATTTTTTTCATAAAATAACAACTTTTAAAAAGAAACATGGTTTTCTTTCATGTTTAAACATCATAACTTTTCCTTGATCCCGTCCTTGACTCTATTCTCATTTAAATCTTGTGAATAACATTTCAAAAACTTGGCTTGAGCACAAAAATCTCAGTAAAATATACACAAAAAAGGAAAACTATTAGTCTTGTGAAAACATATAAACCATGAATAATTTATCATAAAGTAATATTTTTCACCTTTAAGATGTAGTAAATACACTTCACTGAATATAAGATCATTTATTACCCTTTTTTAATCAAAATATTACCTTAAAACACACATAAATAAACATATAAAATATAAAGGTAACTTGGTACATAATCAAAAATTAAATGGAAAAACCATACAGTCGACTTCCACACATATCACTCTTACAAATAGAATAGTCATACGGCCGACTTCAATATCCAATGTATTGGAGGTTATAATGTAACCACCCATCCTTGGTTTATCACAGAACCACTCATATTTGGTTTATCACATAACCACCCACCTTTGGTTTATCACATAAACACTCATCAAATGTCCAAGTACCATTATATAATCATAACACATAAAAGATTTCAATTATCAACATTTCACTCATAAAATTTCATTTTCAATCACATGAAATAATTTATAGATATTGAAATAGTCAATCCACTTTTAAAATAATTTTCAATACCAAAACACCCAAAAAAGGAATATGGTATTTCTTTTCCCTTTAAAAAAACAATAAGGATTATAAAGGAATCCAAATATCAAATAACTATTACGATGTCAGAGAAGTGGTTGTCACTGCATATGTTAAAAAACATTCCTTTTGTCATTTTGTAAAGAAAGTAAAATGCTTTATATTAAAGGATTCCTTTTTAAAACCTTGGAATGAATTAGAAGTCAAATGGGTTGATTATACAACTTATAAAAGAAGTTGGTGTATGAAATCAAAATATTCCTTAATGAAAGGATACTGAGACAAAGTCCCTTACCTCAAGTCTGAATAGTCTTGTACATTATTTATCTTCCTAAATAATAAACTTAGGTTAATTTATAATTTATTTAGAACCCATGACAATCAATTTTTTAAATCATATAGCCATGGTTTCAAAACCGTGGGTATAGGGTTAAAAACATGGTGGCATAAACCTATTCCTACGGTTCATAACCGTGGGTATAGAATTTTTCAAACCGTAGGTATATCTCAAAGCTATATCGAAGACTTAATAGGCCACGTTTTTGAAAACTATTGGTATAGACTATACCCATAGTTTTAGGGGCTATACCAATAATTTTAAACTATGGTTATAGGTGGATTTTCTAGTAGTGATCATACTTAAAACCGCATGGGATAACCTGAGTAATTACATAAGAAAGAGACGATCTATATAGCCCAGTAACGGAATAAACATGCCATAACATGAATAAATTATTACATGTTATAAAATAGTCATATCAATGAGACATAAAAGGTGTGAGAATCATAAACATGAACAACAAGGCATGATATAGCATGATAACATAAAGGAAATATAGGAAATGTAGTAACTTTAAACATGTAATCATAACATAGCTCAAGGATAACCATCAAGAAATAATAATGGAAAAGGTATCATTATGGATTAGGTTTACTCCTTAATCCCTTGCATGACTTATCATAGGACTAAAACATTACCCAATTAATTGGAGTTCTATATAATTCTGAGCGCACCCATCAATTTCATTTCATTCACATGCATAAATGTGTCATATAGATCATACAACATGGAATCATTTATCATCACATTTTATTCCATGATTAAGTAGTGTGAAATAAATACATTTAATTACCCAATCAAATAATTATAAGTTCATAGAGGTGAAAACCCTTTCTAGGAAATGAGTACGGGTATTGTCTATATAATTGTTTGGCATGGAAAATCACAGTGAAATTTCAGCAACATAATAGGGGAACATAAATACTCATGGGATGGATTGATGAGAGTTAAAGGGGTATCTCATAATTTGGAAAATCATAGTGAAATTTCAGCAACATAATAGGGGAACATAAATATTCATGGGAGGGATTGATGAGAGTTAAAGGGGTATCTCATAATTTAGAAATCATAAGGTGAGTAAGGGGTATATAGAAGAACATATCCCAACATTATGAATTTGATAATAAAAGCATAAGATAATGAAGATGTATGAATAAGGAAGAGAGTGAGAGGATCTATTACTAAATTTTGGAATGGTAACGGCTTAGGTAGAGGTCAAAATGAGAGGGGATAAATGAACTATAATTCAAAGAAAATTAAGTGTAAAATAATTATATGTTTATAAATTTATTAAAATATAACCAATTCTGATTCAAAAGGCTAATTTCAAAAAAGCTTCATGAATTGAAAAGAAGAGAGAAAGGTATTTTACTAAATTTTGGCATGGTAATGGGTGTACATAAAGGTTAATGGGAGGTATTAATGAGATTAAAAGGGATATAGAAACACATGGACATAAAAATGGTGGTAATAGGTACATAGAAAAATATAGCCAAACAAGAAAAAATGGAAATTAAGAGGCATAAAATAAAAGAGTTACTTGAATAAAATGAAGAGAGGGAGATCCCTTACCTTGAGAGTGTGATTCCAAAAGCTTGGGAGGAGCTTCTTGAGAGCTTGGGGGAACCTTGGGAGGAATCTCAATGTAAAGACCCATAATTTTCATGTATTTTTTTTTAAATATATGGGAATCTTACGAGTCCATGAAAATTGACGGCGCGTGATTCTAAGGCCCGAAGTTCCCAGAATGAATTTCTGAACTTTTGTTCGGGTACGTTCAGTAAACGTGCGAGCGGGATTTTCTAACTTTTGAACCGGTGCTCGAAATTGAAATCTGAGGGCACCGTTGAATTCACAGTGCGGGTATTCACTTAAGGGGACCTTCAACTCGACCGCAGTAGGTCAAGGGTAAAATATAGAATTTGGGTTTTTCGTGGAAATGAAAGAAAAAAAATAAACTTCTATTTTATTTTATTTGTTGAAACCTCCTCTACATGAGTTAAGGTGGTGGGGACCACCTGAACTAAAACCTCCCATAAGAGGTTATGGAGGTGGGGACCACCGAGCCTAACCTCCCATTAGAGGTTATGGTTGTGGGGACCACCCGAGATTAAACCCCCATGAACTCCCTATTAAATATGGGAAAGTCTCTGGAACTTCCCCTTGATTAATTATGCCACTCCCTTTTAATTAATACACCAAATCAATTAAATTAATTATTTGAATTTTAATTTATGCCAACATATTCTATAATGCTGGATAATTATTTTCTTTGGTGGAATTGGGGGGAAAGTTTTGGAAAAGGGGGGAGCTCGTGGAGAAAATCTCTCCAACGAAGAACGCCAAAGAAGAACTCCATAAAAGAACGTTCTTCGAAAACCAAGGAAGAGGACGATGAGTGAGCCCAACATCGAAGCGTGGTTTCGGAAGTGACGATATTTGGAACTCTCTTCGCCTACTTCTACTTCCTTCACGTACCAACGTCAAAAAACAATCCAAGGTAGGGGTTTTGTTCCCATGTTCATCACTTCTACGTTTCTTTTGCGGGATTGGGATTAGTGATTGACGAAGGTTTTGGGGATTGATGTTCTTAAATATCTTCCATAAATGTTCTTTTTCTTGTTGAGATGCTTGTTACCGCTCTAAAGCGGAGGGTCCGGGCCAAACAAACATGGCCTGACCCCTCCACCATTCTTCTTGAATGGTGTATCCTTCGCAATGGAAGAAGGCGACTTTGGTGACGGTGACCGGTGCCGGTGGTCGGCACTGATGGAACTCGAGAACTGCCGACGAAGGCACGACGCCCTGCCGCCCCACGGCCTCGTCGCGCTGCCTCAAGGCACCCGCGGCCTCCTCCGCTCTGCGCCGTCCGCAGTCAATCCGACCCGAGCTATCGTTCCAGCAATCTGAGCCACCGTTGTCCGGGCTGAGCTGCCACCGCCGTCCAGGCCGAGCCTCAGCCGCCGTCCCAACTGAACCGCCACCCGAGCCACTGCTTCCGAGCCGAGACATCGTCCGAGCCATCGCCATAGTCCGGGATGAGCCTCCGCCCAAGCTTCCACCACCCATCTGGCCAAACTACCCTGGTCGAGCTGCCCCGTGGCCTCGCGCCCTCGTGGGAACCCTCGTCTGAGCCGCTCCGCGGCCTCGCGCCCTCATGGCACCCTCTACGGCCCTTCGCGGCCTCGGGACCACCCGCGGCCCCTCGCGGCCTGTCGGGCCAGACCCAGTGGGTCAGGCTGGGTTGACCTGAATTGGGTCGGCCCAGGCCGGGTCGGGCTGGGTCAGTCCGACCGAGTCATACCAGACTCAGGCCCACTACGACCCATTTACATTCTTTTGGCCATAACTTTGGCACCGGATGTCCGTTTGACGAACTGTCAGTGGCGTTGGAAATATTGGAGAGAGAAGGTCCCTTTGAGTGTACCCCACTAGAGTTTTGGGTAAATTTTAGGTATGGTTGGGTTGGATTGAGCACGAATCCAACCGGGCCCCTGGGACTAAAAGGCTAATAACTCACAAACCGGGCGTCTGATTGACACGTCGTCTGTTGCGTTGAGACCCCTATGATGTGGCAGACCTTTGAGATACTTCTTCATGGGACTTTGTAGCAGTTAGAGTATCGAACAGTGGCTTGTAGAGTGGACCCTCTCGGAGACAAGTGAGCATAGTGCGGGAACCCAGTAGCTGGCTGTGACATGAAGATTGACGAGCGATCCTGTGTGGGTTAGCACCTTGCGATCCTGTGTGGTTCAGCACCTAGCGATCCTATTTGGGTGAGTTCCTAGCGATCTTGTGTGGGTCAGCTCCTATCGATCCTATGTGGGTCAGCTCATAGCGATCCTGTGTGGGTCAGTTCCTAGCGATCATGTGTGGGTTAGCTCCTACCGATCCTGTGTGGGTCAGCTCCTAGAGATCCTGTGTGGGTCATCTCCTAGCAATCCTATGTGGGTTAGATTCTTTACAGAGTAAGATGATTTAGTAGTTACATCTAATCATCTCTACTACTATACTTAAGTTATACCTGGTGTTATATGAGTTTGTACCTGTGTGGCACTTTACTTCATGGTAATACCTTGGTGGTATTCTTCTGTGTAGCGTACCTGTGTGGTACTTTACTTTGTGGTGTTTATTCCTTCATGGAATAGTTGATATTGGGACTAATGATTTGGTCCTTGTGTTACCTCATGATTGTGATGAGTTTACTTGATAACTCAGGTACATGTATGGGAATATACCTAAGTAGGGTTATCATTTGTTTCCTTTATTTGTGGTTGATCCTTGGTGGATTTTGTGAGACCTTGAGGGTCCTGGGGTCTCAACTAAGTATCGTTATACTCACCCCTACATGGGTTATACCCGCACCTCATTGTGTTGGATGTATATGACAGACAGTGCTGACTGAGGCTGAGAGTACCAGGACTGGTCGGTGCTTGAAGGTGGACCATACGGTGTGTCGGTACGCAGAGGAGATGGGTGGACGTAGAGTGCTGAGGAGGCGATATGTACCTACCCTTCAGGTAGGAACCTCAGAGGATTACCCAATAGCTTTCTTTATCTTTCTTCAATTGTACTGTATTTCAGTTGTACTTGTATCTTTACATTTGGGCTTGTATTTCGGCCCCTTTTTACTTTCAGCACTCTTTCTACTATACAGTTGACTTGTGTTCATATCTTCCTGTGTACTTGGTTGCGTTCATTTATAGGTTATAAAGGAAATTCCTTCCCGGTTATAGGTAATATGCCTTTCAGTGCTAGTTGTCATCCCCTAGCCTATGGAAGGTGGGCTAGGGGTAGTCACGGCGCGGGCCCCGGGGGGGGGCGTGACAAATTGGTATCAGAAAAGTCGGTTCTACCACAAAACATAGGACTCTGGTCTTTCTTTTTAATGGAAATATTTTTAAGTGTAGTGAGTGTGGTTATTATTTTAGGGAATCCAGTGTTGGTGCATCGACCGACGCATCCATACACCAGGACCCTGACTTTTGATTTCTGACTCAGTGCACGAAAACACTGATTGTGTGTTTGTTTTGAAGAGTTTTCTTTGTGATCTCTTGAGTTAGCTCACCAGGTATAAATTATTGACCGTGGTGCACCTGTTTATTTTAAGGATTCCTTCACACAGACAACCAGTTAGGGTTCTAAGAGTATCATGCACTAATAGCCCACCCAGCGACGAGGCCTCGGTGTAGGGCCCTTTTCCAGTATAGGCACCAGCGGAGGAACCAGTGGTACCATTACCCATTGGGCCACCGATGCCATCATCCCCAGCAGCAGAGGGTGCATGCCGCCTGAGCACGTTGCACTAGTTCTAGAGCCAGAGTCCACCCAGGTTCAGGGGAGAGGTGGACCCACAGGCAGTTGAGGATTGGTTGGAGGCTGTAGTGAGAGTCTTCCGACTGGTAGGGACACCAGCCGATCTCATGGTGATCCTTACCACCAGCCTTCTACAGGAAGTAGTAGGAAGATGGTGGAGCTTGATGCTCCAAGTTCATGATGAGGTGATGCTTCTCTGGGCAGACTTCGAGAGCCTGTTTCAGGTAGAGTTTATCCCAGCGACTCTTCACGTAGTGTGCATACAAGAGTTTATTCATCTACAACAGGGTAGCATGACTGTGGATCAGTACTCAGTGAGGTTAACTGAACTCTCACTCTACTCCACATATATGGTGTGGGACCCATTCTTCATGGCCCAAACCTTTGAGCAGGGTCTTAGGCAAGAGATTAGGGCATCGATGATTTCTCGTAGTATCCCGACGCAGGCAGGGATGTTAGAGAGAGCCCTCTTAGTGGAGAGTTTCCTTACCAAGCAGTCACCATCAGTGAGACCCACTACTAGATGACACGTAGGGGAGTCTTCTGCAGTTGGAAGTAGACAGATGTCGCAGAGGTCCAAGAGGACCAGACCAATAGTTGGACGATGGTTAGACTCAGAGTCGGTTGTACAGAGCACCTGAGGCAGAGACAGACATGTCAGGAGTGGGTAGTGTTACGCATGCGGCGGGTAGGGTCACATGGCTCATGAATGTCTGACCCACCGTATGGATTATCAGAAGAAGGTCGAAGAACCACCCAGGATGAGATAGAAGTTCGACCGAGGAGGTCCGTAGGGAGAAGGAGGACGTGGAAAAGGAGCTGGCTGTGCAGCTAGTAATGGGTGACAATTCAAGATGTTATCACCACCACCACCAGGAGATCCACCCCAACCACAGAGAGTAGGTGGAAAGGGGCGAGCTCAGCTCCAGAAAGTTAAGTCCTACAATCACGGTGCTCTGGAGATGATACGAGGTATGATCTGTGTCTACTCCACCTTAGTTGTAGTACTTATAGACACAGGTTCCAGTAATTCTTTTATTGCCACTGCCCTCGTTCTTAGCTCGGAGATTTCTATGGAGTCGTTGTCTTTATCCTTACGGCTAGAGACTCCTACGGGAGCGGATTAGACGATTACACATTGGTGCTAATAGTGTGAGCTTACTCTAGGAGGCGAGAGATTCGGCTGGGATCTCCTAGTAACAGCGTCGAGGCCTTATGATGTCATCTTGGGTATAGACTGGTTATCTATAGTTCATGCTCAGATTGACTGTATTAGGCGCAAAGTGTGGTGTTTCTGCATGGATGGGACTAGTTTTACCTTCACCAGCGAGAAGGGAGCCTTTGCATCATAGTATGGACTTACCCGGAGGAGATTGTAGCCAATCACTCATCAGTTGGTTAGCCTTACCCTTAGAGCGGTTGATGTGGAGAGTCCGAGTTATCCTGTAGTGGTGGACCAGTACACAAATGTCTTCCCTGATGATGTTTCGGGTCTACCTCCTCACAGAGAGGTGAAATTTTACATTGACCTATACCCTGAGACAGCACTGATATCTACACCAGTGTATTGAATGGCTCCCACGGATCTTTGTAAGTTGCGGGTACAGCTGGAGGACTTGCAGGGGAAGGGATTCATTCAGCCCAGTGCTTCTCCCTAGGTAGCCCCAATTTTGTTCTCCAAGAAGGTGGATGGAAGCTTGAGACTTTGTGTTGACTATCAGTTCCTGAACCAGGTGACCGTGAAGAATAAGTACCCACTTCTGAGGATTGACGAACTCTTTGATTAGATGAAGGGATCACGGTGGTTCTCGAAGATAGACATTAGATCAGGATTTCACCAGCTCATAGTGAAAGACGAGAATTTGCAGAAGACGACTTTTAGATGTTGGTACAACCACTACGAGTTCTTGGTTATGCCATTCGGCGTAACCAATGCTCTAGCAGTGTTCATGGGACTCATGAACAGGATCTTTCAGTATTACCTTGATCACTTTGTAGTAGTCTTCATCGAAGACATTCTGATCTACTCGACTTATGAGGAGGAGCATGCTTATCATTTTCGGGTAGTACTTGACACACTCTGAGAGCACCAGCTTTATGGTAAGCTCTAGAAGTTCCAGTTCTGGATCTGAGAGGTTCACTTTCTGGGACATGTCATATCAGAGGCTAGATTTGCAGTGGATCCAGCGAAGATTGAGGTGGTACTTTCTTGGGAGCCACCCAGGAGTGTGATGGAGGTACGGAGTTTCCTGGTTTTGGCTGGATACTACCGGAGGTTTGTGCCAGATTTCTCCAGATTTGCATCACCACTATCAGCATTGATGAAGAAGGGGAAAACCTTCGTTTTGTTAGAGAGATTACAGCAGAGTTTTCAAGAGCTGAGGCAGAGGCTGACTAGTCCCTCCATCTTGAGGATTCTAGAGGAGGGCTTAAGGTATGTAGTCTACTTTGACGCATCAGGGACCGAGATCGGATGTGTCCTGATGTAAGAGAAAGCGGTGATCACATATGATTCTTGGTAGCTGAGACAGCATGAGTAGAACTACACTACCCATGATCTGGAGTTAGAAGTAGTGGTCTTCGCCTTGAAGATGTGGTGACACTATCTGATGGGAGAACATTTTACAGTCTACTCTGATCATAAGAGTCTCAGGTATATCTTCTCTCAGAAGGACCTGAACCTGAGACAGCGACGTTGGCTTGAGTTCCTCCAGGACTATGACTTCAAGATATTATATACTCCTGAGAAGGGGAACGTTATAACAGATGCACTCAGCAGGAGATCTGGTATACAGCTGCTAGGAGAGGCGATGGAGTAGCTGGCCGCCTTGAAGATATCCTTTGTGAATCAGGATGGAGCAGCTTTTCTTCAGTCTCTTACAGTCACTCCCCCACTTTTTCAATGATTCAGGGAGGCATAGTGTGGGGACGCTGACTGCGAGACTCTACGTGATTATATATCCACAGGGTAGACACCTGATGGATTTTCTAAAGATGGGGAGCACGTCATTCTCTTTAGAGAACGTACTGTGGTACCAGTGTCTCTTCAGGAGGAAATGTTTAGGGAGTTCCACACATCCCCTCTAGAGGTACATCCAGGAGTGGAAAAGATACACCAAGATCTCTGACAACAGCACTAGTGTCCAGGAATGAATAAAGCAGTAGCAGAGTTTGTCTCACGATGCCTCACTTGTCAGCAAGTGAAGGCGAAGCATCAGGTACCAGCAGTCTTGGTTCAGCCTTTAGAGGTCCCAGAGTGGAAGTGGGATGGGATATCCATGGACTTAGTGATGGGTCTTCCATGCTCGTCTAGGGTACATGACTCGATTTGGGTGATCGTCGACTGACTCACCAAGTCAGCTCACTTCCTACCGATCAAAGAGCATGGTTCAGTAGAGATCTTGGGATGCCTCTATGTGTAGGAGATTGTGTGACTACATGGAGTACCCTCAATGATTGTCTCCGATCGTGATGCATGTTTTACTTCCTAGATATGGAAGGGGTTGTAGGAGGCTTTTGGGACACAACTTCGTTTGAGCACCGCCTTCCATCCTCAGATGGATTACCAGACTGAGCAGACCATTCAAACCATCGAGGACATGTTGTGTACTTGTGTCCTCAAATTTGGTCGCAGCTGGGAGGATCACTTACCATTGGTGGAGTTTTCATACAACAATAGATATCATTCCACCATTGGGATGACACCTTTTGAGGCATTATACGGGAAACTTTACAGATCACCTTCGTACTAGACTAACCCAGGGGAGTCAGCACTAGTGGGACCAGTGATAGTACGGGATACCACAGAGAAGGTGCAGATTATCCAGGAGTAGATAAAGACTGCACAAATTAGGCAGAAGTCGTATGCCGACAGGAGACAGAGACCTCTAGAGTTTTAGGATGGTGACCACGTCTTTCTACGGGTCTCACCTCGATGAGGTTTGCGGATATTTGGTCGAGGTGGAAAGTTATCTCCGATATTCATCGGACCCTTCCAGGTACTTAGTAGAGTTGGTGAGGTGTCTTACCACTTATCCCTTCCACCTCAGTCGCACCGGGTGCACGACGTTTTCCACGTATCTCAGCTAAGGAGATACGTGCACGAACCTTCCCACATCATCGACCACGGCGAGCAGGACATCGATGATGGGGAGACATTTTCAGAGGTTCCAGTTGAGATTTAGGATTAACAGGAGCGGGTCCTGCGTGGGTAGTCGATACCTCTGGTGTGCATTCATTGGTAGCACGGGAACCTCCAGGAGAGAAAATGGGAGCGGGAGGCTCAAATGCGTGCTCAGTACCCCCACTTGTTTACCTAGTTTGAGATGTGTCTTACAGGGACGTAAAGCCCTGAGGTGGGGAGAATGTAAAGACCCGTAATTTCCATGTAAATTTTTTAAAAAAAATATATATGGGAATTTTACGAGTCTGCGAAAATTGATGGCGCGTGATTCCAAGGCCCGGACTGCCCATAATGAATTTCTGAACTTTTTTTCAGGTACGTTCAGTAAATGTGCGAGCGGGATTTTCTAACTTTTGAACCGGTTCTCAGAATTGAAATCTGAGGGAACCTTTGAATTCATAGCGTCGATATTTTCTTAAGGGTACCTTCACCTCGACCGCACTGGTTGAGGGTGAAATATAGAATTTTGGTTTTTTGTGGAAATGAAAAATAATAATAAAATAAAATAAACTTCTATTTTATTTTATTTATTGAAACCTATTCTACATGAGTTAAGGTGGTGGGGACCACCTAAACTAAAACCTCCCATGAGAGATTATGGAGGTGGGGACCACCGAGCCTAACCTCCCATGAGAGGTTATGTTGGTGGGGACCACCCGAGATTAAACCCCCATGAACTCCCTATTAAATATGGGGAAGTCTCTTAAACTTCCCCTTGATTAATTATGTCACCCCCCCTTAATACACCAACTCAATTAAATTAATTATTCGAATTTGAATTTATGCCAACATATTCTATAATGTTGGCTAATTCTTTTCTTTGGTGAAATTGGGGGGGGGAGTTTTGGCAAAGGGGAGATCTCTTAGAGAAAAGCTCTCCAACGAAGAACGCCAATGAAGAACTCCATCGAAGAACATTCTTTGGAAATCAAGGAATAGGATGAAGAGCATGCCCGTCATTGAAGCGTGGTTTTGGAAGTGATGATCGTTGGCACTGTCTTCGCCTTCTTCAACTTCCTTCACATATCAACGTCAACGAACAATCCAAGGTAGGGGTTTTGTTCCCATGTTCTTCCCTTCTAAGTTTCTTTTGCGGGATTGGGATTAGTGATTGACGAAGGTTGTGGGGATTGATGTTCTTAAATATCTTACATACATGTTCTTGTTCTTGTTGATCCGCTTACTACAGCTCTAACGCGGAGGGTGTGGGCCAAACAAACATGGCCCGACCCCTCTGTCATTCTTCTTGAATGGTGTATCCTTCGTGATGGGAGAAGGTTAATTTGGTGATGGTGACCGGTGCTAGTGGTTGGCATCGGTGTAACTTGAGAACCGCAGACGAAGGCATGGTGCCTCGCCGCCCCATGGCCTCGCCACCCCGCGGCCTCATTGCACTGCCTCGCGGCACCCGCAGCCTCCGCCGCTCTGTGTCGTCCGCAGCCGAGCCGAGTTGAGTCGTCGTCGCCGTGGTCTGAGATGTCACCGTCATCCGGTCCGAGCCGCCATTGTCGTCCGGACTGATATGCCACCGTCATCCGAGTCTTCGCCACTGTCTGGGCTAATCTTCCACCCAAGTCGCCGCTGCCGGGCTGATCTGCCGTCCGAGCCGCCGCCGCCTTCCGGGCCAAGCCGTTGCCGCCCTTTCGGCCGAACCGCCCCCGCTGAGCTGCCCCGCAGCCTCACGCCATCGCAGAAACCCTCAGCTAAGCTGATCCACGGCCTTGCACCCTCATGGTACCCTCTGCGGCCCTCTGTGGCCTCGCGGCCACCTACGACCCTCCGTGGCCCCTCGCGGCCTATCGGGTCGGACCCAGCGGGTCGGGTCACCCAACGGGCCGAGCCAAACCCAACAGGTCAGGCCGGACCCATCGGGTCAGGCCAGGTCAACCCAAACTAGGTCAGCCCAGGCCAGGTCGGGCCGGGTTGGTCCGACCAGGTCGGACCGGACCCGGGCCCACTATGACCCATTTACATTATTTTAGCCATAACTTTGGCACTGGACGTCCGTTTGATGAACCGTCAGCGATGCTGGAAATATTGGAGCGAGACGGTACCTTTGAGTATACCCCACTGGAGTTTTGGGTAAATTTGAGTTATGGTCTGGTTGGATTGAGCACGAATCCAACTGGGCCCCTAGGACTAAAAGGCTAATAACTCACAGACTGGGTGTCCGATTGATGCGTCGTCTGTTGTGTTGAGACCCCTATGACGTGGCGGGCCTTTGAGATACTTCTTCATGGGACTTCATGGTAGTTGGAGTATCAACCAGTGTCTTGTGAAGCAGACCCTCCTAAAGACAAGTGAGCATAGTGTGGGAACCTGGTAGTTGGCTGTGACGTGAAGATTGATGAGCGATCCTATGTGGGTCAGCACCTTGCGATCCTATGTGGGTCAGTACCTAGCGATCCTATGTGGGTCATCTCCTAGTGGTCCTGTGTGGGTTAGCTTCTAGCGATCCTCTGTGGGTCATCTCCTAGAGATCCTATGTGGTTCAGCTTCTTTACAGAGTAATATGATTCAGTAGTTACATCTAATCATCTCTACTACTGTACTTAAGTTATACCTGGTATAATCTGAGTCTGTACCTGTGTGGTACTTTACTTCATGTTAATAACTTAGTGGTATTATTTCATGTGGCGTAATTGTTTTGTACTTTCCTTCATGGTATTTCTTCCTTCGTGGAACAATTGAGCTTGTGGATAATGATTTGGGCCTTGTGTTACCTCATGATTGAGATGAGTTTACTTGATAACTTAGGTACATGTATGGGCATATACCTAAGTAGGATTATCAGTTTTTTCCTTTCTTTTTGGTTGATCCTTAGTGGATTTTGTGAGACCTTGAGGGTGTCAGGATCCCTACTGTGTATCGTTATACTCACCCCTGCACGGGCTATGCCTGCACCTTGTTGTGTTGGATGCAGACGACGGACAGCGTTGACTGAGGCTGAGAGTACCAAGACTGGACGGTGCCTAGAGGTGGACCATACGGTGTGTCGGTATGTAGATAAGATGAGTGGATTTGGAGTGTTGAGAAGGCGATCTGTACCTAACCTTCAGGTAGGAACCTCAGAGGATGACCCAGTAGTTGTCTTTCTCTTTCTTCAGTTGTACTGTATTTCAGTTGTACTTGTATCTTTACAGTTGGGCTTGTATTTTGGCCCTTTTTTTACTTTCATCACTCTTTCTGGTATACAGTTGACTTGTGTTTGTATCTTTTTGTGTACTTGGTTGAGTTCATTTACAGTTTATAAATGCAATGCCTTCCCATTTATAGGGAATACGCCTTTCGGTGCTAGTCGTCAGCCCCTGGCCTATGGAAGGCGGGCTTGGGGTAGTCATGGTACGAGGCTCGGGGGACAATTCGTGACACTCGAGATAGGAGGGGAGGGTAAGGATGTGCTCAAATGTAATTTATTGAATAGGAAAGTGATATTGGGTGTGTTTATATAGGAAATGATTGGGGGATTCTTTATTATTTTTCAAACATAGGTTTTGGACTCTATATAATAAAGTAATAAAAACCAAAAACATTCCCATAGTTTTTGCACATGGTTTCTACCAAATGGGATTAGTTTTAATTGTTTTATTAGGCAAGGTCTGAACTTATTAAAATATTTCCCTTAGTGATGTTGAAGTGAGTTATGTTCTTAAAGAAATGGTTTTAAAACCTTAAAATACATTATAGGTTTTGGAGGATTCATAAAGGCTTTATAAAATTAATAAATTAAAATTAAAATTATATTATTTTAAAGGGGGACATATATTTGGTCTTTGATAGCATTTATAGTATTTATTACATCATTTTTTGGTCATTATGATGTCATAATACACACCATATATTTATACACTATTTAAATTTTACCCCAAAAAAATTGACTGTCATAGAAAATTATAAAAAAATAACCATTGGATAATTTTGAAATTCATATTCCAAAAAATATATTTATTTTATGAAAATAATTTTCTAAATATGTGAATTTTTACTTTTAAAATAAGAATCTACATTTATTAATAAATGTTGGGTTTTTTAACAATAACAATTTTCTAACCCTTATAAAAATTACATTTGACTTTATAAAAATTATATGATCATTTATATTTAATAAAAATTATTTAATAGTAATATTTTATTAAAATATTATTTATTTCAAAATTCCATTAATTCATCAAAATAAATGTCTTAATTGAATTTTAATATTACCCAAAAATATTATTTGTGTTTTATTATATCAAAATCAAAATCATTTATAAAGTAACAAAAAGATGAAAATATATTCATTATTATATAAATTATACATATTCATATTATTAGGGTATTGATACATAGTCCTTTATTACATTAGTAAATTCCCTAAGGGTAAGGTGTATGATGGTGATACTTTCATAAGGTGGTTTGACGTACATGGTTTGGGTCGTGATCTCGATGATCTTGAACTTCTCCCGTAATTGGTTTCACTCATGCTTAAGTTTTTGGATCTCATCTTGGGCTTGGTTAAGGGAAAATCCTAGTGATGATATCTCACTCATAAGTTCTAATAAATGGGATTCGTAGAGTATATCCTACTAGTTGAGGCTATCACTTTATTTGTTTGTGTCAATTGGATTTGTCAAAAACCTATATTTATTCTAATCATATTATCATTGTTCGACAGCTATATAATCAATATTTAATATAATTAATTACATTTCAAATCTAATAGTATGTAATAAAACCATGAAAGTGTATATGTTTTATATAACCATAATAAATAATAAGATGTTTAATTTAACCACCAAAGAAATTTTATTTATAAAAGTTTGGGTCATTACAATCATCCCCCCTTCAGAAATTTCACCCTCAAAATTTTCATTTAATACAATAAAATATATGAGGGTAACTCTATTTCATTACCTCCTTTGGTTCCCACATCACTTATTCAAACTAGTGGTTTCTCCATAGCACTTTGAATAGATGCATTTTATTATTCCATATAACTTTGTCTCTACGATCTAAGATATTCACCGGCTACTCCTAATAGGAAAGATCATTATCTAATGGTACCACATCTAGATTGAGTACATGTGAGGGTCTGGTATTCACTTCTTCAAGAGTGATACGTGGAATACATCATTTACCTGAGATAGGTAAGGTGGGAGTGATAGTCGATAGGCCACCACTCTTATGTGATCAAGGATCTCAAAGGGACCAATGTATCTTGGATTAATCTTTCCATTCTTCCCAAATCTCATGACTTTATTCCATAGAGATATGTGGAGGAGTACCTTATCTCCAACATCAAACTCTAGGTCTCATCGATGATTGTCAGCATAGATATTTTTGTCTAATTTGAGAAACCTTGATTTGTTGATGAATGGTCTTGACCTTTTCCACCATTTCCTTGACCATTTCAGTACCTAGCAGTTTCTGTTCCCCAACTTCATCCCAGCATGAGGGTTTTATGTACCTCTTCCCATAAAGGTCTTCATAGGGGGGAATTTGGATGCTCAAGTGGAAACTATTATTGTATGATAACTCAACCAAAGGAAGATGTTGATCCCATCCTCCTTTTAATTGAATTGAGAATTTTCTTAACTTGTACTCAAGTATCTAGAAAGTATACTCAGATTGGACATTAGTTTGAGAGTGATAAGGCATACTAAATTTTAAGTCAGTATTTTGATCATGTTGGAGACTCTTCCAGAACTTGGAGGTAAATATTGGATCTTAATCAGATAAAATTGACATTGGTGTTACATGCATTCTCACCACTTCTATAATCTATATACTTGCAAGTTGATTGAGTGATAATTCCTCTCAAATTACAATTAAGTGAGCAGTCTTTGTAAGAAAATCCACCACAACCCATATGAAATTATTTCCTCTTAATGTCTTTAGAAGACCAGTAAAAAAGTCCATGGTAATGTTTTCCCATTTCTATGTAGATGTGGGTAATGGTTTCATCATCCCCTTGGATTTTTTTCATTTCTGGCTTCACTTGCTGACATACATGACACCTTGATGTATATTCTAAGATCTCCTTCTTCATATTTTCCCACCAATAGTCTCTTAAATATCTCAATACATCTTTGTACTTCTTGGATGGATGGAGAAGATAGAACTATGTGAATTATCTAATAGCTCATTCCTTAACTTAATATTTGATGGTACACATAGTAATTACCAAAATCTCACAACTCCTTATTCATTAAAATTGAACTCCAAGTATTTCCATTTTCTTATAGCTTCCACTTTCTTCTAAATTCCCACATCATCTCTTTGAACACCCTTTATCCTCTCTCGAAGGGATGGTTGGGAAATCATTTATGAAAGGATTGATGATGTTCCATACTTTATGATTCCCATTTCCATCCTTTTCAAGTCTTATAAGATTTGATCCTTATCAATTCTCATCAATGATAAAATTATTGGATTCTTTCTACTTAGAGAATCTATCACTTTATTATCTTTCTTGGGATGGTAGTGGATTGAGTATTCATGGTCCTTAATTAGCTCTAA
The DNA here is from genome assembly GCA_963277665.1 of Viscum album. Lineage (NCBI taxonomy): Eukaryota > Viridiplantae > Streptophyta > Magnoliopsida > Santalales > Viscaceae > Viscum > Viscum album. The sequence goes on from OY728164.1 coordinate 1,571,763,806, forward strand.
CCATATTTTTTGGTGCATATTCATCTCTTTTTGTGTGAATATATACTTTATGCTCTTATGATTCATATATATTTCACACTTCTCCCCAAAGAGATAATTCCACTAGATTTTCAATGCAAAGGTCACTACAGTCAACTCTAGATCATGTGTTGGGTAGTTCTGTTCATTAAATTTCAATTACCTTGAATCATAGGCTATCACTTTTTCATTCTACATTAACACACAGCCCAATACCTTATTTAAAGTATCATTGTACACTTCAAAAAGTTCCCCACTTTTGGGTACAATAAGTACAGGTGTAGTGATAAGCCTCTTTTTCAACTCCTTGAAGCTATCTTCATATTCATTATTCCAAACAAACTTGACTCCCTTCCGAGTTAGCTTGGTTATAGGGTTTGAGAATCGTGAGAAATTTCTCAAAAACTGATGATAATACCCAGCTAATCCAGGGAAACTATGGACTTATTTCATATATTTTGGTATTGACCATTCTTTAATTGCTTATATATTTTAAGGGTCTATAGATATCCCATTGATTTTTATAATATTCCCCCAAGAATGTTACTCGATCTAAGTATAAGTTTGATTGAGAACTTGACCTCTCAGCTATGAGAAATACCAAAAAATACTTCAGGAAACACATTAGTGAATTCCCTTATAATGGGAATTTCTTCAAAGATGATTTTTTCCTTAGACTAAATCATTTGAGACAAATACACTTGCTCATAGGGAAATAATATCCATGCATGAATGTTGGTGCTAAAAAATATCCAACCTCATCCTTTCCCTTGTACAGAATCAAGGGATGATTCACAATAAAAAGATTTATTTCTTTCTCACAGCAATTTATGTTATATCTATATAAGGAAATCCAATCTATGCCTATAATTACATCAAATTAAACTAAAGGAAGATTGATAAAATTTTCAAGAAGAACATTCTCACAAACTTCAAGATGTGATATGACAATCATATAAGTTTTTACCAATTATATCAAATCATTTTGGGTGGTGAATCAATGTTATTAAAAAAATTACAAGATATTCTAATAGGGAATGAATTGAAATACAATGTGACATGAACAATTATTGAGTAAAGGTTACATATACTAAAGTCATCATGATCCATCTCAACATAGGACTTTCTTTATTCCCTCAATCTTGGAGATTGTTGATGCTCACCATGCTTTTCATCCCTTGGCATAGATAATTGTCTTGGATAATTCTCAACTTATCCACATTTATGACATAGAACTCTATAAGGTGCCTTATATTGAAAATTATTTCCATCCATTGCATTATCTATTTTTCAATGGAAATTGGCTACTTTATCCCTTTTTGACATTTCCCATAGTGCTTCTTTTCACACTTTTTTCACAAATGAAATTGGGCCTTCTTTACCTTATCACCTTTATCAAATGAACTTACTTTATATTTCATCTTACTCTTTATTAACATATTTGGGCATTCAACTCAGTGACAATTTTTAATTATGAGTTTTGATATCTGGTTTGGCATAATCACAAAATGTCTTAATTGATCTCCCATCATGTTAGGCATCTCATTGGTGAAATCATCACATTTCCCTTCACATTGTTTGTTTAATCGGTTCCTCCTATTTCTGACCATTGGCTAGAATAACAGGAAAATTAGGGATGGGTATTTTGAAACTGTTAAACCCATAAAAGGGAATCTAATAACATTAAAGTTATAACTTATAAATGAATTTTATTTCTTAGGATTCAATATATGTTATCCATGATCTATTTTCTAACATAGACACTTATGGTCATTTTTGTTCCCTTAAGAATGGTTCATAATGAGCTTATGAATTTACCAATGTATATCACTTGGAAGTGTCAAACTAGGTGTGTTACAAGGACCATTTTCATTAAACAATTCTTGATTGATTCTATTCCAATGTGGTGTTTTTAGGTTTTACCCCTAGGCACATCTATGCTAGAACCACATCCACTTGTAGTATCCAGAAATGGATGTATTTTCATGGAAACCACATACTCTATACTTTAATAAAATTTAGGGATGTATTATTATGTTTAGTCTTATCCATAAGGCTTTCACTATATTTTTCTAGTCATAATCCCAAAAATAACTAAACTATCACTTGATACCAACTATAACAACCCTTGTCTTTATTACACATTAATTCATGATTTATTACATAAGATTACACATAATACAACTTGAAAGATTGAGAAGTCTAGTTTCTTTGTGAATTAGTTACATTACATAATAAATTAAAATATTCAATACATTAGCATTATTGAAAACTTCCTTAACATGCTCATATTATTCAATCATACTTAAAAATGCATGGGATAACCTAGGTACATACATAAGAAATGGGTGATCTATGAATCTCAATAAGGAAATAAATATGGCATAACATGAAGAAATTATTACATGTTATAAAATATCTATATCAATGTGACATAAAATGGGTGAGAATCATAAAAATTAACAATGAGTCATGATATAGCATGATAACAAAATGGTGACATGGGAAATATGGCAATAAATTTAATCATGGAATCATAAACATAGGTCGAGGATAACCGCCAATACATAATGATGGAAAAAGTACCATGATGTATTAGGTTCACTCTCTAATTCCTTGCATGACATTTCATGAAACTAAAACATTACCCAATGCATTGGAGTGATATATAATTATGGATGCACTCATCACTTTCATTTCATTCATATGCATAATTTTTCTAGATAGATCATACAACATGGAATCATTTATCATCAAATTTTATTCCATGATAAAGGAGTGTGGAATAAATACATTTAATTCCCCAATAAAATAAGTATAAGTGGATAATGGTGAACACATTTGATAGGAAATGGGTATGGGTATTCACTACACAATTGTTTTTCATGGAAAATCGTGATGAAATTTCGACATCATAATAGGGAAACATAAATATTCATGGGAGGTATTTATGATATTGAAAGGGGTATATCATAATTTATACAACATAAGGTTAGTTAGGGTGATATGGAATAACATATCCCAACATTATAAATTTGAGAATAAAGGCACGATATAATGAAGATGTATGAATAAAGAGGAGAAGGAGAGGATACCTTACTAAATTTTGGCATGGTAATGAATTAGGTAAAGTTAAAAATGAGAGGGAATAAATGTACTATCATTAAAATAAAATCAAGTGGAAAGTAATGAAATGTTTATAAATGTATGAAAATATAACCAATTCTGATTCAAAAGGCTAATTTCAAAGAAGGTGCTTGAATTGAAAGGAAGAGAGAAAGGTCCTTTATTAAATTTCTTCATGGTAACGGGCGTACATAATGGTTCATGGGAGGGATTAATGAGATTGAAATGGGTATATCATCACATGAAAAAAAAGGTAGTAATAGGTATGTATAAAAACATACCCAAATAAGAAAAAATGGAAATTAAGAGGCATAACATAAAAGAGGTGCTTGAATAAAATGAAGCGAGGGAGATCCCTTACCTTGAGGGTGTGATTCCAAAAGATTGGTAGGATCTTCTTGAGAGATTGTGGAACCTTTTAAGGATAATAGAGAGTGGAGGGAAGAGTTATGGTGTTCTTTAAGGTTTTTTAGTGAATAATAATGGGATCTTGGGTGGGTTTATATAGGAATTGAGTGGATAATTCTTTATTATTTCTCAAACATAGGTTTTGGACTCTATATAATAAAGTAATCAAAACCAAAAACCTTCTCATGGTTTTTTACCATGGTTTCTAACAAGTATATTGGTTTTAATTATTTTATTAGGTAAAGGGATAAACATATTAAAATATTTCCCTTTGTGATGTGGAAGTGAGTCATGTCCTTAAAATATATTATAGGTTCTTGAGGATTCATAGGATTTATAAAATTAATCAAATAAAATTTCAATAAAATAATCAAAAAAAAGTCCTAAAAATCAATGTAAAATTTCATCTTGGTGGATACATAGGTGTTCTAAGAGGTGTGGAAATAGAAACATCATGGGTAATAGGATCGTATAGTTGTGATCATGAAGGTTTCTAATTAATCATGTTGGGAAAAGGTTCCTAGGGCATAAATGGCAGGGGTGTGGTTGGGGGAAGTACTCTCTCTCTATTGGTACATGTAAACCTTGTACCCAATGATGTCTTCTCTTGGTAGAGTGCTGATCGTATGGGTTACCATGGATGGTGGGGAAGAGGATCCTTGCTTGGTGTGGCTGGCATTTAGTGGACCTGACTACAACGATGGGGTTAAAGTGGTGTAGACTGTTATAATTTTTATTCATAAAATAAGTTAAGAGGTTTTTTGTGGGATCTATTTGGAGGTTTGGATTTATGGGGTGGAGAAACATTTGGTAATCACAAAATCATGGTGAAATCCTTGAGTGATAGTTCCACCTAGAACCCTACACCACAAAGTGGGGGCGGATCAAACCCTTTTGGACAGTGAATTAAATTTACACATTAAGGTTCAAAATAATTCCTATCTTTTATATATTTCTGCCTATTTTCTAACAATCAAAAGGGTTTTACATAATACAAAACCTATAATATGGATTATGAATCCCTTAAAGTGATAAATCATGACATGTTCAAGCTTGACTGCTTTGATGGCAACAACTTCTCTCAATGAAAGGATAAGATAAAGAAACTTCTTATAGTATTGAAGATTTTTTACATCATGGAACCAAATCTTACTCCCATTTTCAATGAAACTGCTCCAAATCCCAAATTCACATTAATTTAATTGACTCAAGTAAAAAATATTCAGTCTATGAGGAATAAATATGAAGATGATCAGGTTTTGGATTGAGGAAATATTTTCAATGCATTATAAAATCATATTTATGACTATTTTTTCCAAATAAAGACTACTTGAGAGATATGGGATTCACTTGAATTCAAGTAAAAAGTTGAGGAAGATGGTACCAATAAATTTCATATTAAAAATTATCTTAACTTCAATATGGTTGATAACAATCTAGTATTGGTTCAAGTTTATGAGCTTCAAGTTATAGAAAACAAGATTTTTCCCTTAAAATTAATATACCATAAACTTTCCAAGTTGCTGAAATTATTGCTAAATTTTCATATATGTGGAAATAATTTAGTAAATCACTCATTAATAAGAGTTATTATATTTCTATGAAACAATTTCAAAATATTTTTCACATTGAAGAATAATCTAGGTTGAGAGACATGGGTATGACTTCACAATTTGATACCAAGGTAAATATTATTGAGGTAAAGGCATTGTTTAACTCTTCCTTACATGTTAAGAAGAAAAGTCAACAATTCAAGAAGAAATAAAATCCTTATAAGAAGAAATGTGAATTATTTTTCTATGGAAAACTAGGGCATTTTGTAAGGTAATGTCGCTATTGAAAGAAAGTTGAAAAACCAGCTGTAAATATGCTGACTGAAGAGAATCTAGTTACGATGATATTAGAATTCAATATGACTTTGATGAAGATGGGGTGGTGTCTTGATTCTGGGGAAACTTTTCATGTGTTCAAGTATCATTTGATGTTAAAAACATTTTATGATAGTACTATCATAAAGGATGTACATAATAGAAATAATTCATGCACTGATGTCACTGGTCAAAGAAGAGTGGAACTAGATTTTACTTATGGAAAGAATTTGACCCTTCTTAATGTGTTGTATGTACCCGAAATTCAAAAGAATTTAGTCTCTTTTGATCTTCTATATAATAAGGGGTTTTTAGTTTCATTCAAATTCAACAAGGTTATCTTGTTTAAGGGAGACATGTTTATGGAGAAGGGATACTCAAATGATGGCATGTGTCAACTACCCATTAATAATATGAATGATTCTTATACTTACTTGATCCAGTCCTCTAATTTATATCATGATAATTTAATGCATGTTAATTATAATTCATTAAAATTAATGAAGAAGTTAAACTAAATTTACTTTGAAAATTAATTTAATAAATGTGAATCATGTGTAGAATATAAAATAGTTAAGAAACCATTTCAAAGTATTAAAAGAAATTCTGATATATTATATTTAGTAAATTCTGATATTTATGAATTAAAGTATTATTCTCATATAGAGGTGTTTAATACTTTATGAATGAGTTTAATAAATTATATGAAGAAAATTGTATAATAAATCAAGTATTTATTCTTATACACCTCAGTAAAATGACTTAGATGAAAGTAAAAATCACATTTTAGTAGAAATAGTAAATTGCATGATTAGTAAATCTAAGTTACCATTAAATTTATGTAGAGAAGATTTATTAGATGCATGTAATATTTATAATAGGATTGTTTCTAGGAAAACTAAGTTACCCCCTTATGAAATTTAGAAAGGTATAAGACCTAATATTTCATATTTTAAAGTGTGGGGGTATTTATCTTACTATAGAGTTCGTAATACTAAAAGAAATAAAATTATACCTCGATAAATTAATGGTGTTTTTTTATATATACAGAAAATAAAAAATCATGTATAATTATTTATTTGGAGGGATAATTTCACTATTGAATCAATGAATTTAGATTTTTTTGAAAATAAATTTTATAAAGATGATGCGGATGATGTTATTCCTCATACCCCTATATCTTGAACTCCATATATTTTTAATAAAATAGTAGAGAATAATGATGATTCTAAATTTAAACCTAAATGGATACAATACATGGTAAGGAGAAACAACTACATCCAAATTTTATTTCTTCTAATTCCATAGTTTTCCTTTTTTAGGGAGATTGAAATAATCATCTTCTGAATAAGTATCCTATGGTATTAACTATAGAAGATGACCCAAAGACTTATAAAGAAGCTATGACTTATAGAGATGTTTCTTTATCAAAATAATCAATTAATTATGAAATGGATTCCATTATGAGGAACAATACTTGCTTCATTATAGATTTACCAAGAGGTTCAAAATCTATTGGTTGTAAATGGGTATTCAGGAAGAATTATATTCCAATGGTAACATTCAATAATTTAAAGTAATATTTGTTGCTAAAGGTTTTGGAAAAAAAAGGATTGATTATTTTGATACTTATGATCCTATAGCTTGGATTTAAGATCCTGTCTTTTTCCAGGTACATCCCTCTTTGAGTTTTTTGTTTAAGAATTGGTGGTCGAGTCTTGTTCGGAGACAGAGATCCTTTGTTGGAGAAAATTACTTAAAGTATGGGTATGTATGTTTTTTTAATTAATGGAGTCGGGATATAAACATGCTAAATGGTTCAAGTGTTACCAAGGGTTCTTGGTAAGTTGAGAATCCTTAGAGGGGGTTTGGGTATTTATAAGGAAACAGGGCTAAAAATTATCTACATGAAATTTTTTAATGTTCACTAAAGGTATATTTATAATTCATGGTTCCTCAATAATCTATAAAGGGGATGTTAGGTAGAATATGAAGGGATCCCCAATGGTAAGTCACATGGGGAGATAAATTTCCACCCCTCCCTCCAAAAGTGTGGGAGAAAGCACCTGGGTAATTTTCTTAAATTATCAGGGAAGTATTTTATGTGTGGTAAAGTAGTCCACCAAGCCCAAAAATATCGAGGTAAGGCATGGGGGTTGGTTATCATAGCATAGGAGGATATGGTCTCAGTTAATGATCTACATACACTACAATGGTTCAAGTGTATGGAGTTTGGACATAATGTGAATCAATACCCCAACTATTGGGACAACAATGAAAATAGGCCCTAGTAGCCTCCCAAATAGAGGGAACAAGGAAAGGAATCTATGATCACTACCATTGAGGTAGATCATGACAAAAATGTGATGTGAGTAATGCATACTCTTTATTATATATCTATAAGTGCCTTATTTGAATTTTTTTAATATCACTCTTTCATATCGCACAATTTTTCTAAGAATTTTGAATCACCACCTCAATCATTGGATGTAAAACTGCCTATAAAAATACCTAGTGGCACAATGATCACATATAATATTTATAAATATCCTTTGATTGAGATTTGTGGGAGGATACATCCTACAGATCAAATTTTTCAACCCATGGTTTAATTTGACGTGATTTTGGGTATGGATTAACTATCCCTGTATAGATCCCATATCAATTTTTGGGAGAAATGGATTTCATTTCATATTCCATATCATTATATTCATAATTATCAATATAATAATGATTTAACCTTGGAATAAAATTCTATAATTTGGGTTCTGATACCCAATAATGAGGAAATATTGACTCAAATGATTGGGGAGGAAGTTAAAATTAATTATATGCCTATTTTATGGGAATATTCTTATGAATTTCCAGATAAAGTTCCTTATTATCCCCTAGAGTGCAATGTTGAGTTTTTAATAAAACCCATACCTATATAGATACCCATATCAAAGAGTCTATATAGAATCTCTCCCCTTTAATTGTAGGAATTAAAAAAGAAAATTAAATATAATTTGGACAAGGTTTTATACACCCTAATGCTTCGTAGTAGGGTGAACCAATCATATTTGTTAAAAATAAGGATGGTTTGATACACCTTTCTGCTTATTATAAAGATAATATTAAAATTATTATCATAATAAGTATCATATACCCTGTATCTATTATTTATTATATCAAATCATAAGAGCTTAATACTTATCAAATATTGACATTCATTATGGATATTATTAGTTAAGGGTTAAAAAGAGGGATATTTCCAAGATAACTTTTTATATGAGGTATAGAAACTATGAATTTATAGTGATGTCTTTTATACATAATAATGATCATGCTATCTTCATGGATCTAATTAATGGAGTTTTTATAGAATACCTTGATCAATTTTTGGTTGTCTTTATAGATGATAAACTTACATACTAATAGGTAAAGGAAGAGAATGTAGATCATTTAGTGATTGTGTATATGTCCTTAATAAAGGCGAAGTTTTTTTCCATATTTAGTAGATATGAATTATAACTATAAAAGGTATCTCATGGGTCATGTAATCACAAGCAAGGTCATATCAATTAATCAATAATAGATAGAAGTTATCAAACAATGGCCCAAAACAATCACTATAACCAAGATCAATAGTCTTCCTAGGTTAATAGGATATTATGGAAACTTTTTGAGAAATTTTTCATGGCTATCAAATCCACTATCCATGTTAACATGAATGAGGGTATTCAATCATAAGGCTCACTAAAACTTGTAAAGGCTATAATCCTATTTGGGTTGTATTCAAACACCTTACAATGTCATCTCAATTTTTTTTTCATCAATAAAGATTCATCCCTTGACCAACTCACTAAGATATACATAAGGGAAGTGGTGAGAATTCATGGATTACCATTATCCATTATCAGGATCTAAGGTTTACCTCAAGTTTCTAGATAAGTCTTAAAAAAGCATTGGATACATAGATGATTTTTAGCACTCAATACCATCCTCTAACAAATGGTTAGTTTGAGAGGATAATTCAAGTGCTAGAGGATATACTGAGATCTTGTATTATGGATCTCTAAGGATATTGGTATCAACAAGTCCCCTCGATACATTTTTACTATAAGAACAGCTTCTATTATATCCTTTAGATGGAACTATATGAGGCTCTGTGTGGTAAGATATATAATACTCTAACATGTTGGGATAAAGTTGGAGAGGGGAAGTTGATATAACCTGATTTTGTAAAAGAAATCCCAGAGAAGGTTAAAACTATTTAAGGGAATATAAAAGTAGCATAAATTCAATAGAAGAGTTGTGAAGATAATCCTTGATGAGATCTTAATTTTGAATTTGGTGACAAGGTGCTCCTTCAAATAGCTCCAAGGAAGTGAGTTATGAGATTTGGGAAGAAAGGGCGGTTGAGGATGCAAATACCAAACCCTTCACATTTTTTGAACTTGGAAGTCATGCAATTAGAATATGATCTCTTATATGAGGAAAAACCATTCAAAACTATAGATCAAAGATAAAAGGTATCATGGAAGAAGACTTATCATTTGTTCAAAGTTAAATAAAGAAATCATAAGTTTGAAGAAGGTATATGAGAACCTGAGGACGTAATGAGAAAAAAGTACCCTCACTTATTTTCTTCCATGTAATGAAATTTCGAGGATGAGATTATTTTTAAGGGGGTAGAATGTAACAACCTAAGTTTTTCCTCTTTAAATAAATATTGTGTTTAATGGATTACTCCACATACAACACTAAAACCAAAAAATATATAAACTATTGTAAGGTAGCCATAAAATTATAAGGTATAAACAATCGTTATAGGATTATGAAATATAAGTAAATAAATATATATATAAATTAGAAAAATAAAATAAAATTCACTTTAATTTTTGACTAAATTATTAAATCTACAAAACTAATAAATCTTTTTTATGATTAAAATGTATTTTATAAAATAGATATTTTTTTAAGTTTAATATATCTATGATTATCATTAAATTAAAGATAATGGTTTATTATTTCCTATAAAAAATTCTAATATTTTATGATTTAATTTAAAAGTAAAATTTATAAATTATAGGATGTGAATTTGAAAAAAACAACCATAGTTTTTTATTTATCAGGATCATATTATCTAATGATAAATTTGTGTAATTTTCTAAAAATACTGTTTTTTATATGAATAGTGAAAAATAGAGTTTTTTATATGTTTTTTGAAAAAAAATTAAATAATTATAGGTTAGAAATTTTTTGAAAACCAATACGGAAATGTGGAATTGGCATCGCCGCATTTCAGTGAAAAAAAACTTATTTTATATATACAAGTTTTTATATTTAAAAATATATATGTTTCTATATTTTGATATATATATATATATATATATATATATATATTGTGTTCATTTTATTTGTTTTAGAATTATTTACATTTATATTTTAAAGTGAAAATGTTATGTTTTTAAGTAATAAATTTTTTGACATGTAAATTAGCTTCTACTTATTATATTTATGATTTTGTTTATTTTCAATTACGTTTTATATATTGATCCAATTTATAAAATATCATTTATATTGTATTTATATTTTATAAGTTATATGCCTTCAAAGTCACCTACATTAAACATAATAATTTTTGAATTTTTTGGATATGAAAGTATATAAATAATAAAGTATAAATTCAATCTAAATGAAAAATTGAAACAGTTACTAAAAATATAAAAAATAATTCAAAATAAAAAAAACATTTCATAAAAACAAATAATGAAAAATAATTTTTGTGGAACGATATATTGTTGTTTTAAACCATTACATTTTTATTTATAATCTTTTTTTACATTCCTGTCATTTTCAATTATTTATTATATTTATGAAAAAAAAATTATTTTCAAAAAAAGTGGATTTTTATGCTATGTTTTAATTTTTATTTAGATTTTTTTTATAGTTTATATTTTATAAGAATTTAAAGTTACCTACTTGAAATTTAATAATTTTTCCTATGTTTCAAGTAGTCGACTTTAAAATCTTATAAAATATAAACTATAACTAAAATATAAATGAAAATTGAAATAGTTGATAAACATGTAAAAATGGTTGATAGTAAAAATAATTTCATTATTTTAATATACAATAAATCATATAGAGGATGGAATACATTTTTGTTTCAAATACTTTAAGTTAACAGAAAATATATCCATGAATGAGTACAATCACTCTCTATGGTGAGGTCCCATCCCACAATATTGTGTGTGAATAGGATACTAGTATCAAGATTGATGACCTCTGTGCTAGGGGGGATTATGATGACCTGGAAAGGGATCTTCCACAGGTGCTGGAACCTCAACAGTCAAATTCTCTACCTATGTATCAATGGGAGGAGGTTTCAGCTGGATGTCGTCATGCATACTCAATCCTTCTACCACTACGTGAGTAAAAGGACCTGTCATCATCTCCTGGGGGAACCATATAGCCTATGAAGTCTCTAGCATGAAAGTTGGGGGAATAGGAAATGACCCTTGATAGAAGCTTAGATAAGATATACCTAGAGAAAAATGTGGATATCCTGACAACACAAATAAATCCCATGACTACTGATGCACATCCCTAATAAGATGAGGCTATACTTCTAAAGGGATAACCTATGTCTGTGGAATAGGTGAGTCCTCACATGAAACATGATGTGGTCTACGTCATCATCATCGTGGCTCCTCGGTATTAGCAGCTATTGGAGGAGGTTCCTGAGTAGGAACCTCCACTCCCTAGGAAGGAACATCATCTCCCTGTAGTGGATGATTGAAGATACTATCATGAACCACATGATAAGCTAGAATTGTCCCCTGTGCTGCATCATGGATTACCGTCAGGCTAGAAACCTCCTCCTCCTATGGACTAGATATACAAATAATCTATTATAGTTAAGTATGTTGTAAAGAGATTCAAAATGATTTAGAAAATAGTATAATAAAAAACTAATGGAAGCTTATTGACTTACCAGATCCCGAATCCCTCTATCGTGTGGAGTAAGATACAGTAAAAACTTCAGTATATACCATGGTTCATACTCAAGATGCTTTGATAGAGGTAATTACATCATACACACACCCACAATATGAAACGACGCTTGTCTATCCCATAGTTCGAGATACTCGACATGTCTTCAGTGCTAGTTAATATCTTGCCTCCCTATCAGCTTCATGGAATGAAGTGTTAGTGACTGTATCAATGCAAATGGAATACTCTAAATATATCCAAACTGGAACATGAATTTATCAGTTTGGTTCCACTCAATAATATGAAAGTGAATGAGAGGAACTATAGTCATCACATCATGAATTACAACAGTGCGGTATGTGGTAAACTAGTATAATAAAACCCAATATAAAATCCATGTAATCTAAAATGACATGTGATATTTTTTAAAAAAAATTACTAAAAACTAAAAATGATGATACTATGAAATTGGTTGGTCAATGAAAGACTGTATATACTTACATAGGTGGGTAGTAGATTATCCAACACGAGATAGTATGCACCCAAATTGTGTCTTGGATCCCTGATGAAGTGGTGTTCCTGACTCCACCTATAAAATACAACATTAAAAGTGTAAATAATAAGAAATTAAATTCAATAACTCCTACTGGCATCATAACCCAATAGAGATGAGTAATCATATCAGCGTCCACGTATAGCATCACGCAGTACGTCTATATACAGCTCCTGACCAACAATAATAGGGGAGAGGAGAGGGATGTGCTCTTATTACTACATATGAAAAAGGATGACAAATCCCCTGAGATCAATGTGATCTAAGAGGTATGTTGTGCATAAGGCTCTGTATGTGTATGTCAAGCATGAAGATCCCCAGTTATATCTCTTGAACTAATAAAAATCCTCTAGTAGGCCCACATAAATCATGTGTACATTCATATTGTAGTGTTCAGTACACAATTTCCCTCTAATGATCCATAAGATATATTCATGAGCATGATGCATGATAGTCTAATCATCAACATCAGTGGGTAATTGTGCAAAGAGCATCTCAATCCACCTCATAGATATCGATACACCGTTTATAGAATCATTATAGGCTGAAGTGTCGACACCTAGAAATCTCTATACAAGATCAGGAAAATATCCATGGGTGAGTCCTATAATTACATCCCCCTAGATAGGAAGACCAAGTAGTACTACCAAATACTCAAGGATGATGGTCATATATCCCTCAGGAAAGTGGAATGTGCGTGTCTCTGGTATCCATATCTCGATGAGAGAATCAAGTAGGTGATGATCAAAAAATGTAAAATTAGATACTGTAATTCCATAGAAGCCAGTACGACATAGGTATGGTATAATAGTGGCTGGAGGTGGAATGTGATGATAATGGTGTGCTCGATTCACCTTGGTTTGTCAAACCTTACGGACCGATGTCACGTTGTGTGAAACATGCCTATACTGCTCAGTGAGTAGCATAGTATCCTCCATTTGTACATAAAAAATGACATAAGACTTAAGTTTAAGATGTAAATATAACTTTATGGCTAGTAGAATGTTATGACTGGTATATTGTATTACATAACATGTTAATTCCCATTTTTTATGAATTTTTTATTTCCAAAAGAAAGGTTCATGTCTTCGGGTTTCTCAAATAATATTTATAAAGTGTTTTTAGATATGTTTTTACCATGGAAAGGGTGTTTTGTAAGATATGGTTTTATATATTTGTATATATAAACAATTTTTCTTCATTATCTAAAAGTTTATTAGAAAATAAGTCACAGAATTTTTTTTAAAGTGAGTTAAAGAGAATAGAAATCATCAAATAAATTTTTTTATCCATGATAAAATGATAATTATGATAATATAAAGTGAAATGGACAAGAATAAACCCATTAAATAACACAATAATTCTTTACAATAGAAAAGGAATACATTGACATTTTTCAATAGAATAGAGTTTGGATGAGATGATCCTAACTTCAAAAGTGAAGTAAAATCTAGATTCTTTCAAGTGGTAGATTAATAACATCTTTTAAAGGGATGTACTTAACTTTTTAATTTTCAAAATATTCTAACCTTTTAATGACATATTCACCATATGCGGAGGCCTATCATTAAAAGGTTGGAAGCTTTTGAAAATTCAAAATTTAAGTACATCCCTTTGGAAGATGTTATTAAGCTACCACTTGAAAATAAGCTAGATTTTACTTCACTTATTAAGTCAGACTCATCTCATCCAAACTCTGTTCTATTGAAACATTACAAGGTCTTTCTTGTCTGTTGTAAAGAATTCATGTGTTATTTAATTGGGTTGTTGTTTTCCATTTCACTTTATATGATCATAATTGTCATTTTATCATGGATAAATAAATTTATTTTGTGTTTTATCTTCTTTTTACCTCACTTTCCAAAACATTTTATGAATTATTTTCTAATAAAATTTTAGATAACTAAGACAAAAAAAATTATAACCCAACACAACCTTATTTTGACTTTAACTAATAAGTTATATCTCAAATGGTGTGCTTTGTAATTTATGTATTATTTATCATGTGATGGTTTTTTTCATGATTATTTGATCACATCCTTGATTTATGGTTTATCCATGGATAGTTTTATTATGATTTCATGAAACCTCACATGTACTTTTCATATTCCTTGTAATGTGAATATAAAAGTCTTATTGTTATTTAATAGTAAAAGTATTTGGAAATGTCATAAAATTATGCAAAATGAAGTATCTTATATTAACACTGTATAATTAATAATATGAAAAGATCACATTGGAGACAATACATCATTATAGATGAGGGTGTGAAATCGATCTAGTAATGTTAGGGAATCATTTACTATTATGACCTTCTTGATTACATATATTTCATCTCAAACATTTCCCTTGTTCTTGAGGCTAATACATCTCATTCTATATAATGTTGGACTATGGTATCCCTCATTGATGCAACCTATTGATGGCAGGTATCAATATCATCTAGTTTTTGGGCATTGGTAAATATCCAAACTCCCCAATAGGCATCCATGGTGCATCATAACAGTTAGAAATGGTATCTAGCTAGTACACTAGATCAATATATTCTTCCCATGATATGTTCACAGAAGCACATGTTGTGATGACATTTTCACATGGAAACTGTAATGTCTGGAAGTTTCCACATTGATAATGTCTTACTTCTATTAATACCACCATTTTTTTCCGCTTCTATTTATGATGGGGTCTGAATACTCTTGAACTTCAAATCGAGAGTCTTCTTAGTAGAAAAGGAACACTAAATGAGTAGAAGTTTCTTCAATGTTATTTTCAATCTCTCATTGAAATTGTATTTTGTACCTTAACCCCTACTAAATCCTATTTGAGGCTTGTTTTTTTCTATCAATGAAGTACTTTACACAACGATAAAATGTATCCTAAACTATGTTAGTTATAGGTAACTTTTGAAGACCCTTAAAGAAACCATTAATGCACTCTACACTTTTTTTGGTCATGTGTATGTACATCTTCCCCTCATCATATTCCAATGTCTATTTTTATTTTGGAGTCCACATCATATAATCATAAAATACTTTATTTTCCTTGTGGATTTATTTGAAATTTTATTCAAACATTCATTGATCTGGCTCATATGATACACTTAAGTGATCATATTTCATATAAATTAATTTTATCTTTATGTTAAAATAGTAAAAAATAATAAAGACATTGCATACCAAGCCTTGTGATTGCATTCTCTATAGGTTCATTATGGAATTATTTTCACACATTGCTCGTAATGTGTCTGATGCAGTACCGATGCTATAAATTTGGGGTTCTCCATGTATCAAGATCTGCATTGATTTTCTCATTAATTTCCCAATGTAGATCAGATATCAAACAGACAAACCAGGTGTAAAATAAGGTATGAATCATCTAAGTCATGGGAGTAATAAATCATGTGTGTAGTTAATCATATTTATCATCCAGTTTGTTATATTTCATTCTATTTTTATTCTATGTTAATCCAAAGTTAATCAATAGCTAATCATTAATTAATCATTACTTAGTAATTCTTTAATCATTAGTTAATCATTTGTTAATCATTAGTTAATCATTCTTTAATAATTATTTAATCATTAGTTAATCATTAGTTAATCATTATTTAATCATTATTTAATCATTAGTTAACCAATCTTTAATGATCAGTTAATCATTATTTAATCATTAATAAATAATTTTTTAACAATTATTTAATCATTAGTTAATCATTATTTAATCATTGGTTAATCATTAGTTAGTCATTCTTTAATAATTTTTTTATCATTAGTTAATCATTCTTTAATCATTAGTTAATCATTGGTTAATCAATCTTTAATCATTATTTAATCATTCTTTAATCATAGTTAATTATTAGTTAATCATTATTTAATCATTAGTTAATCATTAGATGATCATTATTTAATCATTAGTTAGTCATTAGTTAATTATTTTTTAATCATTAGTTAATCATTTTTTAATCATTTTTTAATCATTACTTAATCATTAGTTAATCATTAGTCAATCATTATTGAATCATTATTTAATCATTAGTTAATCAATCTTTAATCAATTGTTAATCATTAGTCAATCATTAGTTAATAATTATTTAATCATTATTTAATCAATAGTTAATCAATAGTTAATTATTCTTTAATCATTTTTTAATCATTATTTAATCATTCGTTAATCATTAGTTAATCATTAGTTAATCAATATTTAATCATTAGTTAATTATTAGTTAATTGTTAGAAAATCATTAGTTAATCATTAGTTAATCAATATTTAATCATTAGTTAATCGTTATTTAATTAGTAGTTAATCATTAGTTAATTGTTATTTAATCACCAGTTAATCATTATTTAATAATTACTTAATCATTAGTTAATCATTAATTAATCATTCTATAATCATTAGTTAATCATTAGTTAATCATTCTTTAATCATTAGTTAATCATTATTTAATCATTGGTTAATCAGTAGTTAATATTTATTTAATCATTATTTAATCATTAGTTAATCACTTGTTAATCATGAGTTAATCATTATTTAATCATTAGTTAATCATTATTTAATCATTCTTAATCATTTTTTAATCATTTTTTAATCATTAGTTAATCATTATTTAATCATTATTTAATTATTCTTTAATCATTATTTAATCATTAGTTTAGTAATATTTAATCATTTGTTAATCATTCTTTAATCATTAGTTAATCATTAGTTAATCATTAGTTAATCATTAGTTAATCAGTGGTTAATTAATCTTTAATTAGTTATTAATCATTCTTTATTAATTAGTTAATCATTCTTTAATAATTAGTTAATCATTCTTTAATTATTAGTTAATCATTATTTACATATTAGTTAATCAATATTTAATCATTATTTAATCATTCTTTAATCATTAGTTAATCAATATTTAATCATTAGTTAATCATTCTTTGATCATTAGTTAATCATTCTGATAGCCCTACGGGTGTCGTTAATTCCCGCTGAGTTACTGAATTTAGTAATTTAAAACACGAAATAAAAAATCAATAAACTATAGTGTAGTATAGGATTTGAAAATCTGAGGTCGAACCCACAGAGATAGGGTTGGAGAAAATATTAATTAAATAATATAAACCTAAACTAATTACAATTTGTAGAAATAAAATTTAAGCTATCGAGCATTTGATTTATGAAAGAGATGGGGAGAAGAAAATATAAAAACAAGTGCTAGGAATTAATGAATCCATGTTCATAGAATGATAAGGTATGAAATAATTCATTATCAATCATTCAGTCATCGTAATCGGGTCCTAGCGAGTTCAATGGTCGTGATAAACGCACTCCATCCCAAACTCACCTTTTTTCATGGTTAGGTACTTCGGATTTTAAATAATGGGTAACCCTAAACCTCATTTAAACATAGGGAAGAAATAAACCCAATGGTCATGGTGGAATTATATACCCTAGATCACATATTAAACAAATGAATTCAATCAATCTTTGTAATGGTCATGCACAAAGAAATAAATAAATAAACCCAATCCCTAACCCCACTCATAATGGTCGTGCAAGAAGAAATCAGGAAAATTATAGAATTAATGAAAAAATATGAAATCCAAAAATTAATTGCATTAAAATATAAAATACCTCATACATTTAATTACCCTTCATCACGCACACCTCAGCATGAATAAATTACCCTCCCATGCTAACCATGAGCGGGTGTAGAAAAATAAATAAATAAAAATCCTAAAGAATTTGGTGGCAACAGCAGGTGCACCTTCGTCCAGCAGGTGTCCCTCATTGAGCTCCCACCGTTATTGTTTCAAATGGTTCGGCCAAGTGGCTCTATTTATAGGTGCTAGATGGGATCTGCTCGAGGCCATTCATGACGTGTAATTCGATTACATATTGTGTAATCTAGATCTAAAGTACCCTTCGTGATTTTTGACCATGTTTGACCAAGTCGTGTTTATTTTTCAGCATATATTTAATTATATGAAGTGTAAAGGAGTTTCACGTCATGTAATCCCTCAAAATTTAGGTACTACAAATCTTGGAAAAATATTCTCCAACATCTTCTCCCAAAAAAATGTCACATCGTGTAATGGAGTTACACGGCGTGTAATTGTGTTTCACAACATGAATGGAAGTCACAACTTGTTCTGACAGTAGTGCTTCACTTGGAAAAGTTGCGGTGTGTAAATGAGTTACATGTCGTGTAATCACTTTTGCTCCGTTTTTTCAGCTTCAATCTTCCTCAAAAATCAAATTTCACACTACTTCACTTCGCTCGCAGTGCAAAGTGTCTTTAAGATTATATTTACATCCCTTTTCATTACTTTTCCAAATATTCATTGAATACTATTATAAATAATAAAACAAGTTAAATCTCTCACAAATTGGAAAGAATATTCATTTAAATACATAATTCAATACATAAAACACTCTAAAATATATGCATGAAATACACTTATCACATTCATTAATCATTCTTTTTTAATTATCTAATAATTATTTAAACATTACATAATACGTAATTAATTATTCCTTAATCATTAGTTAATCATATGGTATTCATTAGTTAATAATTAGTATCAAATCATTATGTAATCATTATTTAATCCTAAGTTATTCATTAGTTAATTTATAGTTAATCATTACTAATAATAACGATTATTTCTAAACTATATCTAATTAACTAAATTAGTAAATAAATAACATATTTAAAACTAACTAAAAAATAATAAATAAATAACTTTAAAATAAATAATAAAAAATACCTCTAAATGATGATTCGTAAAAATCAGCACTCTTTTCAGACTACTGAAACCACCATGCACAAAATAAAAACCATCGGGCTTATTATAGAGAGAGGGGGGAACTTAGATAGATGAAGGGATTTTGGTGTGTGGATGGTGGTTCCTTTTTATAGGCACTTCAAGGAAAGGCAGCACTAGCGTTGCCGCCTTTTACCTTTATTTACGCGAAAGGTGACATATCAGGAGCTGACTTTCACTCTACATTAGGTGAAAGGCATTAGCACCCATGTCGCCTTTTCCATTTCATCAATTTATATCAATGAGAGGTAAAGGCATTATTGGCTATGACACCTTTTAATTTATAGTAAATTCGGCAGGACCTATGCCACCTTTCCGCGGTAATTTTTAAAAAAAAAATCTAACCTAGAATTATTATAAAAAAATCAAAAATGTATAAAAAACTCATGAAAAATACCATTTTTACAAATAACATGAATTTTATGACATTATTAGTATATAACTAATAATTGGAAATTTTTTAAACATTTTTCTAAGAACAAATATGTATTTGATAAGTGAATTTATAATTTTAATTTTTTTTTAATTTATAAACCCATATTTGTCATTTTAGAATTTATGTTAAATATTTAAAAAAATCATTTGTAATGCATTATAAATTTATAGTTTTAAAATTAACTTGTATCACTTTTAAAATTTGAATAATAAAATGGATTTCAAATTTTGAATCATTAGGTTCAAATTATATAATATGTACTATATTATTTTTGGACATGAATGATAAATTATCGAGATAAAAACTATTTATCGTGATGAAAACTAAAATACTAAAAATGAGTAACCTTAGAGATAAAGGTTCTAACATGTTTAAAAAATATTTCTAATTGATAGGTGGAGGGTTTTATCAATATTATCTCCCTTAATCTATATTATTTATTTTTTTGGAGCAACTTCCCTCAAGAGTGACTTCCCATTATTAAAACATTTTGGGTATTTACAACTTCCCTCAAGAGTGACTTCCCTCTTTACAGATAAGAATATAGATGTTCAGGAGTTTTAGGGATGAGTAGTTCTGACTTCTATATCTATTATACCCATACTTTTGGACTGAATCAAGACCGACCAGTTATCTAGTTCAGAGGGATTATTTCTGAGAGACAACTGATATAGTGGGGAGACATCATCAAGATGGTCTCTTAGCAGTGTAAATTCTCTTATTTTTTATGGCCTAGTATGGGTTCCTATGAGATTTCATGAGGAGCTAATGAAATAGTTTCATACATCTAGATGGGAAGTAAATTCAGGTTTGAAAAGATGTATCATGATCTCTATAGACAGTACTGGTGGTCTAGAATGAAAAAGGAGGTAGCAAGATTTGGGGCGAGATGTTTCACTTGTTAGTAGGTGAAAGTCAAGAATCCAAGGACAGATAATCTTGTGCAACCTTTTCCCATTCTTGAGTGGAAATGAGATGATGTCACTATGGATTTTGTCATAGTATTACCCAGAATTACCCAGAAGAATGATGTTTTATGGGTGATTGTGGATTGACTGACGAAGGTAAACCACTTATTTCCTATTAGGGAGACCTCCATAGTTGATGATCTAGATAGTATTTACATGTGAAAGGTAGTTTGGTTTCACAGTGTTCTAAGGATTTTCATTTCAGAAAGAGACTCTCATTTCACAGCACAGTTCTGGAAAGGTCTTCATAAGGCTCTCAGATCACATATTCTTTTGAGTACAACCTATCATCCTTAGACTGATAGTCAATCTGGGAAAACTATTTAGGTTTTGGAGGATATTTTATGATCATGTGTTATGTATTTTGATGGTTTGTTGGATCATCATATGGAACTCATGGAGTTTTCATATAATAATAGCTTTAGGAATCCATCCATATGTAACCTTTTGAGGCCTTTTAAGGTAGTTCGTGACGTTCACCTCTTTGTTGGTTGGTGGTAAGTGAGTCAATGCTTGTTGGGCCTAGTCTCATGTAGGAGACATCTGAGAAGGTTCATTTGATCAGGCAGCGGTTGGTGACCATACAGAGCTATCAAAAATCGTATGTTGACCATCATATATGACCTTTAGAGTTCAAGGTTAGTCATCGTGTTTTCCTTCAGGTGTCATATTGATTAGTGAAATGTTGTATCAGGAAACAGGGGAAGTTAATGACCAAGCTTTTTGGGTTGTTTGAGATATTGGATAGGGTCAGTCTAGTGGCGTACCGTTTATCCCTTCCGTAGTGTTGTAGTTCCATGCACAACATTTTTCACATTTCACAGATTCAGAGATATCATTCAAACTCTTCGCTTGTGATGGGTGTAGCATACATTGAGTTTAGTGTTAATGCATCATTTTAGGAGCATCTGATATGGATTTTGGAACATAGTGAGAAGTATCTCTGGGGTCAGGCGAATCCTTTGGTTATAGTGCAGTGGCAGCATAGGCATGTTCAAGAGGAGAATTGAGAGAGGAAGTCTAATATACAAGCATAGTGTCTAGACTTGTTCATAGAGACCCCACAATGATGCTTGTAGTAGCTTGGGGATGAGATGTTATATGGTTCGTAGGTTGTAATATCCCATATTTTTTCAGGTATGTTCCTATTTGAGTTTTTTGTTTGAGCCTTGGTGGTTGAGTCTTGTTCAGAGATGAAGAGCCTTTGTTGGGGAAAATAATTTAATGTATGGGGATGTATGTTGTTTGAATTAATGGAGTCTATATATAAACATGGTAAATGGGTCAAGTGTTGCCAATGGTTCTTGTTAAGTTGAGCAGCCTTAAATGGGGTTTGGGTTTTTATAAGAAAATAGGGTTGAAAACTATTTGTAGTACATTTGCATGTCGTGTAAAAGGGTTATACGATGTGTAAAAGCCACCAGACTCATGTCACGAACTGATTCATGATGTGAAGTGGTTGAACATCATGAACCAATTGCACATCGTGCAATGTTAGGGTGAATTAAATATTCATCCAAGGTAACATTTTTTTTGGCATATCCCTCTAAAAATAAATAAATGATGTGTAACTGAATTACACACCATGTAATTTTACGAGTAGGTTTTTAAAAAGTGTCGTGCATGATATTGATCTAATATTATCGTGTGAAGCTTCTTTATCTCGACCCTAGGGAAGTTTCCATGTGATTTTAGAGTGTCTCTCTTGATTTTGAACATCTTGATCATGCATCTGATCCCTATTAAGTGGTTTTGGTTAGGTTTCCCTCCTCTATCCTTATTCTACATCCATTGTGGTGTAACCTCTTGACTGTGGTCATTATTGGTTTTGATCTTGATCAGTTATGATCTATGATCCTTCTTGCAATCATTTGTGTCATATTCTTCATTGCCATTCGTCATCGGAATCATTGGTTGATCATCAATTAAATGTAGGGGGTTTAAACCTTAACCCTATATTTGATAATTGTCAAGTATGTGCAATATTGAAATTTCACCAACATGTTATATGCCTAAATAAATTAAATTATGAAATGGATTATTCCTTGGAGTCCCTTTATATACAATTGACTTTTGATCTAGCTTGTGGATACCGTTAGGGTGAGATAACCCTTGTTCATAAAGGAATTTATTAATGACTTAAAGTTTGTTTATCATGAAATGGATTTTTGGTGATTGTTTGATATAGATTCACCTTGGATTGGCTTGTTTATTGAGATAATTGATATGTCATTGGTAATGACCAATTGATAACTAAAATGTGTAATTGAAAGATAAATGGTAATTTTCATAATTAACCATTGAGACTTGTGATGTGATATTGTGATATCCTTATTTTTATGACATGTGTTGTGATTTCTATGTTGTAATGATTATATGGGGTGTTTCCCTAGTTTACATGTTGAAATGCTTATATGGGTTGTTGGCCCATTTTACATGCTTGAATGCTTATATATTAGGCTTGGTCCTGAGACATGCTGAAATTCTTATATATCATTCTTGTCCCTAAGACATGTTGAATACTTATATATCGGGCTTGGCCTTATCACATTCATAAATGCCTATATACTAGGCCCAACCCTCATTGATTTCTGAAATGCTTATATAATAGGTTTGACCCGAATTTTCCTAAAAATTTATACCTTGGTTATAAGGTTATGGTTTTCATGGTCATAGGGAATGTTCATAGACATTTCGGCATGATGTTGATGCAGGTTATGTTTTACCATAGTTATATGGTTTTGGTTGGAATGGTTTTGAGACATGCTCATAGATATCTCGATGTGGTGATAAATTAGGTTGATGTGGTATTAATTTAATTGTTTAATTAATTAATACACTTGTTTACTGCATTTTTTCATACACTTATTATCAGACTGGTTATGCTTAGACACAGTGGTGTCAACCTACTAAATTATACTCACACTATATTTAGGCTGCCATTTGGTACCTGATAAGATTATATGGATATATGAATGTACAAGGGCAAAGGACCTTGTTGTTTATTGTTTTATTTTTGGATGAGCTAGAGTTTGGATATGGGACCGACATGGGGTTCGGGACCGTAGACTTTCGATTATTTATTTGAGACTACTATTCTTTTACCTTTATTGCATCTAGAATGAAATTTAGTTACATTCCATCACATGATTATATCATTCCTTTATTATTTATTAGATTGTTCGGTTGGATTTTAATGTTGGTTTTCTGCTATATTGTATTGTTTCCATTATTTCTGCACTATGATAATTATTCATTTATTTATATTTATTATTTTTATTGTGTTGTAAATCTGTAACTAGGGGTTATAGTCTCCCTACTATACTTATCACACCCCCACTGCTAGTCGAAAACATTTGGCATATGGGGAGGCGCGCTTGAGGTCTTGTAACCAACTTGTTTCAGCCAAGTGAGAGAGTGTCAGATCAGGGGACTGCATATTGCATTATTTCAATAAGGATTTTATTTTTTCACTATTGGAAAAAATTCTATACCAATGTTATAGAACCATTGGTATAGCCCCTCAAACCATAGGTATATCCTATACCAATGGTTTGAGGTACTGTTGGGTGATTCGTCACTAGTATAGACATATACTAACGGTTTGTCCAAACCGTTGGTATAGGAAATTTCAATGGAAAGATATATACCAATAGTTTGGTCAAACCATTGGTATATGTTTCTATAAAAAAATACATATACCAATGGTTTGTGTCAAGTCATTGGTATAGAGGACTTATACAAATGGTTTACCCAAACCATTGGTATAAGTGGCATATACCAACGGTTTACCCAAATCATTGGTATAATTGTCTATAAACAATACCTATACCAATGTTTTATGTCAAACCATTGGTATAGGTGTCCAAAAACAATACTTATACCAACGATTTTGGTCAAACTATTGGTATAGGGGCCATATGGTAGACCTATACCAATGATTTTTCCAAACCATTCATATAGGAGTCCAAAAAAATACTTATACCAATGGTTTAGTCAAACTGTTGGTATAGGTACCATATACCATACCTATACCAATGGTTTTTCAAATTGTTGGTATAGAACCATCGGTATGGATCATATTTCTACTAGTTTTTAGCTTTGATAAATCATTTGTATGTCAATAAAATGGATGTTAAAACTGATATTTTAAATGGATATTTAAATGAATATATTT
The DNA here is from genome assembly GCA_963277665.1 of Viscum album. Classification (NCBI taxonomy): domain Eukaryota; kingdom Viridiplantae; phylum Streptophyta; class Magnoliopsida; order Santalales; family Viscaceae; genus Viscum; species Viscum album. The sequence continues at coordinate 1,571,789,153 of OY728164.1, forward strand.
AAATGGAATAACCATAAGGGTTTTTTTTACTAAGTAATGAAAAGAAAGTATGTAAACTAGTTAAATATCGTTATTTCCTTAAATATGTTCTAGAGAAATGAAATGATAAATTTGATTCTATTATTTTATCTAATGGTTTTTTATATAACAATGCACATAAATTTGTTTATTCAAAGTTTAAAAAAGAATATGGAGATATTGTGTGTATATATATATATATGATATGTTAATTTTTGGAACCAATATGATTGTAGTAAATGAGAAAAAGAATTATTTATCCTCTATGTTTAAAATGAAAGATCTTGGAATAGTTGATACTATTCTAGGTATTAATGTTAGAAAACATAGTGGCGATTATTATTTGAGTCAGTCTCATTACGTAGAAAAAATGTTAAATAAATTTGATCATCTTGACTTCAAGGATGCTAACACTCTATTTGATTCTAGTGTTAAAATATTTATAAATACAGGCAGAGTCATAGCACAACTTCAGTTTGCGAGTGCAATTGGTTATTTAATGTATGCAATGCATTATACTAGACCTGATATTACTTTTTAGGTTTGTAAAATGAGTACGTATACTAGTAATCACGGTGTGGATCATTAGATATGTATATTTTGATTCTTTAAATACTTGAGAAAGACCAAATATTTAATTTTATATTATACTGATTATTTGGATGTATTAGAAGGATACATTGATGCAAGTTAGATTACTAGTATTGGTGATAATCAATCCATGTCTGGATGTTTTTTTACTCTTTGAGGTTCTATTATTTCTTGTGTGATTAAGAAACAAACAAGTATTTCACATTTTATCATGGATTCATATTTTATATCCTTAGTGTCATGTGGAAAGGAAGTTGAATGGATTATAAATATATTATTGGATATTAGATTGTGGCCTATTTTGATGCCTCCTATATCTATCAGTTGAGATAGTGAAAAAACTTCATCAAGTTCATATAGTTGAATGTACAATGGAAAGTCTGGACATATAATTTTGAGACATGATTATGTGCGACAATTGTTACAAGATGGTACCATAAAAATTGTCTATGTTAAATTGTGTAAAAACCTAGTGGATTTATTTACAAAATATCTACTGAGAGAGATGATAATAAAATCACACCATGTAATTTGGGAGCTTTTAGAATTTCCATGAGAATGGAATTTATTCTCTTAAATAATGGAGTTTGACATGACAATAAAAATTATTTACTTTGTATTCCATGAGAAATACATTTATTCATGTTTTCAAAAAAATGAAAATGCATGGAAAGGTAACCCACATGTTTTGTTGGTTTTTTTTCACTCTCTACAATATCTTATAGAAAATTTTCTTATACATTTTTAAAAAATAAAAACAAGAAATATTTTCTAAAACCAAACACAATTAACACTCAAAATTGATGATTAATGTTGATTTCGTCTCTACAAACACTAGAGGGTGATACTGATGTCTAATTGACTTTGGCTTCCATTCTCCTTCAAGGAGCTAATGAAAATGAAGCAATTGCATTTTTTTAACCTCAAAAAGGTTCAGGTACTTTATATTATTGTTATTTTTCCCTTGGATTATATACAAATATAATTTTGTTTTTCAACTTGTCTTGTGTAAATATTTTTAGAATATGTTTCTAATCCCAATCACAATGGTTCCCCACCATGGTGGCTTGATGGTGAATTTAGGCTATCGATTTCCAAAATTTATTTAGCTAAACAGCAGGTCGAGGACTTCGTTGATGCAATCTTTATCCCTCTTCATGATTCTTTGTTTTTGAAACTAATAGGCATAAGGTAAGTTGTATTTTCCCATTATATATTTTTTGTGTGTTTGTGTGATGTCAATTATTTATTCTTTATTATTTCCATAGTTTTTTCATTTTTACATCTACTTGTTTCTTTAAATTTTTATTAATTAACGATGTCTGGTTATATTTTTTAGGAGTTTCTTGGGGTGGTTTGAGATATTTCTTGTGTGAAAATTTTATCAAGGAAACATTTTTTATGCACTTTGATGGTTTAAATTTTAGTTTGTTGTTATCCTATTTTTTAGTTGTGTATTATATTTTATGATTGGATGAGGCTTGTAGGTTGAGCTTAAGGGGGGGTAGAGTCTTCTCCATACCTTTTAGAACTGTGTTGTACTTTTATTTGATTTATTATAAGCTAGAAAGTAATTTCTTGATGCATTTTCATTATTAATGTGATTTCCTCTTCTGAGAAACTCTTTTTCATCTGTTATTTATCTGACAAATTTGATATATAATTTTTTTTTATGCATATATATTATTCTATCACATTATGTTATTTTTTTCTCATTGTACATTCTTTTAGTGAATATTGAGAAAGAAATAAGAACTCCAATAAGCAATCTGATTGAAGGAGACAAGATATTTAGTAACCATAATCATAAGGATTATTTATTTCCCATCAAACCACTTGCTACTCAATCAGATTTTTGAGTATAACATCTTATAATGTTTTGTCTTTAAACCATATGACATAATGTTTTTTAGTATATGCACATGTTATTTATAGAAAATCGAAGCTTTAGCTGTTGGAGTAGAGTGGCTAAGTAATGATTCTGATGAGGAACCCTTGGTATGGAAATTTTATACACAATTAATTAGTATTTACTTTATTGATGTTTTTAGCTCTGAACCTACCAACCTTTTCATGATATTTCTCTACGGTAAGAACTAAGAAAATATCCCTTTATTAATATTTTTAAGGATGAGGAGCATTAACATATCATCATTGATTTAAGTTTCATCCCTTTATTAACTTTACATATACTAATGTTATCTCTTATCAAAAAATAAAAAATAAATAAATAATCACCATTGTTATATCTGTAACTGCAGCTTCTAGTTCCCTTATTACTTTCTTATGAATGGTGATAGTTCATAATCATTAATTTTATCTTTTGTATTTGATGGAAGATTTGGGTTCTATTTAATAACACTTACTAAAAGTCACTTTTAGAACTTTTCACTGATGATAATCAGTTTAAAAAAGTGGTGTATGTTCTGTTTCTGGAAACACTTGGACGTTGTTTCAAAACTGATTATATCACTTATCTCTTATGATAAGCATATTGAAATAGTTTTTTTAATTTGTTCTACTTCTGAAAAAAAACACTTATATCCAAATTCTAAAATAAAAATTCTTAAATAAGTGTAAGTAAATCAATTTTTCAATAAGAAATATAGAAACAATTATACAAAAGCACTTATCGTAAGTGTGATAAGTATTTTAGTGAGTTTTTTTCCTGAAAGAAAATTTTAGTTTAAAATCATAATTGTTTGATAATAAAACATAAAGTATACCATATATGATATTTCAGGATGAGAATAACAATGGAGTAATAGAAAATATTTGGTGCAAAAAACCATATAGTTCTCATTATTACTGTATTAACTTGATATGTCCTCAGCATACTCATAGATCATAGTCACTGTTAAACTTGTTCTACCCCGTAGTGTTCAAGATCAGAATTCGGGTCTATATATTTTAATCTTTATATACCTCTTACACCTTCATTTCATATTCATTATAGTCTGATAAGCCCTTTACCTCTAAGAAATAATCCTCTTGTCCAAAAACCGTGTTCCCTTATGGGGAGGGAACCCATCATTCAACATAGTTGTATGACCCAAAAACACTGCTCCTTACAAATTCATTTGCTTCCTTGAAACGTAGTCCTGGTAAAAACATCCCATCAATATTCTCTTTCCCAAGACCTATAATTTCATGGTATTTATCACCGAACAGGAAAAAAATTAAATATTGGAACCACACATTGTCCCGATCAGGATGCATCCATCATTGCGAATTTCATGTTATTAGTTCTTCTAGCCTCTATTCTAGCAGTACTGATATGCTATGAAACCTAGTTTGCAGGAACAAGAAATTCAATGAAACTGACATTATAATAAGGAAAAATATCACCTTCAATAGATCACCAATTTCTAAATCATTATTTATCATAGCCCCAACATCTATAATGAATTTTAGATTCTATTGGCTTAGACAGAAAACCCAATGCAAGTTCAGGGAACAAACACTGTCGTCGTGTCTGAAGTATTTCTTTCTTTCATCCTCTTACAGCATTGAATAATCCCCAATATATTCATCAAATGACTATTGTATTCATGGATTTCCTTCACCTGCACATCAAACATTGCATCAGGGTTCACATGATACCATGTTCTATCTTTGAGGAAACAGAAACCTGCAGCTTGTTACTCCTTTTTCCCGCTCTCCACTTGTTTTGAAATTGATCATCTTCTGCATACTTTCATAATTCTGCTCATTTCTCTATGTTTATGAACCATGATTTTGTTCCAAACCTCTTTCTTATAACAGTAGTTAAATTTGGATGACATAACCGAATCCATCTTCTTTATATAACCCTATTAGTTTTGTTTTTGAATTTTTTTTATGTCGCAACTTAAGAAATCATTGAAGACTTCATCTATTTGATTGAATATATGGAACCCCATTCACTACATGACCAATTACAACATATAGATTATCCATACAGACCATATTTTGAGGTGTCAGGATTGGTTCCAATGGAACCTTTAGCTTCTTCTGAGTTTTTTCATTGATCATTTGTTTACTCAATTTCATTGTTTTCATCTGTAGGTTGCTTATCTTTAGCAGGATTTCTGAGTTTTTCATTGGGAAAAACTAGTTTTTTTTCTTCTTTTTTGATAAGTAGATTTTTAACAGAGGCAGCTAAATTGACATTTTCTAAAATTCTCACCCCCTTCAATTTTTTCTCTAGATTACCAATTCCATTTAACAGTGCTTTACCAGACAAAAATTACATAAAAAGATAATAATCTAATTTTGAATTAATCTTTTCATGTGAATCATATGTTTCATTCTAATTTATGATTATAGAATCATATATACTTAAATTCCGTAACAAATCTACTACTGTGTTTGACACCACTTGCTGAAATGTACTCATAGCACTTGCTACTAATGATAAGCAGTTGAAAAAAACAAATAGGCATTTTCTTTGTTTTTGAAAAACTGGTTACACTTAAATTCCAAAATAAATCTACTTAAATAAGTTTTGGTAAAATAACTTTGTCAATAAGAAATTGGTAAACACTTACACAAAAGAACATATCATAAGTGATAAGGGCTATAAGAAGTTTTTGGTAAGTGTTGTCAGAAGCTTAAATAAGTGCCATAATCAGTTTTTAGTAAGTATTGTCAAACAGACCCTTGGTTATTTTTTGTTAAAATTCTATTTAAATAATTTTATTGAAAATATTATTTTATTTTCTGTACTAATATTATTTTTTCCATGCATTAGTATCCTTACAAAGGTACCAGGATAAATTCAAAATAATAAATGCAACTCTCAAATTACCCCATGACTTGGATCTTGAATCTATGGGTACCTGTAAGCCCTTAAAACATCTCTAATATTTCATGTTTATCTAAAAATTTCATGGAACACAATAATTCACTTAAATTGTATTTTTTAACATTTTTAAAATCATTTATTTTATTTTTCTATTAATTGAATAAATTTTGCGTCGATGTTTCATAAGTGTTTAAGGTGATTATTCAATCACAAAAAATTATAAATAAATTGATATGATAAAACCAAATAATTTATCTTTCAAATAAACATTTATAACTAAACTTATCCTCCTTTTATCCTTATATAATTTTTTTGAGATATTAAAGTCAAAAGAGTGACATTTTGTATTCATTATTTTCTTAAATTAATATAAAGGTAATATTCAAAGAAATTTAACACCAAGTGGCCACATATTTGAGACTTGGATAGATATGGTCGAACTTCACTCATCCAATAGGATAAAGGCAAGTTTTGGATAAATTTTAAAGTTTTATCCTAAAATTTTAACCTTATTTTACTTGTTTTGACCTTATTGAGGTGACAAAAATTTACTATGCTTACTATTCATATTGATTAAAAATAAAAGGGATCTATTTTATAAATTTGATCCTCCTAATTCCAAATATGAAATCCATTTTCTAAGATTCAATTTATATAATTGATTGAAATTCATTTTAAAATAAGAATGAAAAACATGAAGAAAAATTATTTTTATAAAAATAAGTTTTGAAGCATAACACTGGATTTATTCTTATCTCATGCCTGGAAAAACTATTAGATGAAAGTTAAAACAATTGATTGGATATATATAATAGGTCGGTTAAATCTACCACCATATAACACAATGCAAGGAATAAAATTACAGTAAACATGTAGGCCTGAAGATGTGAACTTGTGACCTACCCCCACCCCCCCCAAACTCTCACCACCCCACCACCGATAATTATTAATTTAATTTATTAAAATAAAAATATATTGCACGCATAAAAACAAATTTTCATAAAAATATCTTTTTTTCTTACAAATGATTTCATTTTTATTTATAATCAACTAATAACCAGTGAGTTTATTTTATACATGTGTAAACCATTCATTTTTCTTAATTTAGTTAGTAATATTCATACCTGCTAATTTAACGACTATGTTATAATTGTATACTATATTGCGGTTCATCTAAACTTAGGGTTATGTGTATTACAAGCTATACAAAATTAAATTTATTTGAAAAGAAATATATCATAAAATTTCAGGTTGTTACAGTCATCTCCTGCATGGTACTAGAATAGTACCTGCATCCATCATGGATTAAACTCAGGGCCTCCTGGATGTGGAAGCCAGTGGATGAGTACCACTCACTTGTGACAATGACAACAAAAGAAGTTTATGTTATGAGTCAATTGGCCAAGCCACATGATCACTTGTTCCCCTATTTCCCTATCTATACAATGAATTTGCATTACTTTGTGACCTAATATGAATAGTATTCGAGTGTGGAGAGACTCTAGTCTGGACCAGTTCCCATGGAGAGCAAGGGATACAACCAGCGGATACCACTCGACCAACACCCATTGAGCTTCTTTATTTATTATATTGATTAATTAATTAATGTTATTAATTAATAATTATATATATTATGTCATTTACTATTAATTATATTAATTATATTACTGGGTAGTTGAAGGATTGTGTGAGTAGTAAAGCCACATCATAATTCTACATTAGAATATAGTTCAAATCTCAATAACCCCTTTAAGGGGATTTTCCACAGTAGGGGAGTAGACTCTAGTATATGTAGGTAGGGGCACAGGCCCAAGTACATTCACACAAGCATAGTGGTGATGTAGGAATGAGGTTGAAGGGACCTTAATGGCCATTAAAAAATGTGGGTCTTCAAGTCACATTACTAGAGATTTTGGCATATTCAATGTTACATTTTATCAGTACTAGAAAAAAAATTATTAAGAAGAAGTCTTTATCAGCGCTAAAAAAACACTGATAAAAACATCTCTTTGTCAGCATTTTTTTATCACTAATAAAATGTACCTTTGTTAGCACTTTTTTTTAACGTTGAAAAAAGTTTACCTTTATCAGCAACATTTTAGAACTGATAAAACGTATATTTCATAAATATATATATATATATATATAATTAAAAATCATATATTAATATATAAATATATTTTATTGATATAAATATAATGTATTTTATTAAATAGGATTCATATAATATTAAATATGAATTTACACTTAATATATAAGATATTTAGTGAAAATGGATTATAAAATAATGAGAAATTGATATTAATTAACAATTTGCTAATTATTATTCCATAATTGTAATTTAATAACAATTTGAAAAAAAAGTTGATAAATTAATAAACGATCTAGGATAAGTTGGAAACATGAATTTAACTTCAAACTGTCATAACATCTAATTTGGGTGTTTGTTCATCCTCTAAAACATATCAAATTAAATCTTGTGAAAAGATCTACAAAATTATGATTGGTAAGTTCCCATTCAACATTTTTTTAAAGGTCAAAAAAGGCTTGGAAGACCTCAAAACTAAGTTTTTTATCAGGGTATACCAATTTTTTAACATTTTATGGAATTTCTACCTCATTTCACAGGGTCTTCTTATCTTTTTTTGGGTGGAGACTGGATTTATTTCCAAAGGTTACTTTCATGTGGATATTATGGTGTTTAAATTTTATCATTTTTCATATTGTAGTGTTATTTATAATTAAATATATACATATAATAAATCAATTGTACAAATAGATATTTAAACATATTTACATAAAAATGCATTTTTAAACATATAAACCATATGAAAATAAATATTTATTATTCATTTTATTTAAAATAAAAAATTGTCCATTTTATTTACCTTATAAAAATACATTAATTCACACACACACGCACACACGCACACACACATATACACCTATACAAGTAATGTTTATATATAAATACGTGTGATTCACCAAACAAATACATATTCATGTGTATATTCTAATATATGTAAATATGTGTGTGTGTGTGTGTGAAATATAAATATGTGTGTACACGCGTGCGTAAATATGTGCATGTATGTATGTGTATGTGTGTGTCAATATTATACAAATACATCATATAATTGTATTTTTATAAATATTTCATTATCATTAAATATAGTATATAAATGTATTTACAATAAATATTTATAAATACATTATAAAAAACATATATCTAAATATACAATTATATGTATGTATACATATATATATATATGTAAATTTATAGACATATAAATATATATATGTAAATATGTATAAAATTTACATCTAAATATACAATATATATATATATATATATTTGAAAATGTATTTAAAAATAATTATATAAATGTATATAATTATATGAATAAATATATAAATAAAAATTAATTGTGTATATATATAAATATATCATAAAATATTAAAAAAATATTGATGGCATGGTGGTGAGGGCATTGAGTGAGCAAGATAGGAAGTTAGAGGTTTGAATTAAGGTGTGAGATAGACCGAATAGGGTGTAAAAACACTTATAAAGTGGATAAAAAGTGTTGATAAGGGGCGATGAGAATGAACTATTATGGGGTGGGTGTGGTATGTCCTACCTGGCCTAGAGCTACATGTGTTGTTTATGTTGGTTGGAGTAGGACACTCAAAAGGGGGGTGAATTGAGTTCCTATAAAAATTTCCGTCTAAAAATGATCATTTAAAAATCCCCCAATTTCAAAACAAATACAAGCCAGTTAACCAGAGTAGAATATTTATAAAAGTTTTGTTTGTTCTAAAGATTTCTCAAATATTGATTAATTATCAGTTAAAACAATATATGTTATTATTATAACTTTTGAAATCAGTCTACTAAAACACTATCTAAGATTAACTATCAAAGTAGAGTTAAGTTTTCTGAAATAATTACAAAGACACAGAAAACCAAAATTGAAAACACACAGCATAAGTAAAAAATAGGTTCAGTCTCAAGTTGAGACCTAATTCTCTCCACTTAGTGATCACTTACCATCAATAAGTTTATATTAAATAAACATGATCCACACCTTGTATCAGGATAACAATAGTATACAAACTTTACAGGTCACTAGACCTCTTCCACAATATAAGTGGGAGTACAAAACAAACAAGCAGACAAGCCACGCAGGGACCTCTTCCACTGTTATCTGTGGGAATATAAAGTATGAAAAGATCAGTTGGTGAAGATATTTATGTATCTTCCAGTTTAGCACAGGGGTTAGTGTGTGTTTATAAAATAGAGATACACACTGTTTGAAATGTAAGTATTATGCACGATAAAATCAATATAATGAGAATAGGGTTTATAATGCTTTGTGTGATGTTCTATGTGGCTTCTATACTCTTTCAGAATGAAAGAAGTGAAGCTAGAGTTGTCTTCTAGAAAGTAGATCGCAAAATAGAGAGTCATTTTCTGCTTCTGTCTTCTGTTCCCAGTGAGCCTCGAAGTGTTATTTTCTTATAAGTTGTTACTATAGAGATTTGTGGTCTTTTTGATCTTAGTATTATCTTCATGTATGCACAGTGGACAGCTCTGTGTATCCCTTCAAAGTTTCCTCTTTCTCACTATATTTCTTGTTGATCAATAAATTCCCATTATATAGACAAGAAACATGTTCTTTGGTACCTCATACCTCGTATTGGTATCTAACATCATTAAATGTTGTCTACAAAAGATAGACAGACTCATTAATATAATAATCAGTTCTAATTTTCATAAATATGACTGTTATAGGTAAGTTTGAATTTAATATACATATCATCGGTGACTCAGTTTGTTGGTATCTTAGACTATCAGTAGATCAAACTTTCATCGGTCAATTGAGTTGTCGGTAGATGATGCATCGGTAGGTGATACGTCGATAGCTTGGCTACCGCTATCTCATAATTAGCGAAATTCTGAGTGTCATTCAGCCACTCTATCGGTAGGTCAGGCGTCGGTAGGTCAGGCGTCGGTAGGTCAAGTTTTCGGTGACTCGTAATTAGCAAAAATTCTGAGTTTCTTTGTCGGTGACTCGGCTTATCGGTAGCTTATGTTATCGGTATCTCATGCATTGGTGACTTGTCTATCAGTAGGACAAGTATCAATAGCTCATACTTACCCAAAAATCTGTAATGTTTTCTTATGATGTAAACACTAATACCAGAGATTAAAATTATACTGAAATATGATTAAACACAATTTATCTTAATAAATCATAATTATCATAGTTCATCATGAATTTTGAGCATTAAAACTAGAGGAAGACAACAATATCTCCCTTTTTAATGATCACAAATCATGTAATTATATACCAAAATAATTTAATAAATTTATTATGATCAGATAAAAAACTACTTAACATATTGCATAGATTATTGAGATGAAATTTTAAAAGAAACACACGTACAGATTACTTATTAAATGGACTTTTTCAATTATATGTTCCATTTTAACCTTCAAGATTAATATTAATCTCCCCTTAAGAGAGATGTCATATGATATATTATATCCCCCCCCCTTTTGGGATTATCAAAAAGGAAACAATAAATGAAAAATAAATAACACAAATAACAAGGAGATGAAAGTACAAAGGGTGTTACATTAATCAAGTAGTACAAGGGATAACAAAAATAGTACAATAAAAATAATACATGAAATCCCTATAAAAATGATCCAACTACTTCTTGGTCATAGCAGAGTTCATCACTTCCTTGCCTTTATCAGAATCGAGGGAGGGGGGAATAGAAGGTTCAGAGGTAGTAGTTGGAGGATTAGTGCAGATAGTGAGGGAAGGTAGATGAACTCCTATGAATAATGAAGGAGAAAGGTTGGTTGTAGAAAAGGAAGAAGGTCCTATGAGTTATTGTTGGATGATAGGTTGAATCTGACTGAGAGCTTGAGCTGGAGTCATGGTCAAAGGTGAAAAGGGTGCAGAAGAAGAGGTAGAAGCAGGAATGACTGGTATGATAGGATTAGCAGGAGGAGCAATAATAGCTATGTTGTGATGGTACAGGTAAGGTTTGAGCAAATTTATTAAGTCCTTAATGACCTCACCACCATATTCCATTTCCTTCTCAAAATCATCTTTATTTTCTATGAACTTATCAAGGGTAGGAGTAAACTCCTTTAACTACCTAACTTTCTCTTTGAAATCTTGAGTCACTAGAGGTAGCATCAAATTTTCAACCAAATATTTGAAGTGATTGGTCAACTGGTTTTTGGTGTAAATTCTCTTGAAATAGAAATTTACTTTCTTGGTTAATTCTTCTTGAGCCTTTATAGCACCAGTGGAATAAAACTTAACCATATCATAAATATGATCACAATTCTGCCTGGTTTGTGAGATACTCTCTTGGTCAGTGCTACCCATCATAGTCTGAAGTTTCTCTCTAATCACATTTCTAACCATCTCGATGTCAAGAGAGTGAGAAATAGGAGCAGCTGAGCTGGAGGCACCTTAAACTATATCTCTAATATTGGATCTCAACCGAGTTAGATCAAGAGTAGGATTCTGAGGAGTATATTCCTTAGAAGACTCAGAAGTGGTGTCTCCAAGACCTTTCAATTTTTTTAAAGAATTTCTATATTCAATTGGCAGACCATTAATTGAAGAAACCATAATAGTTAACTCATTCCTTATCTTTTGATTGTCTAAAACAACTGCTTCTACAGGAGTGATCAATCTTGGCTCAACCTAAGATAAAACCCTCTCAATAATCAACTCAACATATCTTTCATTGATTCTGGAAACTGGAGTAGGTGGTTGTGAAGGGTTTGATCGAACATCAACCAAAATATCTTCTTTGAAGGCATTAAAATCAGCTTTGGTGATATACTCAACGGATTCTTAACCAACCACAGTAGTAGTAGCGGTCTTCTCTTCTACATCAGGATAATCAAATCTAAGAGTCACATACCCTAGGTTCTTCCTCCATCAGGTACTACAATATCATCTAAGGGATAAAGAACATCAACCTTTACTCTTTTATCTTATCTCTCCCCCTCAGCAAATGACCTTTTTCTTGAATAAACCAACTCCCTCACTGGAGTCACAGATACATTCCTTACAGTTTGAACTTCCTCTTGAACATGAACAAAAGGAGCTCACTCTTCAACTACAGCTGGTTCAACATAAGAATTAGGAGCCCTTTCCTCAATCATAACCTATTCAGTAGCCCCATGAGATTCTTCAATAGGTTATTATTCCCCTAAGGTAGGACCAGTGGGATTCTTGTGTTCAACATGATCTATGGTTAGATCAATAACATCTCCACCAGGACCTTGGTCATTATCACCATAGTCTGAACTACTGTCTGAATCATCACTTTATAAATCTTCTCTATCACTTCCATATTCTCCATCATCCTCTCCAAATTCTCTATCATCTTCCTCATCTTTATCTTCTTCTTCACTGCCACTTCCTTCTTCTACACTAGATTCTTCTTCACTACCGGATCTGCTCTCATATTCAGCATTTTCTGACTCTTCTATCTCATCACTATCATTCTTAGGTAGAAGAGGTTACTTAGAAGGTAGAAGTATAGGTGGACATTCAGGACCGTAAGGCATCCTCACTAGACTATCAACAATATTATGGTCACTCCTGTCATCTATAGGATACTCATTTCCTTTACCTTCCTCAACCATATCCTCTTCATCGTCAGAATACTCACCAACTACATATGGTCCTAGAACTGGATCAACCATGTTACTAATCCTTGAGGGATGCTCAATCATATTTAAATCTTCATACATCTTATCACTATCCTCAACCCACATCTTCTTCCAGGGATTAAAATTGATTTTAATCCTCTTATAAATAGCTTTTTTGAGATAGAAACCATCACAATTAAAGATTGTCTCTTCACCTTCATTTACAAAGACCTTATCCTTCAACATGGAAAAGATAATTCTAGGATAAAATAAAGAGTTTTTCTTGCAATAGGGATTGATCATCTCACTGATATAAACTATTAAGTATCTACACATATTTACCTTATAGTTTTCTTCAACAGATACAATAAGTAAACATCCTGAAACTTAAGAGATGAAAAATCTTCTTTCCTGGGACATAGATGATCCTAGATAAATTTAAACAAAATCCTACACTAAACATCAAGCTCGGTAGAAATAGGCCTCCTATTCTCTCCATTGCTTATCAACTTACCCAAAGTTGCCTCATAACTAAGGAGGTCACTTATTGGAGGATCACTTCCCTGATGGTCATCACAAACACCCTCATGGGGTACCTTTAAGCATTCTTCCCGATGCTTGGATGAAAAAGACACTCACTGTACATCTACTATCATCATTATCCAAAACAATTATGATCCTTCCAGAAGAAACTCAACATACTGGTAAAACTCATGTACCATCCTTGGATAATAAGACCTCTCATTGTTGGAGAACCACTCCAAACACCCTTGGGTTTGCAACACATTCAGCAAAAGGGACTTACTGGAAAATAGCCATTTTGAATGCACTTCCTTCTCAGCAGTTACGATACAGTTTGCGAGTTTGGTATGAATAGATTTAGGCTTTGTCTTAGGTTGACTAGATTCACCTATTTTCTTCTTGGATGGATGCGACTCATCCTCAGATATTTCAGAAATGCGCTTGAGACGAGACATTGAGAGAGGTTTGAAGGGATCAGTTTGAGAGAGAAAGGTAGAAACTCAGGAGAGAAAGGTTTGAGAGTAAGAGTATGAGAATAAGAGTGAGGATAAAAAGTATTGGATTGACATTTAATTTTATCACTTAGGTATTTGAAAACATAAAATACTAAAATCAATTTAAAATAAAATAAAACAAATAAAAAATGACGTTTCAAATTCCAAAAAGAGAAATAAAATATCATTTGGTGAGACACATTGGTGAGATCTATCAATAAGTCACCATCGGTGAGTCCTGTCAGTGAGACATCATCAATGAGTACTCAAAAATTGATCATTACTAACTCATGTTTGATGTAACTCAACCTCTCGCAATTTAAATTCTTAGTAAAAATATTAGTAAGCTAATTTTCTATGCCAATGAATTCAAGAGTTATATCACCTTTTTGATAATGGTCTCTCAAAAAGTGATATCTTACATCAATATGTTTTTTTATAGAGTGAAAAACTAGACTCTTAGAAATATTAATCATACTCGTGTTGTCAAAATTTATAAGGACATGTCTAAACTGATATCCATAATCCATTAATGTGTGTTTCATCCACAAAATCTAAGCACAACAGCTACCAGCAACTATGTATTCTGCTTCAGCAGTAGATAATGCAATAGAATTTTGTTTTTCTACTACACCGTGATACTAGAGACTTTCCCAAAAAGTGATATATTTCAGAGGTTCTTTTTCTATCTAACTTACAACCACCAAAATTATCATCATAATAACTAACTAAATGAAAAGGTTGTCCTCTAGGATAGAACAATCCTAAGTCAGTAGTGTACTTGAGGTATTTAAAAATTATTTTAATAGAAGCTAAATGATATTCTTTAGGGTTTTATTGAAAATGTGAAAAGATACACACACTAAACATAATATCAGGCCGGCTAGTAGTCAATTAGAGTAAACTTCCAATCATACCTCTGTAATTGGTTTGATCAATAGATTTTCCACTTTCATCATGATCTTATTTATAGGTGGTACTCATTGGAGTATCACTACTTTTGATACTATTAAATCCAAACCATTTCAAAATATCTTTAATGTACTTAATTTGATTTAAAATAATACCTTTTTTATTTTGAAAATTTTTAAATCCAAGAAAGAAGTTTAGTTCACCCATTAAACTCATTTTAAATTCAATTTGCATCATTTTTGAGAAATCAATACATAGAGAATTTTTTGAAGATACAAAAATAATGTCATCAACATATATTTGAACAACTAAAACATATTTAGAAATTATTTTTATAAAAAAAGTAGGATCATCTATGCCTTTTGTAAAACCTTTTGAAATTAGAAAAGTGTTGAGCCTATCATACCAAACTCTTGGAGCCTATTTTAAACCATACAAAGCTTTTGATAATTTGAAAACATGATTTGAAAAATGAGGGTTTTTAAAACTAGAGGGTTGTTCAACAAAAACATCATCAACTATATACCCATTTAGTAATACACTTTTAACATACATTTGATATAGTTTGAAATTGATATGTGTTGTATATGCTAGAATAATTATAATGGATTCAAGTCTAGCAACTGGTGAAAAAGTTTCTTTATAGTCAATTCCTTCTTCTTGACTATATCATTGTGCAAACAAGCTGGCCTTATTTCTCACTATGATACCGGCTTCATCTACTTTATTTCTAAACACCCATTTAGTACCTATAGTCAAAATGTATTTGGGTCTATCAACAAGTTTCTAGAATTTATTTCTTTCAAACTGATTCAACTCTTATTGCATAGCCATTACCCCAAATTAATCATTAATTTCATCATTGATGTTCTTAGGTTCAAGCTAAGATAAGAAATATTGATGTTCAACCTAGTTTCTTAGAGAATCTCTTGTCTGTGTCCCCTTATCTAAGTCTTCAACTACAACATATAAGGGATGGTTCTTAAGGGTTCTAACAGTTCTTGAAAAAGAAGGGCTAGTGATTTCAAGTTCATCTATAGGTTCAGGTTTACTATGATCAGAGTCTGTAGATTTTTTAGAACTGGAGGATTTTTTTACTTTCTTAATAGTAGATTCAGAAGGTTTAGCATTCATATCCAGACCAGACAGAACATCCTTAATATTTTATAGGGAGTTTTTGGGTTCATGTGGATCTATTTCATCAAATTTGATATGTACATATTCTTCCACATACTTGGTTCTTTTATTGAAGACCCTATAGGATTTGATAGAGGTTTAATAACCTAAGAAAATTTCTTTATCACTTTTAGAGAAAAACTTGTCAATATTATCTTTTGTATTAAGGATAAATACTTTACAACTAAAAACTTTAAAGTAATTAACCTTGGTTTTCCTATTGTTCCACAACTCATAGGGATTTTTCTTAAGGATAGGTATAATTAAAACTCTATTATTTATATAACAAGTTTTATTTACAACTTCTTCCCAAAAATAAACAAGTAAGTCATACTCATTGAGCATAGTTTGGGAAATTTCTTGTAAGTTTCTATTCCTTATTTCTACAAATCCATTCTGTTAGGGTGTCCTAGGAGTATAGAAGTTATGGATATAAATATTTTGTGAGCAAAAAGATTCAAACTCTTGGTTTCAAACTCACGTACATGGTCACTTCTTAAGGTTTTAATTCTAATACCACTTAATTTCTCTACAGTTCTAGTATACTTGGTGAAGTAAGAACATGCTTTACTCTTGTGAGCTAAAAAGAAAGTCCAAGTATACCTAGAAAAGTCCTCTACTAGAATATATACATAATGCTTCCCATTTAAACTAGAAACTCTAGATATTTCAAACAAATCCATGTAGACCAGCTTAAGAGTTTGAGAATTTGAAACTTCTTTCTTTGGTTTGAAATATATTTTATGTTGTTTTCCCTTTTGACAAGGATTATAAACTTTGTCATTTGGAAACTCAAGATTAGGTCTATACTTAACTATTTCTTTTCTAGTAAGCTTTCTAAGAGAGTGAATATTACATTATCCTAATCTCCTATGTCAGAGCCAAGACTCTTTGTGAAAATAACTCAAGAAATAAACATTTTTAGAAACTAAAGAATCTAAATTCACAACATAAAAAATTTCATTTCTAAAAGCAATGAATACTAAATCATTTTTAGAATTAAAAAAATTACAAGCATCATTTTTAAATTTAACATGAAATCCATCATCACATAATTTTGAAATGCTAAGAATATTTTACTTAAGACCATCAACAAAAAGAACTTTATAAATTAAAATTGAGTTAGTGTTACCGATTTGGACAAGGCTAATTATTTTACCTTTTTCATTGTCACCAAAGGTGAAATACCCACCACCATCTTTGATAATATTCTTGAAGCTAGAATAATCCTCTATTATATGCCTTGAACACCCACTATCTAAGTACCATAAGCTTTTACAGGAACTTTTTAAACAGATTTCATACAAAAACAGATCAAATAAGGAAAGAATTTGGTACCCAGACTTACTTGGGTCCAGTAATATTAGTAATTAAATCTTTGGGAACCCACATTTTCTTCATGAGTTTCCTATAAACAGTTTTTAAAGTCTTAGAAAAATAAAATTTATTTGTTCCAGAAAAACTCAAAGCAGAAGAAGATGTTCCAGTACTGGAACTTGCAGTAAACTTTCCAGAACTGTGCATAAAACCAGATTTTCCATATTTGGATACAAAAATGTTTTTAAAAAAAATTATTTTTCTAGTTTAATATACAATACCAATAGTATATGTAGATCATAGCGTTTCATTTGTGGTTTATAAAATTTCAATATGTGTATGGCAAGGTAGTGATGAAGTGATCATGATAATTGAAGAGGAAAAGTTGTTCCAAAGATTATGTCTCTTAGAGAATCAGTATGAAATGACATTGGATGTCATGCTTGGACAATCTCCATATTAATTCAGACTATTGTAGAAGTAATCCTAAGTTCCAATACATGTGTCATTGGAAGACACTTTGTTACAACATTGCAAGTTTGTTACAACATTTCAAGAAGTCCATACAATACTTAATTTCATGATGACTTTAGAAGATCCATCCAATAGCTTATAATTGGATGAAGGTTGCAAATCAAATCAGACGATTGCTTGTGTCGATCCTCAAATTCCAAGACATGTTTTTAAAGAGAACACATCACTCATTACAACATTCAAGACCATGCATTATGCTTTAATGCGTGAGGAATAAATAAATCTTCCATACATCATCTATTGTTGAATCAAAGGAGGAATATTGAAGATCTTGGATTTTTTATTCCAAAAAGAAAAGAAGGATGGTGTTTGAAGATGAAGAAGGAGAAAGGAAGCATGCATGGGATTTTAATGAAGAAGGGTGGTTTGGCATTTTAAGGATGAATTCATACTTAGTTTTTATACTAAGTACTTAGTATATGCCTTTACCCAAAAAAGTGGACCAACCATGCAGGCCAGCTGAAGCCCTCACTAAAGGCATATGTGGGACCTGAGGGTCTACCGCACCCAAGTGGAAGGCCTTAAAGCCTTCCCACAATAGGCGTAGGAGTGTGGGCCATGTATAATCCCACAGGAGCATGCACGGTGATCAACCTGTGAGGCAAGGTGCATAGTGGGCACCAAGAGCGCGCTCGAGGAGGAAAGAGTGGGTGCAGAAGTACACCCGTAGGGTGAACACGGTACGGTGTGGTACTATGGAGGGAGGAGGAGATTTCTGAGCCAAGGTTTCCATGGTTTGATTGATAAACCGTGAGAGCTCTGCAGTTCATTTTGATGTGGGATGGCCAAAAATTCTCAAGAAGCAATCTCAACCGTCTGATACATTGCAGACACGCAGTCTACCATCAGATCAATCGTGAGATCAATCGCGCATATCCAAGTCGTCCATATAATCTCCACGATTCGAGATTGAAGCAGCACCATCTGATCTCTCCAGCTGAGTTGTCTTCAACCTCCGTCCACCCTCACTGCACCCACGAACCAGTGATGATCCTGGACACCTATCACATCACTTTGGCCACCATTTGAGCAACTGAGGATCTCTTTTGGATCGTCTGAGCATAAAGAATCTAATGCATGCAATTCTATTTGCCTGCATGCATCGAAATAAAGGAGGTCGTACATGGCTGAAGCAAACAGAGTTTTGAGGCCACATCATGAAGCTCAAATCCTTCAGGAAGATGCTTTTCATGTGTTCCTCTTCGCATGCACGTGATATTATCAGTGAGAAATAAGAAGGCCTGAATTTGAAAAGGAAACACCTGTGACTTGCACCAAATCCTATCCCATGTTTAAAATATTCAAACCAGAGATCACGGGTATTAAAATATTTGAATACCGTGGAATCTCATTCATATTTGAAGGTACAAGTGATCCAAACCTCACCTATAAATAGAGGATCACCAAGCTAAGAAGTGTTGTTGCAAATATTGAGAGAGGCTCTCATTTTCTGAAAAACAGAGCACCGCCAACTTGGGGTCCATGTAGCCTTGCAACGCAAATAATGGAGTTTCGCGCAACCATGCTACACGAAGAAGTTCCACGCATCCTGTCACACCCCGACCCGGTGTCTTGTGGTCGTGGTTGTTTTTATTTATTTATTTATTATTATTTGTCTTTTGGTTTCTTAAAGTTTAAAATTTTATTAAATTAAAATCAAAATGATGTAAAATAAAATAAATGGATTTTTTTTACTATTAATAATATTATTATTATGGTTAATGATAATATTATTATTAAGTTTATTATAATTTTCATTAAGTTATTATGAGTATTAATATTAATATTATTTGTTTTATTTGTTTTATTATTTCTTTATTTTATTTTATTTTATTTATTTATTTTCCCTCCTCTTTTCTCTTTATTTTTTTTCTCTCCTTTCTCTCTTTTCTCTCTTCCTCCCCCATCTTGTTGTGTCGCGCTGCTCTCCCCCTCTCCCCGTATCACGCCGCCCGCGTGACCCCTTCACCGGCCGAGGGCCCTTCGGCGCATCCCCCTCCCTTCGGCAAATCTCCCTCCTGCGGCCTACCTCCGGTGAGCCACCACCGGTGCCCCACTCTCCCTCTCTCTTAGACCCGCGCACCCCCACTCTGTCCGAGCCATTCTACTCGTAACGCTACCCCCCAAGCTCCCTCTTCAGCCTGGATTTCAACCAGTTTTCCACCGGATTTTGGTTTGATCTTTCAAGGTATTGGTTTCTTCCCACTTCTCCTCCCATTCCCGGTCTATTTGAAGTCTCTCGTCGCCCTACCGAATTTTGGCCGAACCCTAATGTTTTTGGGGTTTTGATTTTGATTGAATATTGTTTTTTAGGTTCTATTGGGCTCCGTCGAGGCCGGTTTTAGCCACTTCCATCAAGGGAAGTGGGTTCGCAATGGTTTTCGGGTGAGGATTCTTCAATTTCTTATTTGTGGTTTAATATTAATTTAGGTGTTTTGTGATTTTTGAGTTGTAGAAATTTTTTTTGGGTGTGAATGCTGTTTTTGCAATATATTATTTTGTGCTTGTTTTTTTATATGGCATGCTTTTGTGAAATGGGGTATGTTTCGAATATGAATGATTTTAGTAATGTTTGGTTTTGTTTTATGACTTGTGTGTTTGTTTTTTTAGATCATGCAAGGGCTGCAAATTATATTTTAGTATGTTTTTGGTGCGCATTTAGCCTTAGAAGACGTTTTGAGTGGGCATTTGTGCTTAATGTTTGGTAATACTGCTTAGGGTTGATTCTTGATAATTTTGGTTCCACTGGTCGATTTGGGGTTCAATTGGATGAATTGCATGGTGCGGATTGGTTTTAGCAAAGTTTCATTATGATTTTGGTTTTAAAAATAGTTTTTCTCACTTGAAATTGGGTGGTTTCACATGAAAATAATTGTTCTTATTGAGTTTATATTTTTTTTAATTAATTTGACATGTTCGTTTACTTTTGCGTGTGGTGCGAAGTTGGTATTTGATAAAAATAAAACATGTTTTTAATTTTAAGGTGACTTTTTTGGGAATTTGGGTATGGTCTATGTGTTAAGCCTTGGTGTTCACCTTGGTAATGTTTTATAAATTATGAAAATGACTTATTTCATTGTGAAAGTGATGTGAAACTAGTTTTTGAAAGAATTTGATATGCATTTGGGTTGGATTTGGTTTCTTAATGTGAATTTGTGTATGATTTTTTTGTAAAACCATGTTGTGTCTCCTTTAGGTGTTTTATGAATTGTACAAATGGTTTATCTAGTTTTTCAAATGGTGTGAATCACATTTTCAATGGCACTTATGGTGAAAATGGATTTGGGTGTAGGTTTTTAAAAGGAAAATGCATAATTTGGTATGTTTGGGTTGTTATGTATTTCTAATGTAAATTTTAAATGGTTTAAACAATGAAGTGCATGCTTTGGAATTTGTTCCAGTTTATGTGGCGATTTGAAATGGCCTTTGGAAATGGTTAAATTGATTTTGTGCCTTTCTTTTAATATTTTCAATGAGTTTTATGAGTTACGTAAGTGGCGCGTCGTTGGTGAAAATCCTTGATGTGTTAGTTTGAAACACTTTATGGATCGTTTAAGTGTTTAATTACTTTATTAAATTATTTGTCTAGTGCGTTGGACCTCGCTACGATGGTTTCAAGTTGCGGGTGTCATGAACGCCTACACGTACATGCATAGGGTAAGGCATATATATATATATATATATGCCCTCTTTGTACATATTCCCTCATGTCGCGGGGAATATGTGCAATGCATCTAGGGGTGTATATATATATATGTATAAATGCATGTGTGTGTGTGCGCCAAGTGTCGGTTCGAGTGGCCATTGACAAATAACGACATGTTTGAGGTAGGTCCCCTATGCCTAAGCTTTTAATTTGAGATTCATAATTTCTTGGTTGTTTTAAAATTATGTTTTACACTATGCTATATACACATGCTATGGAATCTTATTGTGGTTGTTAGAAACTATTATGCCTTGTATTGGAAAATTGAAATGTATTTCAAACGCTGTTGGTCTTAAGTGACTTTTCTTGAAAAATTGATTTCCTAAAGTGGTTTTGAATTGGTAATGTGTATTTCCAAATGTGTTTGGTCTTTTGTCCAGTTAATTGTAAAAAGTAATCTCTTTATGTATAAAGCCCATTTGGAACCTTAAGAATGTTTTATGGAAAAAGAAAAACCTCTCTTGAGGCATGCCCCCTTGGTTTTAGAAAATGATTTGTATGTTGAAAGTGTTATGATGTGCCTAACGATTAAGTTTATGCATTGTGTGACGTGAAAGAGGGGGAATGCGCTTAAGGAGGAAGAACAATGGTGAGAGGTTGAATTAGCTTTTGATAAAGAAAATTTTATGTTCATATATGTTTGCATGACGAAGAAAAACTCACCACCACTTGAAATAGAGCACAATGGGAAACCCGGGTATCTAGGTGGGTGACTAGGACTAGTACGCTAGATAACACGGCAGGGGTTCATCCCGGTTTGTCTAGCAGGATTGACGCAACAACACTAACTAAACATATGAATTTCTGAGGGTCGTGGTCTTCTAAGCCACGTTTTCTGAGGGTCGTGGCCTTCTAAGCCATGTATTCTGAGGGTCGTGGTCTTCTAAGCCACGTTTCACCGAGGTACGAGGTCTCTAGGTTCCCACTTGTTCTAGATACCTATAGGGATTACCCATAGTTCTCATTTGTGACATGCTTCTTGTGAGGTAACTTTCTTTTCAGTTGTTTCATACCTGGTGTCTTGTTTGAAAAAAAAACACATTTTATTCCAAACTGGTTTCTTTTCATTTTGAAATGTTAATGCATTTCTTGGAACCTATTTTGAAAATGTAGTAAGAGTGAAATGATTTATTTGAAAATGCAAACTCATTACTTGAATTTGAAAAGAAGGGAAACATTATTTTATTATATCTTATTTTCAAACTGGCATAGTTGGACTTCTTAATAAAGGTGGAGGCATAGGACGTGGTTATATTTTGGCTTTCCTACTGAGCATCTCGGTGCTCATGCCTACTTTACTTTTCAGTTGCAGGTTTCAGTCTTGGATCGCTTTTGGGAGCGAGTGTGGTTGTCGTACCGTGGTGATCCACGGGGTCACCTGAGGTATGTCACGTTTCTTTGTTTATTCCTTTTTTCTGATGCCACGTTGTTCAGTTTATTTTCCTTTATTTATCTGCTTGTTCAGTTCATGTTTATTTATCTTTTTCATGGGTCAAACTGTTCCCAACTGGTTTGTTTTGATGCCCAGCACTAGTTGTCAGCCCGTGGGGATCGGGAACGCCCTTCGGGCCATGTCGTGGACTGGGTCGGGCGCCGGGTCGGATGACGCACCGACCTGGTTCGTGAAAAAATGGTATCAAAGGAGGCCCTTGTTATTTGGGGTGTCAAGTAGCTTGGTGATTAAGTGTGTCGGGACTCGAGGGGTAGGTGCGGGAAGGATGTCATGAACCCTTGCCCGTCCCGAGACTCGAGTTTCCAAGGGTAGTATGGGATTTGAGTTTTTCTTTTGCTTGTTCTGTGTGGATGAGGGATGACAAGTGAAGTGATCTGGTGTTACACGACGAGCCTTCATGGAGTAGTGACCCATATACAGCCCGAGTGCACGGTTCATGATACTTCTTGTGGTGGATGCCCGCTCGGAGCATGGTCTGCTAAGCCATGTTTCTGGGTTGGCATATCCACTAGTCCCTTATTTTTGGAAATTTTGATGTGAGTTATCTTTGACCTTCATTTTGGTTGGTGTGAGTAGATCTCAAAAATGAAAATGGATTTTTGTGAAGGTGTCTTCAAAATGGAATATGGTTGTTGGAGTGGAAAATGGTTTCTGAAATGGAAGACGTTTTGGAATTTTGAAATGTGTTTCCTTAACGATAATTGACTTTCTCAATTGGTTGGGAATTTGTGTGTTGTGCTTAATGGTCTGTTTTGTAAATGAGAAGTGTCTTGAATTTACCCTTGGTATTCCTATGAGTGATCACATACATTGAGGTGTGCATGTGGCAAGTGGGGAAATTGGTGATGTGAGTGGATGGGTGCTTGAGCTAGCACATGGATATGTATGTGTGAGACTTCATGGGATATCAATGGTGGATATCTAAGTTGTTTTGTTTGATGAAAAATGGTTTTCAAAAGGGGTTTTTCAAATGTTTAGAAAAGTGAGTGAGAAATTGTTTAGCGTTCTCTTTTCGTGTTGGGTATTATTTTTCGTGAGTTCTTGGTTTTGACGTACTGAATTGTGGTTGGAATAGTGATTTGAGTTTGAGCTTTCATTCGTGATTGAGGTGTGGAATTTTGATTTATGATGAGTTTTGATTCGGATTTGTGGCCCTTGTTTTTGAGTATTCCGCCTAGAAAAGTCCCAGAAGGTTCTAGTGAGTCACTTCTAGTTTTTGGTTCTACCCAGACTCATAGCGGAGTGGTGGAGTTGAATTATTTTTGATTATTGTCCAGCTTATGTGGTGATCGTGATCTATCGAAGGTAGCGGACTAGCTTGGTGAAATCGTTGGTGTTTCCAGGTTATTGGAAACTCCCGAAACTATGAGAGTCTGTGTTGGTTTGGGTTCGTTTGAAGGTGCAACTTTGGATTGGTGGAGGAAATAATCCCAGTGTCGTGGGACATTCCAAGGGGGTTGATTCCATTTTCTCTAGAGGTAGCGTCTTGGAATCAGTTAAAGTTTCTCTTGTGTGGGGTCTTCATCCAGGGTTCCAGGAACATTTCTTTTTGGTGTTCAGGAAGGTTCCCCATCTGGTGACGAGGGAGAATCGGAGGAACCTGTCTCATACAAGTCTTCTTTTCAATCCCATCTTCTATTAGTTGGGCGACCCCCCCCCCCTTTGCTTCTTGTGTTCTCAGTTTGGGTACTTTAAGTCGCATTGTCATCATCCTTCGAAGACTTGCCGTCGGTGTGCCATTTGGGAAACTTAGAGAGGTTCCACTAGTGGCTTCATCAGGAGGAGTCTTGACAGGAGAATATTAGCTCCTGACTGCGGGGCAGCAGATGCTTCAAGACATCAAAGCTCCAGCCACAGGTCTCAGAGTGAAGATCTTCACGCAGTCAGGAATCGTTGGGTGTGGGGAACCTTGGTTTAATTTTTGTCTCCAATGCTGAAATGGGGATGGTCTGAATTTCCCTGTTGTAGCTCTCCCGTCTTTGAAGGTTCTATTTTTGTTGTAAGAGGCGTAAAGGTCTCTTTTTCTCGTTGCGGTCTTTGTTCTTTGGATACCCCACCTTGGTTGTAATAAGGTGTGGTGATCTCTTTTTCTTTTAATTCAAGTAGTTGTGCCTCCTCAAATATGAGTTTTGAAGTTTGTCTCTCTCCTGTGGCTAGCTCCATTGGTAACCCGTTCTTGTTTTAGGATGTGCTCGTTTTGGAGACATATGCGTCTTGGGAGATAATGAATAGGGGTTTGGTCCGCTACTCGATTTGGGGTCTTTCGTCGATGACCCCATGTGGTGGGGGTATGGTTTATGCAGAGAGTTCATGGGTCGGTTTGTGCTGGGTTTCTCATATTATTATGTGTTAATTGGATTTAGTTGGTCAGTTCTTAAATGGTGGGGAGACCTACCACGAATCTTGTCGTCCCTTCTTCGAGGTTTGGTCTGTGTGGTGGTTCCCTCTTGGATCAAGTTAGCAGTTCCAGAGTTAGCCCATGCTAAGAGTCTCAATGTCGGTTGTTCTAGTCGGGTTCTTGTGGTGGGGAGAACCCTCCTCGTTTCCTGATGATTCTTCTCTTTTCAGTTTCTCTCAGAGTTGGTCGGGTGTGACTGATGGAGTGAAAATTCATACTGAGTTCATGATTTTGTTGGCCTCCTTCAATTTAAAACTCGAGTTTGATTCCTCGTTTGGTTGGGTTACTTTCTGGGGGCAGAAAGTTTTTGTGGTGGGGAGAATTGTCACACCCCGACCCGGTGTCTTGCGGTCATGGTTGTTTTTATTTATTTATTTATTATTATTTGTCTTTTGGTTTCTTAAAGTTTAAAAATTTATTAAATAAAAATAAAAATGATGTAAAATAAAATAAATGGATTTTTTTTAATATTAATAATATTATTATTATGGTTAATGATAATATTATTATTAAGTTTATTATAATTTTCATTAAGTTATTATGAGTATTAATATTAATATTATTTGTTTTATTTGTTTTATTATTTCTTTATTTTATTTTATTTTATTTTATTTTTCCCTCCTCTTTTCTCTTTATTTTATTTTTTTTCTCTCCTTTCTCTCTTTTCTCTCTTCCTCCCCGCTCTTGTTGCGTCGTGCTACTCTCCCCCTCTCCCCGTATCACGCCGCCCGCGTGACCCCTTCACCGGCCGAGGGCCCTTCGGCACATCCCCCTCCCTTCGGCAGATCTCCCTCCCGCAGCCTACCTCCGGCGAGCCACCACCGGTGCCCCACTCTCCCTCTCTCTTAGACCCGCGTACCCCCACTCTGTCCGAGCCGTTCTGCTCGCGACGCTACCCCCCAAGCTCCCTCTTCGACCTGGATTTCAACCGGTTTTTCCACCGGATTTTGGTTTGATCTTTCAAGGTATTGGTTTCTTCCCACTTTTCCTCCCATTACCAGTCTATTTGAAGTCTCCCATTGCCCTATCGAATTTTGGCTGAACCCTAATGTTTTTAGGGTTTTGATTTTGATTGAATATTGTTTTTTAGGTTCTGTCGGGCTCCGTCGAGGCCGGTTTTAGCCACTTCCATCAAGGGCAGTGGGTTCTCAATGGTTTTCGGGTGAGGATTATTCAATTTCTTATTTGTTGTTTAATATTAATTTAGGAGTTTTGTGATTTTTGAGTTGTAGAAATTTTTGTTGGGTGTGAATGCTGTTTTTGCAATAGATTATTTTGTGCTTGATTTTTTATATGGCATGATTTTGTGAAATGGGGTCTGTTTCGAATATGAATGATTTCAGTAATGTTTGGTTTGGTTTTATGACTTGTGTGTTTGTTTTTTTTAGATCATGCAAGGGCTGAAGATTATATTTTAGTATGTTTTTGGTGCGCATTTAGCCTTAGAAGATGTTTTGAGTGGGCATTTGTGCTTAATGTTTGGTAATACTGATTAGGGTTGATTCTTTATAATTTTGGTTCCACTGGTCGATTTGGGGTTCAATTGGGTGAATTGCATGGTGCAGATTGGTTTTAGCAAAGGTTCATTATGATTTTGGTTTTAAAAATAGTTTTTCTCACTTGAAATTGGGTGGTTTCACATGCAAATAATTGTTCTTATTGAGTTTATATTTTTTTAATTAATTTGACATGTTCGTTTACTTTTGCGCGTGGTGCGAAGTTGGTAGTTGATAAAAATCAAACATGTTTTTAATTTTAAGGTGACTTTTTTGGGAATTTGGGTATGGTCTATGTGTTAAGCCTTGGTGTGCACCTTGGTAATGTTTTATAAATTATGCAAATGACTTATTTCATTGTGCAAGTGATGTGAAACTAGTTTTTGAAAGAATTTGATATGCGTTTGGGTTGGATTTGGTTTCTTAATGTGAATTTGTGTATGCTTTTTGTGTAAAACCATGTTGTGTCTCCTTTATGTGTTTTATGAATTGTACAAATGGTTTATCTAGTTTTTCAAATGGTGTGAATAACATTTTCAATGGCACTTATGGTGAAAATGGATTTGGGTGTAGGTTTTTAAAAGGAAAATGCATAATTTGGTATGTTTGGGTTGTTATGTATTTCTAATGTAAATCGTAAATGGTTTAAACAATGAAGTGCATGCTTTGGAATTTGTTCTGGTTTCTGTGACGATTTGAAATGGCCTTTGTAAATGGTTAAATTGATTTTGTGCTTTTCTTTTAATATTTTCAATGAGTTTTATGAGTTACGTAAGTGGCGCGTCGTTGGTGCAAATCCTTGATGTGTTAGTTTGAAACACTTTATGGATTGTTTAAGTGTTTAATTACTTTATTAAATTATTTTTGTAGTGCGTTGGACCTCGCTACGATGGTTTCAAGTTGTGGGTGTTAGGAACGCCTACACGTACATGCATAGGGTAAGACATATATATATATATGCCCTCTTTGTACATATTCCCTCATGGCGTGGGGAATATGTGCAATGCATCTAGGGGTGTATATATATATGTGTATAAATGCATGTGCGTGTGTGCGCCAAGTGTCGGTTCGAGTGGCCATCAACAAATAACGACATGTTTGAGGTAGGTCCCCTATGCCTAAGCTTTTAATTTGAGATTCATAATTGCTTGGTTGTTTTAAAATTATGTTTTACACTATGCTATATACACATGATATGGAATCTGATTGTGGTTGCTAGAAACTATTATGCCTTGTATTAGAAAATTGAAATGTATTTCAAACGCCGTTGGTCTTAAGTGACTTTTCTTGAAAAATTGATTTTCTAAAGTGGTTTTGAATTGGTAATGTGTATTTCCAAAGGTGTTTGGTCTTTTGGCCAGTTAATTGTAAAAAGTATTCCCTTTATGTATAAAGCCCGTTTGGAACCTTAAGAATGTTTTATGGAAAAAGAAAAACCTCTCTTGAGGCATGCCCCCTTGGTTTTAGAAAATGATTTGTATGTTAAAAGTGTTATGATGTGCCTAACGATGAAGTTTATGCATTGTGTGATGTGAAAGAGGGGGAATGCGCTTAAGGAGGAAGAACAATGGTGAGAGGTTGAATGAGCTTTTGATAAAGAAAATTTTATGTTCATATATGTTTGCATGGCGAAGAAAAACTCACCACCACTTGAAATAGAGCACAATGGGAAACCTGAGTATCTAGGTGGGTGACCAGGACTAGTACGCTAGATGACATGGCAGGGGTTCGTCCCGGTTTTTCTAGCAGGATTGACGCAACAACACTAACTAAACATATGAATTTCTGAGGGTCGTGGTCTTCTAAGCCATGTTTTCTGAGGGTCGTGGCCTTCTAAACCACGTTTTCTGAGGGTCGTGGTCTTCTAAGCCACGTTTCACCGAGGTACGAGGTCTCTAGGTTCCCACTTGTTCTAGCTACCTATAGGGATTACCCATAGTGCTCATTTGTGACATGATGCTTGTGAGGTAACTTTCTTTTCAATTGTTTCATACCTGGTGTCTTGTGTGAAAAAAAAATCACATTTTATTCCAAACTGGTTTCTTTTCATTTTGAAATGTTAATGCATTGCTTGGAACCTATTTTGAAAATGTAGTAAGAGTGAAATGCTTTATTTGAAAATGCAAACTCATTACTTGAATTTGAAAAGAAGGGAAAACATTATTTTATTATATCTTATTTTCAAACTGGCATAGTTGGACTTCTTAATAAAGGCGGAGGCATAGGATGTGGTTATATTTTGGCTTTCCTACTGAGCATCTCGGTGCTCACGCCTACTTTACTTTTCAGTTGCAGGTTTCAGTCTTGGATCGCTTTTGGGAGCGAGTGTGGTTGTCGTACCGTGGTGATCCACGGGGTCACCTGAGGTATGTCATGTTTCTTTGTTTATTCCTTTTTTCCGATGCCATGTTGTTCAGTTTATTTTCCTTTATTTATCTGCTTGTTCGGTTCATGTTTATTTATCTTTGTCATGGGCCAAATAGTTCCCAACTGGTTTGTTTTGATGCCCGGCACTAGTTGTCAGCCCGTGGGGATCGGGAACGCCCTTCGGGCCATGTCGCGGACCGGGTCGGGCACCGGGTCGGATGACACACCAGCCTGGTTCGTGACACATCCCTTGTGCGAAGGAGAACCATGAACCATCTTGGTTCGCAAAAGAGGAGATCTGCACACTTTGTGCGAAGTTACCCACAAGCACATGATAGGTTCTTTCGAACCCTCGTGTGTCTTCGTGGAGGTATTCCTGTGAGTGAACCATTGGTGATTGAAAACCTTGTTGTACCTTTGTGATAGAAGAATCACAAACCTTTGTTGGTTCTATGAAGGAGATCCATGCAAAACACGTGCATGAATAAGAAGACCTTGTGTGCCCTCTGGTTTGCACAAAGAAGAAGAACTTGTGAACCATTGGTTTCAAAAAGAGAAGGAGAGTTCATAAAGGATAGTGTACACATACACTGCCCTTGGAGGAGAAGAAAAATTCATGCACACCCTTGTTGCACTCATTTGGGTTGTGAGGACAAAAAGAGGAAGCAAGGAATGCATGATGCACATGCATACATGTGCATGAGTTGAAACCACTTGCATGCAAATAAAACAAAAGAAGACAGTGTGTGTTCACATGTGAAGAAGGATAAGAAATAAATAAGAAATAAAACACAAAAATGAATTCACCCATTCAGGTTTGAATAAACACACACTTATGTTGAACCTAAAATAGATAATAAGTGTGTGTGTGCAAAGAACCAAATAAAAGAAAGTGTGTGTGGTATTAATTGAGGAAAATAAAGAGTAAGTGTGTGTGCTTAAATAATTATACCCATTTTGGTTTTCAAACAAGAAAGAGAGAAGAAGAGGGTTGTGCATACATGATTTCATGCACATGCACACGTGAATACATTTAAAAGGAAGAATCAAGATTGTAAACACACGTGTGTAAACAAGAAGATGTAATTCCATGAAACTCATGCATTAAGCATAATTAATTGAGATATCCAAAAACAATAAGTTTGGATGTCATGCAATCCATGAATGAATTGAATGAGTACTGATACTGAAGCCAGATAAAATTAGAAGAAGATCTTGTATCTGAGTTGAAAGTAATTGAGAATCCAATAAAAGAGACAATGCTGATATTATGCAAGATCATTATTGCATATTATATTCTTTAAGAAGTTATTTTCACCATTGGAACACATCTTAGTGATGATGAGTCTTCATCAGAAGAAGGAATAATTGTCTGAGCATTGTTTAACTGAGGACTGATCAGAAAGGTGGTCATATTTATTGAGCAAGGCCAATAGACCTTACCAAAGGCTATTGAAGATTCTTGAAGATATACATAGGAAAGTTTGATTCAATAATCCTGTGTGAAGAGAGCATAAGATCATCTATAGTGAATCAATAAAGAACTCAAAGAAGTAAGTTGCTCGTGTGACTCGAGAGATAGAAGAACCTTGTGAGATTCAGGGTGGAGAAGA
Source organism: Viscum album (assembly GCA_963277665.1). NCBI lineage: Eukaryota > Viridiplantae > Streptophyta > Magnoliopsida > Santalales > Viscaceae > Viscum > Viscum album. The sequence goes on from OY728164.1 coordinate 1,571,820,229, forward strand.
AGACTTCAGTGAGACTCTAGAGTAGGCCAGTGGGACTCTGGTAACACCGTGGGAAGAAGTATAAAGAACCTCCTCTGGGACTTAGGAGAGATACAATGGGACTCTGTATTGACCATTGTAATTGATAATAAGATTATAGTGTAGAATCTGTGTTGGGGAGAATAACCAACACAGCAAGGAGTAGGTCTTTGAACTGAACCATGTAAATCTTTGTGTTCAGTGCCTTTACATTTACAGCATCATTAGAAGTAAGGCTGAGAGACACAAGAAGAGTGGATCGAGTCTTTAAACATCCATAGAGGTTTAATTGAAAATAATAAATTAGTAAAAATATTTAAAGAGATCACTGATTCCCCCTCCCCCTCTCAGTGATTCACACTGATCTGGGCACTTTAATTGGTATCATAGGTAGATTCCCTCTAAAAGATCCAAGGGAGTCTTTATGAAGTGCATATTTGAGGATATGAGTGAACAACCTCAAATAGAGACATCTTCTAAGACTCAGAAGAATAGAAAGAAGAAACATGCAAGGAAGATGAAGAAGAAGCTTACTGCTAACAGGGAGACGCCTTCTACTGAATGTAGTATGAAAGGTATAACATGTGATAATTCCTTTTATTATTATGACTCTTCTGATGAATCCTTCTCAATCTGTGATGATGATAGATCAATTAGTGATTTTTAGAATGCACTCAAAGATCATCTGAAGAAATTCCCTAGAGAAGTGTAAATACACATTGCTTCAAGCATTAATACTCTTTAAGATGATAAATTACAGCTAAAAGAAGAATTTGATGCCATGGAAGAGGCATTGGATAAAGGGGTTGGTCTATCCAACACCCTCACAAAACTTGTGAAGGAAAAGGAATAAACAATTTCTATTTTCAATGAAAGGTATGATAAAGTTACTGAAAAATTGTAGGGAAGTATTTGTGAGAAATAATTCTTTGAAATGGTATTTGTAGAAGCTTTCCATGCATTTGAAAAATTGTACAAAGTCTCTATGGTTGTCAAAGCTACTAAACTAGAAGATAGAGCTAACAAGGTAAAGGAGTATGACATATCTTTGAAAAAATTAAAAAATATGCATGAAGAACAAATGATAAAGCTGAAGGAGAATGGGGAAAGAAATATGAGATCATTTGAGGATGATGAGAACTTTCTCAACATGAAGTGTTTAGAGCTGGAGGTGAAATTGAAGAATCAGCAATCACTCCAAGCTGGAACTTCCTAAACAGATGAAAGAAGAGATGTTGCCACTCAAGTTTTCATTGAGTAATATGATTCTAAAAGGAACATCAAATCATCCTCTAATCTAATGGCAACATCCTCCAAGAAGAAGGTATCCCATAACCCAGTTATTTCTGTTTCTACTAATGTAATTGCATCTACAAGTATAGGTTCAAAGTTAAAAGCTGGGAAGATGTGCATTGATAAAAATGTTAATATATACATCAAAATTTCAAGGATGGATACTAGGATGATTAATAAGAACAAACCCCAAATGGATTCTCCAAATAAATAAATACAATTCTAAAAACAACAAAGCACTGAATCTAGCCAGACAAATACTATAAGAAAAAAAAGGAGATTTATTGGCTATTGTTGGTGTTGCTATAAGTTTGGGAATCAGGCCAATTATTTCTGGAGTAATACATCAGCATATGAAATTATGAAAGGCCTGCATTTAGGGAAATTAGATGTGAAGAAATGAAGCATCCTGTAAAGTAAAGGCAGAAAACACAGATGAAGAAGAATATGTCTATCACAAACAAATTTGAGTGTCTTGAATACTTCTATGATAATTGAAACAGAAGTGGTCACAGGCATGATTATTTCTAGTTTAGTCCTACCATGCCTAAGGAATATGTTGATAAGAATCATAGATCTCAATATAGGTAGGAGAAATCAAAAGGAGTTGAAAAGTATTCCATTAGGAATATGCAATACAATGAAGTCAAGAACACAGTAAAAGAAATTATTCCCAAGAAGAAGTTCAAGATGGATTCCAAGAATGTCATCTCAACAAAGAAAATATGATTCTATTGTGGAAAGAAAGGACGCACCATGGATCACTGAAAACAATCCATGGAAATGAATGGAAGAAATCTGAAACTAAAAGGAGAATCAATCCAGAAGAAGGTGGGATTGACTGAAGACATTCCTGAAGATAATATTAATAAGTTTCCTAAGAAAGGTAACTTGAAGATAATGAAGAATCCATGTGGAAGCTTCAAATTATAAAATTTTAAGAATAAGTGTTTAGTTATCTGGCCTAATCAATTGAAAATTGTTAGAGAACTACAAAGAGCATAAGATGAAGTACTAGCTAAAGCAAAGGCAAAAGGGAAACAGGTCATTCCACATGAAGGAAAATTTGAATTTCATGAGAGGTTGTTAGCACATGATAACCCAAGTGTCTCATGACTGTTGTGTGGAAGGTGCAAGAAGGCTGTAAATCATGCAAACAAATGTATAACTATTTTACCAGGTCAAATGGAGATGTTGAAAATTAAAAAAACATGCACCAGTGGAAGCTACTTCACTACTGGCAGAAGTAAAGATAAATAATACACACAAGTTGAAGGTGAATGGAAGTAGAGGTTCCATGCTAAAAATGAAAGATCAAAATGTCAAATGGAGAGGAAACACCTGCATGAAGATTACCAGACACTTTAGAGCTACAGGGAAAGGAATTATTGGGTTGATAGAAAATTATCAGCCCTGTTTCTCCCATTAAAAAGCTCAGATGTGTTCCATCTTATTTCCTTATATCTTTGTTGTATATGTGTACTTACATTGTAGGGAATTTAATATGAAGGTCATTCTTAAGATAACAGTTGAATGAGAAAAGTGGAGAACAACAAGTTAGACTCATTATTCATGATTTGATAATAACTTGAAGTGTTCCACAGTGGAAGATGATCAACATGAATATCTTGGAGATTATTTGATGATATTTTCCACCAGGGTAAATCAAAGTTATTTCACCCCTTAAGGGGGAGAAAATATAAAGGAGATGATATCAAGGATTGTGTCATGACAAATCTTGAAATTCATATCATCTCAAGAAACTAAAACTGAGGTATTCTAATCACACTTTTATCCCTTGTTCTTAATTATATTTATCATATCAATTAAGGGGGAGTGCTTGATTGATGACAAGATGGGATGAAAGGGAGAGATTTATCTTTTCACTTGAACTTTTTAATATGTTTAGTGAAGTGTGTGCAGGATTTAGCATTTCATGGATAAATCCGATTATTTTCAACCCCTTGGTTAAGAATTGAAACATTTTGAGCATGATTTCACATGTATGGTTGTTTATGGACAATATTGAATACCTTGGTCATATCTCTCTTGTTTTCTACACCAGGTTATCCCAAGTAGACTTAGAGTTGATTAACTAAAGTCTCTTTGCTAAGTGAACCATGTGATGTCATCCCTCTCAGAAATATTCAATATCATATTCTCCAAAGGGAGGAGGGCATTTTTTTCAGACCCCACTACACCTTTGCATTGGGTTTCCAATAAGGGGGATAAAATATTGGAACACATATTGACCTTTATAAAAGTGTTCCTAAGGGATATTGACAATAAAATACAAAGGGGGAGATTGTAGAGCATAGTGTTTCATTTGTTGTCAATAAGATTTCAATATGTGTATGGACGGGTAGTAATGAAGTGATGATGATGATTCAAGAGGATAAGTTTTTCCAAAGATTATGTACCTTGGATAATCAGTATGAAATGACATTGGATGTCTTGATTGTACAATATCCATGTTAATTCAGATTATTGTAGAACTGAACCTAAGTTCCAAGACATGTGTCACTGGAAGACACTTTGTTACAACATTGTAAGTTTGTTACAATATTGCAAGAAGGCCATGAAATACTTAATTGCATGATGACTTTAGAAGATCCATCTAATAACTTCTAATTGGATGAAGGTTGTAAATAAAATAAAATGATTGCTTATGTCGATCCTCAAAGCCCAAGACATGTGTTTAAAGAGAACACACCACTCATTACAACATTGAAGACCATGCATTATTCTTTAATGCATTAGGAATAAAGAAATGTTTCATACATCATCTATTATTGAATCAAAGGGAGAATATTGAAGATCTTGGATTTGTTATTACAAAAAGAAAAGAAGGATGATGTTTAAATATGGAGAAGGAGAAAGGAAGCATGCATGGGCTTTGAATGAAGAAGGGTGGTTTGTCATTTTAAGGATGAATTCATACCTAGTTTTTATACTAAGTACTTAGTATATGCCTTTACCAAAAAAGTGGGCCAACCATGCAAGCCAGCTGAATTCCTCACTCAAGGCATATGCAAGACCCGAGGGTCTACCGCGCCCAAGGGGAAGGCCTCGAAGCCTACTCGTAAGAGGCGCAGGAGAGTGGGGTGTGTATAAGCCCGCAAGAGCATACACAGTGATCAAACCTGTAGTAAGGTGCATAGTGGGTGCCAGGAGCGCGCCTAATGAGGAAAGAGTGGGCGCAGAAGTGCGCCCGCAGGGTGAACACAGTATGGGGAGGTACCATGGAGGGAGGAGGAGATTTCTCAGTCGATGCTGCCGCAATTTGATTGATAAACCGTGAGAGATCTGCAACGCATTTCTATGTGGGATGGAAAAAAATTATTGGGAAGAAATCTCAGTCGTCTGATGCATTGTAGACACATGGTCTACCATCTGATCAATCGCGAGATCAATCGCGCGTATCCAGGTCATTCATCTTATCTTCGTGGTTCGGGATTGAAGCAGCACCGTCTGATCTCTCCAACTGAGTTATCTTCAACCTCCAGCCACCCCCGCTGCACCTGTGAACCAGTGATGATCCTGGACACCTATCCCATCACTCTAACCACCATTTGAGCCACTAAGGATCTCTTCTGGATCATCTGATCATAATGAAGCCAATGCATGCAATTCCATTTGCATGCATGCATCAAAATAAAGGAGGTCGTACGTGTTTGAAGCAAACAGAGTTTCAAGGCCACATCATGAATCTCAAATCCTTTGGGAAGATTCTTTGCATGTGTTCCTCTTCGCATGTATGTGATATTATCACCGAGAAAGAAGAAGGATCGCGGTTAAAAAGGAAACACCCATGACTTGTACCAAATATTATCCCATGTTTGAAATATTCAAACCGAAGATCACGGGTATTCAAAGATTTGAATACCATGGAATCTCACACAGATTTTAATGTGCAAGTGATCCAAACCTCACCTATAAATAGAGGATCACCAAGCTGAGAAGTTTTGTTGCAAATATTGAGAGAGGCTCTCGTTTTTCGAAAAACAGAGCACCGCCAGCTTGGGTTCCACGCAGCCTTGCTACGCGAAGAAGAGAGTTCCACACAGCCTTGCTACGTGAAGAAGTTTCACACATCCCTTGCGTGAAGGAGAACCATGAACCATCTTGGTTCATGAAAGAGGAGATCTGCACACTCTGTGCGAAGTTACCCACAAGCACGCGATAGGTTCTTTCAAACCCTCATGTGTCTTCGTGGAGGTATTCATGCAGGTAAACCATTGGTGCTTAACACCATTTTTGTACCTTTACGATGGAAGAATCACAAACCTTTGTTGGTTCTGTGAAGAAGATCCATGCAAACCATGTGTGTGAAGAAGAAGACCCTGTGTGCCCTCCGGTTTTCACGAAGAAGAAGAACTCGTGAACCCTTGGTTTTACAAAGAGAAGGAGAGTTCATAAATGATAGTTTACACATACACTTCCCTTAAAGGAGAATAAAAACCCACGTACACCCTTGTTACACTCATTCAGGTTGTGAGGACAAAAAGAGGAAGCAGGGCATTCATGATTCACATGCATACATGTGCATGAGTTGAAACCGCTTGAATGAAAAGAAAAAAAAAGACAATGTGTGTTCACATGTGAAGAAGGATAATGAATAAAGAATAAAGAACACACACAAATGAATTCACCCATTTAGGTTTGAATAAACACACACTTATGTTGAACCTAAAATAGATAATAAGTGTGTGTGTGCAAAGAACCAAAGAAAAGAAAGTGTGTGTGATATTAAGTGAGGAAAAGAAAGAGTAAGTGTGTGTGCTTAAAGAATTATACCCATTTGGGTTTTCACACAAGTAAGAGAGAATAAGGGGATTTTTCATGCATGCATGCACATGCACACGTGAAGACATTTAAAAAGAAGAATCAAGATTGTAAGTGCACATGTGTAAACAAGAAGCAATAGCAATGCCAAGAAACTCATACATGAAGCATAATTAATTGAGATGTCCAAAAACAAGAAGTTTTGATGTCATGAAATCCATGCATGAAGTGAATGAGTACTGAGACTGAATCCATACAGAATTAAAAGAAGATCTTGTATCTGAGTTGAAAATAATTTAGAATCCAAGAAGAGATAAAGTGTTGATATTTTGCAAGATAATTATTGCATATTATATTATTGAAAAAGTTTTGTGCACCATTGGCACACATCTTAGTGAGGTCAGGTCTTCATCAGAAGAAGGAATAATTGCCCGAGCATTATTGAACTGAGGACTGATCAGAAAGGTGATCATATTTATTGAGCAAGGCCAACAGACCTTACCAAAGGCTGTTGAAGATTCTTGAAGAGATACACAGGAAAGTGTGATTTAGCAAGCCTGTGTGGAGAGAGAAAAATATCATATATAGTGAATCAAGAAATAACTCAAAGAAGGAAGATACTCATGTGACTCGAGAGCTAGAAGAACCCTGTGAGATTCAGGGAGGAGGAGGAGACTTTAGTGAGACTCTAGAGTAGGCCAGTGGGACTCTGGTAACACTGTGGGAAGCAGTATAAAGAACCTCTTATGGGACTCAGGAGAGATATAGTGGGACTCTATATCGACCACTATAATTGATAATAAGATTATAGTGTAGAATATGTGTTGGGGAGAATAACCAACACAATAAGGAGTAGGTCTTTGAACTGAACCTTGTAAATCCTTGTGTTCAGTACCTTTACATTTACAACATCATTCAAAGAAAGGATGAGAGACACAAGAAGAGTGGATAGAGGATTTAACCAGCCATAGAGGTTTAATTAAAAATAATCAATTAGTAAAAATATTTAAAGGGATCACTGATTCACCCCCTCCCCCTCTCATTGATTCATACTGATATGGGCACTTTAGTATACTTTGGAGCAACTTGTTTTCCAAGCATTTTAACTAAGGCATCTTTACCATTTGTTAATATCTCTAGGTCCTTATTTAATTGATCATTAGAAATTTTATTCTCATTGAGAAACTAAGCATTCTTTTCCTTTTCAATAGTAAGTTTAGATTCAATATAAATAGTAAGAGCATGTTGTTTTTTGAGAGATTTATATTTATCTTTCAATTCATTGCATGTATCCTCAATCATTTTACAATATTCAAACATTTCTTAATTATTCATATTTTCAAAATCAGATTCATCTCCAGAATAATAAGAATTATGTGCAGGAGACTCCAAGGTTACCTCATATGTGTTTTTCATGAAACGCATATTGGCTTTGTCAGCCTTCTCATCATGTGAAGATTCAGAGTCACTGGAGCTATCCTCAAAAGCACTCTAGGTGGACTTCATTGCATTTTTGTACTTTCTATATTTGTCTTCATATTTCCTTTTGAACCTTAATTTAGGATAGTTAGCCTTTACATGTCCTCTTCTCTTACACTCATAGCATACTATTTCATTTGTATTTTCATTTCTCTTCCAATCCTTTTTCTAATTACCCATGTTTTCATATTTCCCTTTATAATTAGGATTTATAAAGAACTTATTTCTTTTTTAAAACTTCTTAAATCTATTGGCTAACTAAGTCATTTCCTTATCACTGTCACTTGATGATTCTTCATTGTTGGAAATTTCATCATGAACTTTCACTTTCTCTTTTTATTTGGAGGCAGTGGTTTTGAAAGTCACTAAATTTCTCTTTGGTTCATCATCTTCTTCTCAATTTACCTTCAGATCTTCCTCGTACATCATTAGTTTACATATCATCTCTTTTAAAGATAGAGTGTTGATGTCATAGGATTCCCTTATTGATATTAAGGTTCCTCTCCATCTTTATGGTAAGCATCTGAGAATTCGCATTACTTGTTCCTTGGATGTGATTGTTTTCCCAGAGAGACCATCATATTTACTATCTCATTGAACCTGAGATACATGTCAGAAATGGGTTCATCAGACTTCATATTGAAGTTATCATATTTAATAGTATATGTATTAAGTCTCATTTCTTTAACATTAGTGGTTCCTTCATGTGAAACAGACAGTGTATCCCAAATTTCATGTGTTGTTTTACATGCAGAAATCATATTAAATTATTCATCCCCTAAAGAGTAGTATAAGTAATTCATAGATCTATTGTTATTATCGTAGGCCGCCTTAGTGGCATAATCCCAAGTGTTCCTAATAGTAGGAGGAATCTTATATTCATCTACAATTTAAGACCATATTTCAAAACCCATGATTTCCAAATGCATTTTCATTTTAACTTTCCACTGAGCACAATTTGTGTCATTAAAGTAGGGAGGTCTATTGGTAGCAACACCTTCGAGTCTATTGTCCATATTAAAATAGTATAAACTGGTTTTAAAAAACTACAGATTTAGAACTGACAGAAATTTAGAGGTCTTTAAAACACAACTAAAATCACAGTTAAAAAAATATTTTTGAAAAGGCTTTAAAACACCCTCTAATACCAAATGTTGGTTGAAGTGAGACACTCAAGAGGGGGGTTGAATTGAGTTCCTATAAAAAATTGTCTAAAAATACTTATTTAAAAATCCCCCGATTTTAAAACAAATACATGCCAGTTAACCAAAGTATCATATTTATAAAAGTTTTGTTTGTTCCAAAGATTCTCAAATATTGATTAATTCTCAGTTAAAACAATATATATTATTATTCTGACTTTTGAAATCAGTATAATAAAACAAATTCTAATATAAACACTATCTAAGATTAAATATAAAAGTATAGTTAAGTTTTCTGAAATAATTACAAAGACACAGAAACTCAAACTTGAAAACACACAGCAGAAGTAAACAAGAGGTTCGGTCTCATGTCGATACTTAATCCTCTCAACTTGGTGATCACATGCCACCAAGCAGTTTATACTAAATAAACTTGATCCACACCTTGGATCGGAGTAACAACAGTATACAAACTGTCCAGGTCACTAGACCGCTTCCATAATATGTGTGGGAGTACAAAACAAACAAGCAGACAGGCCATGCATAGACCTCTTCCACTGTTATCCGTGAGAATGAAAAGTATGAAAAGATCAATTGGTGAATATATCTATGTATATTCTAGTTTAGCACAGGAGTCGGTGCGTGTTTATAAAACAGAGATAGACACACTTCTCGAAATGTAAGTATTATGCACAGGCAGAGCAATGTAATGAGAATAGGGTTTATAATGCTTTGTGCAATGTTCTATGTGGCTTCTGGACTCTTTCAGAATGAAAGAAGAGAAGCTGGAGTTGTCTTCTAGAAATCAGACATAAAAATAGAGAGTCGTTGTTTTCTCCTGTCTTTTGTTCCTAGTGAGTCTCGAAGTGTTATTTTCTTCTAAGTTATTGCTGTAGAGATTTGTGGCCTTTTGGATCTTAGTAGTATTTTCTTGTATACACAGTGGACAGCTCTTGTGTTTTTCTTTAAGGTGCACGAACAACTTTGTGTATCACTTCTAGGTTGCCTCTTTATCACTATATCTCCAGTTGATTGAGATATTCCCTTTATACGGACAAGCAACATCTTCTCTGGTACCTCGTACCTCGTACTGGTCTCTGACATCATTAAATGTTGTCTATAAAAAATAGACAGACTCATTATAAGCAGTACTAAATTTCATAAATATGACTGTTAAAGGTTAATTTCATATTTAATAGACAGACCATCAGTGACTTAGTCTGTCAGTAGCTCAGATTGTCTATAACACCCCAAGATTCTACGGTACGCTTCTCTTTGAATAATGTGATAGCGTGTGTTGTACGCAACACCGAGTTCTAACACACCATAACCAATCAAACTAGCCGTTATGAATAGTAATACCTAATTTTTGAAATTATATATATTTTATATTTCAAAATGGACTTCATTTTTGGATTCAGAATATCGAATTTAGCCTAGGGTGAAATTTTGGAACTTTTCGGATAACACTTATATTTTGATGAATAGTGAAAATTACTAAATTTTAATTAAAAACAACTTTTTTAATCAAAATAATTAATTGTGATAAATTATGAATTTGAGTGGTTTTAAAGTATATTTAGAATATATTTTTACCATTTAATACAATTTTGGTCATTGGACATAATTTTACAATTAAACCGGACATAAACAAGTGTCAATCTTTTGATAGTTATTATCTCTTAAAAACACGCTTTTTGTTTTAACAACAGGAATTAATTTTAAATTAATTTCTGCCACTTCTGTGTTTTGAATTTGGAAAAATGGATTCCATATTTGGAATCAGGATGTTCATATTGTGTGAATAGGTAACTTTTATTTTTAGACATTTTGAATAATTACTGCGGTAAATATTTTATTTACCATGGTTAAAGGGTAAATCCGGTAAATAAGGGTTAAAAATAATATTATAATAATACTAAATTACCCTAAAACGTGTCCTAGCCTTATTGGTTGATACATGTTTGAACATAGGCATATTTGGGTCGATTTTGGGACCCCATGGAGCCACTTGTAGGTGATAGGGACACTTTATTTTAATTAAGTTAAAATAAGTACAAAAATGACATAAGCATATACCTTTTAGAAAAACAATTTTTACATAGGGTTATCTATGTTGTATTTTTGACTATAAATATTCATTAGAAAGATAAAAAGATTTCCTACATAATTATATTTTATTTATAATTTTTAGACATTAAATAATTTAATTTATTTATGACACAATGATGATGCAGTAATTACCATAATAGTGAAAAATTAAAATAATTGATATTATAAATACCCAAATAAATATAATTTGAGACTTTTATTGAATTACACTAATTTTATAGGTTAATATGACATATTATGATTAATTTAATTAACTTTTTTTGAAGTAATAATTCTGTTATGAGTTTCACAAAAATCAACTATTGAATAGTGTCAAAATTGACATAAAAGAGTTTTTAAAACAAATATTATATTATTAATTGATATTAAATTCCTAAAAATCTAAGGTTCATCCAAGAGACTTATATCATAATAGTTGTATCATTAATGGACCACTTGGGGGTCTCTTATATGTATATAGTAAGTTTATTAACTATATAATATAAAAATACAAAGTGACATGGTAAATGTCAAACTAATTAACTAAGAGTTAAAACTAAAAGATAAGGTTAATATAGTAACCCAAACCTGTATAAATTCTATTGGTTGAGTGTTTTTCGACCCATCCCCACCTTAACCTTTAAATAATCAACTTTGGATCTATTATAAACCGAATATGAATTTATTATAAATTAATATTTCTAGCTTTTCCAAAGGTGCCCCTCACCCCTCTTATAAAAAGGCACTCCTCCTTCTCATTTCTTCACACCTTCAAAGCCTTTTGGTTCGGAAAAACTCTGACCAAATACTCTACCAACTTCCCTCACTTCAACCTAGAGGCCTTAGTTTGATCATAAATACAATCTAAGGATCCCTTTTGATCAAAATCAAAAGGAAGAACCTGAAGAAGAGGTAATGATTTCACCACCTTTTTCCAAGTTCCTTTCTTCTTCCACTTCTTCTTCATTTGTTATTACCATTCTAAAATAATAACTCCAGTATCATATATATACTTTGATGTTATTATAAATATGGTAAAACCATATTCAGTATTCTATCCATCCTTTGAATAACATTTCACCATACGTGCGTACGTACGGCTTACCGTCTCCACGTCGTGGTGTAATTGTTATTCAATAAATTATTATTTGGATGGGTATAATAATGATGTGTAATTCATGTAAATAATAAATATAACATGATAATTATTCTGTATATATGATATACCATCCAATTATATATTATTTTAATATCAAAAGAATGATATTGTCGCACGTGCGTACGTACGGACTACCGTCTCCACGAACGCGATGAGATTCATTATCCATCGTATTCATTCAAGTATAATTCTCATTTGATGATTAATAATAGTATCTAAGGACTTGATATAATTCTATATATTATTAAGATACAACCTATCCATTACAAACATGGCTTGTGTAACAAAACATATAAAATAAAACGAGTAAGTTAACACCCGAAACAACGATAATACTAAGATATTATTAACAAATCAATGTTAAAAGATCATATATGATATCATATTAATGTATATGATTCTTTTATAATTTAATAACAATTATTTCACCATTATACAGGAGGTTAACCTACCCCAACCAAGGAAAAGTACAAGGTAAGGGTTATTTCACAATCTCTTCATTATCCGATGTTGTTTATACGTAATAATCTACTGGGATCTCTTTATCATCCACATCCATGTTTCTTAAAAATGTATTTCAAAACATTTTTACTATTTAAAAGAATATGGGTTAAAGTAATTTATACCCTTGTTTGAATTTTTATAAGAGTTTTGTAAAGTAATCTTTCTGTCGTTTTCCAAACAAGGTGCTTTTAACCTTTTCGATAGAATTAAGGCAAGAATGTTTTTTTAACTTATACGGCGGGTGCGGTTATTTTCTGCTGTTATAAAATCGTTGAAGCTTCCCTTACAAGCTTATAAGAATATTTTCAAAGAAAATGTTTTATTTCATAAATATAAGACTCTTAAATGATTTCAAAATAGAAAGAGATATTTCTCTAAAAAGAGTTTTGATTTCATCTATGTCAACATCCTTTGATGGATTTTACGCTTATTTGAAGTTGATTTATTATGATACAAAACTTCTATATTGTATTGAAGGTTTTGTGATATGTTTGACTGTGGATGTGCTATTTTTATACCGTTCATAATTTATGTTGAAAGTATTGACATTTCGTATGCTAGTTTTAATACGAATGTTTATGTTATGTTTTAAACCTTCTCATATGGGAATGCATTGGACTTAATATGTGACGGGTGGAGCCCGCTATAGCTCCTCGATGCATCGGTAGGTCTCATGAGACAAACTAGTGTCTTGGCACAAGGCCTTGGCAAAATCTTATTTGTAGTCTTGGCACGAGGCCTTGGCTATGCGGTTATGATAGTCTGGCATTATGCATTCCATCATTATGAAAGTGGTTATTGATATTGCATGTGATTATTCGATTAGTAGAATATCCATGTGAATAAGTAAATGGCATTATTTCATTTTACTTTTTCCATACTATGTTGAAGTTCAAGTTTAAAAGGCTTTTGTTTTAGTTATACATTGCCTTAAATGTTTATTCTTATTTATGAAAGTTTCTGCTATATTGTTATCCTTACTGGGCATTTGAGCTCACCCCTTTTCTATGTTTTATTTTTCCCAGGAAGTGAAGAAGTAAATTATGAATGACCTGCAGGGATATTATGTGGGGATATGAGTGTGGAATATGGAGACAATACGTTGTTGTAGTAGTTTTTCACTTTATGATGTAATGTAAGACTTATGAATATATCTAGTGTTTCCAAGGCTACTAAACCAATCGGTCTTTCGAGATTTGATCTTTCTTGTGATCATGCCAATGTTATGTAATAATGCACCGACTCTAGGTAACTGGGGTCGGGGCGTTACAGTTGGTATCAGAGGAGGTTTAGTACAAACCTTGGAAGCTAGATTTAGATAAACTCTGATTAGAGCACGTAGACCTAAGATGAACTTTGAGGATTAGTATAGAAGAACTTCCTAGAATTTTGGTATTGTAGAGATTTTGTGAGTTTTCCGAGCAATACATCCCTGTCTGGATACGATCAGGTAGAGGCGGCTCTGGAACAGATGTACCTAGGGGTAAAACCCGAAAACACCGCTTTGAGCTAGACTTGAACGGGAACTGGTGCACGACAACGGGTCTTGCTGCACTCTTGGTTACGACACTCCCGGGGGATATGCTTAGGATAACTCTCATTTTCTTTACAAATCATTATGAAGTGTTTATGAGTATATACTTCCTCAAAGAAAACATTCTTATGATTATGGATTATATCCATAAATAGTTCAATTTATGCTAAGTGTTTTATAAGTATGGGATTATGTATTTTGATTCATAAACTGATCTAGTTTATGCCATTGTTTAGAAATGGCGTCTAGTGGAAGAAATGGAAATCGTATCAATGCACGCACTCCATGTAGGGATTTCCCTCCTACTCAAGATAATTATAGTGGAGCTGGTGATGCAACTGGTGCCGATCAACTAATCACCATACTGGGACAACTCACTCAGGTTATGAATAATAACCTTACCCGTATGGAGCACCCTAATCCACAGCGTGGATGATCAATGTTAGATCGCTTCATGAGGCAACAACCACCAACGTTCAATGGGAGTACAAATCCCTTAGTAGCTGAGCAATGGATATTTTCCCTAGAGAAAATATTTCAGGCTTTGGAGAGTAGTGAAAAGGAAAAAGTTATCATGGCAGTTTACCACCTTACTGGAGATGCTGATCAATGGTGGTCATTGATTCAAAATACGAAGGAAGATGATGAAGTATCAAATATGGAATGGAGGGAGTTCAAAGATCTGTTTTTAGAAAAATACTTTCCTCACGACCACCGAACAGATATGGAAAGGCAGTTTCTGAGTCTGAGACAAAATGAGGATGAGAATGTCACAAAGTATGAGGCTAACTTTACAAGGTTAGCAAGGTATGCTAGATATTATATACGTAATCCAAGAAGTAAGATTGATTGTTTCTTTGATGGGTTAAAACCATTTCTCCATCGAGCATTAGTCTCACAATCCTTCTCGTCGTACGAAGACATTGTCTCATGTGTTATCAAGACCGAAAAGAAATTCTCTAAATCTTATGACTTTAAAGCAAAGCAAGAGAAGAAGAGACCTGGTGATCAATCTAGGAATGGAAATAAGGGGAAGAAGGGAAAGGTTGAATATCCATCCTGTGGTAAATGTGGGAAGAAACACCTTGATACTTGCTTTAAGGGAACAGGAGTCTGTTACAAGTGTGGTGAAAAAGGCCACCAAGCTCGTGATTGCAAGGGGAAGAAGGAAGCTACCAATTTTCAGTGATACAATTGCAGGGAGATGGGGCATTATGCAAATGAATGTCCTAAGCGTCAGGAGAACTTACCTCAGAAAAGGCCAAGGGATCAAGGCCAAGCTTATGTTATCACTACTGCTGAGGTAGAAGCTCTGAAAGACGTGGTGGCAGGTAATTTAATGGTTTCCTCAAGTTTAGAAAATGCATTATTTGATTCTGGATCATCGCATTGTTTCATATCTTCCCAATTTTCTAAGAAAATTAGATATTTACAATTTGATTTAACAAGGGAGTTGTCAGTTAAAACTCCTAAGAGAAGTATCATTGCAACAAAGTTTTGTGAATCAGTCCCCATTAGAGCACATAAATGTTCTTTATCTGTTGATCTCGTCATCATACCTATGATTGAGTTTGATATAATCCTCGGTATGGACTGGCTTTCGGACTATGATGCGAAGATTTATTGTAAGAAGAAAGAGGTTACGATTCTTGATGATAATGATAAGGAATACCTTATCTTTAGAGCAGAATCATCACCACCTAATTCTTATTTAGATCCACCCCCAGTAGCTCAACTAAATTCAATTATTGGGGAGGAAGAGAATTAAATAACTTTGGGTGAGGAAAGGAATGTTCAAATAGAGGATGTACCTATTGTGAAATAATTTGTAGATGTATTTCCAAAAGATTTACCTGGACATCCTCCAGAACGAGAAGTTGAGTTTTCCATTGATTTAATTCCTGGATCAAGGCCTATATCAAAGACCCCTTATAGAATGGCCACTGTAGAATTAGTTGAACTAAAGAAATAACTAGATGAATTGAGTAATAAGGGATTTATTCGCCCTAGTGTTTCTCCATGGGGAGCCCCTGTTATTTTTGTTAAAAAGGAAAGATGGATCCATGAGGTTATGTATCGACTACAGGGAGATTAATGCTATAACAATAAAGAACAAGTATCCCCTACCTCGCATTGATGATTTATTTGACCAACTGCATGGAGCTCAATACTTTTCAAAGATTGACCTTCGATCTGGATACCATCAGTTGTGTGTGAAGAAGGAAGACATTCTGAAGACAGCATTTCGAACCAGGTACGGGCATTACGAGTTTACTGTAATGCCTTTTGGATTGACTAATGCACCCTCTGTATTCATGGATCTGATGAATAGAGTTTTCAAGGAGTATCTCGATGAATTTGTGGTGGTATTTATTGATGATATCTTGGTATACTTCAAAAGATATGAAGATCATGAAAATCACTTGCACATTATCCTGAAGACTCTGAGAAGACATGAATTATATGGGAAGTTTAGCAAGTGTGAATTCTGGTTTCAGGAGATTTCTTTTCTTGGTCATATTGTCTCTAAAGATGGAATCTCTGTTGATCCTTTTAAGACCAAGGCAATCCAATAATGGCCAGCACCTACGAGTATAACTGAGGTACGTAGTTTTATTGGTTTGGCAGGTTATTATCGACAATTCGTCCAGAATTTTGCCCGATTGGCTAACCCATTAACGAAGCTCACACGTAAAGGGGTTAAATTTTTTTGGACAAAAGAGTGTGAAGAATGTTTCGAAGAACTGAAGAGAAGATTATTCAATGCTCCTATATTAACTCTACCATCGGGGAATGATGGGTTCGTTATTTATAGTGATTCATCGAAGAAAGGACTAGGTTGTGTCCTTATGCAGAATGATAGAGTTATTGCCTATGCATCACGATAGTTGAAAATTCATGAACAAAACTATCCTACTCATGATCTCGAGTTAGCAGCTGTGATATTTGCTTTGAAGATATGGAGGCACTACCTCTATGGTGAAAAATGTGAGATTTATATTGATCATAAGAGTTTGAAGTATATTTTCTCACAAAAAGAACTCAACATGAGGCAAAGGAGATGGCTTGAATTACTCAAGGATTATGATTGTACGATACACTACCACCCGGGGAAAGCAAACAAGGTGGCAAATGCTTTGAGCAGAAAATACCATGGAGTTTTGAACGTGATGAGAATTGAAAGGGATCCAATTTTGATGGATCTAGTGAAGATGGACATGGGAATAACCAGGGAAGGTGAAACATCAATGCTTTTTCAAATGGTTGTCAAACCATCTTTACTAGAAAGGATTAAGAGTTCTCAGACCGATGATGAAGAATTTTAAAAGAAGATTAAAGCTGTGAATGATGGGAGATTGAGAGACTTTGTGTATGAAGATGGAATTTTGAAATTCAGGAAGAGACTTTGTGTTCCCGATATACCTGATCTAAAAAGGGAATTGTTGGATGATGCTCATAGTTCCAATTTCTCTATACATCCTGGGAGTACCAAAATGTATAGAGATTTGAAGGAACATTTTTGGTGGGACAACATGAAGAGGGATATTGCTGATTTTGTGTCAAGATGTATGGTTTGTCAACAAGTGAAAGCTGGAAGGCAACAGCCAGGAGGAGTCATGCAACCTCTTCCCATACCAGAGTGGAAATGGGACAATATTATGATGGATTTTGTCATGGGGCTACCAAAGACTCCTAGAAGGAACGATGCAATATGGGTTATTGTTGACCGTCTTACCAATTCAGCACATTTTCTTGCTATAAGAGAAGATCTACCCCTAGAACGTCTAGCAAGACTATATATTAATGAAGTTGTAAGACTTCATGGAGTACCCCTATCGATTGTTTCAGATCGTGATCCCCGTTTTACTTCAAGATTCTGGAAAAGTCTTCAGAAATCCCTGGATACTGAACTTCATTTGAGCACTACTTACCACCCTCAGACAGATGGACAATCAGAAAGAACTATTCAAACCTTAGAAGACATGTTGATATCCTGCTCACTTGACTTTCATGGTATGTGGGATCAATATTTACCTCTGGTAGAATTTTCCTATAACAATAGCTTCCATTCGAGTATTCAAATGGCATCATATGAAGCGTTATACAGAAAGAGATGTCGTACACCAACATGTTGGGATGACGTTGGTGAAAGAAAACTTGTAGGCCCAGAACTGGTGGAGGAAACGATGGAAAAGGTGAAGGTAATCCAAAGTCACATCAAAGCAGCTCAAAGTAGGCAGAAGAGCTATGTCGATAATCGAAGGAAGGATTTGGAATTTCAAGTCGGTGATCAAGTTTTCCTGAAGGTATCTCCATGGAAGGGAGTTATACGTTTTGGTAAGAAAGGTAAATTGAGTCCCAGGTACATCGGACCTTTCGAAATTCTAGAACGAATTGGGGGTGTAGCTTACCGATTGGCAATGCCGCCAAGTCTCTCCAAAGTTCACGATGTGTTCCACGTATCTCTGTTGAGGAAATACATGCCTGAACCAACACATGTACTAACCTATGAGGAGTTAGAACTGGAACCCGATCTGTCTTATTGTGAAGAGCCTGTTAGGATTCTTTATATGAGAGAACAAGTACTGAGAAACCGGACGACGCGTCTGGTAAAAGTTTTGTGGAGAAACCATAAGATGGAAGAGGCAACGTGAGAACCCGAGGAACTTATGATGAAGAACCACCCGAGTCTTTTCATGCGATAATATTCTAGAAATTTCGAGGATGAAATTATTTGAAGGAGAGGAGAATGTAACACCCCAAGCTTCTACGGTACGCTTCTCTTTGAATAATGTGATAGTGTGTGTTGTACGCAACACCGAGTTCTAACACACCATAACCAATCAAACTAGCCATTATGAATAGTAATACCTACTTTTTGAAATTATATATATTTTATATTTCAAAATGGACTTCATTTTTGGATTCAGAATATCGAATTTAGCCTAGGGTGAAATTTTGGAACTTTTCGGATAACACTTACATTTTGATGAATAGTGAAAATTACTAAATTTTAATTAAAAACGAATTTTTTAATCAAAATAATTAATAGTGATAAATTATGAATTTGAGTGGTTTTAAAGTATATTTATAATATATTTTTACCATTTAATATAATTTTGGTCATTGGACATAATTTTACAATTAAACCATACATAAACAAGTGTCAATCTTTTGATAGTTATTATCTCTTAAAAACACGTTTTTTGTTTTAACAACGGGAATTAATTTTAAATTAATTTCTGACACTTCTATGTTTTGAATTTGGAAAAATGGATTCCATATTTGGAATCAGGATGTTCATATTGTGTGAATAGGTAACTTTTATTTTTAGACATTTTGAATAATTATTGCGGTAAATATTTTATTTACCATGGTTAAAGGGTAAATCCAGTAAATAAGGGTTAAAAAATAATATTATAATAACACTAAATTATCCTAAAACGTGTCCTAGCCTTATTGGTTGATACATGTTTGACCATAGGCATATTTGGGTCGATTTTGGGACCCCATGGAGCCACTTGTAGGTGATAGGGACACTTTATTTTAATTAAGTTAAAATAAGTACAAAAATGACATAAGCATATATCTTTTAGAAAAACAATTTTTACATAGGGTTATATATGTTAGATTTTCGACTATAAATATTCATTAGAAAGCTAAAAAGATTTAATACATAATTATATTTTATTTATAATTTTTAGACATTAAATAATTTAATTTATGTATGACACAATGATGATGCAGTAATTACCATAATAGTGAAAATTTAAAATAATTGATATTATAAATACCCAAATAAATATAATTTGAGACTTTTATTGAATTAAACTAATTTTATAGGTTAATATGACATATTAGAATTTATTTAATTAAATTTTTTCGAAGTAATCATTCTGTTATGAGTTTCACAAAAATCAACTATTGAATAGTGTCAAAATTGACATAAAAGAGTTTTTAAAACAAATATTATATTATTAATTGATATTAAATTCCTAAAAATATAAGGTTCATCCAAGAGACTTATATAATGATAGATGTATCATTAATGGACCACTTGGGGATCTCTTGGATATATATAGTAATTTTATTAACTATATAATATAAAAATACAAAGTGACATGGTAAATGTCAAACTAATTAACTAAGAGTTAAAACTAAAAGATAAGGTTAATATAATAACCCAAACCTATATAAATTCTATTGGTTGAGTGGTTTTCGACCCATCTCCACCTTAAACTTTAAATAATAAACTTTGGAGCTATTAGAAACCGAATATGAATTTATTATAAATTAATATTACTAGCTTTTCCAAAGGTTCCCCTCACCCCTCTTATAAAAAGGCACTCCTCCTTCTCATTTCTTCACACCTTCAAAGCCTTTTGGTTCAGCCAAAATCTACCCAAATACTCTCTCAACTTCCATCACTTCAACCTAGAGGCCTTAGTTTGATCAGAAAGCCAACCTAAGAAGCCCTTTTGATCAAAATCAAAAGGAAGAACCCGAAGAAGAGGTAATGATTTCACCACCTTTTTCCAAGTTCCTTTCTTCTTCCACTTCTTCTTCCTTTGTTATTACCATTCTAAAACAATAACTCCAGTATCATATATATACTATGATGTTATTATAAATATGGTACAACCATATTCAGTATTCTATCCATCCTTTAAATAACATGTCACCATACGTGCGTACGTACGGCTTACCGTCTCCACATCGTGGTGTAATTGTTATTCAATAAATTATTATTTGGATGGGTATAATAATGATGTGTAATTCATGTAAATAATAAATATAACATGATAATGATTCTGTATATATGGTATACCATCCAATTATATATTATTTTAATATCAAAAGAATGATATTGTCGCTCGTGCGTACGTACGGACTACCGTCTCCACGAACACGATGAGATTCATTATCCATCGTATCCATTCAAGTATAATTCTCATTTGATGATTAATAATAGTATCTAAGGACTTGATATAATTCTGGATATGATTAAGATACAACCTATCCATTACAAACATGGCTTACGTAACAAAACATATAAAAGAAAACGAGTAAGTTAACACCCGAAACAACGATAATACTAAGATATTATTAACAAATAAATGTTAAAAGATCATATATGATATCATATTAATGTATATGATTCTTGTATAATTTAATAACAATTATTTCACCATTATACAGGAGGTTAACCTACCCCAACCAAGGAAAAGTACAAGGTAAGGGTTATTTCACAATCTCTTCATTATCCGGTATTGTTTATACGTAATAATCTACTGGGATCTCTTTATCATCCACATCCATGTTTCTTAAAAATGTATTTCAAAACATTTTTACTATTTAAAATAATATGGGTTAAATTCATTTATACCCTTATTTGACTTTTTATAAGAGTTTTGCAAATGAATCTTTCCGTCGTTTTCCAAACAAGGTGTTTTTAACCTTTTCGACATAATTAAGGTAAGAATGTTTTTTTTAACTTATACGGCGGGTGCGGTTATTTTCTGCTGTTATAAAATCGTTGAAGCTTCCCTTACAAGCTTATAAGAATATTTTCAAAGAAAATGTTTTATTTCATAAATATAAGACTCTTAAATGATTTCAAAATAGAAAGAGATATTTCTCTAAAAAGAGTTTTGATTTCATCTATGTCAACATCCTTTGATGGATTTTACGCTTATTTGAAGTTGATTTATTATGATATAAAACTTCTATATTGTATTGAAGGTTTTGTGATATGTTTGACTGTGGATGTGCTATTTTTATACCGTTCATAGTTTATGGTGAAAGTATTGACATTTCGTATGCTAGTTTTAATACGAATGTTTATGTTATGTTTTAAACCTTCTCATATGGGAATGCATTGGACTTAATATATGACGGGTGGAGCCCGCTATTGCTCCTCGATGCATCGGTAGGTCTCATAAGACAAACTAGTGTCTTGACACAAGGCCTTGGCAAAATCTTATTTGTAGTCTTGGCACGAGGCCTTGGCTATGCGGTTATGATTGTCTCGCATTGTGCATTCCATCATTATGAAAGTGGTTATTGATATTGCATGTGATTATTCGATTAGTAGAATATCCATGTGAATAAGTAAATGACATTATTTCATTTTACTTTTTTCATACTATGTTGAAGTTCAAGTTTAAAAGGCTTTTATTTTAGTTATACATTGCCTTAAATGTTTATTCTTATTTATGAAAGTTTTCGCTATATTGTTATCCTTACTGGGCATTTGAGCTCACCCCTTTTCTATGTTTTATTTTTCCCAGGAAGTGAAGAAGTAAATTATGAATGACCTGCAGGGATATTATGTGGGAATATGAGTGTGGAATATGGAGACAATATGTTGTTGTAGTAGTTTTTCACTTTATGATGTAATGTAAGACTTATGAATATATCTAGTGTTTCCAAGGCTATTAAACCAATCGGTCTTTCGAGATTTGATCTTTCTTGTGATCATGCCAATATTATGTAATAATGCACCGACTCTAGGTAACTGGGGTCGGGGCGTTACATTGTCGGTAGATCAAACTTGCATCGTTTAATCGAGTTGTCGGTAGATGATGCATCGGTAGGTGATATGTATGTAGCTCGGCTGTCGGTGGCTCATACTTAGCGAAATTTTGAGTGTTGGTCAGTCACTCTATTGGTCAATCGGACGTTGGTAGGTCAGGCGTCGGTAGGTCAAACTATCAATGACTCGTACTTAGCGAAAATTCGTAGTTGCTCTGTCAGTGACTCGACTTATTGGTAGCTTATGTCGTCGGTAACTCATGCATAAGTGACTTGTCTATCGGTAGGACAAGTATCGGTAACTCATACTTACCCAGAAATATGTAATATTGTCTTGTGATGTAAACACCAATACCAGAGATTAAAATTATACTTGAACATGATTAAACAAAATGTATCTTAATAAATCATAATTAGCATAGTTCACCATGATTTGTGAGCATTAAAACCATAGGAGGCCAATGGTTTATTTTGTTGTAACCTCCTACGATCGTAGTAGAATTATATTATTAGTTATTAATTATATTAATTTTTTATTTTCCATTATTGATTATATTGCTGATTGTTGATTTTATTATTTATATTGTTATTTATTAATTATATTATTTACCATGATTAATAATTATGTATTATCACTAGTAATATATTAGCATTCTAACATTGGAAAAAGTGAATCCTAAATTCAATATTGAAAATCATTGAAGGGATGTTAAGTACTACTGTCATATAAAAATGAGTGTTTTCGGTTATATTTTATAATCAATTTAATGCTAGTAATTTCAAGTAAAACAATACTATTTTAAATACTGTTTAAAATTATGTTACATACTTACACATTAAAACAAAATATTTTTTTTAAATATATATAAAAACTAATTTGGATTAATGAAGTTATGCAAATAGTTTAGATAATAAACGATTTTGTATGACAGAGATTCACCCATTTTCATAAATATTTTTTAACCCACACCGTTTTAGTAATTTTTTTTACAAAACCCTAAATAAAAGAAACTTAGTTTTTTAACCCATAAAAGTTTGTTTTTATTTAAAATTAATAAATAAATGATTTAGGGAATGTTTAAAAATGAATATTAAAACATGACTTCATAAGAAGTACAGGATATTTTCCATTAGAGTTATAATAAGAAAAAATTGAAAATTCATTTCAATCGCATAATCAGTTCTTAAAAAACTAGAGAAGAGTGTTTGTTTAGGGCCTCACTTGTTTAAGTTTTTGATGCTTAAAAAATAGTTTTTTTTAAACACTTCTATGAAATTATAGGCCACTTCTTTGTTTTTTTTAAATAAAAACAACAAATTTTAATTTTTCTGAAAATATATTTTTAAAAATGATTTTGGGATTGAAGGTAAAAAATGTTTTTTTTGGGGGGTGATAACTCTGGTGTAAAACGACTACTTTTTTTTTATAAAAAAACATTCGTTTAAATTATTTGGAAACCACTATTTTTTTAAATTCAAATAAATTGGCTCTAAGATTTTTTTGAACAAAATCCTTTTTTTTGTAAAATAACCATTTCAGGACATTTAGTCTTTTTGATTAATTTGTTTTTTTAAAAACATCATCCCAATAAATCCTTGTGCATTTTTTCTGTGAAAAAACAATTTTCATTACCTATTTAAAAAGTTATTCTTTCATTAAAATAAAAAAAACGATTTATTGGTTTACGGTACAAATAAACATAATTTCTGATTTTCTAAATTACTTATTTCAAATCATTATTTTAAGGCATCCCTAGTCACTTAATCTTGTCCGGGCAGATGCCCTCATACTGCATTATTTCAGACCTCCTTGACTTGTTTGGACTTGACCCTCCCCCTTTTAATAAATTTTCTTAATGTTGGATGGATGGATCCAATGCTCCTTAATGACCAAATAATAATAATAACTAAAAAAATCTAAAGCTCTCACACCATGTTTGGTCGTGTTTTAGTAAAATAAAAGAAATGATTTTCTAATTCATAAAAGAAAAGAAAAGAAAAGAAATATTTTGATTTCTCTACATTTTGTTTGAATGCGAAATTAGTAAAAGAAAAAAAGATTGTAATTTCTCTCAATCTTGTTCTGTGATAATTTTTAAAAGAAAATAAAAGGAATGTTTTGGAAATATGACAAAAACAACCCTGATTGAAAAATATAGTTTTTCAATACTCAATTATTCCAAATAAAAAATATATTATAATTTCAAATTGTATCTTTGATTTTGATATCATGTTAATCATATAGACATTTAATTTTGCAAAATATATTAGTAATTATATTTTTTATTTTATTTTATAATCATTTATCTTAGATATGTGTGTGTGTATTTAATTTAATAATAAAATTGTTGGAGAAGGATATTAGGTTTTATCGTCACTATTTTTATATCGCAACAATCATATATGCATTTAACTTCAATAAATATATGAATACGATAAATTATTTTTTCGAAAAAATTTGTTTAGTTACAAAGAACTATGTATTAATTAAAAAAAATCATATAATCACGAGCCACAATTATTTTAAATTAACTATATTTTACTTTGATACATAATTTTGATTACAAATTCATTTTTTAAAACTTTTATTTCAATAACTATCAACAATACTAATATACAAACATACAAATTTTGGAAAAAATGATATTATTTACATATAAATTAAAATAAATATAATATTAAATATTAAATATCATTTGTGAATAAAAATGATTTTATATAATTTATGAATAAATATTAAAAGAAATATAATTTTATCATTTATGAATTAATATTAAAATAAATATAATTTTATCATTTACAAATAAATATAATCTCTGAATAAATGTAATTTACAAACAAATAAATGTAATTTATGAATAATTATTAAAATAAATATAGTTTTATCATTTATAAATAAATATAATTTACGAATGTATCATCTTATAAATATAATTTACGAATAATTATAATTTTAAAATAAATATAATTTATGAATAAATCTAATTTTATAGTTTTATCATTTACAAATAAATACCAAATATAAATTTATAATTCAAGAGTAATTAAAATATATATAATTTATATTATTTTAAATTTGAATAACTTTCAAAAGTATTTATATAAAAATCTTAAAAAATTTATATGCAAACTATTTATATAAAAATTATAAAAATTATTTATAGATTAGGTTGAAATTAGAAAAATAATTTTTTTGTTGTTATTAATAATCACAAATATGATAATTTATATAAACCCTAATAAAAAAAAAGATAAGAATAAAATAAAATATGTTTGGAATAATATATTAATTTTTTAAAAAAATGGGCATCGCTTCTCCGCCCACGATTTCTCTCCGTCGAGTTTGAAATCGCCGCAGGGAAATCAGTTTCTGTCGTTCGCTTTCGTTCCATTCCCCTCCCCTCCCCTCCCCGCGCCAAATCACGCTTGCCAAACGACCTAAACCCGCGTAATCTGCCTTCTTTGGTTTTGATTTTCTGAAATCGTCGCCGGAGAGTGAGGAGTTGATAGGTAACCTGGGTTCGGACATGGCTGCGTTGCAGAGACCGCCGCCGCGGTTAAATACAAACACGGAGGTGACAATGAGTAGACACGGATCCCGGGAATTGGATGTGGTGTCCGATGAGTTTCCGAAAGGTCTGAGGGTGCTTGTGGTTGACGACGACATTACTACCTTAATGGTCGTGGAGAGCATTCTCCGCAAATGCTTGTATGTTGGTGAGCCTCTTAGTCTGCCTATTTCACCTCTCACTGATACTTCCTCTAGATTCGCGTGGTGTTTTATGTTTTTTTCTCTGCCATAGTAAATCGTTAGTTTTTTACTTTTTTTCATGTTGCACTAACGGATATTTTCAAAAGAGATGATGTTGATTGGTGGCCAAACGAGACTTACATTAAAACGGGAAGTGCTTGTTACTTGTTGGGATAATCTCTTTATGTTTTTCTTTTGAATAGTTTGAGGATTCATTGTGAGCCTTCCATAATCTTGGATTCTCAGAATCACACACGTCTGAATTATTCAATGTTGTATATGATTATTATGATTTTACATGCAATGCACTCTTTTAAATTTCCTCTTTTGCAGATTTACGTGCTTGAAAGTTTGTCTTAATTATTTTGACCAAGAATTCATTTCATTGCAGTTACAACTTGCTCCCATGCCACAACTGCTTTGAATCTGCTACGAGAAAGGAAATGCTGTTTTGATATAGTAATAAGTGATGTCCATATGCCTGATATGGATGGATTCAGTCTTCTTGAATTTATTGGTCTGGAAATGGATTTGCCTGTCATAAGTGAGTATAATCTTTCTGGAGCTGGCTATATATTTTTATGTTCCCAACTAATTGGTTGAACTTTTATCCAGTGATGTCCGTGGATGAGGATACAAGAACTGTTATGAAAGGTATTAGACATGGGGCTTGTGATTACCTGATTAAGCCTGTACGTGAAGAAGAGCTGAAGAATATATGGCAACATGTTGTGAGGAGGAAGATAGAAAGCAAAAAGACTGAATATTCTGATAGTCTGAAGGATAATGATCGACATAGATGGGGGAGTGATAGCGGTGAACACAGTTCTTCTGTCAATGAAGGTGTAGATGTGACATTAAAATCTCTAAAAAAGAGGAAGGACATTACAGAAGAAGATGATGATGAATCGTTAAACGGTGATCATACCGCATCCAAGAAACCACGTGTAGTGTGGTCAGTGGATCTCCATGAGCAGTTTGTCAAAGTTGTCCACCATCTTGGAGTTGAAAGTATGCACTCAATCCCCTATTATGGCTTTATTTTCCTAGTTAATTGTGTTTGTTCATAAGTTGAATAAAAAACTATAGATCAAGAGAGGATATCATTTGATAGCTTGCTTCTGCCATCTAAATGTTACTGACAAAAGATTATTTGGCTGCTATTTAGAAGCTGTTCCAAAGAGAATTCTTGAGATGATGAACGTTCCTGGTTTGACCAGAGCAAATGTAGCCAGCCACTTACAGGTTTGTATCTTCCCTCACTGTATAATTTTACCTGCAAGAGCATTGATTTTGTAACGCAGTTGTTGCATGCGCACAATCAATCACAGGAATGAAAAATTTTGTGAACTCAATGGAAACTCTTTCATTAGGCTCTTGCCAAATGATGCTTTATTTGGCTTTACTTAAAGAATATTCTTTTGTACTGCAAGATACTAATTGCAACATTTTTGTGATTGCTAGCAAGGCATTGTGCTCTTTTTTTTTTCTAGTGCTTTCACTGGCTAACCAATGAGCCAAGCATTTCTCGTGCATTGTGTAAAATAAAACAATATTGAATGAAGAATTTGGTATGGTACTGAAGTTGAATTTATATCCATTTTCATTTATTATGGTTTTTGCTGTTCAGAAATTCAGGCTATATCTGAAGAGATTGTCTGTGGCCGCTTATCCAGGAGGAGTGATTCCTGGTTTGGTTGGCGGACCCATCGACTCAAATCTGAAAGTAAATCCTTTGCTTGGAAGATTGGATATTCAAACCTCAGCAGCTTCTGGTCAAATCCCTCCCCAAACATTGGCTGCACTACACGCCGAGCTTTATGGCCAGCCGGGAAGCAGTGCAGTATTTCCAACCGCATACCAGCAGCATTAGCAAGCCGGGCTTCATGGAAGAAGTGCACTGCCAATGTAAAGAGCCTATAATTTCACTCACATTTCACAAAGTTGGTAGGGATCCTATTCAGGTTGATCATCTTTAGGCTGAGTAAGTTGTGTTTTCCACTTTCTGGAGGGTGGGGAAAATTTTGTCATGGATTTTATAATTGTTTTGTCATTTCTTCATCAAATTTGGTATGCAGTGAGAGAATGTTTCTTGCAATTATTTTATGTAATTATCCTTTTGGGATGCATGGTTCGGGTTTTGTTTTTTTAAGTGAAAATGATGATTAGAGATTATACAAAAAATTAAAATACATCGAAATGATTAAATACGGTGAAAACGATGAAAAAAGTGCCCGACATGACAAAATTAATTCCATTACCCAACATTAGCGTCATGATGATTAATGTGCAACATATGTGCATGCCAAAACTAACAAGGAAGCCATTTCCTATTAGTAAAGCAAAACTAAATTTATCATAATTAATCTATAGTGATGTATGCTCCTAGTATTATGTGTCAGTTATGTTTTAAAATCAAATATGGTTTTGCTTGTATCATACAACACAATGCAACAATAGCTGTATTGTATGATTGACATATAAAATGACATTATATTATATTGTCAATGGATGAAGTGTCATTTAATCAGCTAATACATCATATGATTGTGGAAGAGAGTTAGAAATATGATTGAATTAATCATTGAAGATTTCAATTAATGATTGCATTAACGTTAGGAGATCGATGCTTGTCCTTTATACAAAACAATATTCACCTTCCCAATCCAACAACACTTAGAATCATTACAACTCTTTGGAGTCTATTGCATTAAATAAGGCTATGGTATAAAAGGGATGAGACATCACAGGCATACATATTGATTAAACGGAGGGCTTTCTGGTCAAAGCACTATTGGACTTCCTCTCCCCTATACTTCATGAGTTACTAGCACAGCATATGATTTGGGAAAATCTTTTTGATTAAATTTAAGATCCACACAACTAGTGAATCACCAGAACAAACATGAATTAGTGAATTTGTGTTCATGGTGTTCATCAAGCACACAAAAGAACAAACATAGTTGTATGGTTAAACTTGATATGTCCTGGGCATACTCATAGATCATAGTCACTGTTAAACTTGTGCTACCTCGCTGTGTTCAAGATCGGCATTCAGGTCCATCTCTTTTGATCATAGTTGACAGTTGTTGTAGTCCGAGAAGCCCTTTCCCTCCAAGAAATAATCCTCTTGGCGAAAAACCTCATTCCCTTCCAGGGAGGGAACCCATCATTCATCATAGCTGTATGGCCCAAAAACACTGCTTACAAATGCACTTGCTTCCTCGAAACGCAGGCCTGGTAAAAACATTCCCTCGGACTTCTCTTTCCCAAGACCTGCAATTTCACGAGCTTTAGCACCAAATAGGAAAATATTTCAACATTGGCACCATACATTGTCCCGATCAAGATGCATCCATCCTGGCAAATTTTATGTTAGTGGTTCTGCTAGCCTCTATTTCAGCAGTACGGATATGTTGTGAAAGCTAGTTTGCAGGAACTAGCAATTCAACCACACTGACACTGTAATAAGGAAAAATATCACCTTCAATTGATCACCAATTTCTGGATCATTATTTATCATAGCCCCAACATCTGTGATGAATTTCACGATTCTCTTGGCTTGGACAAAAAACGCAATGCAAGCTCGGGGAACAAACACTGCCGTCCTGTCTGAAGTATTTGTTTCTTTCATCCTCTTACAGCGGTAAATAATCCCCAATATATTCATCAACTGTCTGTTGTATTCATGGATGTCCTTCACCTGCACATCAAACATTGCATCAGGGTTCACATGATACCCTGTTCTCTCTTTGAGGAAAGCAGAAACCTTCAGCTTGTTACTCCTTTTTCCCGCTCTCCACTTGTTTTTGGAATTGATCATCTTCTGCATACTTTCATAATTCTGCTCGTTTCTCTATGTTTATGACCCATGCTTCTGTTCCAAGCCTCTTGCTTATAACAGTAATTAAATTTGGATGACATAATTGAATCCATCTTCTTGGTGTAACCCCGTTAGTTTTGTTTTGGAATTTTTTTAGGCCACAACTTGAGAAATCCCTGAAGATTTCATCTATTTGGCTGTATCTGTGGAACCCCATTCATTGCATGACCACTTACAACGCATAGATGAGCCATACAGACCATCTTTGGAGGCTTCGGGATTGGTTCCAATGGCACCTTTGGCTTCTTCTGAGTTTTTTTCTTTGATCAGTTTACTTAATTTCATTGTTTTCATCTGTAGGCTGCTTATCTTTAGCAGGATTTCTGAGTTCTTCATTGGGATCAACTAGATTTTTCCTTCTTTTTTGATAAGTAGATTCTCTAACAGTGGCAGCTAAATCAACATTTTCTAAAATTCTCACCCTCTTCAATTTTTTTCTCTAGATTAATAAGCTCGTTTTGCATTTATCTTTTCATATAAATTATATGGTGCATTCCAATTTATGATGGGAGTATCACGGATACTTAAATTCCAGAACAAAGCTACTACTGTGTTTGACACCACTTGCTGAAATGTACTCATAGCACTTCTCACTAATGATAAGCAGTTGAAAAAACAAATAGGCATTTGCTTTGTTTTTGAAAAACTGGTTACACTTAAATTATAGAAGAAACCCACTTAAATAAGTGTCTAGAAAGCACTTTGTCAATAAGAAATTGGGAAACACTAAAGCACTTATTACAAGTGATAAGTGCATAAGCAGTTTTTGGTAAGTGTTGTCAGAAGCTTAAATAAGTGCCATAATCAGTTTTCAGTAAGTATTGTCAAACGGACCCTTGGCTGTTTGTTGTTAAAATTTCATATAAAGCGTTTTGTTTAAGCAGCTTCTTTTATTTCTTGTACTACTCTCAGTTGTCCCAGGCATTAGTATCCTTGCAAAGGTATCAGAATACATTCAAAATAATAAATGCAGCACTCAAATTACCCCACGACTTGGAGCTTGAATCTCTGGGTGCCCGCAAGCCCTTCAACAGGAATAAAATTAGATTTTTTTTTTCTAAATTAGTTCGAAAACATCATGTCATGTCTGAAATTCTGCAGGGATTGCATGCAAAGAAAATCCTGAGCAATGCTTTAGCTTTTTAAAACGAATTGTGAAGACCCATCCATACAACATCGCTGCTTGGAACTGCTATTACGATGCGATCTCTAGGTAATTGGTATCCTCACTATTATATTGCTTAATGCTGATTAATGAGTTGCTCGGATCTTTGTTAGTGACCTAAAATGATTCAATGATTAATGAAAGGAAACATTTCCCCATTCTTTCAAAAACGAATATCATAATCAAAGGCATTCTAGTTTTTTACATAAAATTCAAGAAAAATGCCAGGATTGGGTTCCGCCGATGTTGATTTCTGGGCACCGGTTTACCATGATCAGTCAGCATCAAACAGCCGCAAGTGAATATCTTAGAGCCTACAAAGTGATGCCAGAGAGTCCTTTAATAAATCTATGTGTGGGTAGGGTTTTTTCTTGCCTCAATTTTATGGGTTTTTCATAGAGGTAAACTTACTGCCATCCCTCATTGCAGGAACTTCCCTAATCAACTTGGCACTTGGATTCAGATTTCAGAACAAACATCATTGTGTGGCTCAGGGCTTGGAATTCCTCTACAGCAATCTGCAACTTTGTGAAAGTAGCCAGGTCTCTCTCTCTCTCTCTCACACGCCCGCGCACTCGCTCTCTCTCCCTCCCCCCCTCGTTCTCTCGCTCTCTCTCCCTCACCCCCCCTCTCTCTCCCCCCTCTCTGTTTTTACTTGCATCCTTTAAATATTACCTTGTTTGGAACAGATTCTTTCATTGCAGTTTTGAAGAACTTCACATGCAGGAATCACCGTTCAACATTGCACGGTCATACCACCATGTTGGCCTTGTTTCATTGGATGTGTCCTATTATGAAAAAGTGTTCACGACCCATGAAAAGGATCATGATGTCCTGGAGCTCCCTGATCAGATCCATCGCTCCAAGGAATGCTGGAAATCAGGTTACTGCCATCTCCAGCGGGAAGCAGCCTACAATCTGCACTTGATCTACAAGAAGAGTGGAGCGTTTGATCTTGCCAGAGGTCCTGAAAACTCATTGCACCATGTGAATAAGGTTCTATTTTCTTCTCTTCTGTTTTATTTTTTGATTTTGTTTGTTATTCTTAAATTTAGACTTACAAAGCGGATCAAAATATTATCTTCAAAAAGTGCTATTTTTATAAGATAAATCATTTATTTTTCATAATTGTCCGCATTAAAAATCCATGCTTTGATGTTGTAAATGCCCCCAACAAATATTAGCCCATTTAGGTTTAATAGAATTGGGTAAAGGGAAAATACAATCTTAAGAAGCATTAATTTTAAAAGGCTTGCCTTTACTATTCCTAACAATGCTACCATTTTCAATTTTAATGCATCTCTTGATAGAATTTTGAAAGCCCAAGTGATAGAGACCAGCTGTCCAGTTGGAGGAGGGAATATTCTAATAAGGGGTAGAATGGTCTTTTAGGGGTGAGTTTGTTAAGTTGTTAGGAGGAAGGTTCTAGACCCCACTTGTGGGGTTGAAGAATAACTATATAAGCAGTACGTGGGGGTGAGAAGAAGGGGGGAGAAAAAGATTATGGTGAGCTCGGCCATTTGGCTTGGATAGCGGCCTGCGGGCTTGGGCGGGGACTCTTGTGAGTTTTCCGATTCTTCTTCCTCTCTCTGCTGTAATTCTGCTGCTCCACTATCAGTTTTATACAAGTAGTCGGTTCTGGTTCTTCTGGTTCTGCAAGTTTCTATCAATTGGTCCGACCTGCCTTCTTCCCCGCTCCTCTTCTCACATAGACGCCGTTCTTCCTGGTTCGCATCATCTTCTCACTATTGGCTTCATCTTCAGCAGCAGGTGCACTGAGGGGACTAGCGCTACCCGCTACAGTTCCAGTGCGGGAGGCTTGAGGTTTTTCATGCGCATAGCTGCTGCGCTCCGCCAGTTCGCTAGCACCCGACGCACCGCGCCCGAGAGGAGTCGCGTCCGGTCCTGCCATTCCGCAACCTTCGCCTGAGCCTTTCTCCAGCCGACTCCACGACGACTCTCCTGTGCTTCGCGCCTTGCTGACCCAATCCACAGAGCTTATTCACTCCATTTCGCCTCCCGACCCGCACGACGACAAATGGCCTCCACCACTCCACCGACGCCTGACTGACCAACGAACGGGCCGAGGCCGACAGACCTTTTCTTGACGAAGGAGTCCCGTCATCTCGCGTTTTGCACCTCGACACTGTCGGTTCTTCCCTCACCAGGCATGCACGCAGCACCGGAACGGGGGGGTGCACAGCTCCGGAACGAACGACGAGGGGAGCGCGCCTCATCTTTCCGATCGCGAGGGAGGCGGTGACCTTCGATTTCTTTTCGCACAGGTACAGTACAGTAGCGCTACAGAAAAACAAAGGAAGAAGAAAGCGTGCCCTCTCTGTTTTGTAACTCAAAAAAAAAAAAAAGTTCAGTGCGGCCCGCTTTTCTGCCTTCGGAGGGAAACGCCGGAACAAAAACAAAAAAAAAAAAAATACAGAAAAAAAAGAAGGAAAAAAAGGGAGAAGAAAATGAAAGAACAGGAAACTCTCAATGCGGCCGGAGGGAAGTCTATTTTTTAGCTATGACAAATCCTAAGCAAGAGATGCAGGATCTCTGGGCTTCACTGGCCCGGGTGACCCGCAATCAGGAAAAAAAATTACAGAAAGAGTTTCTACCAGAATTTTCGGCCACACATCCGGAAACGTGGATCTCAAGGGCTGAGGATTATTTCTCACGCAATCAAACGCCGGATCAGATGAAGGTGCCAATGACACGTCTTTGCATGTCAAATATGTATGCGCTTTGGTTTTTAGTGGCTACAGGAACTGCAACTACGTTCACTTGGGAGCTTCTTAAAGAAGCAATCCTTGAAGATTTTGGAAGCTCCGGCAGCGAACCCCCTGCAACTACATCCGAGGTCCCGCCACCGATAACACAACTGTCTGCGTTGCACTCCGAGGGATCTACCGAACATGGGACGCACAGCTCAGCAAAGGGCTGACCGAAAATCCTGACGACACTATCTCCACCCAGTTCGGGAGAGACTTCTCGCATATTGAGCTAGACACTTCGAAGTTCGTTATGTTGCAGCCCGAGCTGCAGTCGATTGAGCCGACTCGTACATGGGCTTTTGTTATTTTACCTCCAGATGCACCAGATGCACAAGTCACGCCCACGGTGTTGGGCTGAGGTCCCCAGGCTCATACAAAAACTTCATTCATTTATCCACCAGATGTCGGGTGGTACCAGCCTTACTTGCAACCCACTTCATGGAAGCACACAAGGGGCCTCTCTAATGGCGGGAGGGAAAACATCACAGAAGGAGGCGTTTTCAAACTCGTCCATGATGAAGGCCGACGCATTTGGGAGATTGCTTGGTGTGCACCTGCGGCACGGGCACCTTATACAGGACCACAGTCGATTGGTCCTCAGTCGGCGATATTGCTTGTTCCGACCCAACTCACCAGAGTAGGACGTCGAATATGGAAGATTGTTCGGCTTAACTATCTGCCCAACACCCTTTGTTTGCAGTTCCCCGGAGCACGGCTAGTATGGGAGATCGCTTGGAGTACCTGCGTGATCCATCACCTTGAGGACAAGGTGGTTTTTTCGGGACGGTGGTAGTGATAGAGACCAGCTGTCCAGTTGGAGGAGAGAATATTCTAATAAGGGGTAGAATGGTCTTTTAGGGGTGAGTTTGTTAAGTTGTTAGGAGGAAGGTTCTAGACCCCACTTGTGGGGCTGGAGAATAACTATATAAGCAGTACGTGGGGGTGAGAAGAAGGGGGGAGAAAAAGATTATGGTGAGCTCGGCCATTTGGCTTGGATAGCGGCCTGCGGGCTTGGGCGGGGACTCTTGTGAGTTTTCCGATTCTTCTTCCTCTCTCTGCTGTAATTCTGCTGCTCCACTATCAGTTTTATACAAGTAGTCGGTTCTGGTTCTTCTGGTTCTGCAAGTTTCTATCACCAAGAGAAGCCATAATGAATACGAATATACCATATGGATATACCTTTGAGATGACAATGAATGATCCATTTGACCGATAACGATTCCTTATGAAGTGCAATATACCCAATATGCTGAATCTTAAGGGCTGTATTTTCTCTAAAAACACACTAAATACCAATACCTCTATATTCAATTGGCAATATAATCTTTTTCTACGCTACATGAGATTTTCTAGATTTGTCTTTACCAGATCAGTTGACACTTCGGCCTATTGAATTAATCAATTTTAACACAGATTTAGGAATAACCTAAATTCAACCCCAGCAATTTTGGATGGAAGCCAAAAACAGATTTAACAAGAACCACTCTTCCGACATAACTGTGTAATCTAGAGGGCTAAGCATGAATTCTAGAAGTGATTCTTTCAACGAGGGGAAGAGGATCTAAAATATATAAGCCTTTAGATGTGAGAGGGACACCTAAATATTTAACTGGAAGAGCTTCATTGAAATTTAAGGATGTTTTTTTTTTATAATTTGCGTTTTGAAGTTACATCTTGAAAAGAAGATGCGGCTTTTCTTATCATTGGCACGATGTTTTGAGATTTGAGAAAATTCATTCAAAGTGCTAGCTAGTATTCTAGCTTTCATTGAAATTTAAGGATGTTTTTTTTTATAATTTGCGTTGTTTCGAAGTTGCATCTTGAAAAGAAGACGTGACTTTTCTTATCATTGGCACGATGTTTTGAAGATGTGTGACTTTTCTTATCATTGGCACGATGTTTTGAGATTTGAGAAAATTCATTCAAAGTGCTAGCTAGTATTCTAGCTGAACACACATAAACTCTAGCGGACATAAATAAGTAATTGGAAAATGTTGGAGTATGTGTAACTTCCTGACCCACTTCCTTTGTAACTTCCTGCCCCACTTACTTTGTAACTTCTCTTTGTAACTTCCCTATCTTTTCTATAAATGAGGGTCCTCTCCTCACCTTGAGGGGGGTGGGGGATTTCTGATTTAACATGGTATCAGAGGGAACTTAATCCCGATCCCCCCTCCCATCTATTTTTTTTTATTCTGCTCTAGGGTCTCCCATCTTTTTTTTTCCTGTGGGGGCGGCGGCCTCCATGGCTTACGAGCCATAGGAATTCTCCGCCGCCCCCTACCGGCGATCCCTTCCCGGCGGATTTTCCCGTCCCGGCGGCTCTCCAGCGCTGCTCCCCGTCGCGGCTTCCCCCGGTGTGCCTTCCCTCAACGTCCGGCTGCTCCCTTGCGGCGGCTCCCCTTGCGCCGGCCCTCTCTCCCGGCAGCTCTCCCTACCGACGCGGCAACATCCCGTCGCGACGCGCCTCCCGTCCAGATCCAGTGCGCCAGCCCTGCCGACGATCCCTCCCGGCGGATTTCCCTCCCGGCGGCCCTCTCTCCCACCAGCTCTCCCTGCCGACGCGACTCCTTTCCTGGCGATCCCTCCCGGCGGATTTCCCTTCCGGCGCCCGCTCCTCCTGCGCGCAGGCCCTCTCCGCCTCGGCTCGGCTTCGCACCGTCCCTGCGCACTTCTCCAGCGGCACGCGTCCTCCTGTCTGCCGGCATCCCTCCTCTCCCGGCGGATCTCACCAGCAGCGGGTTTCCCTCCCCTGCGGACTCCCAGCGCCGCCGCTCCCGCGACGCCTCCCCGTCGGTCCCTGCAACCACGGCTCCGGCGCCTCCCGCTGCTGCCCGCGACTCCTCCCGTCCGCCCCCTGTGGCTTTCCCCGGCGACCCTTCCGGCTGGCCGGCTGCGCCTTTCCCGCCTTGTTCTTCCCGGCGGACCTCCCTTCCCCGGCTGCTCCCTACCGGACGACTCCCCGCGCCGACAGCCTCCCTTCCCCGGCTTGCGGCTCTTTCCGGCAGCCCGCCTCCTGTGCGAGTCTCCCGCCGGCTCTGTTGACGATCGTCCTCCACCCCTGCCGGCCTCCACTCCTGCCGGCTCCTCCAGCAGCTGGCCTCCATTCCTGCCGGCTCCTCCAGCAGTCGGCCAACAGCCCTGCCGGCCTCCCGTGCCACCTCTGCTCAACTGCTCCCTCCATGCCGACCTCCTCCTGCATCCTGCGGAATCCCCGCCTCTCTGCCCGGTGCCTCCTGCGGAATCTCCGCCTCTCTGCCCGGCATCTCCTGCGGAATCACCGCATCTCATCGCCGGCCTCCTCCTGCGGATTTCCCGGCGCTTCGACGACCGGCACCCGCCATTGCGGATTTCCTTGGCACTTTGACGACCGACCCTCCCGAGCGGATTTCTCGGCGCTTTGACGATCGGACCAACATTACGGTTTCTCGGCGCTCTGACGACCGGCCCGTAGTGCGGATTTTCCCGACGCTCTGACGATCGACCCGCCAGTGTGGATTTCCCGGCGCTCTGTTGTCCGGCCCCGCACTTTTCCGGCGATGACCCTTCATTTTCAGCGGCATCACATTACAATCTTGAGGGGGAGCAGCATCATCAACGATTTTATTATTTTTGTATCTTCTGTTTTTCGTCTTGTTTTGTCATCAAGCTGGGTATGTCCAGCTTGAGGGGGAGTGTTTGCAGCTTGTTGCTTGCGTTGTTTTTCATTATGTGTCCAAGCTAGGTACACCTAGCTTGAGGGGGAGTGTTGGAGTATGTGTAACTTCCTGACCCACTTCCTTTGTAACTTCCTGCCCCACTTACTTTGTAACTTCTCTTTGTAACTTCCCTATCTTTTCTATAAATGAGGGTCCTCTCCTCACCTTGAGGGGGGTGGGGGATTTCTGATTTAACAGAAAACATAACATTGGTTAGCTGATGGGAGAATGGTACAAAGTTACCCGGAATGGATTGATCCATGTTTGAAGTTGAAGCTTATCTGGGGTGCCTCTTCTCCTCTTCTTCAGTGAAATCAGCTTCTTTTCTTGTTGAGGAGAGCACCCAGTAGTGGACAGCCCTATAGTTTGGAGTAGAAGCTCATGGGCTGTCCATACCAGATAAAATACCTCCTTTTCTTCCCCCTCTCGTTTCTTGTTTTCAGATTCTGCAGTGTACGTCCAGATTTTAGCCACTAACTCTTATTCTTTTTCCTCTTCTGGCTGCCCTCCCAGATTTTCAAAAATTTTATTTATTACTTCAGCTACTGTCCGCTCCTCTCCCTTTTCTTCAACTTTTAAGGCCGCCTTTTTCTCTTTTCTTTTTGCTGCCCTTGTTCAGAATTATTCCATACAGCTTCTTCTTCCAGCTTCTCTTCCAAGTCTTCAAGAAATTCCATTATAAATGCACTAGCTGTCGGCCCTTCCTCTTTTAATTATTCTTCTTGGACGGCTTCTTCTACTTGTTCCTTCTCCACTTCAGCACTTGTGATGATGCTGCCTTCCTTCATCATGCTTTCTAGATGTTTCATTTGTTCTTTGAATGATTCTTCTAGGATGTGGAGGAACTGCTTGTCCCGACCTGGGTGTGGTTGTGGGCCGTATGTACCTTGCCATTGGATCTTTTCTTCGAGTTCATCTATTTGGTGTGCAAGATCTTCGACTCAAATGGAAATTTTGCCTTCTTCGCTCAATATGCAAGCTATTACTGCCATGAAAACCTGAAAACACCTAAGCATAAAAGGAATACAAAAAGATAAACGCAAGAGAACCTACTCTAAACCCAGAAAACAGAAAGAAGCAAGAAAAGGCGTTGTCCTAACCAGCAAATCAAAGTAGTTCTGACACTTTGTCCCTGAAAATGGTGCTAAAAACTTGATCAGGGTGCAGACGTCATCAATTCCTATGACTTCAAACCAGTTTAGAAATTATAAACATGAAATTGCAAATCACTAAAACTACAATGGAGTAGTGTAGGATCACAAGCCTCGAGGTTGAACCCACAAAGACAAGGTAGAGAATACTTCAATTTAATAACTAGGACTTACAACCTAAGCAAAATGAAACTACGAGCCTAAAAGAAACCAAAGAGGATGGATTGTACTGAGAATTTTCATGCTAAGGTTCATGAAATAACAAAGTAGAAAATAAATGAATGGTAGACATGAAGTCAACCAGGTTCTAGTGAATCCCTTGGTCCGAGTAAACACCCTTCACTCTCCTAAGCTCATCTTTTCTCATGGTCAGGTACTTCAAATTACTTAAGAGGTGGGTAACCTGAAGCCATATTTAAACATAGAATAAAAACTAACATAATGGTCATGGTGTAAGTCTCCCTCTAGAACTCACTAAAAAACACCCTTTCTAGCCAAGACAATGGTCATGCTCAATAGAAAGGAAGAGATTCACACTCCCTCACCCCAAATACAATGGTGATGCAATAGAATAAAAAAGGGATAACACAATGAAGAATGAATGCGAGAACCCAACATGAGAACCACACAATTAATGCTACTTTAATTAAAATCAATCCCTTTTACATGTTCAAACCCCGACACAAGAACTGCCCTCTCATGCTAGCCATGAGAGGTTGAAAACAAAATAAAAAGGAACAAAAATATAGAAGAGACTCCACATAGCCTCCCGAACAATAGTGGAAGAAGACTCCCCAGTATCGGATGCCCTTTCATGCACAATAACCCCTTATATTTATAGACCAACTTCTTCACTTTATATCTTCCATATCCATATCTTGTATCTCCTCTTCTTTTTCCTTGTATCTCTCTTCAAATCGAACTCAAACTCCTCTAGATAGGAAGCGTTATCCTCGATCATATCCCCCTTCACATTTCTCTAAAAAATATACCAAATACTATCTGAGAGAGAAGGTCATCCATATCTGTTATTTGCTTCATATCTGTATCTTCGCACCGTGAACTCCTTGTTCGTAGTACAAACTTTATCTTCCTTCACTACACTTGCTTGCATGGCACCTCCCAACCATTGTAGGGGACTTCATTGCCAACTCCTTTGTTCGCAGTGACCTCTTAAAAAGATGCATGCATGGCGTTCCAGGCTTTTGCGGGCTTGCGTGGTAGATCGGGCGTGTATCTTCTTCACTGCGGCTCACAGTGGTCTTCATCAAGCTTCTATGGCATCTCGGTGACAAGCTTGAGCTCTAGCGGTGTTCTCATGGTGCTTTTAAACTTCTCAGTGGCGTGGTGGGGGTGAGAACTAGCTTCAGCGTGGCGATCATGGCGATTCTCTGGTGGCTGAGGCGGTGTAGAACAACAGAAGTACAGTCAAGGCGTGGGTGGACGACGGTATGAGTAGGCGAGGGCAGCGGGGGGTTTTATCCAACAAGGGTGATACAAACTGCAACATAGAGCAACTTCGTAAATGTTATTATGAATAGGCCCACGCTTCTCCCATCCCACATCAAAGAATTCAGCGGGCTGGCGCTGCTTTATAAGTGAGACACGGTTGGGATGACTCAAAATAATAGCCCCGGACCACCCGTCCAAACTCTCATGCCTAGCACCTCCCATGCGTCGAGCGCTCCTCTCTCCACACACACACCCCGCCTGGTGCCAACTCGTGCGAGGCTCACCCGCACTGCTCCCTACCTTGCCATCGGCCGACCACGACGATGATTTGTTGACCGCTTTCTTGGTGCCGCTGGCCTGATCTCCCATGGGTAGTTGGTTGGCCATATTTTTTGGCATATCTTCGTTCATTTTCCTTTGCCAAAATCAACATTCTGTACATTATATTTTCCTTATTGAAAAATCTTCTCTTTTTCTTTATTATTTTTCAAAACTCAAAATTAAAAGATCCATGCCATAAATGCATCCAAACAAATATAATTTAAGCAAAAATTATGAATTAAACTAAAAAATTAATAAAATTGATTATAAAAATGTATGCATAAAATACCGACCCCAATGTCCCCATGAGAGTTACATACTCCACTATATACATGGAGGACTCATACCCCAGAGTCAGATGTGCCCCAAGAGGGGTTACTTACCCTGTGGTAGCTCTAATCGTCCACTAACTCATCATCATTTCTATGAAGATATGAAACTCAATCTGCTAAGACACCTCAAA
Source organism: Viscum album (assembly GCA_963277665.1). Classification (NCBI taxonomy): domain Eukaryota; kingdom Viridiplantae; phylum Streptophyta; class Magnoliopsida; order Santalales; family Viscaceae; genus Viscum; species Viscum album. The sequence goes on from OY728164.1 coordinate 1,571,861,424, forward strand.
CATGAACCCTAGATGACGAAGATATTTCTATCATCATGTTCTACATGAAAAAACACTCAGAATAGACTACTTATACGTCTGATTCTAACACCCGGTCAGTTTTAGATTGAAGTGTTCCAATCATCTTCTGAATATCCTCTTCCCATATGCCATACTTCATACCTTAAGTTTTTAAATCACCACAAACCTTTCATATCCATTGCTAATGAGTGTATCTTATTCCAAAAAGGACCCCTTTGTTTGGTGATAGTATCTATATCCCACACCTAACTTGTTTATAATCAGCAAGAGGCATGCTTTCATCTTGAGGTGAAGATCCACTAACCCCATGTTCCCTTAGTGGTGTTATGGTGAAACCCGTCATTTGAACATGGTCAACAGTCATTTGTGGCATGCCTATTTCATTTCACCACCTCCCCATTCAAATAACTCAAGTTATGATTTACATTGTTCTCTTTTATTCTTCAGAGGTGTTGAAGCAATCCTAGCTCTCGAACTCTACTCGGGCTTTCACACTCCCCAAATTATTCCAAACATTATGATACTAAACTAGATACATATTCCCTTTTAGAGGTTGCCTGTACCATCACATGGTACATCAATCCAAGTTGGGTCGATTTCACCTCCATGTTAGACGTGCAACCTCACCCTTCATTCTAGTCAAAGCTGTACAACCTTAAACCCCAGAAATCAGTGAAAATTTGTATAACCTTAAACTCCAACAATTGGTTAAAAGTTATTCAACCTTAAGCATTATCTTCATCAATCCATCTTGTAAGACCTTAAACTGCTAAAAGAAAGAGACATGGTACTCGCTAGGTTGAAAACCTACAGAGGGACTTTGAGGCAAAAGTCGAGTCTCTGCTTGATAGTCCTGCACCTTGCATAGCCTAGGAAAATTTAGAACATTTGAGATAAATAAAGGCATAAAGCTTGTTAAGTTGAAAACCTGCGAGGGATCCCCATTTGGCCATGGAAAAAGGAAATCCATGCTCATTAGGTATGCGGACCTGGGAAAAATTTAGAACGTCCGTATGTTCCATACATATATTGGTTCAATTGATCTCTGCAAAATACACAAAGATGTAATTTTAAGGTACCTCTTGAGCATTGTAATCCTTCTGAAACCCCCCCTTAATAATTTTCATTATATTGAATCATTCACTCTCTCATATCTGAATAGACTAACATTGGCTTATGGTGATGGTAAATGTGCCGCGTATCTGGCTGGCCTATACTCATCAATGAGTATAAGATTAGGAGAAAATCAAACTTTGTGGTATTTTATAACACAGGATTACCCTGGCTGGTGGTGATGGTATATTTGATGCACATCCAACTCACCTATATCTGTCTCAGGGCACATGCCTTGAAGATAATGGATCGATTAAAACATTTCTTCATCAACTAAAGTGTTTTGAAACTATGATTTTCCAAATCCATTTGCATGCAATGTTCATATGGATTAAATTATTATAACGTTACTCTTTGTGAGCTTCACAAATTATCATGAAGCTCGGGAATTCAACAACAATTTGAGGCAAAATTTTTCATTCATCATCAAAAAAGGGAAGAGAAAGGAGTATAGTATCCCCATGCGCATTTAGGTAGGTATTCGTTTGTTTATTCTCCCTCCCTTGACCGATGTAATATAAGTTCTAAAAAAGAGAAGAGAGGTAAAATTTTTAGTGCATTGGAGGCTATGCTATTCTGATTCTCAGAGTTGATCAACAAATCACCTAAATTCATGAATATTGTGTTGAAGTTCAGTCATCTTCGCAGCTTCAACTTCCTCGGTGGGGCGCAACCTCTCTACTCTGGTAGAAGCATTTGCTTCTCCATTCTTGTCATATTCAACCAGTTTTTGGTGCTCCATCAAATTTTCCTTCTCAATTCTTGATAGAGATGACTTAACAAAGTTGTTTCATTAATGGTTAAATGTTATTGCTCTAATACAACTTCCACATAATGCGATCTTTCTTGAAGAGCTGTAACTCTAAGGCTCATTGAATGGTTTACTGATTCTACCCCGAAAAGACTGAGTTGTGATTCTTTCTTGCGCTCCCACTCTTAGACGATCTCATTGACAACGGTGTGGATGGTACAATAGTCAAACTCATCATATCCCAGGGTCGTGAATATGTGGTGGAACATGTGTATTTTTTTACGCAGACCTTCCATGGGAGTTCTGTAAATTAGTTTCAAAATATCATTCCACTTTGTTGTTGTGAGGTTCGCTGAAAAGCAACAGACTCAAGGTCAAATTCAGAGTCTCTCTCGGAGACTAAAATATATTTCAGGACCAGTTCACTCAAAAGGATCAAATGTTCATTACCTCTCGAGCTCATTGGCACCAGAATAGCTCTAATCCCAATACGGTCTGGAAGTTGGGGTACTGAGATGACGATTTCCTTGATTCATCCCTCCGTTTATGATGACATAACTGCAAGTAACATGGAGGGTATATACGTTAACTGAAAAGTGTCAATGTTAATAAAGGGCATTATAGGTTCTCGTTTGCTCCCGACAATAACTATTTCAACTGTTATCGCCTCCTCAGGCGGTGCAACATGGGCATCCTCTCTAGTCATTTCTTCTTCATCCATCATCGCCACTCCATCACCTTACACTGTGAGAACATCTTCATCTTGTGTCGTGTTTTGGTTAACCGATGGATCCTCATCCTCTCTTTTCCCGATCACCACATTGATCTGTGAGGCAAGGATATCTTGGTGAGGTAAACCCTTCATTGAACCTTCACGGTCCGTTTTCGGTGGGTTGAGCGGGTCTACTCTCTCCAACTCTCTGGTTACTAAATACTCCCCCCTAAGAGGTGCAATGGTTCTTACTTATAGTCGGTGAATTAACCCGATGATGTTTTCTACAGACAATGTTGTGTAAGTTTGGAGTCCGAGTCATCATAAAATGTGGAAAGATAGTCGGGTAAGAAAAATCCAGGGAAGCCTGTGTTTATTAAATTTTTTATTGAAATTGTTGAACTCGGCTAGAGATGAGGAGATATCTATTGTTGACGGAATATCCTCCTCTAAGGTTGCAACTTCGATAAGCGTTACAAGACATATCATATGAAAGAAAATAAGTAATGTGATCATGAAATGTGGTGATCTCTTTCAAAAACCATACCTCAGCCATCGGCTCCTCTACCAACAGGAACAGTCGGGCCAGCCACTAGTAATGTCCCCTCTGTCGTTGAACCTTCTCTTCAATATTGGGCAAGAATGCATTTTGAAGCTCCCTTTATTCATTCTCCAGGGTAGAATCATAAGGAGACCTCTCGAAAAAGTGAGATTCTTCAATCAAAGGGGTGCAATATCAGTATTGAAAACTAACCTCTTTCGCCAGTGCAAATAGGTTTGGCTAACATGTTAGCACTTTGTCAATGTTTGATCAAAGACGGTGGGCTATCCAGTCTCAGTTCTAGATTGAATGGTCTTAGGACTGGGAACATATAGATGGGATCTTGTCCCTTTTCCACCAACAGTTTAAAATTGAAGATAATATTCTCAGTGGATCTTCGCTGTACATATTCATGGTTGAGGAGATGACCTTGTTGTACCTCTCGTTCCCCTCGTTGTTTGATTTTCATGATCACAATCACCTTATTATTTGTCTAACATTGTTTTTAAGTGTTGTGGATGATAGACAAAAGATTGCCAAAGGATTGGCCCATGAATGGACATCAAGTGGACTGAAATTCAGTCCACCGGCCAACCGGTGTGATGGCACCGGCCAGCCGGTGGACCTGGCAGAGGCATTGCCCACTGCCAGGTTCCACCGGTCAGCCGGTGGCTCTGTCACCGGCCAGCCGGTGGCAACCTGATTCAACAGTGTTTGCTACTGTCTTGCCACCGGCCAGCCGGTGGCCTTCTCACCGGCCAGCCGGTGGAGTCTGGACAGAAGCATCCATCATTTCCAAGGCACCGGCCAGCCGGTGGAGCTGTACCGGCCAGCCGGTAGCCCAGTCAAACTAGCCGTTGCAGTTTGACCAGGCTGGCCCACTTGGCTCCCAACGGCTCTTTTAGCCTCTCCAACGGCTCCGAAGCCTCCCCAAGGGTTCCATGCCTATAAATAAAGGACAAGGAAGCCCCGGACATCTACCGGAACTATACGGAAGCCCACGGACATATTTTGCATCAATTGGCCAACCTCCGACGACTTCCTCCAAGGGAACCCCAATAGCTCCAACAACTTCCACATCCAAGGAGCCCCTTCAAAGAAGCTTGGAAGCAGCCTTCAACATCTCCAATCAATCAAAGGCGCCCAAGACTTCTCCAAATACGGTTTTTATTGTTTTATTCTTTTTGAGCTTAAATTTGAGTTTGTGCCTACAAACTCCCAATTTTCTCATCCCCTCTTTCCTTTGGGTTTCACATCACCACTAAGGTGTGAAGAGGTTCACAAGCTTTTCCTTTAAAAAGCTTGAGACGTAGGTGAGCTATCCTTCACCTGTAAGAAGGATAGTGGGTTCTTGCTAAACCATTAAAAGCAAGTGGGTTCTTGCTCAACCACTAAAAGCAAGCTGTAATAGGTCCTAGTGCTACCTCAAAGCCTAGTGGGTTTCTTGCTAAAACCATTGAAAAGCAAGCGGTAGGAATCTCTCAACGGTTGAGTTGGGAGCGGAGATGTAGGCCGGGTTTTGGCCGAACTCCGTTATCAATTTCTTGTGTCTTGCCTCTTTACTTTCCGCTGCATTTTTAACTTTGATTTTAATTTGTTAATTATTTTTTAAAAGGCAATTCACCCCCCCTCTTGCCATCATTCCTCGTTTGTTCCGACCCAACAATTGGTATCAAAGGGAGGTTTGAATAATTCCCTAACCCGATTTCAAATTTAAGATCCATTTAGATGGCATCATCCTCTTTCGCCCCCGAAGGCTTTTCATTGGGTCGTGCTCCATTTTTTGATGGAACCGACTATAATTATTGGAAAACCCGCATGACTACCTTTCTTAGAAGCAAAGGATATCCTATTTACAAAATTGTCATGCAAGGTTATTCTTTGTCTACCCCCAATGAATCCAAATGGACCCCCACCGATATAAAGAATTTTGAGCTTGATGGCAAAGCCATGAACGCTCTCCATTGCGGCCTAGACCGAAATGAATTCAATCGAGTGTCTACTTGCACCTCCTCACATGAAATTTGGAAACTTTTAGAAGTAACTCATGAGGGCACTAACAAAGTCAAAGACACTAGATTGGATATGTATAGGCAAGATTTTGAGTCATTTTCAATGCATCCAAATGAGTCTATTTCCGATATGTTTACTCGCTTTACTGACGTGTGCAATGGAAGGAAATCTCTTGGTGATGATGTTTCAGCCGAGACGATGGTCAAGAAGATCTTATGGGTCCTTCCGAGCTCATGGGCACCAAAGGTGACGGCGATCCAAGAGGCTAAGGACGTCAAAAATATGCCGGTAGAGGAGCTCATCGGATCTCTCATGACTTATGAGATCACGATGAGGAGGCAAGCTCAAAAGGAGGGCACACCAATCAAGACACCAAAGAACATTGCCCTCAAGGTACAAAAAGAAGTAAGCTCCTCATCCTCATCATCCTCATCTTCATCATCTTCAAGCGGCGACTCGGAAATGGAGAATCTCGCCCGCCAAATGCATAAATTTATGAAGAAGCACAAGAAGAAGAAGAAATCTCGCAAGGCGCGAAAGCAAGAACCCACCGCAAGATCCGAGCCCAAGGTAAAATGCTACGGGTGCGGCGAAAAGGGCCATTACAAGCCCGATTGCCCACTCAACAAGAAACGGGCCAAGGAAAAAGGAAAGAAAAAGGTCCTCAAGGCGACATGGAGTGACACCTCCTCATCATCATCCTCCTCCTCCTCCTCGAGCGACCAAGGTACAAAATGCCTAATGGCATTTCATGAGGTAACATCTTCCGACTCCTCCTCTTGTTCTTCAAATTCAAATTCTTTAAATCATTTATCTTATGAAGAACTCTCACACGCTAGAGATCAATTAGAAAATGGTTTTCATGCCTTATCGTCAAAATTTGTTTCTTTGAAAAAGAATTTCAAAAAACTCTCTTCCGAAAAAGAACAACTTCTTAAAGAGAAGGAAGAGTTGACCCTTAAAATCCAAAATTTTCCAAATGTTGATTCTATGGAATCAACCATCAAAGACCTAAGGGAGACCCTAGCTAAGTTCACCCAAGGGGAACAAAATTTAAACAATCTACTAGGTTCCCAACGAATATCCCGGACCACCCAAGGGCTTGGCTATTCCAAGCAAGCTTCCTCCTCCCATGCACCCACTGTTTTTGTAAGGGGGAGCTCTTGTTTTAAATTTTGTAACTATTGCAAAAAACCCGGGCACATGATATATGAATGTAATTGCAAAAACGCCCGGTATGGTAGGCCCAAATCGATTTTTTATTCGGATGAATTCTATAGGAGAAGACCCGCCATGAGACAAGTATGGATTGAAAAATCCCTTCTAGCGAGTCTCTCCGGGCCTAAAATCATCTCTTTTCAAAATCCCTCTCCCCGGTGATTTGTTGTCTTTATTTAGGGGGAGTTGAGTTTGTTTAAGATTTTTTTCAAACTTTCAATTTCAACTCTTGGTATCAAATTTTCAATTCAAAATTCTCAATTCAAAATTTTCAATTCATTTTTGATTCAAAACTCTCAATTTCATTTCATTTGGTTTCAAATTTCAAATCTCAATTGGTTTTTGATTCAAAACTTTCAATTCAAACTGTTATTCAAATTTTTCAATTTAATTTTCAAAAATTCCAATTGATTTAAAAATCTAGTTTTTCAAACATTTCCCTCAATCAAGTTTTATGCCCCATTCTATTTTGATAATCACAAAGGGGGAGAAATTTCTTGATTGATTGGGGGAAAATCCTTTTCATCATGCTTAAGCATTTCCTTTCATTTGAGTATTTTACATTAATTGTTTTGGTGATTGTGATCATCAAAATAGGGGGAGATTGTTGTACCTCTCGTTCCCCTCGTTGTTTGATTTTCATGATCACAATCACCTTATTATTTGTCTAACATTGTTTTTAAGTGTTGTGGATGATAGGCAAAAGATTGCCAAAGGATTGGCCCATGAATGGACATCAAGTGGACTGAAATTCAGTCCACCGGCCAGCCGGTGGACCTGGCAGAGGCATTGCCCACTGCCAGGTTCCACCGGTCAGCCGGTGGCAACCTGATTCAACAGTGTTTGCTACTGTCTTGCCACCGGCCAGCCGGTGGCCTTCTCACCGGCCAGCCGGTGGAGTCTGGACAGAAGCATCCATCATTTCCAAGGCACCGGCCAGCCGGTGGAGCTGTACCGGCCAGCCGGTAGCCCAGTCAAACTAGCCGTTGCAGTTTGACCAGGCTGGCCCACTTGGCTCCCAACGGCTCTTTTAGCCTCTCCAACGGCTCCGAAGCCTCCCCAAGGGTTCCATGCCTATAAATAAAGGACAAGGAAGCCCCGGACATCTACCGGAACTATACGGAAGCCCACGGACATATTTTGCATCAATTGGCCAACCTCCGGCGACTTCCTCCAAGGGAACCCCAATAGCTCCAACAACTTCCACATCCAAGGAGCCCCTTCAAAGAAGCTTGGAAGCAGCCTTCAACATCTCCAATCAATCAAAGGCGCCCAAGACTTCTCCAAATACGGTTTTTATTGTTTTATTCTTTTTGAGCTTAAATTTGAGTTTGTGCCTACAAACTCCCAATTTTCTCATCCCCTCTTTCCTTTGGGTTTCACATCACCACTAAGGTGTGAAGAGGTTCACAAGCTTTTCCTTTAAAAAGCTTGAGACGTAGGTGAGCTATCCTTCACCTGTAAGAAGGATAGTGGGTTCTTGCTAAACCATTAAAAGCAAGTGGGTTCTTGCTCAACCACTAAAAGCAAGCTGTAATAGGTCCTAGTGCTACCTCAAAGCCTAGTGGGTTTCTTGCTAAAACCATTGAAAAGCAAGCGGTATGAATCTCTCAACGGTTGAGTTGGGAGCGGAGACGTAGGCCGGGTTTTGGCCGAACTCCGTTATCAATTTCTTGTGTCTTGCCTCTTTACTTTCCGCTGCATTTTTAACTTTGATTTTAATTTGTTAATTATTTTTTAAAAGGCAATTCACCCCCCCTCTTGCCATCATTCCTCGTTTGTTCCGACCCAACAGACCTCATTCCTCATCGATCGATCGATTGATCACCCCTTCGGTGATGCTTCAGTCGATCATGTCTTGCACCCGCGTTGTGATGAGAATCCTATCATCCGCCGCATGTACTAGCATCACTAGCTCTCTTGGATACGTTCCAGCTTCTCTAAGGTTAGATTTGAAGTTTAAATCTTTAAGTGTCTTCATGTTGATGATTTGATGGATATAGATGCCACTTTGGAGGGTGGTCCATAAACACACAATGTCTTCAAATAATAACCACCTACACAAAAAATGATCGGCCTCAATATTCTGATAATCCGATGAGGCATCAAAAAGTTTCCTTTCAGACCTTGAAGAGGTTCCAGTCTCCATTTTTAATTGTTTGCCCAACCTTTCATCCTCAGCCAGGACACTACTCCACTGTCAACGACTGGATTGTCTTGACTTTAATTTGCAATTCGATGGATCTTCAACTATAAGCCATTTGGAATCTTGTGAGCATGATTGATCTGGATACTCAGGCACTTTAGTGGTTGTACCCTTATTACGAGACTTCTTGGTAGCTCGCTTCCCTTTATCTAGGGCTAAGAATCTGTTGATTGTGGGGACGTTGTCTGAAAACATTTCGCAAGGATGCAAAGACATCCAGTAATGAGCATACCTAGGCATCATGATGACGAATTCATTAGGAGAAGACAACTTGCTTTTGACCTAAGTAGTCTCTAGGGCCATCATCACCCATAACTATCGAGCTACCATTTGATGTCGTTCCATTCTAATATTCATGAGTGGCACCACCACTTGTTGTTTGAACCGAAATTGACATGCGAACCTGTATAGAACATAAGCTTCGTAGACGATATCACAATCGATCCAGACTGATAGAATACAATCTCTTATGGCTATCTTATATGACCACACTTCATAACTATCGTGATCATCGTTTATGATCATCGTTTATGATCATCCCAATGGGTGTTTCATCATACAAAAAAAATTAAACTCCAAATACATCTTTAAAAGCTTAAAAGACTTGTCACCCTTCAACGACAATGACCTAATACAAGAAACGACCTAAATGAATGACCCATATCTACATTTCAAGACTTTAACTTCATTGTGGAGCTCATGCATATTGAAATAAGCTGTTATTTAGCCCCACAACACTTGAAATGGTCCTGAAATGTGAAACAAAGACTTTCTATTATATATGTGTAACAGAAACGGATGAATCTTGGCCAGCATTGGTACTATCAAGCCAACGGGGCTCCCGTATACTAACCTGGCCACCATTACAATGATGCTTGATCTCACTCATGTGTGTGAGTCACAAACTAGGAGCATGTACCCAATGAGCAACATAACTAGGAAGCCGACAAGGCGAGTTTGAGGATGTATATTTAGGTTGACATCATAACCCCACCTCACATATTGACCTCAGTCCACTTGAGTCCAATAGGTGCCCATGACTTCCATATTCTGTTTGGAGGGACACCCTGTTGGGCGTTTTGAGGTTGTCCTATCCCCACGGAAGACCAGGAAAATCTTCATCCACGCATCAAAACCAATATTTACGGGAGAGGTTCCTTCTTTGTAGCCTTTTCAGCATCTTCCAACAGCACACGAGCCAACAATGGAATTCTTGTAGCATTTCCTTAAACTGACTTGAGAGGTAAAAATTTTCCATACATTACTCCAAGAATCAGTGCTCCATAAATCTTATAGACATCTCATGGACTAATTTCCACTTCTCCATGCATCAAATGGAACATGTTCATTTGTGGACTCCAGCAGCTTAGGTGTTCAGGTATGTGATCAGAGCTCTTGTACACATGCGTTTGTGATATCCAAACAACCACGTATTTCACTATTGCTTTCAGTTGATCTTCAGACTCATCTAGCTTCAGGATGTCAACATGTGTTAGAAGACCATGACCATGTATCGAAATGAGGTTTGGCAATGAGAATCGTTGATGATGCACCCACATAACCTTTGCAAGTGCTTAGAGATATGGTTCACACTGTTGAGACTGACTCACCTCAACGTTCTCAATTAACTGGTCAATGCGGACGATTGCTTCTACGTTTGGGATGGTGTTTGAAGGACGAATCGTGCTTTCCTACCAAAGAAAAATTTGGAAGAATGTTAGTTGGCTTAGCAATAAATAAATGTTGAAGCACCACAAGAATGGATATGAGTCGAGCATGAAGATAATTGAGCAAATTTTTTGATAAAGAATAAATTTTTTCCCAGGTCGCTTCGCCTAGGTCTGGTCATGCCAAGCTTGTAGGCGCCCAACTTGGTGTGCTCAAATGCGCATGCCAAAACTAGCATGCCTTGCTTAGCGCGCCACGTTTAGAACCATTTGACGGTGCTCTGACTTACCAAGATCAGAGTTCACATTGAAATTATCTGGATGAGGAGAGAGCTCGCAATCTACACACTTGCCTTGGTAAAGAGATGTGCTCCGAATGAAGTGGTCCCCTTATTTATAAAATAGGGTTCACATTCCGCGTCCCACGCCCAACATCCTGCGCGTGTCCTATGCCAAAAAACCAGCACACATCGCACGCTCAGCGTGGCCGCGTCTCGTGCCCTTATCCCCAACCTTGGTGTGCGCCCCTCTTCAATGCCAACTTTGTGCTAAGATATTATCTTTCTCAAAACTTGTCAGGATCGGTTCCCTAGCTTTCACCCAACAACATCTTGGCGCACCACTGCTTCGCCCGGAACGGTCTGTGTTAGAAAATAGGTAGGCAGATAGAGAAGATAGGAAGGATTTCGAATCTTGATGCGTGAATTTAATTCACTGTCCAAAAGAGTTTGATTTACCCCACTTATTGGTGTAGGGTTATCAGTGAAAATATCCCTCGAGGATTTCCCCATGATTTTGGGAATACTGGTCACCAAATTCCGGCAGTCCCACAACACTGATGTTGGGAGATTTTATCTGGAGAATTTCAGATTGAAGGGATTGAGATTGAGCGATCTCGTCATCCCTTTATTTATATATCATAATCGGGTTGAATTTCACTGATTTGATCTCAGTGTTTCGATCAAAAAGATACCTTGGTTTGATCGAAGTGAGACAACTCTTGGTGGGGGCACATGTTTGAATTTTGAAAATTCGAAATCCAACACTTACGACTAATCTCGTCATTAATCGTTTTTATAAAAAATATATATTTTTTTTATTTTTTTGTTGTGTTTTGTGTGTGTGTGTGTATATATATATATAACAAAACATTTTACTAAAAAAATATATTTTTAAAACACTTCAAAAGAATTTTGGCATATATATTTTTTTAATGAAGAAAACCAATTCCCAAAGACCCTTTTTATAAGGGAGGAGCATTGGAAATTCTACCCACATTTCCAATATGGGATTCCCAAAGGGTTGTTCACCTCATCAATCCAAACCTCCAAATGGGTCCCACAAAAAAACTCTATTTTATGAATAAAAATTATAATAATCCCCCACTTTTTTTCATAAAATTAACTCTTCAGATCACAAGTGAATCATTATACATAATAAAGGCATCTTTCGATTTAAACCTTTACTTAGTATCAATATCTCAATGTATTATCAGATTTATAAGTTGTTGAAACATTAAACTTGTTAATCTTTATGATAAACTGGATATATCATACATACAACGATCTTTCTATCCGACATCTCATTTTGTAGAACTTTTACGGACATGTGCTTAAATCCTTTTCATGAACTCTTTTAAGGAGTAAGCCCATTAAGTCTTGTAAGAAGCGACACCACTTCTAAGTTCACATAGGAAAAATATTACAACGTGATTACGTTATTAGAACACATAACTCATCGAGTCTTAATATTTTTTTAAGAGTTTATAATTCAACCTCTTGTCATAGCGGACGATATTGACACCAAGTAGTTGGGATTATAATTTTCAATATCAACAATCATCTTTGTGTTTTTAATCATCAAACACTTTGATTAGGATCTACCTAAAAAAATGTTAGGTTTCCATTACAAAAATGATTTATTATATGGGTTTTAACCCCATCTCTTTATTAGCTACACGAATGATCTCTCTTGGCAGAGATTTTATATACGGATCCGTAAGGTTTAGCTTTAATTAATCATTTGTATGTCCATCAAATGGATGTTAAAACTGCTTTTTTAAATGGAGACTGAAATGAAGAGATTTTCATGGAATAACCAGAAGGGTTTGTTTTACCAGGTAATGAAAAGAAAGTATGTAAACCAGTTAAATCTCTTTATGGTCTTAAACAAGCTCCAAAGTAATGACATGAAAAATTTGATTCTATTATTTTATCTAATAGTTTTTTACATAACAATGTAGATAAATGTGTTTATTCAAAGTTTACAAAAGCATATGGAGGTATTGTGTGTCTATATGTAGATGATATGTTAATTTTTGGAACCAATATGATTGGAGTAAATGAGACAAATAATTATTTATCCTCTGTTTAAAATGAAGGATCTTGGAATAGTTAATACTATTGTTAAACCCTCTTTTGTATTATTATGGGTGTTTCCGAGTCCCACATCGGAATACTCCCTTGTACATTCCGCTTTTTCATTCTATAAAAGAAGAGCCCCACCTCACCTTGAAGGTAAGTGGGTTTCCCCATTTTACATGGTATCAGAGGGATTTTTATCCCGAACCCTCCCTCCCTTGCGGATTCCCGGCGTCCTCCCGGCCCCGCCGCTCTCCCTACTGCCCTAGCCGTTCCCGGCGGGCCTCCCCTCCTGTCCCGGCGCAGCCCTCTCGCCCAGCTCCTCTCCGGCGTGCCCTTTCCCGGCGGCTCTCCTTCCCAGGGCGCTCCCTCCCAGCGGCTCCCCGCGGCTCCCGACGCCCTCACCCGCGCGGCCCCCGTCCCGGCGACCCTCTCTCCCGGCGGCTCTCTCCCCGGCGGCTCTCTCCCCGGCGGCCCTCTCTCTCCCCGCTGCGGCCCGCGCCTCCTCCGTCGCGGCCCTCCCTGCTCCTGCGCGACGACCGCCGACGGGCCCTCCTCCCGCTCGGGACTCTTCCGCCCGCGGCTCCTCCTGCGACCAACCCCAGCAACGACTCCCTTCCCAGCGGCGCTCCCGGCCAGCCCCACCGTGCGCGCGCCCAGCCCCTGCGGCTCACCTCCCGGCGGCCCTCTATCCTCCCGGCGCGGTTTTTCCCGTCGGCGTCCAAGCCCCGACGGCCTCCCGCTGCTCCCGGCGCCTCCCGCGCCTCCCGCTGCCTCCCGTGCCTCTCGCTGCTCCCCGGCGTCTCCGGCTCCCCGGCTCCCGGCGCCTCGCCCCGGTGCCTCGGTGCGGCGCATCCCGCCCAGGCGCCTCACCCTCGGCGACTCGCCCTGGCGCCCCGTCCTCGACGTCCCGCTCTCGGCGGCTCGCCCCGCTTCGCCCCGACACCCTCACCCTCGCCTGGCGCGCTCCCGGCACCCTCGCCTGGCGCCTCCCGCAGCTCCAGCGCCTCCCGCTGCCCCGACGGACCCTCCCGGCAGAGCGCCCTCCTCCCGGCAGAGCGCCCTCGTTCCGACGGCCCTTCCAGCACGCGCACGTCCTGCGCCCGATCATCCCGCCGGTTCGCTGCCTCAGCTCCTGACGCTTCCATGGCGGACTCCTCGGGCCATGGTCGTGCTTCACGTCGTCCACGTCCCTTCTGTCACCATTGTGGCAAGTTTGGCCACCTGGTCGCCCGATGTTGGGTCCTGCATGGCCGACCATCTCCGCACCTGCGGCAGGGACAGCCCGCGGTCCGGGACGTGTCCTCGACTGTCGCCTCTCTTTTCCCGTCTCTGGCCCTGTCTATGGCCGACCTCAGGCGGCCTCATGATCCCCCGGCCTCTGTCCGCCCCGCTCCCTCCTCGGCTTCTCTGGCCCGTACTGTTTGCCCCACTGCCTTGGTCAGCCATTGCTCCCCTGCATGGCTGCTGGACTCAGGTGCCTCCGACCACCTCACCGGTGATGCTGGTATGTTGACGTCTTACTGCCCATATGCCGGTTCTTCAGCCATCACCGTCGCTCATGGCTCCACTATCCCCATAGCGGGCTTCGGCGCCTGCTCCCTGACTCCTTCGATATATCTACCCTCTGTGGCACATGTGCCCCGCAGTCCCTTTAATCTACTTTCCATCAGTAAACTGACTAAGGATTATAATTGTGCGGCCATATTTACCTCTTCTGGTGTTGTGTTTCAGGAGCAGACTACGAACCAGGAACTTGGTCGAGGCCGGCTTCGAGACGGGGTCTACATGTTCGAGGGGCCCACACCCATTGCTTGCACGTCTACCTCTTCTCGGGCACTTGATCTTCATTCCCGATTAGGGCACCCGCCTGCATCCACCATTCATCAGATGTTTCTGGACTTCAGTAGGACTCCTACTTTTCATTGTGAGTCATGCTCTTTTGCAAAACATCATCGCTCTTCCTACATTCCTCGCACGGATACACGAGCCTCCCACCCCTTTGCTCTGGTTCATTCCGATGTTTGGGGCCCGTGTACCGTTCCGAGTCATTTGGGCTATAAATACTATATATCCTTCATTGATGACTATTCGCGAATAACGTGGCTTTACCTTCTTCGAGAACGCTCCGAAGTGTTTTCCACCTTCCAAACCTTTTTTAATGAAATTAAGAATCGTTTTTCTATCTCGGTCAAATGTCTCCGCTCGGATAATGGGCGCGAGTATCTCTCCACTTCTTTTCGGCAGTTTCTCCGGACGAATGACATCCTTCATCAGACCTCCTGTCCTGATACACCCCAGCAGAACGGCGTGGCCGAGCGGAAACACAGACATATTCTCGAGACTGCCCGTGCCCTCATCTTCCACCGACAGGTGCCTCTGCTCTTTTGGGGCGACGCCATTCTCACTGCTACCTACCTCCTCAATCGCCTTCCTTCTTCTATCCTTAAGGGGGAGACTCCCTTTCGGGCTCTTTTTCCCACTCTCCCTCTTCATTCCCTCCCTCTTCGAGTGTTTGGTTGCTTGTGTTATGTTCGTGACACTCGCCCTGGCCGCACCAAACTCTCTCCCAAATCTCTCCGCTGCATATTCCTCGGTTATTCCCGCACTCAGCGCGGATACCGCTGCTTCTCCCCGGACCTTCGCCGGTATGTCATCTCCGCAGATGTCTCCTTTGTGGAAAGTTCTCCATTCTCCTTTCCCTCTCCTCCTCCTGACTCTGCCATTGATGACTGTCTTCCCCTCATCTTCCAGCCTCTTTCGGATTTGCCTCCTCCTACCTCTCCTCCTCCTGACCCTGTCCTCGATGATTGTCCTCCTCTCCTCATCCATCCTCCACCGGTGTCAACCCCTGTTGACACCCATTTTGGTCAGGTCTACTCCCGCCGTCCTTCGACTGTATTCCTCGTTCCGGCCAGTGACACTGATGCTCCCGCTTCGTCCGCTGCTCCTGCTCCGCCACCCGCGGACTTGCCCATTGCCCTACGGAAAGGTACTCGCTCCTGCCAGAGTACTCCTATATTTGCATCTTCTTACAGGGGTTTGTCCGCTCTGGAGACGGTTTCTATACCTCGCACAGTTGGTGAGGCCAAATCTCACCCTGGGTGGCTCGCAGCCATGCGGGATGAATTGCAGGCTCTGGAGGAAAACCATACTTGGGATCTTGTCCCCCTTCCAGCAGGCAAACAGGCAGTGGGCAGCAAATGGATTTACACGGTCAGGCTGAATCCCGATGGTACTCTCCATCGCCTCAAAGCCCGCCTTGTGGCCAAAGTCTTTGCTCAGACATACGGAGTTGACTACTTTGATACCTTCTCCCCGGTTGCCAAGATGGCCTCTGTCCGGCTATTCATCTCTCTCGCCGCCCATCATCGGTGGCCTCTTCATCAATTGGATGTCAAGAATGCATTCCTCCATGGCTTCCTTGAGGAAGAAATCTATCTACAGCAGCCCCCCGGATTTTGTGCCGCCGGCGCTGAATCTCGTGTCTGCCGTCTCCGCCGCTCTCTTTACGGCCTCAAGCAGTCTCCCCGTGCTTGGTTTGGCCGCTTTAGCACGGTCGTCAGCGACTTTGGGCTTTCCCGCAGTATGAAAGACCACACTGTCTTCTACAGGACGACTCCACATGGCTGCATCTTATTGGTCGTCTATGTGGATGATATCGTCATCACCGGCAGCGACTCTGTGGGTATCACCCATCTTAAGGCCCATCTTCACCAGCACTTCCACACTAAGGATCTTGGTCCTCTCACATACTTCCTCAGCATCGAGGTTTCCTACTCCTCTGCCACCATCTCCCTCTGCCAACGGAAGTATGCATTGGATATATTGCAGGATGCTGGGCTGACTCAGGCCACTGCGGTCGATACTCCTCCGGAGCCTGGCGAACGGTCTCTTTATGCCTCCTCGGCTCCATACCCACATCCCGAGCGGTACCGTCGATTGGTGGGCAAACTCAATTATCTCACCATGACTCGACCCGACATTTCCTGTGCGGTAGCCAAAGTGAGTCAATTTATGGAGCATCCAACCACATCTCAGTGGGATGCTGTCATCCGCATCGCCAAGTACATCAAATGGGATCCTGCCCGTGGTCTTCACTACTCCCAGCATCCTCATCAGCATATTGAGGCCTTTTGCGATGCTGATTACGCTGGCTGCCTTGCCACTCGGAAATCTACCTCTGGGTTCGCCATTTTCCTGGTAGACAACCTCATTTCTTGGCGCAGCAAGAAACAGACGGTCGTCTCTCGCTCCAGTGCCGAGTCTGAGTACCGTGCCATGGCCACCGTCACTACCGAGATCCTTTGGCTTCGGCAACTCCTCCAGGAGCTTGGCTTTCCTCAGCAGACTTCTGCTCACATATGATGTGACAATCAGGCAGCCACTAAAATTGCTTCGAATCCCGTCTTCCATGAACGCATGAAGCATATTGAGGTGGACTGTCATTTTCTTCGCCACCACCTGGAGCACAACCATGTCAGCTTTAGCCACATTCCGACGGCCAACCAGCTTGCTGACATCTTCACCAAAGGCCTCCCTGGTGCTCGCCTTGCCTCGCTCAGTTCCAAGCTGGGGATCCACCACATCTGACACCCAGCTTGAGGGGGAGTGGTTATGGGTCTTGTGTGGTGTCATCTTATTCTTTTTTGTGGGACTCGTTGTCCAAGCTGGGTCCCTCCAGCTTGAGGGGGAGTGTTAAACCCTCTTTTGTATTATTATGGGTGTTTCCGAGTCCCACATCGGAATACTCCCTTGTACATTCCGCTTTTTCATTCTATAAAAGAAGAGCCCCACCTCACCTTGAAGGTAAGTGGGTTTCCCCATTTTACAACTATTATAGGTATTAATGTTAGAAAACATAGTGGGGGTTATTATTTGAGTCGTTCTCATTACATAGAAAAAATGTTAAATAAATTTGATCATCTTGGCTTCAAGGATGCTAACACTCCATTTGATTCTAGTGTTTAAATATTTATAAATACGGGCAGAGTTGTAGCACAACTTAAGTATACAAGCTCAATTGTTTCTTTAATATATGCAATGCATTGTACTAAACCTAATGTTTTGTGGTATGTTAAATGAGTAGATATATTGGTAATCTTGGTGTGAATCATTAGAGATGTATAATGAGAACCTTTGGATACTTGAGAAAGTTCAAAGATTTAAGTTTATACTATGATGATTATTTGCCTGTATTAGAAGGATACACTGATGCAAGTTAGATTACTAGTATTGGTGATAATCAATCCACATTTGGATGATTGTTTACTCTTGGAGGTTCTGCTGTTTCTTGGGTGAGCAAGAAACAAACATGTCTTTCACATTCGACTTGGAGTCAAAGTTTATCACCTTAGTGGCATGTGGAAAGGAAGTTGAATGGATTAGAAATCTATTATTGGATATTAGATTGTGGCCTAGTCTGATGCCACCTATCTCTATCAGTTGTGATAGTGAAACAGCTTTATCAAGGGCATATAGTTGCATGTACAATGGAAAGTCTAGACACATAAGTTTGAGACATGATTATGTGCGACAATAGTTACAAGATGGTACCATAACAACTGTTTATGTGAGATCATGTAAAAACCTTTTAGATCCGTTTACAAAATCTCTGTCGAGAGAGATGATAATAAAATCACACCAAGTAATTTTGAAGCTTTTAGCATTTCCATGAGAATGACATTTATTCTCATAAATAATGGAGTTTACATGACGATAAATATTATTTACTCTGTATGCCATGAGAAATACATTTATTCATGTTTTCAAGAAAATGAAAATGTCTGGAAAGGTAACTCACATGCTTTCTTGTTTTTCCTTCACTCTTCACAACATCTTTTAACACATTTTCTTGTGCATTTTTAGAAAATAAAAACAAGAAATATTTTCCATAACCAAACACAATCAACACTCAAAATTGATGATTAATATTGATTTCATCTCTACAAACACTAGAGGAAGAAACTGATCTCCGATTGACTTTGGCTTCCATTCTCCTTCTAGAAGCTAATGATGATGAAACAATTGCATTGCTTTCTCCTCCAAAAGGTTCACGTACCATCGATTATTGTTATTTTCCCCCTAGCTTATATACAAATATAATTTTGTTTTTCAACTTGTCTTGTGTCAATATTTTCAGAATCTGTTTCTCATCCCAATCACGATGGTTCCCCACCATGGTGGCTTGATGGTGAAGTCAGGCCATCGCTTTCCAAAATTTATTTAGCTAAGCAGCAGCTCGAGGTCTTCATTGATGTAATCTTTATCCCCCTTCGTGATTCTTTGGTTTTCAAAACTAATAGGCAGAAGGTAAGTTGTATTTTCCCATTCTATATGTTGTGTGTGTGTTATGTCAATGCTTTCTTCTTTTTTATTTGCCTAGTTTTTTCATTTTTACATCTGCTTTTTCTTTAAATGTGATTTAATTGAAGATGCCCGATCATGTTTTTTAGGAGTCGCTTGGGGTGGTTATAGATATTGCTTGTGTGAAAGATTTATCAAGGTTGCATTTTTTATGCACCTTGATGGTTTAAATTCCAGTCTGATGCTATCCTGTTTTTTAGTTGTGCGTTATATTTTATGATTGGGTGAAGCATGTAGGTTGAGCTTGAGGGGAGGGTGTAGAGTCTTCTCCATACCTTTTAGAACGGTGTTGTACTTGTATTTGATCTACTATAAGCGGGCAAGTAATTTCTTGATGCATTTTCATTGTTAATGTGATTTCTTCTTTTGAGAAACTATTTTTCTGCTGTTATTTATCTGACATCTTTAATCCAGCGAATAATTTTGATGCATATCCAGTTTTCTGGAACATTATGTTATTTTTTGTCTCATTGGCCATTTTTTAGTGCAGATTAAGAAAGAAAAAAACTCCAAGAAGCACTCTGATTGAAAGAGCCAAGATATTGAATGACCATCATCATCACAGGGATTATTTATTTCCCATCAGGCCACTTGCTACTCAATCATATTTGTCAGTATAACATCCTATGATGTATTGTCTTGATGAAATCATGTTTGTTAGTACATGCACATGTTATTTAGCTAGAATGGGTTTAATATTTAGATGACATTCTTATTATGGTGGATAGAAAGAGAGAGATTTAGGGAAAGAAATCTAAGAAAGGTTGTTCGTATCAGAAGCTCCTAATGGATGATATTCAAATCAGGGTTACAAAAATGAGACTTATAGCTGGATTCATTGCTTTGGAGGTATGGTAGTTTAATTTAAGAAAATGGAAATGATAAGGAAAAAACTGAAAGCCGCAGCTTTGGCTGCTGGAGTGGAGTGTCTAAGTGATGATTCTGATGAGGAACCACCGGTATGGTAGTTTTATACACAATTAGTTAGTATTTCCTTTATTGATGTGTTTAGCTCTGAACCTACCTACCTTTTCCTGAGATTTCTATGCAGCGAGAACTAAGAAAATCTCCCTTTCCTAAGCTTTTGAAGGATAAGGAGCATTGGCATATCATCATTGATTTAAGTGTCATCCCTTTATTAATTTCACATATACCAATGTTATCTCTTATCAAATAAATAAATAAAAAAAATCACCATTGTTTTCTTTGTGACCGCGGCTTCTGGTTGCCTTATTACTTGCTTGTAAATGGTGATAGTTCCTAATCATTACTTTTATCTTTTGTTGTTAATGGAAGATTTGGGGTCCATTGGACAACACTTAATGAAAGTCACTTGTAGCACTTTTCACTTATGATAAGCACTTTAAAAAAAAAGAGGTGTTTGTTCTGTTTCTAGAAACACTTGGATGTTGTTTGAAAACTGATTGTATCACGTATCACTTATGATAAGCAATTTGAAATACTATTTGGCGTTTGTTCTTTTTCTAAAAAAACACTTAGATTTAAATTCCGGAAGAAAACTTCTGAAATGAGTGTAAGGAAAGCACCTTTTCAATAAGCAATCTAGAAACAATTACACAAAAGCACTTATCGTGAGTTGATTAGTAATATAGGCAATTTTTTTCCTGAAAGAAAATTTCAGTTTCGAATCATAAGTTCTTGCTATTGGAACATAAAGTCCGCCATATATGATATATCGGGATAAGCATAACAACAAAGGGATAGAAAATATTTGGTGCAACAAACCATACAGTTCTCATTGTTACCGTATTAACCTGTTTGGACCGCTTCTCAGGTTTACCGAACACGTGTGCAGTGATTATTCACAAATCAAAGAAGCTGTAAGGTTTCATTCAACCCTTCTTTCTACGGAAACAGAGCATGTTAGATGCTTGATATGTCCTGGGCATACTCATAGATCATAGTGAAGGTTCCGAGCGCAGCGGAAGCTCGTTGGTTGATGTGCCCACTTGACTTTTTGTCATTAGCAATGATCAATCCGGGATCAATACGACGATAAACGCCAGACTCCACTGATCGAATCACAGAAATAGACAAAGAAGAAGAATAGTCCCGAAACCACAAACGAGGATCGTCGCAGGTTGATTATAATTAATTTAATTAATTGACAAGAAGTACCTTTTATGACGTTCTTTCTTCGTTGATATTTCTGATCACGCTCCGATGTGATTCATCGTTGCGTTGCAGAAGTCAAGTGTAGACTTCCTCTAGCGGTGATCCACACGTGCTCCACGTATCTCTGGACGTCGCCAAAGGAGTCTCCGGGTGCTAGTGTGGAGAAACCTTTGCTTGCGTTTTCCGCCTTAGATTGCCTTGATCCGATGGAGGATGATCTCTCTCGGTCTTGAGAGCGTTCTTGGAGGAAGGAGTTCTTTCGGCCTTGAGAGAATTCTCCAGAATTGTTGCGCACAACGATTAGTCAAAGGTGTTGGGGTTGTGAAGATATTTATAATCAGGTTTGAGGTTATAAAGTTATGACAATAAATAAATGCGTTACGCGTTTTATTTATTTCATTAACTTTTATTGAAAACCCCCATGTCGAATCATTAATTCCTTGACATGCGCCCACGCTGATTATAATAAATATCATTTAATAAAACGATATTATTTCCTCAAAATCCCGACTGGAAAAACTACACGGCATGTAATCATTAATACACGACATGTACTTGTTTTTCATAAAACTACATGGCGTGTAATCATTAATACACAGCGTGTACTTGTTTTTCATTTCCTTTCCAAAACGAAAACTACACGGCGTGTAATCATTAATACACGTCGTGCACTTGTTTTCATTTTATTCTTCCTCCAACATTAAAATGATTTAGGCTTCCTTGAATAATTATTAAACCACATACGAGAATAATCTTTATTCTACTTGAGATACTTGGATACACTTAGTGTGTGACCCTCTAGGCCTCTTTTTCGTTGGCATTAGGTGGGCTTGCCGAAAGTCCAAGATTACTGTCTAGCAACGGGTCAAGGCACTCAAGAGAAAGAAGTTGACGCCGCATTGACGTGTCACCTCATACGAACGCTTACCGTTTAATTTAATCCCTTTGTCTCAATATCTCATCAAGCAGGTTTCATGGCAGTGTCATAAACTTATATGCTTGATCTGTCATTCTTTGACTTCCAGAAATAAACTCGTCGTGACACAATGATCATGAAATTTGGGCGACATTTCTATTTCAATCAAAGGGCCCGAGATATCTACTTCCATAAATATGGAAGGGACAAAACCTTTATCGACTTATCCATTAACAACATGTCATTCGTGACGCACCCAACGTACCCTACTTTCCGCCAACTGTCTTCATGACGGTTTTTGTCAGCAAATCTAAGTGCGCGAGTCATGACATGAGTTAATGATAATCTTTCAGTCTAAGGACCATTACACACGCTTGTAGATATCAATGTTCGATGACATCAAGACATGCAGAATTACTACTGATGGGTTTGTTCTCATAATCTCCCATCTTGGAGATTACCAAGTGCGAACTCCATGAGAGAGAGTCTCGCCTTCTTACGAGTACTCCCACATGACGGTCTGTATAATATGTGTCTTATCATAGTATGTCATCCAACCGTAGAACTTTATTTAAGAATATTGTTATAGCATTTCAAGGTTCTCATCATAGCGGAGATATGCCATGACCTTATTAATGCAACAAATATTCCAGGACATTATTATATTATAGTCATGCAGAACAATGAACAATATATAATAAGTGTACATTCATGTAATCAAAGTATGAACAGTTGGTTCTCAGGACACCAACTCTAACACATAGTCACTGTTAAACTTGTGCTACCCCGCTGTGTTCAAGATCGACATACGGGTCCATCTCTTTTGATCTTTATATGCCTCTTCCACCTTCAGTTGATAGTGGTTGTAGTTTCGGGAAGCCCTTGCCCTCCAAGGAATAATCCTCCTGGAAAAAAACCCTTGTTCCCTTCCAGGGAGGGAACCCATCATAGTTGTATGGCCCAAAAACACTTCTCCTTACAAATGCATTTGGTTCCTCGAAACGCAAGCCCGATAAAAACATTCTCTCCGACTTCTCTTTCCCGAGACTTGCAATTTCATGAGCTTTAGCACCGAACATGAAAAAATTTAAACATTGGCACCATATGTTGCGGAATCGTCAGGAGACTCAACGACAGAAACGAGAAAAAAAAAGAAAGTAACAAGAACACAACGATTTACGCGGTTCGGGAATAATCCCTACGTCCACGGGAGAGGCTGAATTTTCACTATTTGGGAGCACAAAAATTACAGAGGATTTTTCAGTAGTAAACTCTATCCCGAAATGGGCTACATATGAAGAAGACGGTCCACTGTTCCGAATAGTAAGTCCGCGTTGCTACAGTGATCGGCGGCCACCTTTGTCAAAAGTGCTACAATGACTGCCGGCTGGAAGTCAAAAGTGCTACAGTCCAGTTGACCCCGAAGTCCATGACAGTTACGGGCCACAAGCATTCGGCCCAACCGGATCGGGCTACACCAATCCAACACCATACATTGTCTTGATCAAGATGCATCCATCATTGCAAATTTCATGTTACTGGTTCTGCTAGCCTCCATTTCAGCAGTACTGATATGCTGTGAAAGCTGGTTTGCAGGAATGAGCAATTCAACCACACTGACATTGTAATCAGGAAAAATATCACCTTCAACAAATCACCAATTTCTGGATCATTATTTATCATAGCCCCAACATCTGTGATGAATTTCATCATTCTCTTGGATTGGACAGAAAATGCAATGCAAGCTCGGGAATTTGCGGATGGTTGGAGAGCGATGGAGGAGTTAGTGGCCTTGCACTTAGATGCAAGAGTGGATGGTGGTAGAAGCGGCTTGTTTCAGATGACAGTGCAATTTTCTCTAAAGCAGCAGGTGGAAGAGTCTCAGTGGAGAGACTCAGAGGCGGAGGTGATGCGCTATCGTGTTGGCCATGGTGATGCTTAGAGGGATGGTCAGAGGATGATCGGAACCAGATGTTGTTTCATGAAAAGTTTGTTCCAGTGGCAATGCGTAGTGGAGTCCTTCGTGAGTTTCATGGCTCACCCTTGGCGGTACATCCGGGAGTTTCCAAGATGTACCGTGACTTGAGGACGCACTTTTGGTGGCCCAGGATGAAACGGACAGTGGCGGAGTTTGTGGCAAAGTGCTTGGTTTGCCCACAGGTATAGGCCGAACACCGTGTTCCTGGTGGTTTGTTGCAGCCCTTGGATGTTCCCGAGTGGAAATGGGATGACATCTCAATGGATTTCGTCAAAGGGTTACCCAAAGCCCAGGGAGGTTGCGATGTTATTTGAGTGATAGTGGATCGATTGACGAAATCGACCCACTTTTGGCGATCAAGGAGTCGGGGGCAGTGGATGCCTTGACCAAGAGATACGTGGATGAAGTGGTGCGGTTGCACGGAGTTCTGAGGTCTATTGTCTCAGATCAAGACGCACGGTTTACCTCACGAGTCTGGAGGGGATTGCAACATGGCTTTGGCACCCAGTTACGTCTCAGCACTGCTTTCCACCCTCAGATAGATGGGCAGACAGAGCGGACTATCCGGACGTTGGAGGACATATTGCGGGTGTGCGTCTTGGACTTTGGTGGATCTTGAGTACGACACCTGCCTTTGGTAGAGTTTGCTTATAATAATAGCTATCACTCTTCCATTGGTATGATTATGTTTGAGGCTTTATACAGAAGACCGTGTCGTTCTCCGTTGTGCTGGATGGAGGTTGGGGAGACAGTTGTTCTTGGTCCTGATGTGGTGCAGAGCACAACAGAGAAGGTTCAGCTTGTTCGTGAAAGGATAAAAGCGGCGCAAGACCGGTAAGAGTCTTATGCCGATCGCAGAAAGTGATCCTTGGAGTTTGTGGTTGGGGTCTACATGTTCTTGAAGGTTTCTCCTCGACATGGGTAGCGGAGGTTTGACAGAGGGAGTAAACTTTCTCCCAGGTTCGTTGGACCCTTTGAAGTGTTGCGGCGAGTTGGTGAGGTGGCATACCAGTTGGAGTTGCCACCACGGTTGGAGAGGATACACGACGTTTTTCACGTCTCTCAGTTTCATCAGTATCTTCATGATGACTCCCATGTCAATGACCGAGAGTTGGATATCGAGGATGACGTGACGTTTGTGGAACTGCCATTAGAGATCCATGATCGTCAGGAGAAGGACGGGCCATTCCTTTGGTTCGTATGTTGTGGAGACATGGTGGTCAGGAGGAGAGTACTTGAGAGCGAGAGACGCAGATGCGTGCCCAGTACCCCGAGTTGTTTTGAGTTTTGCTTTGTGATGTGATATTTGAATTCTTTTGTTTTATGAGATGAACTGTTTTCCTTGGTTTGTGATTTGTGTGGTACGATGTGCGATAAAGTCCTGACATATGAAAATCGGAGGACCTGATTCTTAACCGAGACGCATCAACTGCGATGCGATTAAACCTGTACGGGCAAGTCAGTGCCGTCCAGAGCGGATAGTATCTTGACATGAAGTACGAAATTCCCTCATTCATGTGTTCAAGACGGCGTGGTTGTTATGATTGTGTGGTGTGTTTTGTGGTCGTTTGGGTTAACGTGATAAGGCCTGAGGTGCATATGTCGGAGCAGGCGTTCTTGGATGTGGAGGTTTCCACTCCAGCTTTCGAACAACACAGGGTGGTTTATCGTTGAACGTTGATGTGTTTGGTTGATAAACGACATCTCGAGTGTAGCGGGATCCTTGAGAGGTATCTCGAGGGATGGTTGTTCGGAACCTTCCTTTCTTTTCCTTCCTGGTTCGTTTTGAATTCTCGAGGGCGAGAATAGTTTGAGAAGTATCTGATGCAATGACCCGAACCTCTCCGGTCCATTCCTTTGTGAGAATTTGGTGTTTGAGGTGTCTTGGGAGGTCAAGGTGACTCATTTCATCACTTTGCAAGATTTCCCAATTTTCTAGGTTTTCCAATGGTGGCTCGTTGGTGGTGGCTCGCTGGCGGTGAATCGTTGGCGGTGGCTTGCTGGTGGTGGATCGCTGGCGGTGACTCGCTGGCAGCCGCTCGACCAGCTGTGTCCCACCTCGCGGTGACTCACTGACGGTGGTGGGCGTTTCATCTGACGGTCGCTCGTCGAGCGGTGCCTCGTTAACAGTCGCTTGCGAGCGGTGCCTCGCCGAGCGGTGTTTTGTCTAAAGGTGGCTTGCGAGCAGTGCCTTGTCGAGCGGTGAGTCGTCGAACGGTGGCTCGTGTACTTCTTCCAATTTTGCCCTTTTAACGTCTTCTTTGACGTAAAACGCATTTATAGCCTTATTTGAAAGACTTTAAGACCGATTCAAAGTCAGAAAATCCTATCTTTAATTATCTAAGGGCTCGGGGCCTTTTAAATGCTCAAAGCGCGTTATCTTGACTAGATCCGCTTTTATTGGCAAATCAAAAACGCATCTAAACCCCTGACTCATTTTAAATATTTTCCTAAGTCGAAATACCCTTTCCCCTTGTTCTTCTTCCTTGCTTTCTCTTGATACGGGACGCCCAGAGTTCTTCCCGTAGAAGTCGTGCGGGCAGGGTGTAGCAGTTGGTTCGAGTTTTCTTGGAGGTTTCCCTGCTCCATGCGCGCCCCGGTTTTGATGTAACCAGGAAGTGCCGATCGTCTCTTCTTCCAAGTAGATTTTCCTTCATCTCTCTTATTTGTGCATTATGCGGGGTGGGTGTATGGATGTTTCCTTTGCGAGGATAGTTGAATTCAGATTAATAAAGATAATTCAACCGGTTTTAAATTAATAAACTGGGGGCTGGGAAAAGTGACGCATGATTTTGCTGTGTTATTGTTCTGTTGATATTGTTATCTGTGTGGGATAACTACCCACTGAAATCGTTGGTGTTGGGGGTCCTTGTTTGTGCACGGGATAGTTTATGGAATAAATGTTTGTTTTCGTTGAACACTTTTATATGAAAATTGTTAACCACGTACACTCGGCTAATAAATGGATGCCTCGGGATCATACTGTTTCTGTGATAACCCCTGAATTAACAAGTGGAATTAAAGAAGGGATGCCTTGTTAAAACTTAAATATGTTTTGCTTTGGTTGGTATGGCGATGTGGTCGTGGGCACGGTTATACAGCAGGGCTGCGGGCCTGGGTGTGGTTCAATGTGTTGCTGGATGTGGTGGTGAGTTGGGGGTTTATTTTGGTTGGTATGGTGGTTTGGGCAGGATGACTTTGACGAAGGATGATAATGGTTGGTATGGGTGCTTCGTCATTAATAACATGCAGAAAGCTTCACCTCGTATCTAGAGATCGACATATGATATATCATGAATGAGTGTTAAACGTAGAGGTCGTGGTGCGATGAGTCCTTAATGTGAAGTGGGTTAATTTACCATGAATGGTATTGTGTTGCTTAGTTGCCCGAACAGAATGCAAATGGTTAAATAATTTGGTTGGGAAGGTGATTTGGGTTTTGTGGCTTGTGTGGTGTTGTGCATTTAGTGGTAGCAGCAAAGTTGACAGTGTTGTGAGTTGGTTGTTTGTTTGAGAACCCATAGGTTGGACTTGTGTTTGGTATCATATATGTATGCATTTGTATTTTTCTTGTGATTTCTATATGCACCTCACACTAGTTGAGCACTATGTGCCGAACACCTCCATCGTTATTGGGGAGAGTGTCTTTCACAACATTCGGTGGGGAGTACGGATGGCTGGGTACCCGCTTTTTTCCGCTCTCCCTTCCCGACGAGGTAGGTATGACACAGGCTGTGATGGCCGGAGTTCTGTTAGTTGCCTTAAGAGGATGTGATGTGGTTGCGGTGGCCCAGGTGCCTTTGGGCGACATGTGATAGCCCAAGTGTTTGCGGGGAGGTGATTTGTGCTTTCCCAGGTGTTTTCGGGATGAGATTTGATGTGCTTTCCCAGATGTCTTCGGGATGAGTTGTGAGATCCAGGTGTGTGTGGGCAGGTTGTGTTGTGTTGTGAGACCCAGGTGTGTGCGGGCAGGTTGTGATGTGGTTTGTAGACTAGGTGTGTGCGGGCGGGATGTGTTGTGGTATACAGAAGGGATGAGAGTGCCATGATGTTCGACGTTGGGCAAAAGCGGCATAATCAGTGTGAAAGTGGTGCGGGGTACCCTATCATCGATGCGCTGTACGTTATATTACTTGACTTGCGTTATTTGATGAGCGTGCCTTGGTGAGTTTGAGGTGGTTGGTATATCCGTTTAGATGCTGTTTGGTTCTGCTGTTTTCTTACAGGATCATTAGTATGCTTCACCCACATGTGCACGAGAGACTTTGGTTTTCCTACTGAGTATGCCTGTATGCTCACCCTACATATATAAACTGCTTTCAGGTTTTCAGGAGGATTACGTGGACCGTGCTGGACCTTACTAGCTTGGATCTTGACAGTTGCTTTGTCGCTGCTTAGCTTTGCCTTTGTTATTTTATTTTGGAGATTTTTGTATTTGTATGAGTCTTATTTTACGCATGCATGCGGGATGGTTTTGGCTTTCTTTTATATCATGTCTTGGAGTTGTTGTGGATGATTCATCTCATCTCCCAATCTTGTTTTCTTAAAAAGGGTAATTTCTCCCATATTTATGAGATTTGTACACTCTTGGTGCTAGTCGCCAACCTGGGGCCTACCGGATGCGGGATTAGGAGGTCATTATCTCCCTTTCTTCATTGCCAGCCCAGGAGGAGTATATTTGGAGGGAGGTGGTCGTGACACAACCGTCCATCACAGAGCCCTTTTCCTTTACTCAATTCCTAAACATGAAATCTACAAACGTACAGAAATGTCCGAGTAGGTTGTGAGTACAAAACTCAGCAGGACATCACCAACAGTCTTTCATAGTGCATAAAATATACATGCTTTAAATTTTACATGCCCACCCAATTCTAGCACATCCCTCCTGTATGGATATCCCAAAGCATGTGACACATCCTGTTGACGAGAATAATCTGAGTACATGCCGACGTATGTCTGACGCATCCCTCTCTGAGGATAGTCCTGAACATGTGTCAAATCTCATGTCATCAATCATGTGTCATATCTCACATGTCATCCAATGTAGATCAGTACATGTGTCACATCTCACAATGGTGACCAAATAGGCCAAACCTGCATGCTCAACTGCAGTAGATAGAAATACAACATATTCAATACATAATGTAAATGACATATCAATATCACGCCAAGTCAAGCAGTGAACACAATCATCATAATCCATATGCAAGCAACACAAGCACAGGTTAAGGGCTACACACACACCACATGTGATCATACATCAAACATCGGTTTCACAGGCTACGCACGCACACCAAACAACCATGCCAGTTACCCGTAGTAAAATATGCGCTAAAAATCAAGGGTTTTATACACACAGGTTTCACACTGGGATACACACACGCACCAACAATCATGCTAATAACCTATATAAAGCATGTGCTAATGTCAAGGAATTCCTACCTTAGGTGCAGTGACGATTGACAACAATGGTTGACGTCCAAATTTAATTTCACCACCGAAACCTCGCTGCCCTCGAAAACAAAATTATGTTTAAAATTCTGCTCGTCGAGACGAACCCAACAACACTAACAACGCATCAATCCAATCAATATCGGAGAAGATATTGAGGAGAGAAGTTTAAAAAAAATATAAATATAAAATAAAAAACATAAGAAGAGAGAGGGAGTGGATAAATTGATGGAGGAGGCATGGGAATGGTCTTACCTTGAGGCGCACCCCACCTTCACGCTTTATAGTTTTTTCTTTATAATTAATTCATTAATTATTTTTAGTTCATTAATGTTTGAATTTTCAATTCCATATGTTACCATGAACCAAAATAAACTCCTCGTGTAGCGCCCCTCATTTATTATTTATTTTCTTTATTAATTTTATTCCTTCTTAATTCCACTTAGCCACTCATTAAATATATATATTAAGTCATTTATATATATATATATATATTTGCACATCATATATATATATATATACACACCTATATATTTAACCCATGTATATATACATGTTATATATATACACACACATATAAATATCTATAGATACACATATTTACTCGCACATGTATATATATACATATATATTTATTCCATATATATATATACACTTTAAAATTATTTTCCCAATTTAATAATAATAATAATAATAATAATAATAATAATAATAATATTTTTTTATTATTAAATATCTCACATTATTGTCACCGTTAACACTTTAAAAACTATTAAATACCGATAAAAGTTAATAAATTAATATTAACTACACATTTGTATTTAATTGACATAATAATATCACATTAATTGCATTGACCACCCATTATTTACATTGTAAGACAATTATTAATTACGGAAGTATATTTTCATTTTTGTCTTTGACGCAAATAATAATAATAATAATAAAATTATTATTATTATTTCTAGGTGTCCAACAAAATATTCATATACCAATTATTATTACCCTTACGTGCGATGTTACCAAACACCCGACGCACACAATATTTATGTCGTGCTTAGGGTAAAACCCACATTCTGGATTTTTTGGTAGTTTCAAATTTTCCATCCAAGATACCGTTCGGGAGATATTTCATTATTTTCAGAAAATATATAATAAAAATATTAAATAAATTATCCTCACGTGCAATTTGACCGAACACCTGACGTGCACAAATGTTATGTCGCGTCTAGGGTAAACTCCTCATTCTGGACCTAACAGTGGTCTCAAATTTCTCATATGACGCACCGTTTGAAGATATTTAATTTTTTTGGAAAACATTCATGCAAATGAATAAAATATGCTGGACTCCATTTAAGGTTAAATGGGTATTTCTGTTCTGAGACCCACATCGGACTTAAACACCTTGTAATTAGTTTTACTTCTCTATAAAAGAGTATCCCCACCTCACATTGAGGTAAGGGGAATTCACCCATCTACATGGTATCAAAGGGATTTTTATCCCGAACCCTCCCTTTTCTGCGGCTTCCCGGTGTCCTCTCGGCCCCGCCTCTCTCCCTGCTGCCCTAGCCATTCCCGGCAGGCCCCCCCTCCTATCCCGGCGCAGCTCTCTCGCCCGGCTCCTCTCCGGCCTGACCATTCCCGGCGGCCCACTCTCCCAGCGGCTCCCCTCCCGGCGGCTCTTCTCTCGGCGGTGCTTCTCCCCACGCGACGGCCTCGTCTCGCCGGCCTCCCGGTTCTGCCCGGATCGAGTCCTTTCGGCGAATATCCCCTCCGCGCCCGCACCCATCTCCCGTCGCCGGCCTTCCCGCGCGGTTTTCTCCTCGTCCCCCCTCCCTGTGCGCGACGGGTTCGGCGGCCGTCCCGGCTCCCCGGCGTCTCCTTCGGCCGCGGGTCTCTCCGAGGGTCTCTCCGGCGGCTTCCCGTCGTCGGCCCTCCGCGGTTCTTCCCGTCGGTGTCCACGCCCCGACGGCCTCCCGCGCCTCCCGCTGCTCCCGCGCGCTCGCGGCTCCCGGCTCCCGGCGGATCTCCCTCCAGTCCGGCGACCCCTCTCCAGCCGCCCCCCTGTCCGCCGACCCTCTCTCCCGGCAGCTCTCCCTGCCGACACGTCTCCTCCCGGCGGCGTCTCCTCCCGTCGGCTCGGTCCCGTCAACCCGCGCGACTCCCGTCTGCCGTCGCCCCTGCCTAGCCGCACCATCCTGAGCGCGACCCCCTGTCGCTGCTCCCTCCGGCAGCATCTTCGGGCCGCTTCCCTTCCACCACCCGACTCCCGGCGAACGGGTCCAGCGCCCGCCCTCCATGGACGCGTCCTCTGTTCTGCCGTCCCTGATCACGGCCTCCTCCCGGCTTGTCGATGACCGGCTGGATGCCACTAATTTCTCCGTCTGGCGGAAGACGGTCTTGATGTCCCTCCGCGGCATGGGACTTCATTCTCATCTTGAGAAACCCCCACCTGAAATCACTGACCCTAAGTTCGACTCTTGGCAGCTGGCGGACAGCAAAATCTTCGCCTTACTGGTCAACTCCATGGACCGCTCTGTGAAAGATGTCACCAGGACTGCCAACACCGTCAAAGAGCTATGGGATTCCTTGATTGTCATGTTCTTCGAGACCAATAACTTGGCTCGGGTCTCTGACGTTCTACAACGTCTCTCCCATATCTGCCAGCAGGATCGAACCTTCCCCACCTACTTCATGGAATGGAAGGGTCTCCGCGATGAACTACAGGAACTCTGGCCGATTCCTCAAACTCCGGTCGAAGCGCAGACTCAGCGGGACCAGCTCTGCCTATTCAATCTCCTGAATGGCCTCGCACCGGACTACGCCACGACGACCACTGAGATGCTTGCCAGCCCGTCTACACTGGATATCCCGCAGGTCTATCATCGCCTGCAGAAGGCTCATCGGGCCCTTGCACCACCCGTCCCCCTCCCTGATCACACTGCGCTCCTCGGACGTGGCGGTAGTCGTCCTACCGGCCCTCGCGGGCGTGGCCGTTGGGACGGCCGACCTCGCCCCCTCTGCCAGCACTGCGGAAAGCTCGGCCATCTGGTAGACCGTTGCTGGGTCCTACATGGTCGTCCCGAGTCGCACACCCGCTAGGGCCAGACTGCCCTCCGTGATGCGTCCTCACCTGCTGCTGCTCTTCCCCTGTCTTTGGATCTCTCCCTGGCTGAGCTCCAGCTGATTCACGATTACCGGTCCACCTCCATCGCGGGCTCTTCATCAGCTTCTCTTGCCCATTCCAGTGGTCACACTGCCCTTGTCAGTCATCGTTCCCCTGCATGGATGCTTGACTCGGGTGCGTCCGACCACCTCACCGGGGATGCAGGTATGCTCTCCCACTACCGTCCCTATAGTGGATCCTCCGCCATCACTGTTGGTGATGGGTCCACTCTCCCCATAGCCGGCTTTGGCTCCTGTTCCCTCACCTCCTCCCTTCACCTCTACTCAGTGACTCATGTACCCCGGAGTCCTTTTAACCTGCTTTCTATCAGCAAACTGACCAAGGATCTCAATTGCACTGCTCTCTTTTCTTCGTCTTCTGTTTTGTTTCAGGAGAGGACGACGAACCGGGAACTTGGTAGAGGCCAGCTTCGGGATGGGGTGTACATGTTCGCTGGCCCGCCTTCCATCGCCTGCGCGTCTATCCCTGCTCATGCCGTTGACCTCCATTCCCGGTTGGGCCACCCCTCCGCCTCTGTACTTCATCGACTCTACCCCGATATTAGTCCCCGTTTTTCTTTTCCTTGTGAGTCGTGTCGTTTTGCGAAACATCATCGCACATCATATCCTCCTCGAGTTGACACACGGGCCGCCAAACCCTTTGATTTGGTTCATTCTGATGTATGGGGTCCCTGTGCCACCTCGAGTCAATCTGGGTATAAATATTACATTTCCTTCATTGATGATTATTCCCGGATGACATGACTTTATCTTCTTCGAGATCGGACAGAGGTTCTCTCCACCTTCCAGACCTTTTTCCATGAGATCCAAACACAGTTTTCTATCCCTGTCAAATGTCTCTGATCTGACAATGGGCGGGAATACTTATCCACTCACTTTCAGCAGTTTCTGCGGGCCCACGGCATCATCCACCAGACCTCCTGTCCTGATACCCCTCAGCAGAATGGGGTGGCCGAGCGGAAACACCGTCATATTTTGGAAACCGCTCGTGCCCTCCTCTTCCACCGCCAGGTACCTCTTCTCTTCTGGGGGATGCCATCCTCACTGCTACTTACTTTCTGAATCGTCTTCCCTCCTCAATCCTTCAGGGGGAGACTCCCTTTCATACCCTGTTCCCCTCTATTCCTCCTCACTCTCTTCCACTCCTCGTCTTCGGATGTCTCTGTTATGTCCGGGACACTCGCCCCAATCTCTCCAAACTTTCTCCCAAATCCCTTCGCTGTATTTTTCTTGGATATTCCCGCACTCAGCGCAGGTACCGATACTTCTCTCCAGACCTCCGCCGGTATATCACCTCTGCCGACGTATCGTTTGTCGAGACCTCTCCTTTCACTCTCCCCTCTTCTTCTCCCGACACTACCATCGATGACTGTCTTCCGCTCTTCGTTCACCCGCCTCTGGTGTCTCCCCCGCCCGGTCATCTCTTTGGCCAGACCTACTCCCGTCGTCCTTCCGCTGTACCTCCCATCTCGGCCGAGGACCACCTTGTTCCTGCGTCGTCCGATGCTCCTGTCCCAGCTCCCGAGGACGTGCCGATTGCGCTCCGGAAAGGTACTCGCTCGTGTCAGACTACTCCTCTCTTTGTATCTTCCTACAGGGGTCTGTCAGCGCTGAAGACCGTGTCGATTCCTCGGACAGTAGGTGAAGCAAAATCTCACCCCGGGTGGCTAGCCGCCATGA
This sequence comes from Viscum album, assembly GCA_963277665.1. Taxonomy (NCBI): domain Eukaryota; kingdom Viridiplantae; phylum Streptophyta; class Magnoliopsida; order Santalales; family Viscaceae; genus Viscum; species Viscum album. The sequence goes on from OY728164.1 coordinate 1,571,895,739, forward strand.
GGGATGAATTGCAGGCTCTGGATGACAACCATACATGGGATCTTGTTCCCCTTCCTGCGGGCAAACAGGCGGTCGGCTGTAAATGGATTTTCACGATCCGTCTCAATTCCGATGGCTCTCTTTGCCGCCTCAAAGCCCGGCTTGTCGCAAATGGGTTTGCTCAGACATATGACATCGACTACTTTGAGACCTTCTCTCCAGTCGCAAAGATGGCCTCGGTCCGCCTTTTCCTTTCGCTGGCTGCTCATCATCACTGGCCGCTTCATCAACTGGATGTTAAAAATGCTTTTCTCCATTACTTTCTTGATGAAGAAGTCTACCTCTAGCAGCCTCCTGGTTTTTCGACCTCTGGTGCCGACTGCCATGTCTGCCGTCTCCGTCGCTCCCTCTACGGCTTCAAGCAGTCTCCTCGGGCTTGGTTTGACCGCTTCAGCACGGTCGTCACAGCCTTTGGCCTCTCTCGCAGTATGAAGGATCACACAGTCTTCTTCCGTACGACGGCGCATGGCTGTATCTTGCTTGTGGTTTATGTTGATGACATCATCATCACAGGGAGCGACTCCAGAGGCATCGCCAGCCTTAAGGCGCATCTTCACCAGCACTTTCACACCAAGGATCTTGGTCCCCTCACTTACTTCCTTGGCATCGAGGTCTCTCGGACTGCGACCACTATTTCTCTTTGCCAGCGCAAGTGTGCTCTTGATATCTTGCAGGATGCCGGGTTGAGCACAGCCACCGCCGTGGACACTCCCCTTGAGCCTGGGGAACGCTCCCTTCATTCCGACTCGGACCCCTTTCCTCATCCCGAGAGCTATCGACGCCTGGTCGGTAAACTCAACTACCTCACCATGACGCGTCCCGACATTGCCTGTGCCGTTGGCAAAGTCAGCCAGTTCATGGAGCATCCCACCAGATCTCAGTGGGATGTTGTCCTTCGCATTGCCAAATACATAAAGAAAGACCCTGCCCGTGGCCTTCAGTACTCACGTCATGCTCACATGGATGTTGAGGCCTTCTGTGATGCGGACTATGTCGGCTGCCTCGCTACCCGCAAGTCTACTTCGGGTTTCGTCGTGTTTTTCGCCGGCAATCTCATCTCTTGGCGCAACAAGAAGCAGACTGTCGTCTCCCGGTCGAGTGCCGAGGCCGAGTATCGAGCCATGGCCACCGTCACTACTGAAATCCTCTGGCTTCGTCATCTCCTCCATGAGCTCGGTTTCCCCGCATCGACTCCTGCTCATATCTGGTGTGACAATCAGGCCGCCATGAAGATTGCCTCGAATCCTGTCTTCCATGAACGGACGAAGCATATCGAGGTGGACTGTCACTTTCTCCGCCACCATCTGGAGCAGCACCATATCGGCTTCGGCCATATCCCGACGGCCGATCAGCTTGCTGATCTCTTCACCAAAGGTCTTCCAGGAGCTCGCCTTGAGTCTCTCACTACCAGGCTGGGTATTCACAGCCTCTCTGGCCCAGCTTGAGGGGGAGTTTGTTGTCTTTTTCTCTTTGTGGGACTCTATCCAATCTGGGCATGTCCAGCTTGAGGGGGAGTGTTGGACCCCATTTAAGGTTAAATGGGTATTTCTGTTCTGAGTCCCACATCGGACTTAAACACCTTGTAATTAGTTTTACTTCTCTATAAAAGAGTATCCCCACCTCACATTGAGGTAAGGGGAATTCACCCATCTACAAAATATATTTAATATTTTTATTCTATCAACATTAAGTCTCTACGGTCCTCAGAATCCTGCACTAACTCGGTGCCTAACTCTGAAAATATTTCATAGAATATTCCAAAGTGTTAAAATAGGGCTTTTATGCTTTCGTAAAGCCATAATAAACACAGGTATTGGAAAATTAAATTCACACCAAAATACTTGTAATTTATTAACAAAAGTGGGTTTTTATTATCATTTAAAAATTGAGGATGTTACAGGTACCAATTCTTTCATTACAGTTTTTTTGAGTTGAATTTGGAGAACTTCACATGCAGGAATCACTGTTCGGCATTGCATGGGAATACCACCATGTTGGCCTTGTTTCATTGGCTGTGTCATATTATGAAAAGGTGCTCGCGACCCATGAAAAGGATCATGATGTCCCAGAGCTCCCTGATCAGATCCATCGCTCCAAGGAATGCTGGAAATCAGGTTACTGCCATCTCCAGTGGGAAGCAGCCTACAATCTGCACTTGATCTACAAGAAGAGTGGAGCATTCGGTCTTCCCAGAGAGGTCCTGAAAACTCATTGCTCCATGTGAATAAGGTTCTATTTTCTTCTCTTCTGTTTTATTTTTTGATTTTGTTTATTATTCTTAAATTTAGACTTATTTACAAAGCGGTTCAAAAGATTATCTTCAAAAAGTGCTATTTTTTAAGATAAAACATTTATTTTGCATAATTTTCCACATTAAAAAACCATGCTTTGATTTTGTAAATGCCCCCAACAAATATTAGCCCATTTAGGTTTAATAGAATCAGGTAAAGGGAAAATACAATCTTAAGCAGCTTTAATTTCAAAAGGCTTGACTTTACTATTCCAAACAATGCTACCATTTTCAATTTTAATGCATCTCTTGGTAGACTTTTGAAAGCCCAAGAGAAGCCATAACGAATAGGAATATCCCATATAGATATTCCTTTGAGATGACAATGATTGATCAATTTGACCGATAATGGTTTCTTATGAAGTGCGATATTCCCAATATGCTGAATCATAAGGGCTGTATTTTCTCTCAAAACACATTAAATACCAATACCTCTATATTCAATTGGTATTATGATCTTTTTCTATGCTACATGAAGAGAAAACAAAGCAATAAAAAGAAACAATCGACAATCGTAGCTCCCCCTCAAGATTGCAGCTCCCCCTCAGGATGACGGATGAAAGAAGATGTCGCGGACGCAGTAGAGGAACCACACAGACCAGTCCGATTGACGGAGCGCTAGGAAAGCTGCACTAGCGGGGCCGGTCGATGATACGCCGAGAAAGCCGCACTACCACCGGAAAAGCTGCACTTGCGGGGCCGGCGACGGGAGGCGGTGATTCTGCAGAGTCGTTGCAGGATCTGGCGGCGCCAAGGGGCCCAGATCCAAGGCGGTCGAGGTGTTGCGTCATGGTGGAGGAAGCGTGACGGCGTGCCGGCGGATAGGGGAGACAACGCTCTAATAGATCTGAAAGGAGCGCGCAGAAATGGTTCCGCTGGGAAAGGGAGGCGACTGTCGGGAGAGCAGCGCCGGAGGAGGGGGCCGCCGCACGCATTGAGGGAGCCACAGGTGGAGCGCCGACGTGGAGGCGGAGATGCCGCCACAGGAGGAGGCCGACATGGAGGGAACAGCGGTTGGGGAGGCGCACGCGTAGCAGGAGGCGAGGCTGCTGGAGGTGGATGGGAGGGAGAGCCTTGGACGGGGTGGGTGCCGCTGGAGGGCTGGCGCACTGGACAGGAGAGCAGGCGAGGGAGGTGGAGGGGCACTGACTTGTCCAGATTTGGAGGAGCCTGTGGTGGATCTGAGAGCGAGGAGACCGCCGGAAGCTGACGCACGTAGGGAGCGAGGAGCAGCCTGGAGTCCGTCGCGCGCGCAGGGAGGAGCCCTGGGAGGGAGACGCCGAAAAAGGAGCCGCGATTGAGGCGGCGAAGGGGGTGGGCGGATCGGCGCCGCCGGAGGCCGGGGGGATGGGAACCGCGTCGTGCGGGCGGGAGTAGCTGGGAAGCCACGTGGATGGCGGTCCGGGACGCGTCGCGGAGGTCGGTCGGGAACCTGTGCTCGATGCGGGGGCCGAGTGATGCCGCAGTAGAGATGGGGCCGACGGGAGGGCTCTGCTCGGGCGGGACGTAGGGCCGCAGGAGGAGCCGTCGGGTGGAGGACCAGCCAAGGAGGGAGGGGCTCCGGCTGGATGAATGACTGCCACAGGGGGCTGACGACTTTGATGGAACTAGGGCCGCTGCCCCCCAAGCGGGGGAAAAAATAATAACCTAGATGGGAAAAAAAGAAGAGATGGGGAGGGAGGGCGTTGGCTGGTGGGGACCGGGAGGCCGCGGGAGGGTGGGCTTGAGCGGTGCCGTTGGGGAGAAGTGCCGCTAGAGGAGGGGATGGCTGTCGGGATCGGGAGGAGGTCGCGACTCAGGCGGGGGGGGGACAAAGAGGAGCCAGCGCCGGGAGGCATCGCCGGAGAGCAACGTGAGGTGTCGCAGGAGGGCGACTGGAGGCGGTGTGCTGCGTCGGGCGGGAGCCGAAAGGTGCGCCAGGAGGGGAGCCGCGAAGGGCGGGGCCGATCGCGCCTGGACGGGGAGGTCGGGTGCCGCGTCGGGATTGCCGGGGGAGAGCGCTGAAGCGAGGCCGGGAAGCGCCGAGGAGGGCGACTGGGAGAATGTGACGGAGGGCGGGGTCGTCATGCGCATCGGGTAGGGGACGCCGGGGAAGGAGGCGCCGTGAGAAACCGCAGGGAGGCGGAAGGGAAAAAAAATTCTGAATGGGGGGAAAAAAATTAGTTTCCCTCTGATACCATGTAGAATTATAAAAGAGGTAGACTCGAATCCCCAAGGTTTTCTCTAAAGCAGGTCTTGAGGTTCTTTTATAATAAATAATAAAGACCACACCGGACCACAAGTCCGATGTGAGATGGAGACTCCAACAAAAACCATTAACATCAAATACAACACATAAAGCGGGTTCAACAAAGTTGCTTTTCTGAAGTATTTTTCTTCACACTTGTTATGATATGTTATACTATATTGATGTTTAATTTATTATAAATAAATGTGCTATGGCATACCCCAAACATTTTTTAATTAACATTTTTCTATTTTTAACATTTTCTCAAACCCAAAGATTGGATTAAGCTTTGGGCGTTACACAAAATATTTCTGTTTTTATTACTCATGGCATCTGTTGTTGGAAAATATGCTTGCAATCAATGGTGGGCGATTTTTTATATATATTATACTAGTTCTATTTTATGATGACTTGTTTGTTGCTTTGTTCAATATTGCTATTTATTTCAGCATTGTTATTTGATTGTTGTTGTACTTTTGTGTTGGTGATTTATTTGCATTTCATTTGACTTCTTGTGTTCCATCTGCAATGTGGGTGCCGAAAACATTCAATTTGATCAATTTATCATCTTTTGGTTCTCAATTCTTTAAATAGATGTTTTTTTGGTAGTGCCTGAAAACTGAAATGATGCACTACTTGGGGAAAATTCTGTTCAGCCATTTTTATGCTTTAGTCTTATTCGTAGTTCTCTTATATCTCATGGTCCACATTCACATAACTCAACTTTCTAGTTCTTATTTATTTTATGGCCATATCCCCCCCCCCCACACACACTTGTTTCCTCGATCTTTGGTGTGTGTAATTTCATTTGAGGGAACAAACAGAGAATCTTTGTATTAATTGGATGTGGCTGTTAGCCCCTGGCATGATCATATATTGACATATAAAATAATGATTTTACAGATTTTGTAAAACAATAATGATCTTGCAATTTATTTTATAACATTATATTGATTTTTTCAAATTTTGATTTGATGAAATAAACTTTTTATCATACTGGATATACATCTTACCCTATATTTCTACCCATATGGGTGTTTTGTGGCTATCAACTCCTTTGTAAAATTGTGTTTGTATAGAATTGGTAGAGAGGACCTGCGTGGTGCATTAATTTGATTTTGTTGTTCATGTTATACACGTGTTTCAAAATTTATTCAAAGTGTTGTACGGTTTAAAGGAGTCTTGTATGCTTTTTTTGATTGTTTCGGCTTTGTTATGATTTAGTTTGCACTGTACATGTTATTGGATCGATCATTTTGAATTTAGCTTTATTTTTATCTTGGGTGTATTTTTATTGTAATTTAATTTGAATGACATCATTATCAAAATTCGTGATTTTGATAGTATTTGATAGATTCATTTTTATAGTATAAAATATCTAAGCTGTCTAATTCTTACTGTATTGGTTTAAGGGGCTAAAAATATCCTTACCTCTAGAAAAGCTTTCTTATTTTCCATCCTCCACTTGTCTCTTGCTACTAGCATTCTATAATTATTTACTTGATTTAATAACTATTAGTCTTCAATTTTCTATAATTTAGGGTGATCTCTTTAAATGAAGGCTGGCTGCATGAAACAAATAAACTGGGCAAGTAATTTGGAAGCTTTTAGCATTTCCATGAGAATGGCATTTATTCTCTTAAATAATGGAGTTTGACATGACGATAAATATTATTTACTCTGTATGCCATGAGAAATACATTTATTCATATTTTCCGGAAAATGAAAATGCATGGAAAGGTAACTCACATGCTTTCTTGTTTTTCCTTCACTCTCGACAACATCTTCTAACACATTTTCTTGTACATTTTTAGAAAATAAAAACAAGAAATATTTTCCAAAACCAAACACAATTAACACTCAAAATTGATGATTAATGTTGATTTCAGCTCTACAAACACTAGAGGATGATACTGATGTCTGGTTGACTTTGGCTTCCATTCTCCTTTAGGAAGCTAATGATGATGAAGCAATTGCATTGCTTTCTCCACCAAAAGGTTCAGGTACTTTCGCTTATTGTTATTTTTCCCCTCGCTTATATGCAAATTTAATTTTGTTTTACAACCTGTCTTGTGTCAATATTTTCAGAATCTTCTTCTCATCCCAATCATGATGGTTCCCCAAAATGGCGGCTTGATGGTGAAGGTACTTTCCAAAATTTATTTAGCTAAAAAACATCTCAAGAAGTTGATGTAATCTTTATCCCTGTTCATAATTCTTTGGTTTTTGAAACTAATAGGCAGAAGGTAAGTTGTATTTTCCTGTTCTATATGTTGTGTGTGTGTGTGTGATGTCAATGCTTTGTTCTTTTTTATTTTCCTTGTTTTTTCATTTTTACATCTGCTTGTTTCTTTAAATGTTCTTTAATTGAAGATGCCCGATCATGTTTTTTAGGAGTTGTTTGGGGTGTTTATAGATATTGCTCGTGTGAAAGATTTATCAAGGTTTCATTTTTTATGCACTTTGATGGTTTAAATTCCAGTGTGTTGCTATCCTGTTTTTTAGTTGTGCGTTATATTTTATGATTGGCTGAGGCATGTAGGTTGAGCTTGAGTGGAGGGTGTAGAGTCTTCTCCATACCTTTTAGAATTGTGCTGTACTTGTATTTGATCTATTATAAGCTGGCATAAGTAATTTCTTGATGCATTTTCATTATTAATGTGATTTCCTCTTCTGAGAAACTCTCTTTCACTTATTTATCTGATATCTTTAATCCAGTAAATAATTTTGATGCATATCCAGTTTTCTGGCACATTATGTTATTTTTTGTCTCATTGGCTATTTTTTAGTGCATGCACATGTTATTTAGCTAGAATGGGTTTAATATTTAGATGAGATTCTTATTATGGTGGATAGAAAAAGAGAGATTCAGGGAAAGAAATCTAAGAAAGGCTGTTAGTATCAGAAGCTCCTAATGGATGGCATTCAAATTAGGGTTACAAAAATGAGTCTTATAGCTGGATTCATTGCTTTGGTGGTATGGTGGTTTAATTTAAGAAAATGGAAATATGAGGAAATAACCGAAAGCCGCAGCTTTGGCTGCTGGAGTGGAGTGGCTAAGTGATGATTCTGATGAGGAACCACCGGTATGGCAGTTTTATACAAAATTAGTTAGTATTTTCTTTATTGATGTTTTTAGCTCTGAACCTACCTACCTTTTCCTGATATTTCTGTGTAGCGAGAACTAAGCAAATCTCCCTTGCCTATTCTTTTGAAGGATGGGGAGCATTGATCATTGATGTAAGTTTCACCCCTTTATTAATTTCACATATACTAATGTTATCTCTTACCAAATAAATAAATAAATAAATAAATAATCACCATTGTTATCTATGTAACTGCGGCTTCTGGTTGCCTTATTAATTGCTTGTAAATGGCGATAGTCCCTAATCATTACTTTTATCTTTTGAAATAGTATTTGGAGTTTGTTCTGTTTCTAAAAAAATACTTACGTTTAAATTCCGGAAGAAAACTTCTAAAATAAGTGCAAGGAAAACCCTTTTTCCATAAGCAATCTAGAAACAATTATACAAAAACAATTATCGTAAGTGTGATAAGTAATGCAGGAATTTTTTTTTCCTGAAAGAAAATTTCAGTTTCATATCATAACTGCTTGCTAATGGAACATAAGGTCAGTCATATATGATATGTCGGGATAAGCATAACAGCAAAGGAATAGAAAAGATTTGGTGCAACAAACCATACAGTTCTCATTGTTACTGTATTGACCTGTTTAGATCGGTTCTCAGGTTTATCGAACACGTGTACAGTGATTATTAACAAATCAAAGAAGCTGCCAGGTTTCATTTAACCTTTCTTTCTATGGAAACAGAGCAGGCTGGATGCTTGATATGTCCTGGGCATACTCATTGATCATAGTCACTGTTAAACTTGTGCTACCCCGATGTGTTCAAGATTGACATTCGGGTCCATCTCTTTTGATCTTTATATGCCTCTTCCACCTTCAGTTGATAGTCGTTGTAGTTCAAGAAGCCCTTGCCTTCTAAGAAATAATCCCATTGGCCAAAACCCTCATTCCCTTCCAGGGAGGGAACCCATCATTCATCATAGTTATATGGCCCAAAAACACTGCTCCTTACAAATTCATTTGCTTCCTCGAAACGCAGGCCTGGTAAAAACATCCCCTCAGACTTCGCTTTCCCGAGACCTGTAATTTCATGAGCTTTATCATCGAATAGGAGAAAATTTCAACATTGGCACCATACATTGTCCCGATCAAGATGCATCCATCATTGTAAATTTCATGTTACTGGTTCTGCTAGCCTCCATTTCCGGAGTACTGATATGCTGTGAAAGCTAGTTTGCAGGAATGAGAAATTCAACCACACTGATATTGTTATCAGGAAAAATATCACCTTCAACAGATCTCCAATTTCTGGATCATTACTTATCATAGCCCCAACATTTGTGATGAATTTCACGATTCTCTTGGCTTGGACAGAAAACGCAATACAAGCTCGGGGAACAAACACTGGCGTCCTGTTTGAAGTATTTGTTTCTTTCATCCTCTTACAATGGTAAATAATCCCCAAGATACTCATAAACTGTCCGTTGTATTCATGGATGTCCTTCACCTGTACATCAAACATTGCATTAGGGTTCACACGATACCCTGTTCTCTCTTTGAGGAAAGCAGAAACCTTCAGCTTGTTACTCCCTTTTTCCCACTCCACTTGTTTTGGAATTGATCATCTTCTACATACTTTCATAATTCTGCTCATTTCTCTGTGTTTAAGACCCATGCTTTTGTTCCAAGCCTTGCTTATAACATTAATTAAATTTGGATGACAATTAAATCCATCTTCTTGGTGTAACAGAGGCAACTAAATCAACATTTTCTAAAATTATCACCCCCTTCAATTTTTTCTATAGATTACCAATTGCATTTAACATTACTTTACCCTGCAAAAATTCCATTGACAGATAATAAGCTAGTTGTGCATTTATCTTTTCATATAAATCATATTTTGCATTCCAATTTATGATGAGAGCATCACATATACTTAAATTTCAGAACAAAGCTACTACTATGTTTGACACCACTTTCTGAAATGTACTCATAGCACTTGTCACTAATGATTAACAGTTGAAAAAACAGAGGCATTTGCTTTGTTTTTGAAAAACTAGTTACACTTAAATTCCAGAAGAAACCCACTCAAATAAGTGTCTGGAAAAGAACTTGTAAGTATTGTCAAACGGACCCTTGGTTGTTGTTAAAATTCCATATAAATCATTTTTTAAGCAGGTTCTTTTATTTTTTGTGCTATTCTTAGTTATCCCAGGAATTAGTATCCTTGCAAAGGTACCAGGATGCGTTCAAAATAATAAATGCAGCACTCAAATTGCCCCACGACTTGGAGTTTGAATCTTTAGGTGCCCATAAGCCCTTCAATAAGAATAAAATTAGATTTTTTTTTCTAAATTAGTTTGAAAACATTATGTCATTTTTGAAATTCTGTGAAGATTTCATGCAAAGAAAAGCCTGAGCAATGGTTTAGCTTTTTAAAATGAATTATGACGGCCCATCCATACAGCATCGTTGCCTGGAGCTGCTATTATGATGCGATCTCTAGGTAATTGGTATCCTCACTATTATATTGCTTAATACCGATTAATGAGTTACTCAGATCTTTGTTAGTGACCTAAAATGATTCAACGATTAATGAAAGGAAACATTTCCTAGTTCTCGCAGAAACAAATATCATAATCAAAGGCATTCTAGTTTTCTATTTAAAATTCAAGAAAAATGCCAGGATTAGGTTCCACCGATTTTGATTTCTGGGTACCGGTTTACCATGCTCAGTCAGCATCAAGCTGCTGCAAGAGAATATCTGAGAGCCTACAGAGTGATGCCAGAGAATCCTCTAATAAATCTGTGTGTGGGTAGGGTTTTTTCTTGCCTCAATTTTATGGGTTTTTTTCAGAGGTAAACTTACTGTCATCCCTCATTGCAGGAACTTCCTTAATCAACTTGGAACTTGGATTCATACTTCAGAACAAACATCAATGCATGGCTCAGGGCTTGGCATTGCTCTACAACAATCCGCGGCTTTGTGAAAGTAGCCAGGTCTCTCTCTCTCCCTCTCCCTCTCTCCCTCTCCCTCTCTCCCTCGCTCTCTGTCTCTCTCCTCTCTCTATTTTTCTTGCATCCTTTAAATATGACCTTTTTTGATACCGATTCTTTCATTGCAGTTTTTTTTAGTTGAATTTGAAGAACTTCACATGCAGGAATCACTGTTCAACATTGCACGGGAATACCACCATGTTGGCCTTGTTTCATTGGCTGTGTCATATTATAAAAAGGTGCTCGCAACCCATGAAAAGGATCATGATGTCCCGAAGCTCCCTGATCAGATCCATCACTCAGGAATGCTGGAAATCGTGTTACTGTCATCTCCGACGGGAAGCAGCCTACAATTTGCACTTGATCTACAAGAAGAGTGGAGCGTTTGATCTTCCCGGAGAGGTCCTAAAAACTCATTGCACCATGTGAATAAGGAGGTTCAAAATATTATCTTCACAAATATTACCCCATTTAGGTTTAATAGAATCGTGTAACGGGAAAATACAATCTTAAGAAGCTTTAGTTTTAATAGGTTTGCCTTTACTATTCCAAACAATGCCACCAGTTTCAATTTTAATGCATCTCTTGGTAGACTTTTAAAAGCCCAAGAGAAGCCATAACGAATAGGAATATCCCATATAGACCCATATAGATGTACCTTTGATATGGCAACGATTGATCCATCTGACCGATGACGATTCCTTATGTTCAATATTCCCAATATGCAGAATCATAAGGGCTGTATTTTCTCTAAAAATAAACTAAATATCAATACCTCTATATTCAATTGGTAATATAATCCTTTTCTATGCTACATTAGCTTTTCTAGAATTTTTTTTACCAGACCAGTTGACACTTACGCCTACTGAATTAATCAATTTTAATTGGAATAACCTAAATTCAACCCCAGTAATTTTGAATGAAAGCCAAAGTTTACGCCAACTCTTATTCGTTTTCCTCTTCTGGCTACTCGCCTAGATTTTCAAGAATTTCATTTATCAATTCAGCTGTTGTCCCCTCTCCTTTTTTTTCAACTTTTATTGCTGGTTTTTTCTCTTCCTTTTACTGCTCTTGCTCAGAATTATTCCAAATTTTAGCAGCTTTGCCTTCATTTACAGCTTCTTCTAGCTGATCTTCCAAGTCTTCAAGAAATTCCATTATAAATGCAGTAGTTGTTGTCCCTTTCTTTTCTAATTCTTCTTCTTGGGCGACTTCTTCTACTTGTTCCTTCTCCACTTCAACACTCGTGATGAGGGTGCCTTCCTTTGCATGTACCTTGCCATTGGATCTTTTGTTCGAGTTCATCTCTTAATATGCAAGCTATTCCTACCATGAAAACCCTAAAACACCTAAGCATAAAAGGAATGAAAAAAGATAAAAGCAAGAGAACCTATTCTTAACTCAGAAAACAGACAGAAGCAAGAAAAGATGTTGTCCTAACTATCAAATCAAAGTAGTTCTGACACTTTATCCCTGACAATGGTGATAAAAACTTGATCAGGCGTCATCAATTCCTATGACTTCAAACTAGTTAAGAAATTATAGGCATGAAACTTCAAATTAGTAAAACTATAATGGATTCATATAGGATCACAAGCCCTGAGGTCGAACCCATGAAGGCAAGGTAGAGAACACTTCAATTTAATAAATTGGACTTACATCTTAAGAAAAATGAAACTATGAGCCTAAAAGAAACCAAGGAGGATGAATTGTACCGAGAATTTTCATGTTATGGTTCATGAAATAAAAAAGTAGAAAATAGATGAATGGTAGACATGAAGTCCTTAGAATCAGGTTCTAGTGAATTCCTCGGTCCAAGTAAACACTCTTCACTCTCCTAAGCTCATATTTTCTCAAGGTCAGGTACTTCAAACCACTTAAGAGGCGGGTAACCTGAAACCATATTTAAACATAGAATAAGAACTAACTGAATAGTCATGGTGGAAGTATCACTCTAGAACTCACACTAAAAAACACCCTTTCTAACCAAGGCAATGGTCATGCTCAATAGAAAGGAAGAGATTCACACTCCCTCACCCCTAATAGTGGTGATGTGATATAATAAAAAAGGGATAACATAATGAAGAATGAATGTGAGAACCTAATGTGAAAACAATAGAATTAATGCTACTTTAATTAAAATCAATCCCCTTTATATATGCAAACCCCGACATAATATTTATCCTCTCATGCTATCCATGAGAGGTTGAAAACAAAATAAAAAGAAACAAAAACATAGAAGCAACTCCACAGTAGCGTCCCGAACAATAGCGAAAGAAGACTCCCTAGGATCTGATGCCCTTATATGCACAATAACCCCTTCTATTTAAAGATCAACTTATTTACTTTATATATACCATATCTATATCTTGTATCTTCTACTTATCTTTATCCTTGTATCTCTCCTCAAATTGAACTCAAACTCCTCTAGATAGGAAGCATTCTCGATCATATCCCCCTTCACATTTCCCTAAAAAATACACCAAATACTATCTGAGAGAGAAGGCCAGCCATATCTGTCGTTTTCTTCATATATGCATCTTCGCACCACGGACTCCTCGTTCGTAGTAGAAATTTATCTTCCTTCACTACACTTGCTTGCATGACACTTCCCAACCATCGCAGGGGACTTCCGTACCAACTCCTTTGTTCACAGTGGCCTCCTATTCCTTAAAAAGATGCATGCATGGCATCCTAGGATTTTGCGAGCTCGCATGTTAGATTAGGAATGTATCTTCTTCACTACAAATCACAATGGTCTTCATCGATCTTCTATGGCATCTCAATGACAAGCTTGATCTCTAGCAGTGTTCTCATGGTGCTTCCAACCTTCTTAGTGGCGTGGTGGGGGTGAGAACTAGCTTCAGCGCAACGATCATGGTGGTTCTTCGGTGGATGAGGTGGTGTAGACAACAAAAGTGCAATGGAGGCATGGGTGGATGATGGTATGAGTAGGCGAGGGCAGCGAGAGGTTTTATCCAACACGGGAGATAAGGACTGTAGCATAGAACAACCTCATAAATGTTATTATGAATAGCGGCCCAAGCTTCTCCCATCCCACATCGAAGAATTCAGCGGGCTGGCGCTGCTTTATAAGCTGAGACACGGTTGGGACGACTCAGAATAAAAGCCCCGGACCACCCATCTAGACTCTCATGCCTAGCACCTCCCATGCATCGAGCACTCCTCTCTCTACACACGCACCCCTCAGCCAACCTCCCCCTCATGGCATGGTTCCCTTGTTCCTCAACTATGATGCGCTCATACTTAGCATGTCATTGTGATAAACTGGGTGTTGCGGCACGACCTATGATAACAGTTGAAATTTCAACTATAGGGTCTGCCCTGACCCTACTCCAATGTTCACCCGAGCACCCGAAGAGCCTCCTTGGTCCTCAAAACACATACAAAAAACATCTACTTGAGATGTTCTAACTTTCAAATTCGCAATACGAACCTCGGTTCTCAAAACGACCCCTATTCATGTGCTAAAATTCAAATTTCCACTAAAATTCTCAACTCGAAAGGATATGGGTCCTTACAACCTCCCTATTATAACACTTCTCATACTCAGGGAGTCTCAGTGGTCCTTCAACCATAAATCACAACTTATCTCGGTCACTAATTCATCATCAACTCATCACATTCTACCCAGGAATGTAGAACAAGCTTTCGCTACGCAACTTTAAACATGAGGTGCACTATTCATAAAAAGTCGAGACATCCTCTTGTCAATGTCATCAATACCAAGATAGTGCTCCACCGCGACCGTCTATATTAAGGCACCAAGGCATCATTAACCAATTCATCCTAGGTGTATGGTGCACCCCACCCTTTGTCTTTGCTTATAAAGGCCGATTCTAAGCCATGATGCTTCCCACCATCAAAATCACCTAATAAAATGCATTCTCAACGGTCCATCAGCCCGCTTAATGTGGTTTCCACGCCGCCACATCCAATTTCACATAAAACACCAGTCAAAGCCTTGCACAAGTCCTGGTCTCCCAATCCTAAATTGAAGTGGACGAGTCTTCGTCATTTATGCATAAAGACCGAACAAGCCCACTTTTCCTTGAAAGGCCTTGAATGATCCTTAAAACATACCCGTTATACCTGATATGATGCACCCATTGCAATTTCCATCCCACCACATCCAATCTCATGCAAGAGCACCAATCAAACATCCTCTGGCTGACCTTTCCCAAAAATGCTTGCTTATACATTTTGATGTGTTATCCCATCACTTGATCCCAATGACTTAACTCTTTGAAGTATCTCGAGGTCATTCAAAATCCACATTGGAGTCTGAATCCTACTCTCGATGTAATTAAATAGTCGGTCCCCCAACTAATCAAACTTGTCATCATGCTCTCACCCTAAGCATCAACCTACCTCTGATATGATTCACCCTCAGATCAAACCATAACCATCCCGAGATCGATATTAATGCACAGACTCTTTCAAAAACTATATTTGAATCTCAAATATGGTATTCACTAAGGAAACCCAGCTCACCAACATCCTAGTACAATATTGACCATCCAACGACAGATCTCACACATCCACAACCCTTCCAACATGACGATCATACATCCACGCCCAACAAGACGATCTTCAACCTAGTAGTGTCCTCATCATCACTATGGTGAATCGAAACACCAATAAAAAAGGCCCACATTTCATCCATTACCGCACGTAATGATTGGGTGTCAATGTACCACTCATACCCAAGCGCCGATATGAAACATCAAATACTAACCGTTCCCAGCTCACCAAAAATGTCATCATCACCATTTGTTGAAATTCCATTCATAATGAGGGTCACCCCCTCTAACGAACAATGGTGCACTCCCCACCATATGGATTCCCCTACAACACTCCTAGAGCATAACCTCAATATGTTTCCAACATCAT
This sequence comes from Viscum album, assembly GCA_963277665.1. NCBI lineage: Eukaryota > Viridiplantae > Streptophyta > Magnoliopsida > Santalales > Viscaceae > Viscum > Viscum album. The sequence continues at coordinate 1,571,911,294 of OY728164.1, forward strand.
GCCTCCCTAACAATCCATGCTACAACACACACTCGGGTTGACCGTACCATGACACCCTGATCCATCTCTAGTGTCACTTCTCACTACAGAGGGAAAACCCTTATTTTCATCAACTCCAGACAACCATGTCTGCAAGCGTATTCTCAAATCATTGGTCCTCAAGATGAACATGACCACTCATCAATCCATAATCAATGGGAACCATGCGTATCCAACACATATTATCTCCATTCCATCTAAACATGAAGGGTGTGCACTCTCATTCCATCAAATTGTAGAATCTAAATCACACTCCCATGAGTCGTACATCATCAAACCTAGGATCACATGCCTAAACCGCTAACCATGCTCACCACATGTTAGTCTCATCTAGCCAAAATCACCTTTTTTGCTTTCTTTCCTACAAGCCAGAGGCATCTCACGCATGCCAAGGCTAATCACACGATCACCCACTACCCGAACATTGTTCCCAAACCAGAAGCATCTACCCACACTTTTATCTATCCCAGATCCGACCACTATGATTATAATCAGCAACATCATCGAGAACTGCACCCTAAATCAACAAGGCTAGGAATCATATCGATCCTTCTCTTGAAAACCAAACCTTAATACCAAAAGCACTGTGATTTACATCAAAAAAGCTGAAGGCATCCCACATGCCTATCCCATATATCTAATTGCACTGCTTGTGCATCAACCTCAAATGCAAGTCATATAATAATGCTTCTGGTCTCAAAGGGAACTCACAAGTCTAGACTAACCCCTCTCTCAGGTTACCTTCATATATCATAAGGCACTAGGCCATACCACCTAGCCTATAAACCACATCTCACACGCAACACCTCTACACCTATCTCAACTATCATAAGGTAACACATGTACTAACACACCCATCCCTGTTTCCCAAATATACATATTAGGCATCAGATGCCAAGTCATCCACCCATATCAGGGCACTGATCCTCACCGAGCATCTACATACAAGACTGCCCCCTTGAGGATCACGATCTCATCTATCAATATATAAAGGCATCACCCAAAGACGATCTAAATCAAGTATACCATAGTCGTATGGTTTGGTTAGGTAAAATTCCACCAATAAGCTATATGAGAAAATGCTATATAGGTTGTTGTTCAATGGCCCAAAGGCCTTAGATTTTTATTTATTTTTGGACAATTCCTTCTTTATCTAGGTTGAGAGGGAACCGTTACATAACCTTTTGGCCCAGAGGCACAAGGCCCAGTACATGACTTGAAGGCCGTAAGAACCGACTTCATTGAACCGCCCCTCCCCAGCATCTGCTTCATTGATGGTGCTTGACTCCCCACCTCGCATGTCCGATAAGCTAGTATTGCTCCATGCAGAGCTGCATGGTGCCTGATACCGATGGCGGTTTCCATACCCTCTCTTCATTCCCAATCTGGTTAACTTTGCTCTTGTGGCTACTAATTTATTTTATTCCTCTTCTAGGGCCTTTTCCAGAGTGTTATAATCTAGTTTCTTCATGTCCCAAAGGTCATATGGCCTAAAATACAACTCTCCATAGCCCGAAGGCCTTGGATGGTCCGAAGGCCCTGTGGACCATAGACCCAAATCAGTGGCACTGATTATCCAATGGAAGAGGATAATATTCATTTTTATAATATATAATTTTCACGTGCTTAGTTATTCATAGACACCATTTTTAGTGCATTTTACAATTTGAACATTATTTCACATTATGATTGCAATTCTTTCTTAAAGTGCACTATTAGTTGGTACATATTTTAACACCTCATAAAACACCAAATGGTAATGATTTTAATTTCATATTTCATTTTCAGGTTTCTCATTCCATTGGGAATAATTCATAATTTTGTAGAACTTGAAGATTCAAATTGGAAGACCGTCATTTTATACATTCAACCTAAGAAATTTTGGGCAAAGTGAACTCGAAAGCAGCTCAATAACATCACTGTAGCGTCCATGATTTAATCGTAATGAAGTTAAAATTTAAATAGGAGATATAGGAAATCATGAATAACATTTCATTAAATAGTGACCAGAGCTGATTCTGAGTTTTTAAGGGAGTTTTAGGTGGCCCAAGTTGAAGATGAAATTCTGGGATAGATTCTGTAGCCTAGAAAAACAACCCACCATTTTGATCATATCCCCAAAACCCAAATTCCAATTGGGCTGAAATTTTACAGGGTGTTGGGAGACATCAGGGGATTCAATTTCTTCTGATATGGCCCACCCAAATTCATCCATCTAGAAGCTCATTTCGGTGCCTCTTATTAGTGGATTCAAGGTGGCTCATATTTTTTTTCAAGGGTGGAAAAATCTTCTCTCCATTAACTTTCCACCCACCTAAACCTACCACCATTAATTAAGGAGGCTTTTACTGTTTGAGGCTCAAACCAAGTCTTCAAATATTCCTATTTAAGGCAGTGGTGGTGAAGGAGTAGATACATTCACGATGTTTGTTTCATTGTAATGTTATGCTACCACTTTGTCTTTGTAATCACATTTCTTTCTCATGTAAGTTGTTTAATTCACCTTAGTTTCTTAATAAAAGTTTTTCTTCACCTATTATTCTATTATTCTTCATATCATGTTGATACTTTTATCCCAGTGTGTGAACTTATTCACACAAAACATTGTTAAATTATTCACACAATGGCAGAATGATCATTATTTCATTGTTTTTCACCTTTTCAATTCCACCCTCATGAGTCTACTTCCCGCTTCCATTGAAATCATAACATCAATGGAGGGCTAACCCTCTTATGGGTTGATACAAGGGAGTATAAAGAGTCTTCATTGGATGTTATTTCTCACTCTTTTAATGTTTAATCACTTATTTTAAGTGAGAATTTTGTTTAACAGTATTAATACTTCTTCGTCCTTATTGAATTTTAAGGTCACACACATCAAGTGATAATAAGAACCTTTACCTTGGAGTTCTCGTAAAAATGATCCTCCAAGTGTATAGGTGATTAGCATTAGGTTTGTGTTGTTATTAAAACAATAAGTGATAAAGTTGTTTTGATCTCTTTAAATGAATCACTCTTGATTATAAGAAATTGAAATCGTTAAAAAGGAATTCCATCCAATCCATCCCTTGTAATAACCTAGGATCAACCATTTCTCATAAATTGAATCCACTTAGGCACCTTAGTGTTAATTTAAAACATCTCAAATCAAACTTAAGTTGGCTACTTAATATCCGAACCTCCCTCTTAGAATGTCTTTGTCTTTAAGTTTCTTCTTAGGTCTATGAGGATTCGACAACCCAAGCTACACTACAAGCAACCTCTTAACCCTAAAACTTGGGTGAATTTGGGCGAATCCAAATTTTGGTGCTGTTGCTGGGGACTCAAGTAAGTCATCTCGACACACATTCTATTTTCCCTCATTTATCTTTTCTCATCCCATTTCTCATATCTTTTCCCCTTTATTTTTTTCTTTTCTTGGTGCATGTACGCCTATACCTGTGACCATTCAAATCGTCTAGTTAGGGTATATAGTCCTGAGGTTGGGGAGTCAAGTACACCCAGGGGTCTCATCCATTAGATCCTAATCTTCGTAATAGCCCATATTCAAAAATTGAGCCCATTTCAATGGAGGGTCTTCAAAGAAACCAACTTATAAACCCAGGTGAGAACCAAAATGGAAATCCAAATGAGGCAGCCCCAAACATGGAGAATGTTTTTGACCAAACCATGAATGAATACCTCACACCTACCTGAAAAAATTCATCCTCCTTCATTAGGCATGATTCCCTAGGATAATACCACTATGTATCATATCCTAAACCACCTTCCAACCTTCCATTGGATGGAGTCGAAAATGTCATACCTTCATGTCAAGGAGTTCAACGACATTGTTGAAATCATGTGCCCACCATATCCACTTGAGTAAGCTAAGATGATTTTATTTCCTTTCTCACTGAAGGATCGAGCCAAGAATTGGTTAAAAAATATGAGTCCTGCATGAATCCACCCCTAAGACCAATTACAAAGAGAATTATAAAAAATTACTTCCCCTATCACAAAGCAATTGCCCTTAAAAAGAGCATCCAAAACTTTTTCAAAAAAGAAGGGGATCCATTTTATGAAACATGAGAAAGGTTCAAAGACACACTCAACATGGTACCTCACCATGGATTTTCAATCCCATAACAAGTTCAAATCTTATATGAAGGGATGGGTCTGGGAAAAAAACAATTCATCAACATGATGTATAATGGAATCTTAAAAAACAAAGCCCCAAATAATACTTATGAGTATCTAGAAGGTATAACCGAACAAAACCAAACATGAGGAAAATCACCTTACTATGAGAATCCACCCAAATATGGTGGAATGCACACTCTTAGGGATGAAGAAAGTCTCAGGAAAATACTTACCACACTCACTAGGAAGCTTGAGGAGATCGATCTTATGAAGGTCCATGAAATTCAAACTGTTGACCATGTTTATGAAATTTGTGACAAACATGACCACAAGACCGAGAAATGACCAACTATCCTTTACATTAAGGATGTTCTTTTAGGAGGACCACAAGCAGAGGTCAACACTTTGAACTTTTAAAAGCCACAATACCAGAACACTTTCAATCCAAGGTACAATGACCATCCAGGATTCTGTTGGAAAGATAACCAAAAACCCATCCAACAAACTAGTCATCCACAAAGAACAAACCCCTACCCTCCAAAAAAATTTCAAACCCATAACCAGTTCCAACCACAACCAATCCAATACCAAAATCCCCCTATCCAATACCAACAACCCATCCAACAATCCGTTCAAAAACCAATCCAACAACCAAAGTATCCTTCTGGGATAAACCAAACAACACACGCCCTTTTCCAATCTGTCCCTCTCCCAATCCTTGAAAAGTTATGTAAATAAATGGAGAAAATGAACTCAGAAGTCTCATCACTTAAGAATGATATGCAAACCATTAAAACTGGAAAATCACCCATGCCAATGCAGGCTTCCCCAAACCTGAGGGGAGAATCTAGTTACACAAAAACTTCTCATGAACAACTAAAAGCAGTGACTATCTTAAGAAGTGATAAATCCATTGAAAAACCTGAAAAAACCACCCCAAAACCATTAAAAGATTTAATAACACATGAAAATGTTGAATAACTACCCTCTGAATCTGAAAATATGATGAGAATGTGAAATAAATACAACCTCACCAAACAATCAAACAACCTTCTCCTTTCCCTCAATGCATTAGAGGAAAATCTAAACCAGAAATAAATGAAAATTTGAGGGAAATATTCTATCAGGTTAAGTTGAAAATTCTTATTCTCGATGAAATCCAAATCATTCATTCCTACTTAAAGTACCTTAAGGACTTGTGTACTTTTAAAAGGAAATTTTCACATCAAAACCAATTCCTTTTGGATGCTAATGTGAGTACCACCATTCAAGGAATCATTACTCATAAAGTTGAAAGACCCAAGATGTCCTTACATAAATGTTGAGTTTGGAGAGAATAAAGTTGTCAAATCCCTTTGTGATATAGGAGCTAGTGTGAACCTCATTCCATATACCATGTATTGTCAGTTAGGGCTTGAGGAACTCCAACCCACATCCTTCACTCTTCAACTAGCTGATCGTAGTGTTCGATTTCCTAAGGGGATTTTAAAGAATGTCTTGGTAAAAGTTGAAAATTTCATTTACCCTGCTGACTTCACTATCCTTGAGAATCACCCAAGCTTAGGTCCTAGGGAGAAAACCCCCATCATACTTTTTCATCCCTTAGAAATAATCAACTCAGTCATTCGAGTTAATAATGGTAACATGGAAATAACCTTTGGAAACATGAGCCTCAATCTGAATATATACAATGAAAACTCTCAAATTGGGGATGATGAAGAGATCCATGAGGTAAAATGGATATGTAGTGTTGGTAGTGAACCATAGAAACATCAAGGAATTTTTGAAGGGTGTTTAAGTCAAGATGAAATTGATTTCCTTTGTTCACGTGAGGGAAATATGTCTCATTGGATTGGATCTCTTTTATATGGCACCTTTTATGATTTTTTAGGATCACCAATCAATGATACCATTGGTGAAATAAAAAACATTGAGTCCATACCCATTCTTGACACTGATCTAGCCAATATGATGGTTGAAACTTCTGGTCAAAATAAACTAATTTTTTCAAGAGATTTAGAAAAAGAAAACGAGTTTGATAAAAGGTCCCATCCTTATTTTGAAAGTGTTAACAAATATGATCTCGAATTTAAGGTCCTACCTTCATCACTCAAGTATTAATTCTTATGGGATAATTGAACCTTTCCTATTTCCATTTCTTCCTCTCTTGAATCTAATCAAGAGAGGATAGTTCTGGATGTCCTAGGAAAGCATAAGAAAGCAATTGGATGGAACCTTTCTGATATTCCTGGGATTATCCCACTCATTGGAACTCATAGTATTTTTCTTGAATCTAACTCCAAACCATGTCATCAACCTCAGTGGAGAATCAATCCCAATCTTATGGATGTGGTAAGGAAACAACTTCTTAAGTTGTTGAAAGCGAGTATCATCTACCCCATTTCTGAGAGTGAGTGGGTGAGCCCAATTCAAGTTATTCCAAAGAAGGTTGGAATCACTGTAATCACCAATGAGGATGGTCTCCACAAGGGTTAGTAGTGGGTGAAGAGTGTACGTTGATTATAGGAAGTTAAACTTATGAACCAAGAAAGACCATTTCCCCTTACCCTTCATTAATCAAGTCCTCGAGCGAGTGGCGGGTCATCAGTTCTACTATTTTCTCGATGAATTTTTAGGGTATAATCAAATCGAGGTCTCCTTATAGGATCAAGGAAAAACCATCTTCACCTTTCTATTTGACACTTTCTCCTTCAAGTGAATGCCCTTTGGGTTATACAATGCCTTTGGTACCTTCCAGTGGTGCATTATGGGAATCTTCTCTTACATGGTGGGGGATTGTTTAGAGGTATTTATGGATGAATTATCCATATTTGGGGATAAATTTGAGGGATTCCTTGTAAACGTTGAAAGGGTTTTGTCTAGATACAAGGATGTGAATCTCATCCTAAATTGGGAAAAATGCCATTTCATGGTAAATGAAGAACTTGTTTTGGGACATCTGGTCTCTGGAAGAGGTATTGAAGTTGATAAAGATAAGGTTGATATAATTCTTCACCTTCCATATCCAAAAACTTTCAAGGAAGTGAGGTCCTTCTTAGGACATGATGGTTTCTATAGAAGGTTCATTAGGAATTTCAGCTCCAATTTTCAACTACTTTTTTTCTTCTAGTGAAAGATGCTCCATTTTTATAGACAAAAAGCTATGAGGAATAATTCTAGACACTCAATTTATATCTTATCTCTCCACCTATCATGAAATATCCTAACTGGAAACTTCCATTCGAACTCATGTGTGATGCGAGTGACTTCGCCGTAGGATATGTCTTAGGAATCCTTGTGTTAAAACTCCGTGCATCATTGCTTATGAAAGTAAATCTTTAAATGATGCACAAATCAACTACAGCACCACTGAAAGAGTTACTTTCTATTTTCATTGCTTCAGATAAATTCAGGTCCTATCTCTTAGGATCTCCCATCATTGTCTTCACTGATCATTCAACACTGAAATACCTTTTCAAAAAAAATATTCCAAAGCTAGATTGATCAGGTGGGTCCTTATTCTTCAAAAATTTCATTTAAACATTAAGGATAAAAAGAGTGTTGAAAATGTTCTAGCTAATCACCTCTCTAGGATGGAACTCAAAGACAAATCACATCACCTTTCTATGTCTGATTCATTTTCTGATTAACACCTCTATTCAGCGAGTGATTTCCCATTGTATACTGACATAGAAAACCATTTGGTTACGGGTGTCATTCCAAAAATTCTTTGGGACCCAATCTAAGAGGAAATTTCTTTATGATGTCAAAAACTAATGTGTTTGATGATCCATACCTCTTTAAGTTCCATCCCAATCAAATCATTAGGATATGTGTTCCCGAGTCTGAGCAAGAGTCCATTCTAAAATTATACCATGGAGAGGCATGTGGAGGCCACTTTTCCACAAATAAAACCACTAAAAGGTCCTCCAAAGTGATTTTTACTAGCCTAAACTCACTAAGGATCCCTGCAAATTCTTCCAAAGTTGTCCCCGATGTCAATAATTAGGATCCATAACCAAAAGGAATCAAATTCCACTTACTCCCATTTTGGTTGTCTAAATATTTGATTGTCGGGGAATTGATTTCATGGGACCCTTCCTAAACTCTAGGGGATATCTATACATCCTCTTAGCTATTTATTATGTCTCAAAATGGGTAGAGGCAATTCCCACCAAGTCCAATGACCATCATGTTGTGATCTGATTCCTAAAAGAGAACATATTTTATAGATTTGGAATTCCTAGGGCCATCATTAGTGATCGTGGAACCCATTTATGCAACCTTTCATTCTCAACACTCATTTCTAAGTATGAGATTTCTCATAAATTTTTCAGCACCTACCATCGTCAAACCAATGGTCAAGTTGAGTCGGCGAATAAGGTGATTAAGAAAATTATTGAAAAAAATTTCAATCACTCTAGGAACAATTGGTCTGAGAAAATCTTGGATTCCCTTTGAGCTTATTGCACTGCTTTTAAAACTATCATAGGAATGTCACCATATAGGTTGGTTTATGAAAAAATATTTCATTTTCCTGTTGAAATTGAACATAAGGCATTTTGGGAAATCAAAAAAATGAACTCTGACATTTCTTTGGCCGAAACAAAGAGGAAATTAGATCTTAATGAACTTGAGGAACTTAGGATGAAGTCTTATGAAAATTCAAGGATCAATAAAGCTATAGTTCAAGTCTTCCAATCTAGGAATCTCAAAGTCAAACACTTTGAATTGAGAAAATTCTTGCTCTTGTATAGTTTCAAACTTCATTTACACCTGAGAAAGTTAAGGTCTAGATGGTCAAGTCCCTACATAGTGCATCATGTGCACCCTCATGGGATAGTAGAGATTCAAGATCCCACTAGTGGTCAGATTCTCAAAGTCAATGATCATAGGTTAAAACCATTCATTGAATCATTCAATAAACATGAAAGCGAGGAGCTATCCGAGACAACCGATGAACCTGTAGAGACCCGGTTTTTTCCTAATAAGACTTTGAAATATTTTTAAGAATATTTTCAGAGCTGGGCGCTGAGACGACGTGCAATTCCGAGGCTCAGTGTGCCTGAAATTAATTTTATAAAAATATTAAGTATATTTTATATTACGCATGCACAATTAATTAAAGAAAACGTGATAAATCTTAAATGGTTTATTGGATCGGAAATCCGAGATCACAGTTGGGTCTAGAACATGGTGTTTACCATAAGCGCGACATAAAATGAGTCGGCGTGGGATGTTCGGACCCCTCGCTCGTTGGCGGTGATTTATTCATTTAATAGCTCAAACCCGAATATCTCTTGAACAGGGACTCAGATGAAAAATATGAGAGAACTGATGAGTTTAGAATATAGGTTTTACCCTGGGCAGAGTATAACCTTTGTTGGCATCGAGAGGTTGGCCTATGTGTCATCATGAATGATTAATTAAATAATTAAATAATTGATTATTTAATTATTTTATTAATTTCTTTTATCCTAGCGAGAGGTTATAAATTCTTTATTTATAGGGGGTTGGCCTCATAATTCAGTTTGTCCAACGACGACAAACCCTCCCTTCCTCTCCTCTCCTCCTCTTCCCGTTGATGAACGACGAATGAAGAACAATGAAGCCTTGGATCCAGGCAAATCGAAACACGACAAACACAAAAACTTCTTCCGATCGTTGCATAAGTGTGCTATTCGTCAACGACAAGGTAGGACTCATCTTTGGTATTATTATGCCCCGGATTAAACTTTGAGCATATTGATTTCCTACTTGTCAATCTGCGCCCTTGCGTGAATCCAGAAATTGAATTAAACTGCTTTTATCAATTTATTAATTATTGATTTTGTTCTTCGTTTATCATTCTAATGATGATGAATAAATTAAAACCCAAACAATAGCTAAGGTTATTAAATTTTTTTGTTAATCATGCTTTTGTTCTTCGTTCTTCCTCCATTTATCATGGCCATTTTATTGTGGTCGGCGGTTTGACAAACACGTGAAACCGATCCTTGACACATCAGATTGCTTATGTGGACACAAATTTGTGATCAATCGAGGGGCGATATTATTTGACAGAAGTTTGGAATGGATTGAAGACCAGTTGCAGAGTTTTTGTACTCAGTTCGGCGAGGCTGTCAGTGGATGAGCTGGTTCTCTACGCGGCGGTGCACGGTTCAGGAAGGGCAGGCCAAGGTGGAAGGCGACGGCTCTAGGCAGCGAGGTAGCCGGTGGCGTCCGGCGGTCCAAGGCGGCAACATGAGTGGTGGTCGTCAGTCGCTAGAGGAGAGGGTGGCGGAAGGCTCTGCATAGTGGTCAATCGCGAAGAGAGGGAGATCCTATGTTTGCAGTATGATATCCGGTACTGCGTGATTGTTTTCCGGAGGCCGTGTGCCGCGTGTTTGGTAGTGTTGTGTGATTGAGGTGGTTCTGAATAGGGTTGCAGGTGCCGTCCAAAATAGGGGTTTCAAAATTTGGGGAAGAAGAAGATTGGAGAGAGGAATTATAAGAAGAGGAAATAATAATAAAAAAAGGGAGATGAAACCGCGGCCTGTGGGTGTGCAACGTGAAAATCATGAAACAAGGTGGGGGTGCCTTGTGCTGGTCGTGAAAGAGTTGAGTCCCCCATTCTCTTATATTATTTTAAATTAATATTAAGGATTGTTATGAAATGTTATTAATGGATGTCATAATTATGACAATAATGATGATTCCTTAATTCCCAATTAATTCCCCTTTTAATGGCCAACCTTTCATATTCTCACCGTTGGATCAAATCTCATGTACTCTATAAATATGGCGATATGTTAATGAAATATGATGGACTTTGGGCTCTACATTGTGTTCTCTACTTCTCGTATTTCTTTTGTATTTGTATTTCCATTTGTTATTATCATCACCATACGCAAATACGACATCTGGTTTCTCAACAATGCGCTTCGCCTACGATCGATCTTACATTTCTGGTTTTGAAATGCTTCGCGGTTTCAATCGGTGCTCAATCAATATCACAACACGTTATCAGCACGATCGTCCTCTCTGCATTGCGCATTGTGACGATGCTACCTTCATCCCCATCATCGGCATAAGAAAATTTTTGTGGGAAAAAGGTATGTCACATGTTTTTATAAACATTATTCTCTTGACATACTCTTTCACATGCACATCGACTCCACTCATTCTAAGCTCTGCATAAAAAAGGCGAGTCTTATTTTACATGTAAGATATTGTTACATTTATTTTTCCCCTCTTGATAAATCTGAAAATAATATATGATTTTCTTAATCATTTTTTGCAGGAAAAATAATGAGCTCCTAAAGAGCTGTAATGACTCACAGTTGAAAATTTTTACTTCATATTCTAGAGAGAATGTGTTTGATTAATAACCGATGTGGTCGATGCTGATACAAACATCATTCATCAAATAAATAAAAAACTACACCACCAGAAGTGATTGAATGATGAACATCACGTACCCGTCGTACGTCGAGTTGCTGAATGATGAAAATCGCGTACCCGTCGTACGTCGAGACATTGAATGATGGACATCACGTACCCATTGTACGTTGAGATGAAGTTCTATGAACATCGTGTACCTGTAGTATGTTGAGACGAAGTTCGATGAACATTGGGTACCCATCATACGCAGAGATGAAGTTTGATGAACATTGCGTACCCATCGTATGTTGAGCCAAAGTTTGATGATCATCGCGTACCTGCCGTACGTCGATCCAAAGTTCGCTAATCATTCCATGAACCATGAAATTTCATATCTCTTATTTCTTGTTCACCCTGATGGTGTCAAGTTTGATTATGCTATATAAATGTTCGTGATGGAGATGGTATTTACTTTGAATATTTGTAAATATTTGTTTTATTTATTCTCTTTCTTTTATTTCTTATAAAATGTTTTAAAGAAATTAAATATTATTTATGAAAAAGCGTAAATATATTATATATATATTAATCCCCTAAAGTGGATGAAATTGATGAAATTGTTGAATTGAATATTCATGCAATTGTCTTGAAGACACTATAAAACTCAAACGAATAATTTTATTCTGTTCCCTGGAGTGAATGAGAATATTTATTGAAAATGATTTATTTCATTCGCTGAAGTGAATGCAAATATACCTGATTTTATTATAAATCAAGTTCAAGGTGAATATGATGTTTTGAGAATGATCATTGTGTTGTATTTGTTTATAAAAAATAATAAAATATAACCACCATAAGTGGTTTGATGAAAATAAATATTTACAGAGCACAATAAATTTTATGAATATTTATAAAATAATACATCCCTGAAGGATGATATGAAAATAACGTCCTTTGACATTATATTGAATAATATCTTCATTTATCATTTATTGTTCCTGCAGAAACAATATCAAGGGAATAATTATTATTTATCATATTCTTATGGATTATCAATATCATCTCATGTAATTCATCTATCCCCTAAAGTGGATGTTGTTGTTCATATAATTCATAAATGAAATGATTGAATTACATAGTTTTGATAATCCGATCTATATTATAAAATGATTTTACCACCTGAAGTGGTTAAAAAAATGATCATCATAATCAATAAAATTTACATTTTATACAAGATGATCATTATTGATAAATAATAAATTATCATTCATTGATCATGAAATCTGATGAATGAATTCATTCCACAATGTGAATGTAGTTTTAATTACTATATCTAATTCCTTGAATTGAATGAAATTATTCATGAAAAATTTGATATAATTTGTGATATCATGAATATTTGAGAGTTGATGAGGTTTAATAAAATGATTTCTCCTTCATTTGATATAGTGAATGTTGTTTATGAATTATTATTTTGGATGGTGATAAGGTATGTGTTGTGAATCCAGAATATTATTCCACATTAGTTATCACTACCACATTCACCAGCTTCAAAAGATGTGGGGGATCTTATCCTAGGTAGATGTATTGTAAAATAATATTTGGGCCCGAAGTTCCAAAATATTTTGGCCAAAAGTTATAAATTATACAATAATCCTCCCGGTGACAGGACTAACCTGTTATGATTATATTATGAATTCATCAACCACCATAAGTGGAAATTATAATGACAAATATGATTTTTCACAATGAAAGATCCTAGACATCTTATATACGTCAATCTTGAAGCAAAGTATTTACAAATATTATTTTGATTAAATGCTTCAAAAGAGCTCATATATGTGTTAGTATATGCTCATATAAGTACATTTACCGGTAGTAAAATTTAATAAATGACTCCAGAAGAGTAAATATATTCCTACTTGGTAGTAAAAATTCTTAATGCTTTGTTATATCTAAAGTCTCAATGAGATATATGAATGGTATTCTTAAAAATGAATATCATATGGAGACAAAAGAGGTACCTCGATATGTAACAAGCATTCAGAAAAGTGATTATAAAGAATTTGTTATGTTCAATCGAATCAATAATGGTAAACCAGAAGTTTACCGATCCTGACACTTCAAATATGTGACATGATAATTTAGGCCATCCATGATCAATTATAATGAAAGATATTGATTCATGTATACACGAGCATCGATTTATTGATAACATAGTAGACATCCATCAGGGGGAGAATGATGAATTTATTTAATGGATGCATGTCTACAAAATTATCAATGAATTTATTATCATTAAGTCATTATGAATTCCCCCTATATAATAATTTACCCCGAGGTACCCATTTTTGAGGTAAATTATTTATATCATTAGCATTTATTATGGAAATAAATTTCCCATATACTTATGAAGAAGTATATATGGGGCACACCCACCATGTGATCCATCTATATGAAAGATGCATCCACTAAATGATAACATGTGTTATTTGCTACTGGTGAGTATACATTTCATTCTGTGCATGTTGATTAAATGAAATACTGAGTATCATATATTATATGGTCCTGCAGAACCATTGACAAGATGCTCACAACACTCACATGAATGTAAAGTGTTGGAAACTAATAGTCTGATTATACACACCCGAAGTGTGGTTGAACTGATTATATAAAATCATTGTTCATTATGAGTAGAAATCAATAAATATATTTTCCCTTGAGAGGAAAATGAATATATCGGCAACATTATATCTTTTTAGATATTGTCCTTGAAGTGACACTAGTACCAGAAAAAATTATGAGATCTCAATAAAATGTTGTTGATGATATATTTTCTATGAATGCTTTTAAAACTCATTGATGGAAATGGATTTTGACAGATGTCAACATCATAATAATTGGACAAAATTATTAAATGAAATTATGAAATGTTCCACATATAATGTTCTGGATTGATTATCCAAACTATAAAGACTATTGAATATCAATGATCTTATATTCTTCCTTATTTGGATATTTATATGAATCCCATAAGGGTTTGAAATTACTGAAGCATATTCAAAATTATGGAAGTTTCACCCAATCTAATAAATTATGCGGTGAACCAAATAAGATTTATCCATATTAAGTTAAGGAATAATGTAAATTGAATTTATAATCCCATGATTTGTATGAATAATTATATTCATCATATTATTAAGGTGTTTTGAAAAACATCTAAACTCTCAAAGGGTTTTCTGAAATCAGTGACTTATAGTGAATGTCCTTATATTTTGTATTAACCATCCTGAAGATGAAATGTTAAAATTTGAATGGTTTTATCCTTAATGAATAATTAAATCTCTTGCTTTCAAGAGTGATAGATTTCATACATAAAGAGGTTGATGAAGAACATACTTATTATTCCAAAAATTCAAAACTGAATGTTTTGATTATGAATTGATCATGGAAATTCTATGAGTTAAATGATGATCATTATGAATGGGAGATGTAACTGTTGTAATATTTTTCCCTTAGTCAAGTTTTTCCCACTGGGTATTCTTGATAAGGTTTTTAATGAGGCAACACTATGGGGACTTGATGTTATTGTACTATTTTTCCCTAATCAAGTGTTTTCCCCTGAAGGGGTTTTTCCTTAATGAGGTTTTTAATGAGGCAATCATACATCATAACAGATATCCAAGGGAATGTTATAAATTATTATGGATATCTATAATTAATGGAAATTTTTGGTCTTACCCATGAGTTGTGATTTTTAATGATACCATTCATTATTACCTATGGACTTCCTCCCATGTCTTGAAGACATAATTAAATAATAATATTAATTGATGTTCTGAAGACACAACTAAATGATATAATCAGGGGGAGTTGGGAATGCTGCACTCTTTTTCCCTTCATCAGGTTTTTTCCCACTGGGTTTTCTTGATAAGGTTTTTGATAAGGTAGCATGACATGGAATTCATTTATTTTGGACTCACTTATTTTTCCCACAGGGTTTTTTTAAGTGAAGATTAAATAAGGTTCCATGAAATTATGACATCAAAGGGGGAGTGTTATAAAATGTTATTAATGGATGTCATAATTATGGAAATAATGATGACTCCTTAATTCCCAATTAATTCCCCTCTTAATGGACAACCTTTCATATTCTCACCATTGGATCAGATCTCATGTACTCTATAAATATGGTGATATGTTAATGAAATATAATGGACTTTGGGCTCTACATTGTGTTCTCTACTTCTTGTATTTCTTTTGTATTTGTATTTTCATTTGTTATTATCATCATCATATGCAAATAAGACATCCGCTTTCTCAACGATGCGCTTCGCCTATGATCGATCTTACATTTCCGGTTTCAAAATGCTTCGCGGTTTCAATCAGCGCTCGATCAATTTCACAACAATGATATATTAATATATTTAAATGATATGAGTGGGGCATGGTGGACATGGAGTCAAAGAAAAGGAGACACATTTTTTTGGTGGTGAGTGGAATTTTGGATATGAGAATTTAAGGAAGTAAATTAAAAAATAATAATAATATAATAATGTTATTATTATTTTTTGTGGGGAAAACCGTGTTTTGACCGTAACTTCTTTATACGATCTCGGTTTCATGAATCGTCAACAGAAGTGCGACCCTGAATTCAAGACGGACATTCTGAGTCTGATATTGAATGATTTTTTTGGGTTTTTGGATCGGGTACCCGAAACGATCGTGAAATAATAGATTTAATATTATTATTAAATCTTTGACCCGCCATAAATCCTGCGTGCGATGTCAGATTGACTTTCCGTCATCAGCGACATGACCTTGTCATTAAGATGGTCAATTCAAGTCCAATATTGAATATTAAATTTTGATTCTTGGCTTGGGCCCTCGAAACACCCCAATAATAATAATAATATTATTGTTGCGGAATATTGTATCGGTCGTAACTCTCCCATATGACATCAGATTACGAGCCGTCAACGGTGTCGTGACCCTGAAATTGAGGATGAATTTTCAGGACTAAATTGAAGGTGTTTAAACCAAAGTTGAGGTGCATACCCCACGAAGCTGGTTCATATGAATTATGGTAGAATGTGACTTTTTCACCAGGTATCTATTCTGGGCGAATGAATAGTCAATCTTGGGCATTTTTCTCAAAGGATCACAATGATGTGATCCGTTTGGTTATCTGGTACCGTTTAAGGAGGTCTGACAGTAAAAGTATGTTTTTCCCTTCAGTTTAACAATGAGCAATGCGCTCTTGTCCGCTTTTTGGTTAGAGATACCAGGTACTCTGGGAGTACACTAGCACACATAGGGGTACTTGATTTTCAGTTTAGTACCTGATTATGGAAAGGTACACAGGCAGGAAAAGAGGTGGGGCCACACAACGTGTGGTCCCCAAACGCACAGTGTACCACTTTACGAATCTTCTATCTCTCATATATCCTTCTTTTGGACTCAAACTTTGGCATATGAGTAGCCTATTCTGAGTGTTTTTCCACATAGAATGCGATGGTTCCCTCCTTAGTGGCTTCTGAGATACGATGCGAGATGTTATGGGTGTGATGCCTACCCGGGGTGGCACCTGATGACTGTAGCATCATGCTTTTTTGAGAGGTACCATCCAGTGGGGATGATTAGAGTTACTTAATGCTTTTTCGAGAGGTACCATATAGCAGGTATGATCATATTTTCTCAATTATTTTTCAATAGGTACCATCTAGTGGGGATGATCAGAGTTCCTTGATGATTTTTCGAGAGGTAGCATCCACCAGGGATGATCAGAGTTCCTCGATGATTTTTCTCAGAGGTACCATCCAATAGAGATGATCAGTGTTCCTTAGTACTTTTCTGAGAGGTACCATCCAGTAGGGATGACCAGTGATCCTCAGTGATTTCTGAGAGGTACCATCTAGTAGGGATGATCAGTGCAGTTCTGAGCAGACCCTCTCGCCAGGCCGGGTAGCATAGTCCTAGAGGAGATATCGAGCTGACCCAAAGCATAGTCCCCGATGAGATACCTAGATGACCTAGAGTGTAGTCCCCGATGAGATACCGAGCTAACCCAGAGCGTAGTCCCCGAGGAGATATGGGGCTAACCCAGAGCGTAGTCCCCAAGGCGATACCGGGCTGACGCAGAGCGTAGTCCTCGATGAGATTCCAGGCTAAACCAGAGCGTAGTCCCCAAGGAGATACGGAGATGACCTAGAGCGTAGTCCCCGAAGAGATATTGGAAAGACCCAGAGCGTAGTCCCCGACGATATACCGGGCTGACCTAGAGCTCAGTCCTTGAGGAGATACCGGGTTGACCTAGAGCGTAGTCCCTGACGAGATACCAGGATGACCCATAGCGTAGTCCCCAAGGAGATACTGAGTTGACCCAGAGCATATTCCCCAAGGAGATACCAGGCTGAGCCAGAGTGTAGTCCCTGATGAGATACCCGGCTGACCCAGAGCGTAGTCCCCGACAAGATATCGGGCCGAGTAGCGTAGTCCCTGATGGTTTAGAGAAAACCATCAACTGTGTGGCACAATGTCAAGGAACAATTTGATTTACCTAAGGACTCATGGGAAAGAGGGGAGATTTCCCCACCGATATGTGTTCTTGTGACACAACCTAAAACCATGCGGGCGAGTTAGTGCCGCCCAAAGAAGATAATATCGAAGTTGCGGTGATTATTTCCCCTTTGACTTGGACTTACTGGGAAGATGTGACGAGGTGTTGGGAATTTCAGATGGATTTACTTGGAATTGTTGGATACTCACTTTCTTGGGACGATCTGTGAGATGTAGATCCCCTTACTCTCTCATTTGGGTTTCTTTGAGCCAGAATATATATTATTGGGTGGAGCGGTACTCTTTCCATTCACTTTTTTTGTACCTTGTTCTCTCCTACTGCTCCCCTCTTCAGTACATCTCTTACTTCTCCCTCGAGCCTTCAGGGCATCCTACTGATTATTCTTATACCCACCCCTGCTTGGGCTTTGCCCATATTTGGTGTGCCCTTATAGACGATGGACAGGTTGATCGTGATATCAGAGGAGCTTAGCGACACGATGTGCTTAGACTGGGTGCGGTGGTCATAGCTTGGGATTCAGAAGTGGGACTCTCCCAGCTATTTTACCTTTTCACATGTTGTCAGGTTGTGGCACTTTTCTAGTTGGGTGTGTATTTTTTCCCTTTCCCTTTCAACTTTACTTTTATTGTACTTGTACTATTTAGATGTCAAAGCATATATGTTTGGTTTCCTTTTTATAGTAGTGTTTTATATTGATTTTCTTTTCCTCTGCACTTTTACATTGAGTTGGATGTGTGTGTGAACAACTTCTTAGGCAAAGGACTCCCCTAGTTTGTTGTGCCTTCAGCGCTAGTCTCTAGCCCTTGGCCTATGGAGGCAGGCTTAGGGTAGTTGCGGCTCAAGCCTCGGTACAGGTCAGGTCGTGACAGAACCAAATAAAAGTTGATAGATTTATGGTCTAAGTTTATCTAATGACATTAAACAAAGTTCTTTTTGGGAGGTAACCCGACGTTTACCTGTATATTGAATCATGCTTTGGAGTGTCAAAATAAACACATACATTTTTTTCCTTTACTTTTTTTTTTCTTTGTTTATTTTTAGTCAATATAACCTCTCAAGGTTTCCATAGTTTCTAATTTTGTTTGTGTGTGAGAATAAGGGACTGTTGATGTTGAAGTTTTTTTCCAGGGAAATCACCAACATCTAGAAATTCCACACTATTCTACCATCCACTATGGGGAGTCCATAAGTGACATGGGGATTTAAGGATCAATTTGTTGTGGCATAACCTTATTTAATATACCACCAGGTGACATTGTTCCATAACTCATTTTAAAATTTTAAATTTGGAACTCCTATCCTCTACCTATACCCCCTTCTAAATTTTCTTTTCTTTAAACACCGAGGGTAGTGTTATTATTATTTTGGGGGAATGAAATAAAAAAAATGTTTTTTTGTGCATAAAAAAGGATTTGAAATGAAAAAAATGTGTGTCAATGGAAGGAAAAATTTATTTAACCTTGAACATGATAATACACATTGTAAACTTTGAAACTAAATATCAAATAAATTTTTATGCCTTTATTCTTTTTTTAATCCATGTATAAGGTTATGAGGATAGATTTTGGAATGTGTGGATATCTAATGTTATTTTTCACAGTTTATATTTTCATCTATTTAAAAAAAAAATTCACAACGCATGTCGTTTGGATTATGGGGTATTAATTTGAGTTCTTGGGGTCCCATAATAAATAGCATAGGTTTGGTGATCGCTTTAATTTTAACACAAGTATTAAAAAAAAAGAAAAAAAGAAAAATAATAATACAATTGCACGTAGAGAAATGGATTGACCTAATGTGTGGATTTTGACACTTGAGGATTATGAATACATAGCTGTTTGGTTCAGAGTTGGTCATTTTATCTCTATTTGTGGTTATTTTATTTTTTTGATTGATTTAAATCGAGATGATGCCCGAGTATGTGAGATTCACTTGGTGTCCTAAGGTCTTTGAGTCTGAGAGTCATCAACAAAGTCTCATTATAGAGGTTGACTTGGTTGAGTACAACTTCAATTACCATGAAAAAATTACAAAAAAAAAGAAAAAAAAAAGAATACTCATATTAGTATTAAAATGTGATTTCTCCTAGAGGTTCCATATTTTCCCCTTGAATAAAAATGAACCCCCATGTCTATTATGATGAAAAACACATCATCATACTTAATTAAAATTGGATGAAATGTGGTGATGAATTTGAATAAAGGAATGATCTTGGGCTTGAGATAGGTTTTTGAACCTATTTTGTGATAAAATATTTTGATGAGTTATTGGATTGGTGTAGCTTGATCCATTTTGGATGATGTTTGGGATGAATGCTTATGGACCATACTGAGCACCAGGCCACAACCTTTCACTGTAGTGATACAGAATTCCTGTGCAGTTGGTGGAATAGTGGATCATCTTCCTCCTTTTATAGCCCATTTAGGGCTAGGTTTTCTGTGTAAGAAACTTGAGATACTCCCTGTAAATTGTGCTCCTAAAACTAGTGAAACTTCTACCTCTCTGTGAATGTAGGGATCATTTACCGAACCACGTAAATATCCATGTCCAAGTTCTCATTATTTTTTTTCATTTTACTCTTCTTTTAATTGTTTATTTCTGTCATTGCGACTCCTGACATTTCCGCATCATGATTTTTATAATTTTTTGGTATGAGGTCTTTTGGTGAGCATTTTATATTAAAATGTTTTTAGAAAAGGGAATTCAATTTTCTTATTTTTGAGATACATTTTACATGGTACTATAAAAACTAAAGTTGGGGAGTGTGATTAGACACTAAAAGAGGATAATATTATTTTTTATAATATATAATTTTTATGTGCTTAATTATTCATAAACACCATTTTTAGTGCATTTTATAATTTGAACATTATTTCACATTATGATTGTAATTTTTTCTTAAAGTGCACTATTACTTGATACATATTTGAACAACTACTAAAACACCAAATGGTCATGATTTTACTTTAATATTTAATTTTCAGGTTTATCATTCCATTGAGAACAATTTATACTTTTGGAGAACTTGAAGATTCATATTGGAAGACTACCATTTTGGAAATTCAACCCATGAAATTCTGGGAAACGTGAACTCGAAACCAACCCAATACTATCATTGTAGAGTCCATGATTCAAGATTAATAAAGCTAAAATTTTAATAGGATACATATGAAATCATTATGAACATTTCATTCAATAGTTACCAGATCTCATTATAAGTGTTTAAGGGAGTTTCATATGGTCCAAGTTGAAGATAAAATTCTGGTTAAGATTCTGCGGCCCAAAAAAACATCCCACAATTTTGATCATATATCTCCTAAACCCAAATTCAAATTAGTCTAAAATTTTACAAGGTTTTAGTAGACATTGTGAGATTAAATTTAGTATTCTATGGACCACCCAAATTATTCCATCTAGAGGCTCATTTAGGCACCTCTATTTGGTGGATGAAATCTGGCTCAGATTTTTGTCAAGGGTGGAAAAGTCTTCTCTCCATTAACTTTCCACCCAACCAAGCCTACCATCATTAATTGGGTAGACTTTCACTATTTTAGGATCGAACCAAGGCTTAAAAAATTCTTATTTAAGGCAGTGGTGGTGAAGGAGTTGTGACATTCATGGTGTTTGTTTCATTGTAATGTCATGCTACCGCTTTGTCTTTGTAATCACATTTGTAAGTTGTTCAATTCACCTTAGTTTATTAATAAAATTTATTCTTATCCTCTTATTCTATTCTTATTCATATCACATTGATACCGTTACCTCAATATGTGAACTTATTCACACCAAACCTTGTGAAATTCTTCACACAACGGTGGAGGTATCTCGATTTCATTGTTTTTCACTTCTTTAATTCCGTCCTAATGAGTCTACTTCCTACTTCCATTGAAATAATAACATCAATGGATGGATAATACTCCTATGGGTTGATACAAGTAAGTAGAAAGAGTCTGTACTGGATGTTATTTCTCACTCTTTTAATTGAGAATTTCATTTGACGGTCTTAATACTTGTTCATCCTTATTGAATTTTAAGGCCACACACTTCAAGTAATAATAAGAAAAATTATCTTGTATTGTTAAAAAAATGATCCTCTAAGTGTATAGGTGATTAAAATTAGGTTTGTGTTGTTATTAAACCAATAAGTGATGAAGTCTTTTTGATCTCTTTAAATGAATCACTCTTGATTATAAGAAATTTAAATTGTTAAAAAGGAATTTCATCCAATCCATCCCCTGTAATAATCTAGGATCAACCATTTCTCATAAATAAAATTCACTTAAGTACCTTAGTGTTAATATAAATCATCTCAAATCAAACTCATGTTGGCCACTTAATATCGAAATCTCCCTCTTAGAATGTATGTTTCTTTAGGTTTCTTATTAGGTCTCCGAGGATTCAAAAAACCAAGTTACACTACAAGCAACCGATTAACCCTAACAACTTGGGTAAATTTGGGCGAGATCAGGCCTAAAAGCCCAAATTTGGTGAATATTTATGCTAATACAATACCACTATAGGTTGTTGTTTTCACTTTAAATAATTGAACTGATATAATAATCACCCACAAAGGGGTCCATTACTAGGGTACTCAATGCCTGTACTAACCCAATAGGGTCATAATACATCCCTTACACCTAGGGGATGTATAGTCATAATCACAAATAATCTCTCCATAATATCCACATGACCTTTCATCAAAATAAACATGTTATGATCTAGCTAAGTAGAATTTCACCAACAAGTTATATGGGAAAACACTATAAAAGTTGTTAACACTTTAAACAGCCAAACCCCCTATTATTAGTGATATCAATCGCATTCAAGAAAATGAATGTCATGTGAGTCATATGTGCCAAGAATTATGCATGTACATAGGCCTATTTCCAATGAGAAAAGAACCAAAAATCCAAAAATCATAAATCCAAAAATCAAGTGTATCACACTTGGTGAAATCATACAACCATAAAGGAAAAAACCAAGAACAACAATCCCTTATCCCTGGTAACAATGACTTTGGTTAGAAAATTTGTTCATGTTACACCAATAAAAGATTCATCATAATCTCTAACACATTCATATATCACTTTTCTACCATCTCTCCAAACAATATGACAAAATAAAGACTAATACCTCTTTTTAAAGGTCCACTGATCCTAGACCATTGACTAGTGTTTGGACCAGGTGTGTCACGTGACCACAGGTGTATCTCCCTGTATGCTAGAGGTTTTTGACTAGTAGTGAGTGTCTAGGGTTTTAATGGGGGGAGAAGATACCCTCATATCAGAGTAAAGAAATAAAAGAAAATAACCAAATAACATACAACACAATAATAATGATATTTCACTGAAGTAATAAAACATAACAAGCAATACCAAATGTAAATACAGTAGCATACAGTTATACAGACACACAACCATACTAGAATATAATAACAAATCACCCACTAAACAGATAAAAAATTCATGATAAATAAAATAAATGAAACACACAGGAGGATTTACTTCCATTCTCGAGCCTCACCTTATCCTAGTCTCGAAATACCATATGAGAAATCCCACTCGATCATGCAACTTCAATACTCTTCCTTAAATGATCCTAAAACCAGTGAAATCATTTTGGGTACCCAAGTTTCATGGACACTCAAGAAAGTTGTGAGTACAACTCGGTAGGGTACCTCCAACGATGTCCCAAACATAATCAGTAAACACAATGTATGCATATGTGATATGATTATAATGAATAAACATCATAGAAGAGAAAATAAATAATCATTGTCAATCCTCAGGTTCTAACATGACACCTGGAATTGACCATAACTACTTTGGTCAGTGTCAGGATGTCACTGATCATATGACATCATCATGCCAAGGGTTAGATAAATGTATGCCCATAATATCATCATAGTATTAAGCACAAACACCAGATAATATCTCATGCACAAGACATCCCATATAATATTAGTCTTAATAGCCAGATCCTAGGATGTGAGATAGGAATCACATCATATTAGGTCCAGTAGATGGATCCTAGGGGAAAAATTGATTTCTCATCATATCATCATCAGACTCACTATCAGATCCTAGTCATCATAGGCATCTCATTGTACCACTAGGCGTAACAGCCTGATCTTGGGAATCTCAGGCACATTATAGAATATCATCAGGCCCATATCTGGATCCTAGGAATCACTAGGAATCCCATATAATATAATAAATCATCCCACCAGATCTTGGGCATCCTAGAAATCTCATCATATCAGGCTCAACAGCTAGATCCTAGGACATCTCCTAGACATCCCATCACATTAGGCTTAAACAACTAGGTCCTAGGGGTGGATTGGGTATCTCATCACATCAGACTCAAATGACCAAATCCTAAGTCTAACCTAGGCATCCATGGTCATTAGGCATAAAATTCGAATCTTAGGCATCATAGATACCCATATGGAGTCATACATTGTTGTAGGATCCTAGGAGTATATCCTAAGAATACCATATAATGGATATTGGAGGGTAAAGTGTCACTCACAACATATTTCATGTAATTAATAATAAATATTGTTTAGCCAAATGCTCAAACCCATCACTACCATGACATCCTTAACAAGCTCCTCAAAGATTTTATGTTATAAGGTGAAACCTGAAATCAATAACACCCACCTCTCAGCACTACTCCTCTCTAGGATAAACATGATATCAGGGAACCTACTAAGGTCCCCCCGAGTCTCATCATAAGTAGGACACCCAATGTGGGATTCTCTATCTAAATCTATACCCTCAAGCCAAACTAGTTACAAAGAGGGCATACTATCCCTCAATATCATCATGATCATCTTACGATCTCACAAGTCTAATTAGATAAGCCACAATGGTATCACTCTAGAATTATGTTTTAATTCCCATCTCATTACCCAAACCATACTAGGTTTTTCTATTCACCCAAAAAATCATCAATCTACCCAGGGACCACCCACCTGGGTCCTCACATGCTAGTGGGGGAGGAACACTCCCCACTCTATAATCATCTAGCTAGATGGTTCTAAGGAATATCATTATTCCTTCCTGACCTACTTGGGTCAATCATTCCAATTCCTCACTCATCCCTATTTAAGGGAACCAAGTCACCAATCATAAGGTCTACTATGTTCACTTAATTATTCAATTGCACCCCACCTAGGTTTGAGTATCTCAAGGGTCACATTTATAATCAAGGCGAAGACCATTGGAGGTCGAGGCATTATATGATGTCTAAGTTTTCATCATGGACCTTGGAACTCATTTTATTCATAATAATTTCATTTTAATATGTCAATTCATTTAATTAAAAAGGGTTGATCACTCACAGTGGCGAGACCGCAAATCACATACCACATAAACAAAATGTTTAAACCATAGGGTAATGTATAGGGACCACCTAACTCATACAAAGTTATTTACCTTTAAGCGTAGCTTTATTATTCTCACCCAAACTTATCCAAGCATCGTATCACCTCCCGAGTGTAAAGCCTCATATCCATACAGGCATGCAAATTCAGTAGGAATTTGAATTTTTGAGTTAGTGGATGGTTCGTTTCAAGGACTGGGACTGAGAATGGAATTCATAGGGTTTAGAAAACTCAAATGGGTGTTTTAAGATAGGGTTCAAGGAATGAGTGATGATTTGGGGGTTTAGGAGGTCGTAGAAGGAGGAACAATAGGTTGGGGGTGCAGTAGGGAACATGTTATTGAGATTTCACATTGTGAAAGGTGTTTTTTAGGTTTTTAAAGGAGGCCAACGCCCATTTTTCTTGGGTCGATGGATGCATGCGGGGAGGCCAATTTGACTGGAGCTCCCCCATCTTATTCCATTCATTCTTATAAGTTCTTTATGTGATTTCATGGTGGATACAAGGTATGAGATTCTTTATCTCCTTCTTCTCTTCTTCCTCCTTCACCACACTGATTTTGGAATTGTTTCAGTTTAATTCAGAAATGTAAATTTCATCAAAGAATGATAAAATCACATTTTTTACGAGGATTTCATGTATCCTAGTTAGAAGGCATCCTGTGATGATGTCCACCCATCTTCGTTCATCATTTTGTCAAAGGTACATCACACCATGGATTTTTCATCAGTTTTCATTAAAATTAAATTTATTTAATTATGTAATTGATGGTGTAGGTTGGGGATTTGACCTTGTATGGGTTCGATAGTGTGTCAAGAATAACCAACACACCATTGCAGATAGATTTAGTGATCATTAGACACCTGATAAGTTTTAGAAATTTATGCCTATTTAAGTTAATTTGTTTAATTAATTATAAAATGTTATAATTAATTAATCATGTTTTCCTTATGTGGGTTAGGTCCTTGGGTAAGTTATCAAAGGCTGATGGAACCTTGTTGGGAATTGGATGAGCTTGGGTAGAAAGTTTTCAGGATGATAATAAAATGGAAAATATCTAATTGAGGTAGGTGATCTTGCATACTATCCCTTTGGATGTTATGAATTTGATTGTGCATGTGTGTGACATGGTGGGTCCCACTATAATGGGAAACCAACCCAGTTGATTAATTTAATGATTTTTTTAGAATAAATAAAATTACAAGAATTGGAAAAAGTATTGAGGGACCTGTTGGACCCTTGTTCACTGGCTGGTTTAATTCATTTTCCAATAGTCATGGCCTCGATGATTAATGTTTACTAGCTTCTCTAGTACACAAGTCCTAATATACCTTTGGGTATAGGGGAGAGATGGACTAAAATGGTTTCCACTTATGGGTTGTAAATTAATGTGAGATTCCATATAACCTTGGGTTATATAATATAATCATTAAGTGAGCACTCCTCTCCACTGGCTGGTTTACTTCATTTTCTAATAGTCGTGGCCTCGATGGTTAAGTTCACTAGCTGCTCTAGTACACAAGCCCTAATATACCTTTGGGTATAGGGGAGAGATGGACTAAAATGGTTTCCACTTATGGGTTGTAAATTAATTTGAGATTCCATATAACCTTGGGTTATATAAGATGATCATGAAGTAAGAACTCCTCTCCAACTGGGATGTGACTGTCAGGTGAGTGGACCCCATAGAGACTTGGTGGTTAGGTTGGGTGTGAGTACTGACATAGTGGTGATGAGGCAAGTGACATGGGATTAAAATCCATCAATATAGTGATGTTATAGTGGCTATAACCTTGAGGCCTATGAGGCCATATGATGAATTGATGATTCCGAGGGATTGGATGTCCTCTAATCATCCAACGTTGGCCTCAGAGACCAGATGTGATCAAGGACCCTAATATGGATGAACTCTATAGTAGTGATGACCTAGGGGACCCCTGTGGATGACCCTTCATGAGATGACCCTTAGTGGGTGTATGTGACCATGGTTAGTTATGGTTACAGGTGTCACCTAGAACCCAAACCAACTTGTAAGCCTGAAGGGGTTGTGACGATGAGGAGGGGCTTTAGTATTCGAACTATAGAGACCCAACTTTTCTTACATTAATTTTACATCATTTTAATGATAAAAAACATAGAAAAATTGCACCATGAGGATACAATGGTTTAGTTTCTTGGTAAAACTAAGACCATAAATAATTTTTACAACACAAAACACAAATATTTATTTAATTTTTTTTTCTCTAGCTTCTTATTGGCCTTTGAGTTATCCTTAGTACACATAATCACCTGAGGATATACATAAAAAAGGGGTGAGATAAAAGTCCAATAAGAGGATAAGATCACGAGACAATACAACATGGGGTGAGAATAATCATTATCATCATAACATAGGCATATAATCATAAACATGATAGGAATAATTAATAAAAGGCTTGAAAAGTGGGAATGCATAAAAATAAAACCTTCTCTCTTAGTGGTTAACTACCACACATAGTTGTGAACAAGTCTAGAATAATGTTCATTAATATTTTAATTTAAATCATGAGATTAATCATATTACCCAAATAATTGGAGTTTTGTATAATTCTGGGCACACCTGTCACATTGTAACATAAACATTGCACTATATAATTTCGGGCACACCCCTCACATCATAACGTTAACATTATCATGTATGACACATAGAACGTATATCAATCTTGGAAATAAATAACCCATGTAAAGGAATGAGTTTTATTTCATAAATAATACATTCATAAACTTTGGGTTCCCAAATTAAAGAGGGAATAACATACTTGATACAAGAACCATCAACCTTGGGTGAGAAGTAAAATGCGTGTTTTTGAAAGAAGAGTTCTTTTGGAAAACATTTTGTTTGACATAAACTCCAGTAGAAAACATGTATATCCCAAAAAAGGTAAGATAATGATGAAGAAACTATTTTTAAGGAATAAAAATATGGAAAATGGAGTGAAAGAGGGAAAACCTAAAGAAAGAAAGTTGGGTTTTAGAATTCTCCCTACCTTGTTTCTGAACGCTTTCTTCACTTTAATATTCAGTATAATCACATTAGATTCATTAATTAAAACTTATAGAACATTTTATGAATGGAATTTATTCATTATGGTTTTATTAAGTTCTTTTATGGGCCTTTGTATTAGTTATAGAGTTTAAATTCATTTTTCGGGAGTGTTCTTTTTCTTAGTTTTCATGAATGGTTCACTTGTACACATGAATAGGAGTTCGTGTAGAACATGTATAAACATCCAGAATTGATATTAAATTTTATTAATGATAATATATAATTTTAAGTGTTATTATAATGAATTTGGTTATATACCATGAGGATGAATAATTAGTTAAAATTTCATGATTATCGTTTTAGGTTAATTTGGGCGGTTTTTGGATCACAGTGAACATGTTTTGTTTTATCATTTAGTATTATGTGAAAAAGTTGTTTCCAAAACATAAAAGGGGTTAAAAAATAAATATTAAAATATATTTTAAACTATTTAATGGTTTTATTTACATAATTTAAGGCATTTAAGGAAAATATAAGTGCATCACCCATGATGTAGGTAAATTAACACATCACGGGCGATGATTTCATTTTTATAAACAAAGAGAGAGAAAGAGAGAGGAGTATAATGAATAATATTCCACTAATATGATATAATACCAGTATATCAATCATAATGGAGTTTTCATGAAATTTGGATAAGAGAAGTTGAGGATAAGATAAAAAAATAAATGAAATTTGAAAAGAATTTGAAAGAAAAGAGAGAGAGATTACCTCTTAAATTCTCCTTTTGAGATCCTCTTAAAGGCACCTATGATTGGTATTTGGATGATACCAAGAGATCATGGATGTAGAGGAACGAATAAGGAAGAGTTTTTGGTAGAATTTGGACAAGTATTGAATCTTGATAGGTGTGAGTAAATGAGGTTGTGAGGGGTGGTATTTATAGTGGAGGGGAGGGGTGTTCTCTAAAGATTTAATTCATTAGTTTATTAATTTCTCTCAAGACAAGAAATAGTGATGATTCCACGACTAAATAAAGTAAAGAGGGAATGTGAGTTATAACCAATTACCATTTAGATCATCCATAACTCAAGCATGATGCATAAATTCATTTATTTAGCATATTTTGTAAATTATTGAATTTCACTATTCACCAAAAATTAAAGTATTTCAGAAAAATATCAAAAATTCACCCTAATAATTTTTTGATGTGTAGAATTAAAAAATGAACTCCATTTTATGAAAATAATTTTCTAAATATGAGTGATTTAATTTTTAATTAAAATCACAATTTACTTGAAAAAAACAAATTTTAAAATTAAAACTGCTTTTCTAACACTTTGAAGAATTAATTAAGGTTTCATAAAATTATCATATAATCATAAGAAATAAAAATAATTATTTATGAATACATTTTATAAAAATAAATTTTCTTTTAAATTATTAAATTAATTATTAAATATTCATGACTTACAAAAATACCAACACAATAATATAATTATATCATATTGTCACTTATAGGATGGAAAATTTTTATTTATACTATCATTGGTAAGGTTCCTTTTCACTTGGCCAATTTACTATTCATAAGGGTCATATTAATATTCATAAGGGTAAAATTACTATTCATAAGGGTATGTTACTATTCAAGAAAAATTATGTTCGTCCTATCGGATTCCAAACATCTTACTAATCACAACCATGTATGTCAGATTTTCAAAATTCAAATCACAGAAGTGAAAAAATTATGTTTAAAGGTCACATAGAATTTAGTAGTTCATTTAAGAATGATGTGTAATTGTGTTTCCTAATGTGATTTTATATGATTATAGTATATGATATTACTATAATAAGGGATAAATTTCATTGATAAAAGATTGGGTCGTTACATTTTCCCCCTTTTTGAAAATTTTACCTCAAAATTTTATTTTACATAAACAGGTGAGGGTACTTCTCCTTCATCACATCCTCTGGTTCCCAAGTTTCTTATTCATACTTATGGTTCCTCCATAAAACTTTGACAAGGTAGGTTTTCTTGTTGTGTAGAACATCATATCTCTGGTCCAGAATCTTTACTGGATGCTCCTCATAAGAGAGATCATATTCCAGCTGTACCACCTCTGAGTTAAGTACATGTGAGAGATATGGTATGTAATTCCTTACGAGTTATATGTGAAACACATCATTAACTTGATC
This sequence comes from Viscum album, assembly GCA_963277665.1. NCBI lineage: Eukaryota > Viridiplantae > Streptophyta > Magnoliopsida > Santalales > Viscaceae > Viscum > Viscum album. The sequence continues at coordinate 1,571,942,005 of OY728164.1, forward strand.
CATATTCAGTGGAAGTGCAAGATGATAGGCCAAAACTCCTATGCAGTCAACAATCTCAAAGGGGCCAATGTACCTTGGGCTTAGCTTCAATTTCTTTTCAAACAACATGAATCTCTTACATGGTGATATTCGAAGGAAGAATTTATCTCCAACGTCAAACTCCAAGTCCCTTCGATGGTTGTCATCATAGATCTTTTGCAGACTCTGAGCAGTTTTGATATGTTGTTGGATGACTTGAACCTTCTCAGTCATCTCTTGTACAAGATTAGGTCCAAGTAGCTTCCTTTCTCCAACTTCATCCCAAAAAGTTAGAGTTCTACATCACTTTCCATATAGAGATTCATATGTATCCACTTGAATACTCGAGTGGAATCTATTGTTGTATGAGAACTCAACCAATGGGAGATGCTGATCCCATCTACCTTTGAATTTTTAAGAATAGGATCTTAACATATCTTCAAGTGTTTGAATAGTTATTTTAGATTGGCCATCATTTTAGGGGTGATAGGCCATGATAAAATTTAATTCAGTACTCAAGGAATGTTGAAGACTCCTCCAAAATCTAGATGTGAACCTTGGATAAATATTAGAGACAATTGAGAGTGTAATCCCATGCAGTATCACCACTTCCTTTACATATATCTTTGCAAGTTGTTCAAGTGAGAGATCATCCTGAATAGCGATAAAGTGGGAAGTCTTGGTGAGTTGGTCCACCACAACCCATATCGCATTATTTCCTTTGGATGTATTTGGGAGACCCGTGACAAAGTCTATAGTGACATTCTCCCATTTCCACATGGGTATATGCAATGGTTGCATCATCCCTTTTTACTTCTGTCGCTCTGCTTTAAATTGATGATATATCAATCACCTTTAGATATACTCAAAAATATCTTTCTTCATGTTGTCCCACCAGAAGTGTTTTTGGAGATCACGGCACATCTTGGTTCTAGGAGTATGGATAGAGAAAAGTGAGCTATGTGTAACACCCCGAGCTTCCACGATACGCTTCTCTTTCAATAATGCAATAACTTGCATTGTACGCAAGTTTGAGATTTTAACACACCGCGACCAATCAAAATAGCCATTATGAATAGTAATACCCACTTTTTGAAATTATATATATTTTATATTTCAAAATGGACTTCATTTTTGTATTCGTAATATCCAAATTACCCTAAGTTGAATTTTTTGTAATTTTCTGAGAACTTCCAATTTTTTATGAATAATGAAAAATACTTAAAACAACTTTTTTAATCAAAATAATTTATAGTGATAAATTATAATATTGAGTGGTTTTAAAGTATAATTAGAATATATTTTTACCATTTTATCCAATGGTGGTCATTATAATTAATTTAACATTGAAATTAGACATAAATAATTGTCAATCTTTTGATATATATTGTTTCTTAAAAACACGCTATTTGTTGTGACAGCGAGAATTAATTATAAAATTAATTAATGAAACTTAAATTTTTGGAATTTTGTAAAATAGACATAATTTTTGAATTCAGAATATCAATTATAGCTTAGGGTGAGATTTTGGCATTGTTCTAAAAAACTTCAATTTTTGATGAATAGTGAAACCACTAAGTGGTAGTTAAAAAACTGATTTCTTGTTTAAATGAAATATTACCACTTCTGTGATTTGATTTTCAAAAATCCGACATACATGGTTGTAATTAGGAAGTAAAATGTGGTTCAATGAGATTAAAATATTTTTTTTTGTGAATAGTAACTTTTAAGTTTAATTAATCGTGATTAAAGGTAATTAGTGAAATTTAAGGTAAAAATGATATTATAAAAATATGAAAATACCTTTACACTTGTCCTAACCCTATTGGATGTGTCATGGCAGACCAAGAAAATCCATGGGTCAACTTGGGGACCCCATGAAGCCACTTTGGTTGGAAAATGACATAAATAACTTTTTATTTAAAGTTAAAATAAAAATGTCACAAACATAAGTTGTTTTACTAAAACAATTTTTAAATGGGGTTATACAAGTCATATTTTTGACTATAAATATTCATTATAAATCTAAAAATATTTTCCACATCATGATATTTTTTTTATAATTTTTAGACATTAAATAAATTAAATTATTTATGACACCATGATGATGCAGCGATTACCTCATTAATGAACGATTTTAATAAAATGGAAGGATAATGTAAAATATAATAATTAAACTTGTCAAAAGCCTATTGTATGAGTCTATTTCGAACCCTTATCACCTTATCCTCGAAATATATAAGTTTGGGACCTTTAAAATCCGAAACTCATTATATAATAAAGTAACATTTCATTACTTTGCAAGAGTGCCCCTCCTCTCCTCTTATAAAAGGCCCCCACCACTACCACCTTATTCACACCTTCCAAGACATTTTTCTCGGCTAAAATCTACCCAAATACTCTCCCAAATTCCCTCTATTACTCCTAGAAGCCTCACATTGGGCATAATTCTTCCCAAGAAAGCCTTTGGCTCAAATCAAAAAGAGTTACCCGATTTTAAGGTAATGTCTTCTCTAATGTCCTTTTGTTTTATTTTGCTTCTCCAACCCCCTAAAATATTTTTATTCTTTTATTTTGTAACAACACCAGTATCCTCAATATACTAGGATGTTTTTATAAGAAGGATTCGAGCTACACTTACACACCCCTACATCTAATGGTTAAATAACATACTGTTTCCGTGGATGGCGAATTTTTGCCTCACGAAACGTTGATTGTTCAACACTCATATAACACCTTCAAAGGTGGCCATTAAGATGTCACTATATTTATATATGATATATAATATTTTTATGTTTTACTTAAGCTTCTGTATTTTTCATTTATTGCATAACTTTATGGTTTCCATTATGGGTAAACGCGATGTTTTCATTTTAGGAAGTGCGGACTACCGCCCCCTCAAAGTGATTTGAATCGTTAATGACATATGTGAGATGTATAAAGGATGGAGTAAATGGTATTATAAATTATATTATAATATAATTATATTATACATTTATATAATTATAATTTCATTCCATTAAATATGAAATAGAAATGATAGTAGCGTTCATGCGTACGTACGGCTTACCGTCTCCATGAACAGTGCATTTCATTTCTTACCTCTAAATGTTATGTAATATTATAAATGAATGTATATACTGGATATATATGATATATATGATATCTAAATCATGAATATAATTCTGGAGATAATGGATATTCTACCACATAAACAACTTGTAATTATAAGAATTTTATTGCTGACTCAAGTACCAAATATTGACAAAACGACCGTTATTAACTTAAATGACTACATAATTTTCGTAAAATTGTAATAAGTGATATAAAAGGGATAATTAACTTGAAAAATGTTCTTAAGAAAGTAGAGATTAACTCTAGTTTATTATCCAGGAGGTTAAATAACGGTCGAGTCAAGTCGGACACAAGGTAAGAGAACTTCTTAACCCAATTTCCATTCTTTGGGTTAATCTCCTACTTTCAAATTATGCCATTATATTATTATGTCCTATCTCGTATTTATACTTTCTTTATGTTTACATATAGTGAATACACATAATAGATATATTTTATTTAAAAATGATCTTTTTAAGGGACTTCGTCTCAATCTCCGTTTATTGAGGCATATTTTGTTTTATACACAAATTTCTTTTATACGGTGTATAAAACCATTTTGAATTTTACATTTATTCAAAAGGAATATTTTTATATGAAGAGTTTTAATAAAAGACAAAAAGGAATGTTTTTCTTGTCGTACGTATGCGGTGAAAATGACTTCTCCGCCGCCGTGACTATTATTTGAGTTTCGGCTTCCTCTATAAGCCATAACTTTTTTTTAGAAAAATAAATACCATGTTTTACTTTTATTTTATTTTCGTATTAAAAATGGTTTTGATAAAGTTTTTATTATATCAATGTGTTGTATTGATATCTTGTGATTGAAATGTAGAGATGTTATGTTTCCTTTATGCATGTTTTATGTGATATGATTATGTTATGGTTTATGATATGTTTAAACCTGTTCATATGAGGAATGAATTGGACTTAATAAGTGACGGGTGGAGCCCGCTATAGCTCCTAAATGCATCGGTAGGTCTCATGAGACAAACTAGTGTCTTGGCACGAGGCCTTGACAAAATATTATTTTTAGTCTTAGCACGAGGCCTTGGCTACGTGGTTATGATAGTATGGAATTATGCATTCCATCATTATGAAAATGGTTATTGATATTGCATGTGATTATTCGACCAGTAGAATATCCATGTGAAGAATTAAATGGAATTATCTCATTTTACTTTTTCCATATTATGTTGAAGTTCAAGTTTAAAAGGCTTTTGTTTTAGTTATACATTGCCTTAAATGTTTATGTTTATTGATGAAAGCTTCCGCTATATTGTTATCCTTACTGAGCATCTGAGCTCACCCCTTTCAATGTTTTAATTTTTCCAGGATGTGAAGAAGTATTTTAGGAATGACCTGTAGGGATAGTCTGAAGGGGATATGTGTGTGGAAAATGGAGACTATGTTAGTGTAGTTTTTCACTTTATGATGTAATGTAACATTTATGAATGTATCTAGTGTTTCCAAGGCTACTAAACTAATCGGTCTTTCGCGACTTGATCTTTTGTGATCATGCCAATGTTATGCAATAATGCACTGACTCTGGGTAATTGGGGTCGGGGCGTTACAGTTGGTATCAGAAGCAGTTTAGTACTAACCTTGGAAGCTAGATTTAGATAAACTCTGATTAGAGCACATAGCCCGAAGATAGACTTTGAGGATTAGTATAGAAGAACTTCTTAGAATTTTGGTATTATAGAGATTTTGTGAGTTTTCCAAGCAATACATCCCTATCTGGATATGAGCAGGTAGAGGCGGCTCTAGCACAGATGTACCTAGGGGTAAAACCCGAAAACACCGCTTTGAGCTAGACTCGAATGGGAACTGGTGCACGACAACGGGCCTTGCTGCACTCTTGGTTACGACACTCCCGGGGGATATGCTTAGGATAATTCTCATTTTCTTTAGAAACCATTATGAAGGGTTATGAGTATATACTTCCTCAAAGAAAACATTTATTTTTATGATTACGGATTATATCCATAAATAGTTCAATTTATGTTAAGTGTTTTACAAGTATGGAATTATGTATTTTAATTCATAAACTAATCTAGTTTATTCCATTGTTTAGAAATGGCGCCTAGTGGGAGGAATGGAAACCGTATCAATGTACGCACTTCGTGTAGGGATTTCCCTCCTACTCAAGATAATTATTGTGGAGATGGAGATACAACTGGTGCTGATCAACTTATTACCATTCTGGGACAACTCACTCAGGTTATGAATAATAACCTTACTCATATGGAGCACCCTGATCCGCAACGTGGAGGATCAATGTTAGACCGCTTCATGAGGAAACAACCACCAACATTTAATGGGGGTAAAAATACATTAGTAGTTGAGCAATGGACAAACTCCTTAGAGAAAATATTCTATGCCTTGGGGAGTAGTGAAAGGGAGAAGGTTGTCATGGTAGTTTACCGCCTCACTGGAGATGCTGATCAATGGTGGTCATTGATTCAAAACACAAAGGAAGATGATGAAGTATCAAATATGGAATGTAGGGAGTTCAAAGATCTTTTCCTAGAAAAATACTATCCTCACGACCATCAAGAAGATATGGAAAGACAATTTTTGAGTCTGAGACAAAAGGAGGATGAGAATGTCGCAAAGTATGAGGCCAACTTTACAAGGTTAGCAAGGCATGCTGCAGATTATATACATAAACCAAGAAGTAAGATTTATCATTTCTTTGATGGGTTAAAACCATTTCTTCGTCAAGCATTAGTCTCACAAACCTTCTCGTCATACGAAGACATTGTCTCATGTGCTATCAAGATAGAAAAGGAATTCTCTAAATCTTATGACAATAAAGTAAAGCAAGAGAAGAAGAGAATGGTGGAACAAGAGACAGATAAAGGGAAAAATGGAAATAAGGATTTTCCATTATGTGATAATTGTGGGAAGAATCACCCTGGTACTTGCCTAAAAGGAATGAGAGTTTGTTATAAATGTGGAGAAAAAGGTCACCAGACGCGTGATTGTAAGGGAAATAAAGAGGCTATCAATGTTGAATGCTACAATTGTAGAGAAATGGGGCATTATGCAAATGAATGTCCTAAGCATCAGGGAAACTTACCTTAGAAAAGGCCAAGGGATCAAGGCCAATCTTATGCTGTGACTACAGTTGAAGCGGAATAATTAATTTATTGGTGCTTTTGGACTCATGGATTATATTCTGGTTATTAGAATAATGTGATATATATATAAGGATTGTACTGCAGTACTTGTTGATTTCATTAAGGTTTTAATATGATGAAGGTAATCATATTTTTGTATGTGACAATAAGAGAGACTTTACCTTGTTTGAGGAATCTGATGATACAATTGATTTTGGAATTTAGAGACCTTTTAGAGAAAGTCTGGACAGAGGTATTTTGGATAACTATAAAGGTTGGAATGGATTAAGTTGAACCTTGGATAGTATTGTTTACGGTTAAAAAATTTCTGAAGATTACTTTTGGAATATTATAATACTATATTTTTAGGAAAAGGACAACCTGCAGGTTGGGGGATAACCCATCGCATCGGACAAAGCTGCAGGAATCGAACCCACAACCATAGTGCGACAGACCTTTATTACCTACCACTAGCCTACAAGAAGTTCCTGGTTATTACAAAATAGTTTTACTAATATAAATGGTATGTGTTAATATTTTTAACCTTATAAAAATAGGATAAATAGAATATTTTTGAGTTCTATTACCTTTTAGAGTGAAAGATGGGTTTGTGGTAAAAATTTATTAAAGAATGAAAGTCTACATGAAAAGTATGTATATTCCCTTACGTTATTAGTAAATCTCCTAAATAAATTCCTCAACTTTATAAAAGGTAACTTAAAACAAAAACGTTGCCGGTTAAATTTTCCAAATGGGGATTCAATGACCGTTTAACCAATCACAAGTTTGTGATTTTCTTATGGTTAACTTTCTCCTAATCCAGTTTTCTACAACTCTCCATCAGACCTTGATGGTTTGTTTTTCTTCCATATCCATATTTTCATAGAATCCTAGTATGGGCTATCTCGGGTGACCTTTGTACTTATCTATCTATCTTTTAAAGTTCTATTTTTATTAACCTTATTTCTGATGTGGGTTTTCTACAAAGGTATTTCCTATCTTCAACCTTTTATTTTTAACGAAAAATTTCAAATTGTGAGGACGCAATTTATTGAAGGAGGGGAGAATGTAACACCCTGAGCTTCCACGATACGCTTCTCTTTCAATAATACAATAGCTTACCTTGTACGCAAGTTCGAGATTTTAACACACCACGACCAATCAAAATAGCCATTATGAATAGTAATACCCACTTTTTGAAATTATATATATTTTATATTTCAAAATGGACTTCATTTATAAGGCCCCAGCCTTAAACCTTACTTAATATTGAATTAAATGAATAATTCACATTGAGTATCTTTTCAGGTTTAGAGTTTTAGAGAATTAGAACATAACTATTACATCTTAAAAGATTACAAAGTAGACACTTCTACTAAGTCTCCATAAAATAAAAACTCTTAAAAAGAAAGATGTCTAGATTCCATGTTTTAGATAGCATGAAATTCCCTTGATCCCATCCTTGACCTTATTCCACTTTAAGTCCTGTGAAAAACATTTCAAAAAACTTGGGGTGAGCATAAAAAGCTCAGTAAGGGATACAAAAATAATGAAAACTGTTAGTTTTTCAAACATCAAGTAAACCATGTATACTATATCAAAGTAATACCTTCACCTTCATGAAGTAGTAAAAAAAATCTTCACTGAATAAAGTATCATTACTTACCTTTTTGTAACCAAAGGATTACCATAAAACCCATATAAAGAACACATAGAATATATAAAGGTAACTTGGGACATAAACATACTTAAGTGGAATAACCATACGGTCGACTTCCACACATATCACTTAATGGAATAGCCATACGACCAATTTCCATACATACTTAATGGAATAGCCATACGGCCGACTTCCATACCCAATGCATTGGAGGTTATAACGTAACCACCCATCCTGGTATTCACGGAACCACCCGTCATATGGTTTATAACGTAACCACCCGTTAAAATGTCCAAGTACCAATATAAAATCATAAAACATAAAACCAATATAAAGGAATGATAACATTTCCACATTTCAATCATAATATAACATAAATATATTGACATAACAGAATCCTTTATCAAAACCATTTTCAATACCAAAATACATAAAAGAGTATATGGTATTTATTTTATTCTAAAAACAATACGGCTTGTTGAGGAAGCCAAAGATCAAATAATACTCACGGCGGCGGAAAAAGGTCGTTGTCACCGCGTACGTTAAAAAAAAACATTCCTTTTTGTCGTTTAGTAAAACGCTTCATAGAAAAAGATTCCTTTTGTATAAAAGTAAAAGTCAAAGGAGTTTATATACCGTATAAAATAAAGTTGTGTATAAAACGAAATATGCCTCAATGAAAGGAGATTGAGACGAAGTCCCTTACCTCGGGTCCGACTTGACTCGATCGTTCTTTAACGTTCTGAATAATAAACTTGAGTTAATTTATACTTGATTAAGAACCTTTTTAAAGTTCATTATTCCTTTTATATCACTTATTTCCATGTTATAAACATTATGTAACCATTTAAGTTAATAATGTTTGTTTTGTCAATATTTGGTTCTTAAGTCGAAAGTTGACTTCTTACAATTACATGTTGTTCGTGTGGTCAAAAGTTCTTTATATCCAGAATGAAATTCCTGATTTGGATATAATATATATCATATATATCCAGCATATACATGTATTTATAATATTACATAATCATTTAGAGGTAAGAAATGAAATGCACCGTTCATGGAGACGGTAAGCCGTACGTACGCATAAACGCTACTTTCATTTCTTTGTCATATTAGTGGAATTAAAACTAAATGAGAGGTATGTATATTTTAATTCCATAATTATATTCATCATTTAGATATATCATTAATTATATATATACATTATATACATGTAATTTTAATAGTACATTACATTTGGGGATAAGAAATGAAATGCACCGCTCATGGAGACGGTAAGCCGTACGTACGCATGAACGCTACTTTCATTTCTATCTCATACTTTAATGGAAAGAAATAATAATGATATAGAGGTATATTATAATTCCAGTATAACATCACATATAATAACTTTAAATCCATCCTTTACACGTCCCATATATGGCATTAACGAATCACATCACTTTTAGGGGGCGGTAGTCCGCACTTCCTTAAATGAAGATATCGTGTTTACCCATAATGGAAACCATAAAGGTATGCCAAAATGAAAAATTCAAAAGCTTAAAGAAAACATAAACATATTATATATCATATATAAAAATAGTGACATCATAATGGCCACCCTTGAAGGTGTTAAATGAGTATTGAACAATCATCGTTTCGGGAGGCATAATTTCGCCATCCACGGAAACCGTATGTTCTTTAACCATTTGATGTAGTTGTGTGAGAGTGTAGCTCAAATAAATATTATAACAACATCCTAGTATATTTAAGATACTGGTTTTGTTACAAAAGAAGTAAATAAAAAGAGTTTAGAGGGTTGGAGAAGCAAAATAAAACAAATGAACAAGAGAGAATGAATTACCTTTAAAAGTGTAACTCCTTTTGATTTGAGCCTAAAGGCTTCCTTTTAAAGGATTCTGCCCAAAGGGAATCCTCTAGGATGAGGAGAGGGATGTGGAGAGAGTAATTGGGCAGGGGTTGGACGAGCCAAAGGCTTGAGGAGTGTGTGAAATGAGGTAGAGGTGGGGGCCTTTTATAAGAGGAGAGGAGGGGCACTTTTGGAAAGTAAAGAGATATTACTTTATTTGAAAATGTGTTTCGGTTTTAAAAGGTCCCACATTGATATAATTCATGGATAAGGTGATAAGGCTTCGAAATCCACTCATCCAATTGGTTTTGGACATGTGTAGTTTATAGATTTTACATTATCTTTCTATTTTATTTAAATCGTCAAATAATGATGTCATCGCTGCATCATTATTATGTCATAAATAATTTAATTTATTTAATGTCTAAAAATTATAAAACAAATACTATGATGTAGGAAATCTTTTTAGCTTTCCAATTACTATTTATAATCAAAATTTGGACTTGTATAACCCCACTCAAAAATTATTTTACTAAAACAATTTATGTTAGTGTCATTTTCACTTTAACATTAAATAAAAATATATTAATGTCATTTTCCAACTAAAGTGGCTCCATGGGGTCCCCAAGTTGGCCCATGGCTTGTCTTGGTCGGCCATGACTCACCCAATAGGTGTAGGACAAGTGTCATGGTGTTTTCACATTCTTATAATACCATTTTTACCTTAAACTACACTAATTACCTCTAATCGCGATTAATGAAAAAAATGTACTATTCACCAAAAAATTATTTTAATCTCATTGAACCACATTTTACTTCTTAATGAAAACCATGTATGTCGGATTTTAAAAATTCAATACACATTAGTGGTAAACTTTCATTTAACTGAAAAATCAGTTTGCTTGATTACCACTTAGTGGTTTCACTATTCATCAAAAATTGAAGTTTTTCAGAAAATTACCAAAAATTCACCCTAAGCTATATTTGATATTCCGAATTCAAAAATGAAGTCCATTTTACAAAATTCAAAACATATAAGTCAAATTAATTAATTTAATAATTAATTCCCGCTGTCATGACAAATAGCGTGTTTTTGTAAAACAATAAGTATCAAAAGATTGATACTAGTTTAAGTCCAATTTCAAAGTGAAATTGATTCCAATGACCACCATTGGATTAACTGGTAAAAATATTTTCTAATTTCACTTTAAAACCAATTAAAATAATAATCTAATCATATAAATAAATTAGATTAAAAAGAGGTTTTGAATTAAAATACAACATTTTACACTATTCATAAAAAAAATGAACTTTATCAGAAAGGTACCAAAAATTTACACAAAGTAAAATTTGATGTCCCGATTCTTAATAAGAGTTTTATTTGGTACAAAATAATGTATAAGAGTGATCAAAACTATATTTAATTACGGTTCACCATTAAAAGGTGATAAGTGAACCTTTAGTGAAAATTAGAGTATATATGCCTAAAATTGAACTCTTTCCGTATTTTAAACCTTTATCTTTTATTGGGTAAATGTATAAAAATTTAAAAACATATCTAATCATATTTTAGTTATTTCTATCCATTCCCGCCAGTACAACGGCTACTTGTTAACTAACATTTAAAATAATATTATTTTATTACTAGTGTGCTACGTAAGTTTCAAAGAAACTCATCGTTGCGTATCGGGTACGCTATCGAACATAGAAACCCCTTTAAAATAAAATTAATATTTAATTTGTAAATATTAATAAATATGAAAATTCTTTATTCTTTATTTACCTGGGATGTTACATCCTTCCCCCCTTTTGGGAATTGCATCCTCGCAATTTTATTCACTTATCAAAATAAGTGGGGGTATTTATCCCTCATAGCATTTTCAGATTCCCACGTTGCCTCTTAAATCACATGGGTTTTCCACAAAACCTTTACCTGATGAATCACCTTATTCCGTAACACTTGCTCCTTGTGGTCAAGAATCTGGACCGGCTGTTCCTCATAAGATAGGTTCTATTCTAGCTGAACTACCTCTGGACTCAAAACATGAAATGGATCTGGCATATACTTTCTCAACATCGAAACGTGAAAAACATTGTGTACCTGAGATAAACTCGGAGCTAAATCCACTCGGTATGCAACTGATCCAACTCTTTCCAGAATTTCGTATGGTCCAACGAACCTTGGACTCAACTTTCCTTTCTTACCAAATCTCGTCACACTTTTCCAATGAGAAACCTTGAGAAAAACATGATCACCTACCTCGAAAGATAGATCCTTCCTCCGGTTATCCGCATAACTCTTTTGCCTGCTCTGAGCTGTTCTCATGTGTTTCTGAATCAGCTGAACTTTTTCTGCCATCTCTTCTACCAATTCTGGTCCCATCAACTTCCTTTCACCCACTTCATTCCAAAGTGCTGGAGTTCGACACCGCTTCCCATATAATTCCTAAAATGGTGCAATCTGTATACTGGAATGAAAACTGTTATTATAAGAAAACTCAACCAAAGAAAGATGTTGGTCCCAACTTCCCTGATAATCTATAGAACAAGCTCGTAGTATATCCTCCAATGTCTGGATTGTTCGTTCTGACTGCCCATCTGATTGAGGATGAAAAGCTGTACTAAAATTTAATTCAGTACCCAACGACTTCTGAAGGCCTTTCCAAAATTTAAAAGTAAACCTGGGATCACGATCCGATACAATGGAGAGAGGAACTCCATGTAACCTGACTATCTCTTTAAGATACAGACGGGAAAGTTGATCAAGAGAGAAAGTATCTCGTATAGAAAAGAAATGAGCAGATTTGGTCAAGTGATCAACAATAACCCAGATTTCATTATTACCTCGAGATGTCCTCGGTAATCCCACAACAAAGTCCATGGATATGTTTTCCCATTTCCACTCTGGCACTGGTAAAGGCTGAAGCATCCCTTTCGGTAACTGCTGCTCTGATTTAACCTGTTGACATGTCAAACACTTCACAGTAAAATCAGCAATGTCTCTTTTCATTCCATCCCACCAGTAATACTCCCGCAGATCTCTGTACATCTTAGTACTGCCAGGATGAACTGAAAACAGGGAACTATGAGCCTCACATAACAACTTATTCTTCAACTGTGAATCACAAGGCACACATAACCTCTTCACAAACCTCAAAATACAAACACAAACTTATCCAAGAACTCATGGAAAATTTTATTCATAAGGTCCATGAATACAGCAGGTGCATTGGTTAACCCAAAAGGAATAACTACAAATTCATAATGGCCATATCTAGTATGGAACTCAGTCTTCGGAACGTCTGCTTCTTTTACTTTTAACTGATGGTACCCCGACCTCAAGTCAATCTTCGAAAAATACTGAGCTCCCTGGAGTTGATACCACTTCATTCGATGGCCCAACATCTGCTGAAGTTGTTGTAAAGGATTTCACCACCCCTTTCTGCTTGTAGTCTGGCTGCATTCTCCCAGTTGAGTTCTTCGTTGGACACTCGTTTTCATAATGACCCATTTCATTACACTTAAAACATCTTACCGTTGGCTTTTCATTTCCTGCTTGATCATCCTCCTTACAGTTACGAGCAATATGACCAGACTTACCACACCGAAAGCACTTACCAGACTTGGATAAACATTCTCCAGGATGCATTTTACCACACTTCTCACAGGATGGATATTTTGTTTTCTTACCTCCTTACTTCTTTGATGAATTCTTCCCCTTTTCCTTCCAACAAGATCTCTTATTCTGTTGTTTGTCATAGAACACCTGATCATCGGCAAACTCCATTTCCACCTTCTCCGTACATCGAACAAGTTTTTCATAACTTTTGAACTCACGAGAAGCTAAAGCCCTTCGATACTTTGGCTTTAACCCTGAGTAAAAACGGTTTATTTTACTATCAAGATCTCGTATGAAGTTTGGAGCATACCTTGCCAATCGAGTGAACTTTTCTTCATAAGCAGCCACTGAATCATCCTCCTGCCTCAATTCTAGGAACTGTTTTTCCATCCTAAGATGAACCACCTTAGGAAAATATTTCTCAAGAAACATACCTTTGAATTCGTCCCAGTGAAGATCCTCAATCTCATCACTATCCCTTATATTTTTCACCATCGACCACCACTGATCAGCTTCACCTTCAAAACGGTAAACAGCAAGACTAACCTTTTGATGTTCTGAATACCCCATGACATCAAAAATCTTCTCCAGTGCTTTAATCCACCCTTCAGCTTGCACGGGGTCAGATGATCCTCTGAATGATGGGGGATGTTGCCTCATGAAATGTTCCACCACTGACATGTTCCTCTGCGGTTGATCTGGCTGATCTCGTGCATGGATACCACCACCATTTATAGCCTGAGTCAACTGTGCCATCACTGCAACAAACTGTTCAGTTCCGATTCCGACCATCTCAGGGTGCTGATTTGGAAGGTTGTCTTCCTCCTGATGTTGTCCCAACATAGCTGCTTTGTTTCCTCTGCGGAAAACCATTCTGAACACAGAAATATCTTAGGCTAAGCAACATGGTAATCCGTAAATGCTATATCATTTCAATCATATTATAATTTAACACTTTTCTAATTCCTAAAGTTGTCTAAACCGACCTTTGATACCAACTATAAGGCCCCAGCCTTAAACCTTACTTAATATTGAATTAAATGAATAATTCACATTGAGGATCTTTTCAGGTTTAGAGTTTTAGAGAATTAGAACATAACTATTACATCTTAAAAGATTACAAATTATACACTTCTACTAAGTCTCTATAAAATAAAAACTCTTAAAAAGAAAGATGTCTAGATTCCATGTTTTAGATAGCATGAAATTCCCTTGATCCCATCCTTGACCTTATTCCACTTTAAGTCCTGTGAAAAACATTTCGAAAAACTTGGGGTGAGCATAAAAAGCTCAGTAAGGGATACAAAAATAATGAAAACTGTTAGTTTTTAAAACATCAAGTAAACCATGTATACTATATCAAAGTAATACCTTCACCTTCATGAAGTAGTAAAAAAAATCTTCACTGAATAAAGTATCATTAATTACCTTTTTGTAACCAAAGGATTACCATAAAACCCATATAAAGAACACATAGAATATATAAAGGTAACTTGGGACATAAACATACTTAAGTGGAATAACCATACGGTCGACTTCCACACATATCACTTAATGGAATAGCCATACGGCCAATTTCCATACATACTTAATGGAATAGCCATACAGCCGACTTCCATACCCAATGCATTGAAGGTTATAACGTAACCACCCGTCCTGGTATTCACGGCACCACCCGTCATATGGTTTATAACGTAACCACCCGTTAAAATGTCCAAGTACCAATATAAAATCATAAAACATAAAACCAATATAAAGGAATGATAACATTTCCACATTTCAATCATAATATAACATAAATATATTGACATAATAGAATCCTTTATCAAAACCATTTTCAATACCAAAATACATAAAAGAGTATATGGTATTTATTTTATTCTAAAAACAATACGGCTTGTTGAGGAAGCCAAAGATCAAATAATACTCGCGGCGGCGGAAAAAGGTCGTTGTCACCGCGTACGTTAAAAAAAAACATTCCTTTTTGTCGTTTAGTAAAACGCTTCGTAGAAAAAGATTCCTTTTGTATAAAAGTAAAAGTCAAAGGAGTTTATATACCGTATAAAATAAAGTTGTGTATAAAACGAAATATGCCTCAATGAAAGGAGATTGAGACGAAGTCCCTTACCTCGGGTCCGACTTGACTCGATCGTTCTTTAACGTTCTGAATAATAAACTTGAGTTAATTTATACTTGATTAAGAACCTTTTTAAAGTTCATTATTCCTTTTATATCACTTATTTCCATGTTATAAACATTATGTAACCATTTAAGTTAATAATGTTTGTTTTGTCAATATTTGGTTCTTAAGTCGAAAGTTGACTTCTTACAATTACATGTTGTTCGTGTGGTCAAAATTTCTTTATATCCAGAATGAAATTCCTGATTTGGATATCATATATATCATATATATCCAGAATATACATGTATTTATAATATTACATAATCATTTAGAGGTAAGAAATGAAATGCACCGTTCATGGAGACGGTAAGCCGTACGTACGCATGAACGCTACTTTCATTTCTTTGTCATATTAGTGGAATTAAAACTAAATGAGAGGTATGTATATTTTAATTCCATAATTATATTCATAATTTAGATATATCATTAATTATATATATACATTATATACATGTAATTTTAATAGTACATTACATTTGGGGATAAGAAATGAAATGCACCGTTCATGGAGACGGTAAGCCGTATGTACGCATGAACGCTACTTTCATTTCTATCTCATACTTTAATGGAAAGAAATAATAATGATATAGAGGTATATTATAATTCCAGTATAACATCATATATAATAACTTTAAATCCATCCTTTACACATCCCACATATGGCATTAACGAATCACATCACTTTTAGGGGGCGGTAGTCCGCACTTCCTTAAATGAAGATATCGTGTTTACCCATAATGGAAACCATAAAGGTATGCCAAAATGAAAAATACAAAAGCTTAAAGAAAACATAAACATATTATATATCATATATAAAAATAGTGACATCATAATGGCCACCCTTGAAGGTGTTAAATGAGTATTGAACAATCATCGTTTCGGGAGGCAGGATTTCGCCATCCACGGAAACCGTATGTTCTTTAACCATTTTATGTAGTTTTGTGAGAGTGTAGCTCAAATAAATATTATAACAACATCCTAGTATATTGAAGATACTGGTGTTGTTACAAAAGAAGTAAATAAAAAGAGTTTAGAGGGTTGGAGAAGCAAAATAAAACAAATGAACAAGAGAGACTGAATTACCTTTAAAAGTGTAACTCCTTTTGATTTGAGCCTAAAGGCTTCCTTTGAAAGGATTCTGACCAAAGGGAATCCTATAGGATGAGGAGAGGGATGTGGAGAGATTAATTGGGTAGGGGTTGGACGAGACAAAGGCTTGAGGAGTGTGTGAAATGAGGTAGAGGTGGGGGCCTTTTATAAGAGGAGAGGAGGGGCACTTTTGGAAAGTAAAGAGATATTACTTTATTTGAAAATGTGTTTCGGTTTTAAAAGGTCCCACATTGATAGAATTCGTGGATAATGTGATAAGGCTTCGAAATCCACTCATCCAATTGGTTTTGTACATGTGTAGTTTATATATTTTACATTATCTTTCTATTTTATTTAAATCGTCAAATAATGATGTCATCGCTGCATCATTATTATGTCATAAATAATTTAATTTATTTAATGTCTAAAAATTATAAAAAAAATACTATGATGTAGGAAATTTTTTTATCTTTCCAATTACTATTTATAATCAAAATTTGGACTTGTATAACCACACTCAAAAATTATTTTACTAAAACAATTTATGTTAGTGTCATTTTCACTTTAACATTAAATAAAAATATATTAATGTCATTTTCCAACTAAAGTGGCTCCATGGGGTCCCCAAGTTGGCCCATGGCTTGTCTTGGTCGGACATGACTCACCCAATAGGTGTAGGACAAGTGTCATGGTGTTTTCACATTCTTATAATACCATTTTTACCTTAAACTACACTAATTACCTCTAATCGCGATTAATGAAAAAAAGTTACTATTCACCAAAAAATTATTTTAATCTCATTGAACCACATTTTACTTCTTAATGACAACCATGTTTGTCGGATTTTTAAAATTCAATACACATTAGTGGTAAACTTTCATTTAACTGAAAAATCAGTTTGCTTGATTACCACTTAGTGGTTTCACTATTCATCAAAAATTGAAGTTTTTCAGAAAATTACCAAAAATTCACCCTAAGATATATTTGATATTTCGAATTCAAAAATGAAGTCCATTTTACAAAATTCAAAACATATAAGTCAAATTAATTAATTTAATAATTAATTTCCGCTGTCATGACAAATAGCGTGTTTTTGTAAAACAATAAGTATCAAAAGATTGATACTAGTTTAAGTCCAATTTCAAAGTGAAATTGATTCCAATGACCACCATTGGATTAAATGGTAAAAATATTTTCTAATTTCACTTTAAAACCAATTAAAATAATAATCTAATCATATAAATAAATTAGATTAAAAAGAGGTTTTGAATTAAAATACAACATTTTACACTATTCATAAAAAAATGAACTTTATCAGAAAGGTACCAAAAATTTACACAAAGTAAAATTTGATGTCCCGATTATTAATAAGAGTTTTATTTGGTCCAAAAGAATGTATAAGAGTGATCAAAACTATATTTAATGACGGTTCACCATTAAAAGGTGATAAGTGAACCTTTAGTGAAAATTAGAGTATATATGCCTAAAATTGAACTCTTTCCGTATTTTAAACCTTTATCTTTTATTGGGTAAATGTATAAACATTTAAAAACATATCTAATCATATTTTAGTTATTTCTATCCATTCCAGCCAGTACAACGGCTACTTGTTAACTAACATTTAAAATAATATTATTTTATTACTAGTGTGCTACGTAAGTTTCAAAGAAACTCATCGTTGCGTATCAGGTACGCTATCGAACATAGAAACCCCTTTAAAATAAAATTAATATTTAATTTGTAAATATTAATAAATATGAAAATTCTTTATTCTTTATTTACCTGGGATGTTACATCATTTTTGTATTCGTAATATCGAAATTACCCTAAGTTGAATTTTTTGTAATTTTCTGAGAACTTCCAATTTTTTATAAATAGTGAAAAATACTTAAAACAACTTTTTAATAAAAATAATTTATAGTGATAAATTATAATATTGAGTGGTTTTAAAGTATAATTAGAATATATTTTTACCATTTTATCCAATGGTGGTCATTATAATTAATTTAACATTGAAATTGGACATAAACAATTGTCAATCTTTTGATATATATTGTTTCTTAAAAACACGCTATTTTTTGTGACAACGGGAATTAATTATAAAATTAATTAATGCAACTTATATGTTTTGAATTTTGTAAAATAGACATCATTTTTGAATTCGGAATATCAATTATACCTTAGGGTGAAATTTTGGCATTGTTATGAAAAACTTCAATTTTTGATGAATAGTGAAACCACTAAGTGGTAGTTAAAAAACTGATTTCTTGTTTAAATGAAACATTACAACTTCTGTGATTTGATTTTCAAAAATCTGACAAACATGGTTGTAATTAGAAAGTAAACTGTGGTTCAATGGGATTAAAATAATTTTTTTGTGAATAGTAACTTTTAATTTTAATTAATCGTGATTAAAGGTAATTAGTAAAATTTAAGGTAAAAATGATATTATAAAAATATGAAAATACCTTTACACTTGTTCTACCCCTATTGTATGTGTCATGGACGACCAAGACAATCCATAGGTCAACTTGGGGACCCCATGGAGCCACTTTGGTAGGAAAATGACATAAATAACTTTTTATTTAAAGTTAAAATAAAAATGTCACAAACATAAGTTGTTTTACTAAAACAATTTTTAAATGGGGTTATACAAGTCATATTTTTTACTATAAATATTAATTATAAATATAAAAAGATTTACCACATCATGATATTTTTTTTATAATTTTTAGACATTAAATAAATTAAATTATTTATGACACCATGATGATGCAGCGATTACCTCATTAATTAATGATTTTAATAAAATGGAAGGATAATGTAAAATCTAAGAATTACACTTGTCCAAATCCTATTGGATGAGTCTATTTCGAACCCTTATCACCTTATCCTCGAAATATATAAGTGTGGGACCTTTAAAATCCGAAACTCATTATATAATAAAGTAACATTTCATTACTTTCCAAGAGTGCCCCTCCTCTCCTCTTATAAAAGGAACCCACCACTACTACCTTATTCACACCTTCCAAGCCATTTGGCTCAGAAAAACTCTGCCCAAATACTATCCCAACTTCCCTCTATTACTCCTAGAAGCCTCACTTTGGGCAGAATTCTTCCCAAGGAAGCCTTTGGCTCAAATCAAAAAGAGTTACCCGATTTTAAGGTAATGTCTTTTCTAATGTCCTTTTGTTTTATTTTGCTTCTACAACCCCCTAAACTCTTTTTATTCTTTTCTTTTGTAACAAAACCAGTATCCTCAATATACTAGGATGTTTTTATAAGAAGTATTAGAGCTACACTTACACACCCCTACATCTAATGGTTAAAGAACATACTGTTTCTGTGGATGGAGAATTTCTGCCTCACGAAACAATGATTGTTCAACACTCATATAACACCTTAAAAGGTGGCCATTAAGATGTCACTATATTTACATATGATATATAATATGTTTATGTTTTACTTAATCTTCTGTATTTTTCATTTATTGCATACCTTTATGGTTTCTATTATGGGTAAACGCGATATTTTCATTTTAGGAAGTGCTGACTACCGCCCCCTCAAAGTGATTTGAGTCGTTAATGCCATATGTGGGATGTATAAAGGATGTAGTAAATGGTATTATACATTATATTATACGTTAATTATATTATAAATTTATATAATTATAATTTCATTCCATTAAATATGAAATAGAAATGAAAGTAGCGTTCATGCGTACGTACGGCTTACCGTCTCCATGAACGGTGCATTTCATTTCTTACCTCTAAATGTTATGTAATATTATAAATGAATGTATATATTAGATATATATGATATATATGATATCTACATCATGAATATAATTCTGGAGATAATGGATATTCTACCACATAAACAACTTGTAATTATAAGAAGTTTATTGCTGACTCAAGTACCAAAGATCGACAAAACGACCGTTATTAACTTAAATGACTACATAATTTTCTTAACATTGTAATAAGTGATATAAAAGGGATAATTAACTTGAAAAAGTTTCTTAATAAATTAGAGATTAAATCTAGTTTATTATTCAGGAGGTTAAAGAACGGTCGAGTCAAGTCGGACATAAGGTAAGGGAACTTCTTAACCCAATTTCCATTCTTTGGGTTAATCTCCTACTTTAAAATTATGTCATTATATTATTATGTCCTATCTTGTATTTATACTTTCTTTATGTGTAAATATAGTGAATACACATAATAGATATATTTTATTTAAAAATGATCTTTTTAAGGGACTTCGTCTCAATCTCCGTTCATTGAGGCATATTTTGTTTTATACACAAATTTCTTTTATACGGTGTATAAACCCTTTTGACTTTTACATTTATTCAAAAGGAATCTTTTTATATGAAGAGTTTTACTAAACGAAAAAAAGGAATATTTTTATTTCCGTACGTATGCGGCGACAATGACTTCTCCGTCGCCGTGACTATTATTTGAGTTTCGGATTCCTCTATAAGCCATAACTTTTTTTTAGAAAAATAAATACCATGTTTTACTTTTCTTTTATTTTCGTATTAAAAATTGTTTTGATAAAGTTTTTATTATATTAATGTGTTGTATTGATATCTTGTGATTGAAATGTGGAAATGTTATGTTTCCTTTATGCATGTTTTATGTGATACGATTATGTTATGGTTTATGATATGTTTAAACCTGTTCATATGAGGAATGCATTGGACTTAATAAGTGACGGGTGGAGCCCGCTATAGCTCCTCGATGCATCAGTAGGTCTCATGAGACAAACTAGTGTCTTTGCACGAGGCCTTGACAAAATATTATTTTTAGTCTTGGCACGAGGCCTTGGATACGTGGTTATGATAGTCTGGCATTATGCATTCCATCATTATGAAAATGGTTATTGATATTGCATGTGATTATTCGACTAGTAAAATATCCATGTGAAGAAGTAAATGGCATTATCTCATTTTACTTTTGCCATATTATGTTGAAGTTCAAGTTTAAAAGGCTTTTGTTTTAGTTATACATTGCCTTAAATGTTTATGTTTATTGATGAAAGCTTCCGCTATATTGTTATCCTTAATGAGCATCTGAGATCACCCCTTTCAATGTTTTAATTTTTCCAGGATGTGAAGAAGTATTTTAGGAATGACCTGCAGGGATAGTCTGAAGGGGATATGAGTGTGGAAAATGGAGACTATGTTATTGTAGTTTTTCACTTTATGATGTAATGTAACATTTATGAATGTATCTAGTGTTTCCAAGGCTACTAAACTAATCGGTATTTCGAGACTTGATCTTTTGTGATCATGCCAATGTTACGCAATAATGCACCGACTCTGGGTAACTGGGGTTAGGGCGTTACACTATGTGCATTATCAAATAGCTCCTTCTTTATCCCAGGTGATGAAGGCATATAAAGATGCGTTCCAAACTAAATCACACCATCATCGTCGATATGGAACACTTGCAGATTCCCTTCCTTTACTGCATTCACCTTCTTTTGTAACTCCAAATCATCCCTTTGTTCCTCCTTAAACTTCTGTTAGATAGATGTTTGGGAAATCATTTGGGAAAGGTAGGATGTATTCACCGCCATTATGATTTCCAAATCCATCCTTTGCATATCCATAAATATAGGGTCTTTCTCAATCCACATCATGGATAAAGTTAGAAGGTTATTTTCTACTAAGAGCATCATCTACCTTATTCTACTTTCCAAGATTATTGTGAATAGAGAAATCGTAGTCTTTGATTAGATCTAACCATATCCTTTTATTCATGTTGAGATCCTTTTATGTGAATATACACTTTAGGCTCTTGTGATCGGTATATATTTCAAACTTCTCACTATAGAGGTAGTGCCGCCATATTTTCAAAGAAAAAATCACAACTTCTATCTCCAAATAACAAGTTGGGTAGTTCTTCTCATGGATCTTCAACTTCCGTGAGGCATAGTCTATCACATTATCATTTTCATGAGTACAAAACCCAATCCTTTCTTTGAAGCATCACTGTATCTCACAAAAGTTTATCAACTTTTTGGTAATGTGAGTACAAGTGCAGTGATCTGCCTTATCTTTAGCACATTGAATCTTTCCTCACATTCTTCCATCTAGACATACTTTACCTCTTTCCTCGTTAACTTAGTTAGCAGGATTGAAAATTGTGAGAAATTTCTCACAAAATTCTAGTAGTACCCAGCTAATACAAGAAAACTATGGATTTATCTGACACTAGAGGGTTTGGTCTATTCCTCAATCACCTTTGTTTTTTAAGGGTCCAAAGAAATTCCCTCACTTGTGATCACATGTCCCAAGAACATGAATTTCTTTATCCAAAAGTCACACTTACTAAACTTGGAATACAACTTATCCTTTCTCAATTTTGCCAACACAAGCCTCATATGTTCTTCATGTTCCTCTTTTCTCTTGGAGTAGATGATAATATCATCGATAAAAACTACCAAAAATTTGTTGAGGTAATTTCTAAAGACTATATTCATCAAATACATGAAGATTTTAGGGTTATTAGTAAGTCTGAAGGGAATCACCAGAACTCATATTTCCCATACATTGTATGGAAGATAGTCTTCTAAATATCTTCCTTCTTCACCTTTAGCTAATGATATCCAGAAAGAAGATCCACCTTTGAGAAGTATTGATCTCATCATAGCTGATAGAACAAGTCTTCAATCCTTGGGAGATGATACTTGTTCTTTATGAAGATCTTGTTGAGTTCCTGGTAATCGATACATAGTCACATTGATCCATCCTTCTTATTCTTCACAAATATAACTGGTGCACCCTAAGGTGATGCACCGGGGTTTATGAACCATTTTTCCAAATGCTCTTACAGTTTCTTCTTTAACTCCTCCAGTTCAATAGGATCCATCTTGTAGGGAAACTTTGAGATAGGAGTAGCTCTAGGTATGAGTTCTACTGATAACTCTACATCATGATCTGGGGGAAGTCTGGGTAACTCTTTAGGAAATACATCACTATATTCCCTCATGATGGACATTTCCCCTAGGTGGATAACTTCCTTTGACTCAAACATTTGAGCGAGATATGCCTCTTTATAGGTAATCAACACCCACACCATTGAAGGATTATTCAAAGGAGATTCATGATCTTCCTTGAATTTGTAGAGGAGCATGGGATGGTTTGGAATATAAAAATATATTTCCTTTTCCTGACAGTTGATATGTGTTCTATATAATGAGAGACAATCCATTCCCATTATAGCGTCGAATTCCACCAAGGTAAGTATCATGAGATTCAATGGAAGAATATTCCCACATACGTCAATAGGATAAGATTCCAACACTTGGGTTGCAATGATTGCACCACTTGGTGTTTTTACAGATATCTTTACTCAAGGTTTAGGGGCTTCAATTCAATAGTTCTAGTAAACTTGCGAGATATAAAGCAATGCATAGAATCAGAATCAAATAATAATTTTTCCATTTTTGAGTTAATATGAAGTGTACCTTGTACGGATTAATTTTCTTGCTTCACTTCCACAGTAGTGATGACATAAGCCTTCCCTTGTTCCTTTGGATTTGGTGGTTTCTAACGTTGATTACCCTCGAGGACTCAAGGTTTTGTGCACTGTCTTGCATAGTTCCCTTTATCCCTATATTTGTAGCATTGGACTATGGGTGATGATATCCTTTCCTTTGTCGCATTCTTTTTCCTTCTCATGTCTTTTTGACACCTTGAGCTTGGTGGCCTTCTCTCCCACACTTGAAGAATTTCCCTATACCTTTGAGTCTGTTCCCATGATGTTTCTTCCCTCATTTTTGACATGTGGGTGGTTGAGTTTTCTTTCCACCTTTCTCATTAGATCCTCCAACAAGAAACTCCATATTTATTTTCTTATCACCATAGCCATGATACCATTCTCCAAAATTCATCTCCACTTTGAGATCACATCAAATGACTTCTTAATAACTCCCAAAGTTTTGAATTGTAAGAGAATTTTGAAGGTGTGGTTTTAATACACTAAATAATATATAAATTTTTCTATCATTGTTGATAATAAATCCCGAAGTGTACCTTGAAAGACTTGTGAAATTTTCTTCATAGTCTGTGATATATTCTCCATCATTTTTATTTAGCTCTATAAATTCTCTCTCCATCTTCGTATGAAGAGCTCGTGGGAAATACTTGTTAAGAAACATTATCTTAAAGTCTTCCCACTCCATATCTTCATTTTCATCTCTCGGATTGGTGTTCTTAATCAAATCCCACCATTGGTCAAACTATTCATCAAGATTATAAACAAACAGAGTCACCTTCTCCATCTCAGAATAGTGAAGCACAAAAAATATCTTCTCCATTGAGCTGACCCACTATTCTACAACAAGTGGATAGAAAGATCCACCAAACATCGGTGGTCGTTGCTGCATAAAACACTCGACAACCAGTTTCTCCCTCTTAGGTTAAGGAGGATGTTCCACATTATTCAGGTTATTATTCATAACTTAAAAAAATGGGTAAGTATCGCCATGAATTTTTTAACTTCAACTCCCAAATCATTGGGGATGTCCTTCAAAAAATTGAAACATTATCCCTCACACGAGTTGTTGGCCTGGTTTCTCCTGGTTCCCACCATTTTCTAAAATAGAAAAGGTTATAAGAAAACATAAGTCAACAAGTCATGAATAAATAATTTATTCCTTTGTGAAATTAACACTAAAATCATATCTTATGGGATCCATATTTTTATAAAAGTTTCTCATGTGCTTACATATACTTAGTCTCATACTAGGGTTTTCACTAAGGTTCTCTAATCCTAATTCCTAAATTAACTAAACCATGCCTCTGATCCAACTATAGAAACAATAATTTTCTTAAATTTATTTTAAATCATTTTAATGATAAAAAACATAAAAAAATTACACCATGAGGATCCAAAGTTTTAGTTTATTAGAAAAACTAGGACCATACATAACTTTTACAACACAAAACATAAACATTTATTTAATTTCTTTTTCTCTAGATTATTATTGGCCCTTGATTTCTCCTTAGTACACATAATCATATGAGGATATACATAAAAAAGGGGTGAGATAAAATCTCAGTAAGAGGATAAGAACACGATACAATACAGCATGGGGTGAGCATAATCATTATCATCATAACATATACATAAGATCATAAAAATGTTAGGAAGAATTAATAAAAGGCTTGAAAAGTTGCAATGTATAAAAATTAAACCTTGTGTCTTAGTGGTTAACTACCACACATAGTTTTGAAAAAATATAGAATCATATTCACACATATTTTATTTTAACTCATGAGATTCATCACATTACCCAATGCATTGGAGCGCTGTATAATTCTGGGTGCACCCATCACATCATAACATCAACATTGCGCTATATAATTATAGACGTACCCATCACATCTTAACGTTAACATTATCATGAATGACACATAGAACGTATGTTAATATCGGACATAAAAAACCGGAGGAAATTAATGAGTTTCATTTTATAAATCATATATTCATAAACTTTGGGTTTCCAAATGAAAGAGGGAATAACATACTTGATACAAGAACCATCAAACTTGAGTGAGAAGTAAAAGGTGTGTTTTTGAAAGAAGATTACGTTTGGAAACCATTATGTTTGACATAAACTCTAGTGAAAAAATTTATATACCATAAAAGTTAATATAATGATGAAGAAATTATTTTTAACGAATAAACATACGGAAAATGGAGTGAAAGAGGGAAAACCTGAAGAAAGAAAGTTGGGTTTGAGAATTCCTCTTACCTTGTGTCCGAATGATTTATTCACTTTAATATCATGTATAATCACATTAGATTCATTAATTAAAAATCAAATAACCTTTTATACATGTAATTTATTCATTATGGTTTTATTAAGTTATTTTATGGGACTTTTGATGCGTTATAGAGTTTAAATTCATTATTCGGGAGTGTTCTTTTTCTTAGTTTTCATGAACGGTTCACTTGTACTCAAGAATGAAAGTTCATGTAGAACATGTATAAATATCCAGAATTGCTATTACATGTTATTAATTATATTACATAAGTTTAAATTATCTTATAATGAATTTTGTTATATACTGTGAGGATGAATCATTAGTTAAAATTTAATAATGATCGTTTTAGGTTAATTTGGGCGGTTTTTGGATCACAACAAACTTGTTTTGTTTTATCATTTAATATCATGTATAAAATTTATTTTCAAAACATAAAAGGGGATACAAAATACATATTAAAATATTTTTTCAAATATTTAATGGTTCTATTGATATCCTTGAAGGTTTTGAAGGAAAATGGAAGTGTATCTCTCACGATGTAGGTAAATTAACACATCAAGAGCGATGATTTCATTTTTATAAACAAAGAGAGAGAGAGAGAGATAGGAGTATAATGAATAATCTTCCATTAACATGATATAATAATAGTATATCAATTATAATGGAGTTATCATGACATTTGGATAAGATAAGTTGAGGATAAGATAAGAAAAGAAATGAAATTTGAAAGGAATTTGAAAGAAAAGGGAGAGAAATTACCTCTTGAATTCTCCTTTTGATATCCTCCTAAAGGCACCTAGGATTGGTCTTTGGATGAGAAAAAGATATCCTGGATGTGGGGGAGGGGTTATGAAAGAGTTTTGGTCAGAATTTGGACAAGGATTGAAGCTTGAGAGGTGTGAGGAAATGAGGTTTTGATGGGTGGTATTTATTGTGGAGGGAAGAGGTGTTTTCTCAATATTTAATTCATTAGTTTATTAATTTTCCTCAAGACAAGAAATAATGATTATTACATGAATAAATACAATAAATTTGGCATGTGAGTTCAAACCAATGGACATTTACATAATCCATGATGTAATAACTCATGTCTTCTTTTCAGGCATGTTTTCCTTTTTCTGGTGTTGTTTTTGAGAAAAAATAGGAGTTTTTGGAAATTTACTAAGTACACACCATGTACTTTATGAGTACACGTCATGCACTCAGTTACCATGGGTAGCTAGGTGCTGGACGTGTAATGGACGTGCACACATCCATGTGCGGTGACCTAGAGGCTACCTAAAGCGGGGCTCGGTAAGGGAAAGTACACATCGTGTACTTCAAAAGTACAAGCCGTGTACTTTATTTTTTTTCATTAAACGTACCAGGGTTGCGGCTGATGAACAGAACCATCTCCTTCTAGGTTTGGTTCATTCAAGAGAGACCGTACAACCGCAATCCTTCTCTGAGCCCCCGATCGAGCATCTGATCTCTGATTCGATCGCTGTCGATTGCGTTGGGATCACCTCGGTAAGCTCTTCCTTCTTCTATAGCTTCGTTTCCTAATTCCTCCTCTTTCAAGAGTTATTTTTGGTTGAAAATTTTGATCATTTTATAGATCTAAAGTGTTTTTGGGTGATTCAAGGCTTGACGTTAACTTATATATATCCTACAATACCAAGGTAGGTGGTTTGTGCCTTTCCATAGCTAGTCTTTGAGTTATATGTGAAAAATTACCCAATACCCTTGAAAGGGGTATTGTGTGTTTATCGTTTTAGACCTGATAATTTCTTTCTATGATTGTATGCTTGAGTAGAGGTTAATTGGATGTGAATAGGGTTAATTTATATGCTTTGGAAGTGTTTACCCATGCATGTTCTGTTTATGACCGTTTGGTCCTGCTTAGCCTGTTAGGATGCCTTGCCTGTTTCCCATGCCTAGTGTTGTAGGATGGAGTTTTTGTTTTTATAACATGCTGTTATACTGTAGAATGTTAGCCAAGTAGTTCTTGAGGTTTAATTTGACCGATACACTTTTTTGTACTTGTTGACTTACTCAAGGCCATGATAACCTGATGTAGTAGACCATAGAGAGAATGGACGTAAGGGATTCTCTAGAGTGTCTGTTTTACTGTTATGATGTGAGACCATATGGGTAATTGATGTAAGTACTTCCTCAGAGTGTCTGTAGTTCCTTGACGTGGTCCACATGGGGAATGTGACGTAAGTGCTTCCCTAGAGTGCCTTTAGTAACCGATACGAGACTATAGGAGGAATTGACGGTGAGTGCTACCTCAGAGAGTCTATTCTTAAGCTGAACCAGAGGGGTTAGACTGTGTGTACTTCCCAGAGGGTTGCTTGTACTTGTTTGGTTAAACCAGAGGGGTGAGGCTGTGAGTACTGCTTAGGGGGTTACCTGCTTTGATTAGCTTTTGCTTGATATATGAAACTGAATGAATTAAAGTTGCGGATTGTTACTATTGAGTACTTCCTTGTTACTGCTTCCTTTTACTTATTACCTTCTATATACTCACTGACTGTTAGGCACAAATCTTTTGGTGGTTTCCTACTTGGATTTAGTCTCACACCCTGTTTGGGTCATGATTTTGGGCCCAAACAGATTATATTGCTTTAGGTATAGATAATGGCAAGTGCCCTTCTACTTCAGGTACTTGATTGTTGTAGAGCTGGAGAGCATGGGACCAAGCTATGGCTTGAAATGCTGAGGAGCTATTTACTTGCTTTTCTTTTTTACTTTGGATTAGTACTATTTTCATCATTGTGAATTGTTTGGATGTTTTCTTAGACATATGTATCATGCATCATTTTATCTATGTGCTCCAGTTGTTATTACTTCTATTCTTCCACTATTTACTGTTATATGTTATCATTACTGCTTCTGATATTTCCATTTGTTTTACTTCCGCTATGTTACTCTTCTAATGAGGGCATAGTTTTTCCACTATCACACCCAAGGCCCTCAATACTAGTCGGTAGCCTCTGGAATTCGGGGAAATGCGCTTGAGGCCATGTGACCAACCGGGTATGGGGCATCTCTGGGAGGCTTCTAGAACCGGGACGTTACAAAGTGGTATCAGAGGGAATTATTTTCTTCTTCAATTACTGTTTGGAGCCTATATCCAGGGATAGGAAGGAATAGGTACTTGGTAATAAGCTGTGCCTGGGAGTAGCTAACCCGTGTATAGGGAAAATCCAATCTACCTCGTTTATTGCAATTTTTCTGGTTTTGCAATTTTACAGTTGATTTTATTTTCACCGATGGGTGATTCACATGATTTGTGCTGTTATCATTGATGTTATTAAGGTTCTATTTCTATTGCAACCCAATGAGATGAGGGTATGCCATCTCATGCATCATATATGCACTTTCAAGAAATCACATATCATGAATTCTTTCCATGCCATTTAGGGTGCATTAGCGATTGCATGTTGTTGTGATAGATGATGTTCTAGATATGCATGCTGTTGTGATAGATTCCTTGATAAAATACCTACTGTTTGATAGGGTATTGTTTGTGTAATTTTTTGTTGAATGAACGCCAAACTTTGGTTCTTGAGGTGTTATGGGCCCTCATGAACAGGAATTTGGTGGATCATTATATTGTTTCTCTTGTTATGACATGTATAATATGCCAAGCTTTGATTCGTGAGGAGTATGGGCCCTCACGAATCGAAATTTTGCACTTTAATGTTCATTTCGGTGTTTTTATCGGCTCCAGAGTAGTTTCTGAGACTTACTATCCGAAAAACCCTAGAATACACACCGCGTAGTTATGAACACACGCCATGTGTCCTTTTTTTGGGAAGGAACGATTTTTCTTAAGTACATGCCGTGTACTGTATATACACACTGTGTAGTCTCTAACCGTGTCTGAGACTGTGTGGGCAGAGTCACGGGGTCGAGAAAATCTAGGTGGAACACGCCGTGTACCTGATGTACACACCGTGTTGTAAGACCGTGTAACTGGCCGTGTGACTAAAAAAATGGGTCAGTTGAGCCTTTTTATATACAATCCATGTCCATGTGGAACATTCTGTGTAGTTTAACCCATGTATCCGACCGTGTAACGAACAACACAGGACGATAGAAACCTTCTTATACACACCGTGTCCATCTGGAACACGCCGTGCAGAGTGAGCAGTGTAATCGGCCGTGTCACTAACAACACGGATTGGTGAAGATCGTCTAGTAAATGCTGTTTCTAGCATGAACACGCCATGTAGTTTTGTTCTAGGAGAACCGTGTGTCTTATCCGTGTAGGACTTGGGTAGGGGAAGAGGATTCAAGTACACGCCATGTGTTAGGATAACACACCGTGTGTTTGGGGCATTTCACGACCAGTTTGGCAGAAGCACACGCCCATGTTAAGGCTTAAGGGAACACTCCATGTAGTCATTATACATGTCGTGTAGTCATGTTTTGAAAAAATTGAATACTTTCTTTCTCATGTTACCTTATTACACTTCTAGTTATCATTCCTTGATAATCTTGATCTAAGGTGTGCACTTGACCTTGCAGAGTCATGCCACCGAGACGTCCTCTGATTATACGCCAGTTACATGGCAATGATTAGACACCGACCATGGCTGATCAGGGACTACCAGCAGATCCTCCAGTTGTGCCAGTATTGACACCAGCTGTTATTCTGGACACAAGTGCTAACACACAGTTCCGAGAGGGTTTTATAAGGTTTATGCAGACCTTCCGTGGAGTACCACATCTTACCCCATCTATGACAGAGTTAATGTGAGTCTTTCAGCAATAACATCCTTCCACCTTCACAGGGGAAGAAGGACCTCAAGCTTCATAGTCATGGTTGGAATCCATGCTTTCTATCTTCGAGCATTTGGAGGTGCCTCTAGAGAGGAGGGTGAAGCTTGCTACATATATGCTTCGAGATTCCACCAAGAGATGGTGGGATGTGATTGACGCATGCCTGTCGCGGGGCATAAAAAAAACAATAATATTTTTCTTAGTGAATCACAGTGGCTGACCAGGGTTATCTCTCTTGAGGATCTTTTCAATTTGGTTTACTTACTTTATTTTAATTTACCTAAACTATCTCTTTTTGTTGTTTTGTATTTAAATTAAAGAAATAAAAATATTTTTTGTGTTTTTGATATGAAAAATCTAAACTATCATGAAATGAAAACAGAATGAGTTGATGAAGAAAGAACTTGGTTATGGGGTTTAGTCTTTGATTCAATCATTATTTTCCTTTATGTGTTTGATTTTAGTTTGATAATCCAAACATGAAATCTCATGTTTGAATCACTATTCTTCTCCATAATAGAAATAGTTTGAGTTTAATTTCTTTGGGGTCCGTCACCCAATCAGGGACATTCATCTCACCAATGCATGCTACTCAAATCTACCACAAACTTAAAATAAACTTTTTAAAAAAATTCAAGAACACCTTGACCTCCCCCAGAGCCAAGTCTCGGGGTTATCCTCTCATTTCCGAGAGTAGGAGATCACAATGGTGGATGGATGATGAGAGAGATAGATAAATTAGAGAGATATAGGAGAATAAATTATTTATAATGATAGTTAAAATAATAATAATAATAATAATAATAATAATTAATAATAATATTATTATTATTAAGAAAATAGTTTTTGAAAAAGGAGATGGAGAAAATAAAATAACTTTAACATAAGAATGTTATATTTATAATAATGATAATGATAATAATAATAATAATAATAATAATATTATTATTATTATTAATATTAATACTAATAATATTGATTATAATTACTATTATTAAAATAAGATAATTGAGAAAAAGAATTGTGGGATGGATGGAGAAACATGAATGCATGGATTAATAAAACTAAAATTTTAATTACAATTGAAATTAAAATAAGACAAAACTAAAAAAAAATAAAAAAAAAAATAAATGAGGGGGATAGGAGAGGAGTAGCAGCGGCCCGTGCCCTGGTGGGATCCCTCCTTGGCTATGGGTGTCGAGCTGATGATTTGAAAAGGAGGTAAGGGCCTCCTTTTATAGGCAGAATTCTATCCTTCAGAATTTTGTGCGTTTTTGACCCATTAAATGGCCAATTCACGCATGTACCCCTTCTTAAAAGATGTTCATAAATACGTTGGATGTTCAACCTCAAAATTTATGCTCATTTGGACACCGTATGAGAGGGTTATGATTTTTTCATTGGAGGATTATTTTTCTGGACAAAGCTTCTAGGAAGGTTCTTTAAAAAGTATAACATTCAACGGTAGCCTTAATGACTTCAAAACTACCTTAAATTTGTTTAAGATCTGTACCTATTTTTTCTCGTGCTATCCCAGGTAGAATAACCTAAATTGGATGTGTTTAGGCCGAGTTGTGGTTCCGTTACGGTGGTGGGGTCCACGTTGTCTGCTCGGAAAATTCATAAACTTAATTGATTTTTTATTCCCTTTAGATGGTATAATCAGCTCCTGGTCCAGAAGACAAAGTTGAAGGAAATAAAATCAGGATTCTAAAAAAAAATAATCACTAAATTTGGAATTGTATTTTTTACTAAATGAAAAAAATACCCTTGTGGTAAAAATCTGTCCAAAATCCAGAATTATGTACTTGTCTCAATTTTGCTCATTTTCATTATAAAATTAAAATTACCCATTATTTTAATAAAACATGTAAATTTGTGGGGTTTATCATTGAAAAAAATAACAAATACTCATTATTTGATCAAAAATATGCACGTAAATTTGCTTTGTCAGTGATCTCACCAGCGGGACGCCAACTGGTTATGGCCTAGGATGGGTTCCAGCATGCCTTCTACGACTACTTCTACTCAGAGATTTTGAGGGTCAATCGAGCCTGAGAGTTCATATGTCTGGAGTAGGGTACTACTTATGTTATGGAGTATTCCTTTCGTTTCACAGAGCTTCAGTGCTTCACGCCCATTCCAGGAGGTGATGAGTAATTCCTGGCAATGAAGTTTGAGGATGGTCTTAGGCATGACATCCGATCACAGGTGAACATATTCAGGTTGACTTCCATCACTTCTATAGTCAACTAGGAACTTATCATGAAGTGCAATATGAGGGATTCTAGAGTTTCGAGCCAGGGTGGCTTGATATCAGGAGTTAGTATCCATCCTACTGACAATAGAAAGCGCCACGGGGAGTCTTCACGTAGTGATCCAAGGAGGCGAGACACTTCTTCTAATAGCTAGGTGGTGTGATACCAGTGTAGAAAGAGATGGAATATGAGGCTACATTGCCCAAGAGATCCAGTGAAGTTCTGATCTTGCGACAAGATGGGTCATCTTCAGTGCTTCTGTCAGATCTTCTCACCAGCAGCTGGTGATAGGGGTTCTTCTATGACTCCTCGTTTAGGAGCAGCACCACCAGTTTCTCACCAGTCTGGAAAATAGAGTTTTTACAGCCATTCAGACCGAGGTAGAGGTCACAACCATGGTAGTCAGTCGCCGAGATTTCAGTGACAGCAGGGTGGATCAGCTCAGAGTGGTCAGGCAGGGTCACAGGGCCGCGGTGTAGGAAAAACTTTTTCAGTGGAGCAGACTCAACAATAACAGGATCCCGGACCCTCTACAGTTTGAGGTACAATCTTAGTTGCCTCAGTTTTATCTTTTTCTCTTTTGATACATGGGCTTCCCATAGATTTATATCTGTTGCTGTTGTGGAGATCCTTGGGATCTGTATGCTTTCTTCCACTAATATCTTAATGCTAGACACTCTGTTGGGGACAAGAATGACTAGTGTATATCAATTCAAGGAGTGTCCTATTGAGGTTGGTGGGTGTCATTTCTTTTGGGACCTCTATGTCTTAGATATGACAGGATATGATGTCATTCATGGAATGGACTAGTTAGTTCTCTTCCTGTTAGTTGTTGATTGCTATTGCCGTAGGGTGAGTTTCACATCACCAGAGGGAAGATCATTTCTTCATAAGGGCGAATGGGATGTCCAGGTGAGCAGAGTGGGACCTGAGCATCATGGGTTGGGAGGATTTACATCCCAAATTTCTAGTCTATATCTGGATGACCAGGGGACTTCATATATGGAATTTCTTCCAGTGGTGGATCATTTCAGGGACATATTTCCAGATGAATTTTCAGGTTTGCCTCCAGAGCGAGAGGTGTAATTTTCTATTGAGATTGTTCCAGGAGCGGCACCAGTGTCCATCCCTCCTTATAGGATGGCCACACTAGAGTTACAGGAGCTCAATAAGTAGTTGGAGGAGTTTCAGACAAAGGGTTTCATCTAACCCAGTACTTCTCCTTGGGGTTCGCCTGTCCTATTTGTGAAGAAGGCAGAAAATACCCTCAAAATTTGTGTGGATTATCAGAAGTTGAACCAATTGACGGTCAAGAACCGATATCCCTTACCGAGGATTGATGATCTCTTTGATCAGATTCGAGGATCCAGGGTGTTCTCGAAGATTGACTTGAGGTCCGTGTAACATTAGTTGTGCGTTAGACCATATGATATACCTCTTACAACCTTTCGGAGCAGGTATGGTCTATACGAGTATGTGGTTATGCCGTTCGGTCTCACGAACACACCTACAATCTTCATGGAACTGATGAACCGAGTGTTCTATCCATATTTGGATTCTTTCGTGACAGTCTTCGTGGATGATATCTTGGTGTACTCTCACTCTCGACACAACCATGCCACACATCTTGAGATCATTCTGAGTACACTGAGAGAGAATTAGTTATATGATAATCTCTCAAAATTCCACTTTTGGATGGACCAGATTCACTTCTTGGGTCATGTTATCTCAGAAATTGGAGTATCAGTATACCCAAAAAAAAATGAGAGCAGTAGTTTCCCGGGAGAATTCGAAGAATTCCTTTGAGGTACAAAGTTTTATAGGGATGGATGGATACTATAGACATTTCATATAGGACTTTTCATGCATATCAGCACCAATGACGGGCCTGACTAAGAAGGGTACAAAGTTCTTATGGTCAAATTCTTGTGAGTCATCCTTTCAGCAGCTGAAAGAGAGGTTGACTTCATCACCAATACTAGTATTTCTAGAGATGGGAAAGAGCTATAATATTTAATGTGAAGCTTCAGGTATTGGGATGGGAGTAGTTCTTATGCAGGGATAAGGAGTCGTTGCATACAGATATTGGTAGTTGAGGCCACATGAGAGGAATTACCTGATGCACGATCTTGAGTTGGCAGTAGTTTTTCATGCCTTGTGCTGTTAGAGGCACTATCTTCTGGGAGAGCATTTTGTGGTTTTCACTGACCACAAAAGTCTCAAGTATATCTTTACTTAGCATGACCTAAATTTGAGATAGAGAAGGTGGGTAGAGTACCTTCAGTCTTTTGACTTTGATCTTGCCTACACATCTAGAAAAGGCAATGCAATGGCTGATGCACTGAGCAGGAGGACTCATATACAAGCATTTCAGGAGGATAGTAATGAGTGGAAGCTTATGTCTCTATTCTCTGAGATGCATTTTGAGGTGCACGATAGACAGGGGTAAACGTTTCTATCTTTTGTACCTGTTACCTCTCATCTTCTTAATCGAGTGCGAATGAGGAAGCTATCAGATTCTGAAGTCCTAGTCTTGCGGAAAGCGTGTCAGGAGAGGACCTTATTTCTGGATGGAGCATAGGCGAGGATGAGATCTTGCATTTTCATGGGTGCATATGGGTGTCAGAAGACATACACGAGGAGATGATGCAGGACTTTCATTCCTCATTTTGGGAAGTTTATCCCAGTGTCACCAAGATGTATCGTGATCTACACCATCAGTAATGGTGTCCAGGTATGAAGAGAGATGTTGCTGGTTTCGTGATGAGGTGTTCCACCTGTCAGCAGGTGAAGGTGGAACATCAGCAACCATCATGACTTTTATAGTAGTTACCCATTACTGAGTGGAAGTGGAATGATGTATAAATGGACTTCGTGATGGGTTTATCGAGGTTGCCTTGAGGGAATGATGCAGTTTTGGTTGTCATTAAAAGACTCACAAAGGTTTCTCACTTCTTGTTGATCATGGATACCTTCAGTTTTGATGAGATGGGAAGGTTTTACATCCAGGATATTATACATTTAAATGGAGTTACGCACTCCATTGTTTCAGACAGGGATGAAAGTTTTACATATCATGTCTGGTAGGAGCTACAGAAGGCTTTGGGTACACATGTACTTTTGAGTACAACATACCATCCCCAGACAGATGGCCAGTCCAAGCGTACGATTCAGGTAATTGAGGACATTCTTCGAGCATGCATCTTGGATTTTGGAGGTTCTTGAGAGAGACACTTACCTCTTGTGGAGTTTTCCTACAATAATAGTTTTCAAGAAACTATTCAGATGGAACCTTATGAGGCTTTGTATGGTAGGCCATGCCGATCACCCTTATGTTGGCTGGAGGCAGGATAGGCAGTTATGCTAGGACCTCGTATTGTCCAGGAGACCACAGAGCAAATAGATTTGATTTGGAAGAGGATGGATACTGCACAGTCTCGACAGAATTCTTATGATGATCGATGGAGACGACCTTTGAAGTTCAAGGTCAGAGATTAGGTTTTCCTACATGTTACACCAAGGTTGGGACACAGGAGGATTAAGAGACATGGTAAGCTTTCGCCGAGGTATGTCGGTCTGTTTGAGGTGTTGGAGAGAGTTGGGATGGTTTCCTATTATTTGCAGTTACCTTAGAGGTACCGGGATATGCATGACATTTTTCACGTTTCTCAGCTTTGACGTTACTTCTCAGACCCGTCTCATGTTTTTAAAACTGAGGAGGTTGAGTTAGAGGTGGATGCCTAATTTGAGGAGCATTCTATCTGGATTATTGACCAAAGTATGAAGGTTCTCCATGACCAGTCTGTTCCTATGGAATGAGTTCTATGGAAATACGGGTGAGTACAAGACGAGACCTGGGAGAGGGAGGCTGATGTATGATCACAGTGTCCGGAGCTGTTCAGGGATTCTTCTTATACGTCGCCTTTCTACGGAAATTTGGGGGCAGATTTATTTAAGGGGGGAAGTTTTTAAGAACCGAAGTCTTCTTTTCAGGTATGTTTTCATTTTTTTGGTGTTTTTGAGGAAAACTAGAAGTTTCTGAAAATTTCTGAAGTACATGTCATGTACTTTATGAGTACACACCATGTACTCGGTTACCACGGGTAGCCGGGTGCTGGCCATGCAATGGCTGTGCACACGGCCATGTGCGGTGACCTGGAGGCCGCCTAAAGCGGGGATCAGTAAGGGAAAGTAAATGCCATGTACTTCAAAAGTACATGCCGTATAATTTATTTTATTCATTAAATGTACTGGGGTTACGTCTGATGGACAAAACCGTCTCCTTCTAGGTCTGGTTCATCCGAGAGAGACTGTACGGCCGCGATCCTTCTCTGAGACCCCGATCGAGCATCTAATCTCTGATTCAACCGCCGTCTATTGCATTGGGATCACCTCGGTAATATATTCCTTCTTCTAGATCTTCGTTTCCTGATTCCTCCTATTTCAAGAGTTATCATTGGTTGAAAGTTTTGAGCATTTTGTAGATCTATGGTGTTCTTGGGAGATTCAAGGCTTGAGGTTCACGTATAGAGATCCTACACCACCAAGGTAGGTGGTTTGTGCCTTTCCATAACTAGTCTTTGAGTTATATGTGAAAAATTTCCCAATACCCTTGAAAGGGGTATTGCGTGTTTACGGTTTTAGCCTTGATAATTTCCTGCTATGATTGTATGCTTGAGTAGAGGTTAATTGGATATGAATAGGGTTAATTGCTATGCTTTGGAAGTGTTTTCACATGCATGTTATGTTTACGACCGTTTGGTCCTGCTTAGCCTGTTAGGCTGCCTTGCCTGTTTCCCATGCTTAGTGTTGTAGGATGGAGTGTTTGTTTTTCTGACATGCTGTTATGCTGTATAGTGTTAGCCAAGTAGTTCTTGAGGTTTACTTTGGCCGATATGCTTTTCTATACTTGTTGAATTACACAGGGCCGTGAGAACCTGGTGTAGTAGACCATAGGGAGAATGGACGTAAGGGATTCTCTAGAGTGTATGTTTTACTGTTATGATGTAAGACCATAGGGGGAATTGACGTAAGTGCTTCCTCATAGTGTCTGTAGTTCCTCGACGTGGGACCTATGGGGAATGTGACGTAAGTGCTTCCCTAGAGCACCTTTAGTTACCAATATGAGACTATATGAGGAATTGACGGAGATTGCTTCCTCAAAGAGTCTATGCTTAAGCTAAACCAGAGGGGTTAGAATGTGTGTACTTTCCAGAGGGTTACTTGTACTTGTTTGGTTGAAACAGAGGGGTTAGGCTATGAGTAATTCCCATAGGGTTACCGTTGTGTTTAGCTGCTTGCTTGTGTTGTTTGGTTGAACCAGAGGGGTGAGGTTGTGAGTACTGCCCAGGGGGTTACCTACTTTGATTAGCTGTTGATTGATATATGAAACTAAATGCATTAAAACTGTGTATTGTTACTGCTGAGTACTTCCTTGTTACTGCTTCCTTTTACTTATTACCTGCCATATACTCACTGACTGTTAGACACAGATCTTTTGGTGGTTGCCTACTGGGATTTAGTCTCACACCCTATTTGGGTCATGCTTTTGGGCCCAAACATATTATATTGCTGCAGGTATAGATAAGGGAAATCACCCTTCTAATTCAGGCACTTGATTGCTGTGGAGCTAGAGAGAATGGGACCAAACTATGGCTTGTGATGTTGAGGACTTGTTTACTTTCTTTTCTTTATACTTTGGATTAGTATTGTTTTCAGTATTGTGACTTGTTTGGCTGTTTTTCTAGACATATGTATCATGCATCATTTTATCTATGTGCTTCAGTTGTTATTACTTATAGTCTTCCACTATTTACTATTTTATGCTATCATTACTGCTTATACTATTTGTATTTGTTTACTTCCACTGTGTTACTCTTCTAATGAGGGCATAGTTTCCCCAGTATCACACCCAAGGCCCTCGCTGCTAGTCGGCAGCCTCTAGCGTTCGGGGAAATGCGCTTGATGTCATGTGACCAACTGGGTTCAGGGTGCCTCTGGGCGGCTTCTGGAACCGGGAAGTTACACATGACTCAAGCATGATGCATAAATTCATTTATTTAGCATATTTTTTAAATTATCAAATTTAACTATTCATCAAAAATTAAAGTATTTCAGAAAAATCTAAAAAATTCACCCTAATATTTTTTCAATGTGTAGAATTAAAAAATGAACTCCATTTTATGTAAATAATTTTCTAAAAATTATTAATTTAATTTTTAATTAAAATCATAATTTACTTGAAAAATACAAATTTCAAAATTAAAACTGCTTTTCTAACA
This sequence comes from Viscum album, assembly GCA_963277665.1. Classification (NCBI taxonomy): domain Eukaryota; kingdom Viridiplantae; phylum Streptophyta; class Magnoliopsida; order Santalales; family Viscaceae; genus Viscum; species Viscum album. The sequence goes on from OY728164.1 coordinate 1,571,981,757, forward strand.
CTTTGAAAAATTAATTAAGGTGTCATAAAATTATCATATAATCATAAGACATCAAAATAATTGTTTATGAATACATTTTATGAAAATAATTTTCTTTTAAATTATTAAACTAATCATTAAATATTAATGACTTACAAAAATACCAACACTATAATATAATTATATCATATTGTCACTTATAAGATGGATAAATTTTATTTATACTATCATTGGAAAGGTTACTATTCACTTGGATGATTTACTATTCATAAGGGTCATATTACTATTCATAAGGGTAACATTACTATTCATAAGGGTATGTTACTATTCACTAAAAATTAAGTTTGTTCTATCAGACTCCAAACATATTACTGATCGCAATTGTGTATGCCAGATTTTTGAAATTCAAATCACAGAAGTGGAAAAATAATGTTTAAAGGTGGCATAAAATTTATTATTTCATTTAATAATGATGTGAAATTGTGTTTCGTAATGAGATTTTATGTGATTATAGTATATGATATTATTATCTGAATGAAAAAAGGCCTCAGAGCAGTGACTTCTTCTCCAACCCATAGGGCTAGGGTTTTGTTCAGCCTTCTTCCCCTCCCCTCCTATGGTGCGACTCTTGCAGATCGGCAACCACATCCTTCAACTTGACCTTGGCATCAACGCGGCTTGGTGTGGCATCCTCTGTCTTCGTGAAGGATGATCCCTCGACTTCTGCTCAGCTTTGAGTAGGACTTGAAAGGTGTGGAGTCTTCAGCGTCATTTGCATAGGCGAGGCTTTAGCTTCACCTAGGCTCAGTGAAGGTTGAGCTTTCAACACCTTCTTGGCTTGGTGCTAGCTTCGTGGGGCTCTGGATATGACTTCCCTAGTCTTCGGCTTGAAGGATCTTAGTACGGTCCTTCTGTGTCTTGTTTGTGTCATCAGATCGGTGTTGGCCTCAGAGTGGTGCATAGGGGGAGGTCCCTTGGTTCTCTTCTAGTGTTCTTGTGGTCCTTATGCAGGTTTTGTTTAGGTGTTTTCTATGTTTTTTTCTGATTTCACTGGAATGGTGTTTTTGTTGGAGTGGTGGTTCTCTTGTAATGGTGATTCTTTTGGAATGATGTGCGATGGGTGTGCCCATCACTCCCTGGTTTTTCTTCCCATATGTGGTCTGATTGTGTCGGAATTCGATGAGGGTACATTTTTGGTTCTGATTGGAGCGGATTCATGCACTGAGTGGCGTTTCTTGTTCATAACGACCCATACCCCCTCATTAGCGACATTCCTTTGGTGTGGCATTGATCCATCAATCCCAGGTGATGATGTCTTGTCTTCAAATTCCCTGTATTGTCTTCCAACCGCTTCAGTGACTGTAGTGGTGGAAGGAGTCTTGTGGAGTGCAATGGGGTTCGTCATGTCTTGATGGAGGTTCTCCTTTGAATGGTGAAAGGGTTCATGAATCTTTGTTTTGTGATCTTTACAATGATCTTGATGGTGGGAAGATAGTGCAGCTGGATTGACCACATAGAACATGCCCTAGAGGAGGATTCAGAGAAGGCAGTTCATCTTTGCAGAGCTTTATGGATTTGGTTGTTTGAGAGGGTATGGAATTTTCCATCAGATCGGGCCTCTGATTTGACACATGACACTTTCTTGCCAAAATGACTTGCAATGATGGAGAGCTTCATCATGTTTAAATGTTGGGGAAGGGGAGCTCTATGTTTTCATTCTGGTTTTTACTTTATTGTCTTTCAGGTGTGATTTGTATTATGTCCATGATGTCTGTGAGGGTTTCCCCCTTTTTACCTTAAAATGGGGTTTTATAAAAATAATAAAAAAATTTGAAGGCCTTTGGGCCATTAGATGGATACTATATGATATTAATATAAGAAGGGAGAAATTGAATTGATAAAATTTTGGGTCATTACACGAACATCCACTCTTATGTTTTTATTTTACTTTTAATATGATATGTGATTGCCTATGATTTCTAGGAATAAGATTTTGGTCCTGGCACTATTTTTATTTCCCAAGAAGCCCATGAATCAATTGATGAGATGGATGAGGCCCTGGGATGCCTGATGTGTTTGGGATCCAGTCTCACAATATATTGGGGGTTCATTTTTAACTCATCTAGCATGCAGTGATTTGGTTGATGTGGGAGTGGATGTATAGAGGTGGTATCTAGGATCCAACATCAGATCATGTGTGGCCACATATATAGGAATCCCCTGGATGGTATAGATTCCTATAGCATTTTGATACAACTACAAATGCCTAAATGCCAGGATTTAAATGGAGATACTAGTAGACCATTACAAATTCCCACGATTCTCGAAATTTGAATGGTGGTATAAGGTGTCGGGTGGATGTATATCCCTAAGAACATATGTTGGAAATCTAGAGGGTGACTATTGGATCTCATCGATTGATGCCTATTATACCCCCTATCATTAGGTGGGCACACTAGATATCATATGACTGAGGAGCCAAGTGCATTGATGCCCAGGATATTGACTATGGGATCCAGGTAGGGTATTCCCTTTGATTGTATGGGTTTCCCATGAATCAGTCATGAATGGACATCTAGGATTATCTAATTCCTCCCTTACCTAGGAATTAGATGTTGACCTAACATTGAGAACACCCAGGTACTACCGTGGGGTTCATCCCGAGGGATTGAGGATGAGGGATGTACAATGATACCCTAGGGTTTTTTACTCATCATGATAGAGGTGTGATCATGGGATCCCTAGTGACTGGATAGAGTTTCCCTTGAGATGATGCTCATGCTCAAAGACACTATGGAACTAGATGAAGAAGGTACGATTGATCGAGGTCATGAAACTAAGGATCAATGATGGTTAATGGGATTATCCAAGTTTTTATGTATGTTACCTTGGGGTGATTGGGTTACTGGATGGAATGGTCATCATGAAACACTCAGAGACATTTCAACATTAGGCTGAAGCAAGTATTGTTGGTGGTTTTTTTCAACAATTAATTATTTATTTTGAGCATGCCACATGCACATATCACTGGAATGATGATATAGTATGTGAACACATTGGTGGTTCCCTACTGAGTTATGTAATCACACTCTTCTTGGTCCTCCATTGAACTTGGGTACCCGAGCGACTCTCACCTTATTATAGGCACAAGTTGGGATGAGGACTGATATCATGTATTCAAGCTAAAGCAGCTCGAGTGAGACTTGGATAGAGGGATGAGGTATTGATCAGATCCAAATAAGAGACTCATATTTTTTATTTCCTTATTTTTTTTCTATTGGTATATGTGACCAGATTAGTGGGTGATCCATCTTTTATACCCTTTTGTTAGAATTTCTTTTATTGTGGTATATTCATTTTATTTGTTCTTTCTATGCAGTATGATGTGTATGATTCATGGTTATTTATATTGTTATTTTACACTCTTATATAGGGGGTATAGTCTCCCCATGGTATCCACGTATACCCCTACTTTTAGTTGGAAACCTCATACGTATGAGGAGTCGTGCCTAAGGTCTCATGACAGTCCAGTTTGGCTACTGTTTTTAGTGAGATAGGGTGGTCCATTACAAAGTAGTATTAGATCTTATTTTTTATTTGTTTTACTATTTAGGATATGGTATTTGATGTATATAATAATATTTTGGAGCATTTGATGGATACTAGGTTGGGGAATCATGTACACCTTCATCGTTAGGAAGTCCAAGCTGTCAGGGATGAGATTGATGTTCTGGATTTGTGATGTTATGAATGATATAATTTCACCTCGAGTAACACACATATTATTTGGATTTATAATTATGATTATTATGGATTTTTGGATCTTGTATTGTTGTAAAGATACCATTTATGGATATTAATCTTGGTTCATTGAGGTAAGAGGTATCTAATGCATCATGAGATGGCACGTAGGATTCACATGACATGTAGGGACCAACTAGTGTGATTTATCACCAATCAAGGTTCATCTATTTAAAGTGTATGAAATTTCTCATACAATTTTTTCTTGAATAAGTACTTGATGTAATTATACTGAACTAGACTAATATGCACATGTATTTTCTTCTAATGTATGGTCACATGGATCTACGGTACGATGCTTGTAGAAAACGATGACATGGTCCCTTGGTGTATAGGACATGAGGTAACCATAGTTGGTCAATGAGGAACGTGTTTCCCTATTGATAAACCACTAGTGGGTTTTTAGTATTCAAGTTAGGTTAATTAAAGTGTTAGTAACAACCTATATATCATTTTCATTCATATCTTGGAATTACACTCTACTTAACTAAACTGTGTGGCAATGGTTTGCTGGATACAAATCGCCATAGGGTGATGTTAGTTGAATGTAAACTTTAGGTTTGGTTATTTAAAGTGATAGTAACAACCTATATAGTGTTTTACCATATATCTTGGAGTCAAATTCCACTTATATGAGCAAGTGACTATGGTTTCCCTCTGTATGGGTCATCTATGACAATATCATTGGTTGTGTTGGCGGTGAACGATGAGTTCTAATTCTCAAGGGAGAATCCTCATAGGTGGATGCTCGGTGATAATTAGTGCCTTAGTAGGTTGATATCTTGGCACGAGGTTCCTGATATATGTGTATATGAGACCCTAGAGAGGGAATTTGGCATGTTAGATGTCATATGGTATTTGAGATAGGAGTGTGGTTGGAGCCCCATGGTTTATGGTTTTTAGGAGACCTGACTGTAGGGATGGGTGGGAGACCTAGAGACCCTAGAGATGTGACTCATTGTTTTATGAGTTAGTGCCTAGCTATGTGCAAGGTTAACCAATGAGAGGGGTTATTCTGAGAACTTGTGTTCCTTATAGGTGGAAGGGAATGAGATTCATTGGTTTCCTTTTGTGTGATAAACACTTTGAGTGCCAATGATTTTAGTATTGAGACTAGATTTGAAGGTTAGGACTATTCAGGTACCTAAAACTGATATTATGGATTATTTTTAGTATGTGGTGAGAATGTGGGTGGAAACTCATGACTTTAAAAAACATTAAGTGGTGGTTAATCATGAAGTTTTCTTGATGAATTGACATGTTGTGGAGCACAACCTGTACTTTTTGGTGCATCAGCCTAGTTCGATGGCATGTGGCCCATGGAAGAATGAGTCAGGTTTTTTGCAGTTGGGAGGTACTAAATCATAATATGATTCATTTTCAGATGAGATCAAGGTAGTGTGAAATATGGTTACATGTAGTATTATTTAAATTAGAATCAGTGATAACCATGTGCCAGCTGAGGGTCGATGGGTTCTAATGGTATGCATGAGTGTGGTGGAGCGAGAAACACACACACACAATGAAGGGACCTATTGGGGATGATGTTCCAGTAATTTAGGAACATTATGGAATGACCCTAGGTTGGTAGGGTCATGGTTGTGATATGACCAATCATTGGATGGTTGTTTTGAGTAAGTGAATCCTATTTTATCTGGTCCCGAGGTAAATACTAGATTTGAGGTTTAGGGTAATAGTTAGAGTCAGTGCATTAGAATTGGGTACATGATGATATCTGTGTGACCCGAGGGTGATTCATGGGGTGAGACATGATTTATGACATGTTTTAGGAGGTGAATACCTATTTCGTTACATGGTTCAGGGGGTGAACCAGTTTTGTGACATGTTTTAGGGGGTGAATCTTCATTTTGTGAGTTAGTTCAAGGGGTGAACCAGTTTTGTTACATGTTTCAAGGGGTGAAACCCAGTTTAATTGCATGGTTCCAGGGGTTAATCATGGGATGAAAAGTAATGAAGGTGCTATTTTGGGTTAAAATTCTTGGAAATCAAGGAAAACTATGTCATGACTTGGGATACTAGCAAGACCCTATGTGTTGGGCTCGTTAGTGGAAATGTCGGGATGAAGCATGTGTTTATTTTAAGGATGAATTAGTGAGTGTGACTGAGCATCTTTAGTACAATAAGGTGAAGGAGGTATGATTGGTGATGTGATTGAGGTTAGGCATGGTGAGAGAGGAACCATGTTGGGAGTTCCATGAGAGACATAATTGGCGGGTTGGTGGACTACCAAAGAAAGTATCTTTGATAGGAAGTTCAGATGGCATGGAGTATCATGGATTAGAATCGATAGTTATGAGCTAACTCCTATGGTGGGATGAACTATAAGTTGGGTGATTAATTTTATGAAGACATGGGGTGTGTCTCATCTTAGACGAGCTTGGATAAGCGATGTATCGACATTCAGTGGCAATTTTAGTGGTGGTTTATGTTTTTGCAATTTAAGTACCTTAAATTTATGTGGTTATTTAGAAACACATTTGGTGTTCGAGGATGATACACAACCATTGAATGGGTTTTTGAAACTAGGATAGGCCGGGATGGTCGGTTTGAGGACCACTAGGACTTCTCAGGGGCAAGAAGTGTTATAGTGGGGATTTTTTAAAGACTTATATCCATACTGGCATGGAAATTTAGAGATAATTTGAATTTTTGAGTTGGTGGATAGCCCGTTTTGAGGATTGGGACTCGAAATGGGATTTTGAGGGCTTGTACAACCCAAAAGGGTGTTTTCAGATGGGGTTCAAGGCTCGGGTGATGACCTAGGGATTCGAGAGGTCGGTGGAGGAGGAATGAGAGGTCGATGTGTAATAGGGAACCTACTATAGTGATTTCACATCATGAAGCACAACTTAATGGATTGAATAATCAAGACAAGGGGGAACCTCCTTGCCTTGAAGAATCACAAATTGAACCATTCACACCATAAAAAGTGGTTTTAGGTTTTAAGTTTGGGTGGTTGTAATGATATGAATTTTCATGAAGGTAAAAATAATTTTTTTCCTGGTTAAACTTATTATTTTATCATAATGAGGATGTCCTATGGCCTCAAAAAGGTTTTGGGAGCATCTGGGGCTTGTTCGGAGCTCGGAGCTCCAAAATTTGGAGATGTAGAACGATTCGTATGGTTAGCGCACAGTTAGTGCTAACTGTGTGACTCAACTATGCAAAGAAACCAATGTATAGTAAGAGGTCACACAATTTTTTTACAATCATGCGAGCCAGACCACACACCTATGTGGGTGATATAGAGTTTATGATAGAGGCTTTTTTATATGTCTTACACATGGTTAGTCAAACAATGTTTCTGTCCTATGTGAGGGGGGTTCTTGGATAGTGGAGGGAGCATGGTTGACGCACGATTTGGACAAATGTGCATCTAAACCATGCGAACCCATATTTGAGGGATGATTTTACAATTTTTCCCTTGAAATTTTTTAACTTCCCATCTAGTGGACATGAGCTCATCATTTCCTCTCCTGTGGATCTCTCCCTTCCATCCAATCTAGGCATAAAGCTATCTCCTCCATCCGAACTCGGATCAAACTACCGTTAGAAGCATTGGATAGCTAATGGTAAAAGCTCTAATACTATTGATTCTTTTCAACGTTCATCTTCCCATCTCTTTCACTATTTTGGTGTGATATTATATGACCCTATTTTTAGGGCATTAGTTCATTATTCGATTTCGATTCTTTCTTCTTTGAATTAAAGGCTGATACTTGATGAGTGGTAATCCACATACCTAAGGTAGGTGGTTTAGTAATTTTTTCTAAAAGTTGAGATGTTTTCATAGCTTCACCATTGTGCCTTACAATGAACATTTTTGAACGATGCCTTAGAATATATATTTATTTATTAAATTAATTAAACCATGATGTGATACCCATAAACCCATATTAAATTGTTAGAGGTTTCCTACCTCTTGGAAACCACACATTTGGGTGTGTTAAGAGAATTTCCCTCCTTTATGTAAATATATAATTGACCGAAACACCTTATAATTATTTGGATTAACTTTAAAATGGAATTAACTTTATTCATTAATTTAAAGGACTTAATTAAATTGAATGGAATTGGTTGGAAAGGCCACACAACATGTTATATATCTATAAACATGAAATATATGAATTGTAACACCCATGGTTATATTGGGTGAAATGATTATAAATGATCAAAGGAAATAACTAATGTATTTTATTATTAGACACATATTATTGGTTAGTGAACAATGATTAAGGGTTCTATTGAGAATGGAATTTCACACTCCCTTCCATTGGGTAATGGGAATGATGTCTCACATTGTTTACTTCTTTTAGAAGATGGACATAAAATTCCTCGTTCCTCTATATAGGGTGATGAGCATGACGACTCACCCCACTATCTCGAGTGATGAGCATGATGTATCACATTCATATGAGATTCAGGACCAGTACCCTTGCTGGAGCCTATGGCTTGTTAGACTAGTCATGGATGCCTGAGTTACGCCCCAGGTCCAGCTAGCACCTAGTATCCATGTATATGCCTGTAAATTTCCTCACACATATAATTCATATACATGTATACATATTATATATATATATATATGATTACTTATATATGGTAAAATGATAATACATTCTGGTCTATGCTGAAGAAGGTAGAGTCTTCTAAGTGTCTAATAGGTACATGATCCAACTGGTATTTATTTTTCATCATTGCTTATTATTTTACATACTTGCACACTGATATGTTATATACACTGGATAGATTATTCTAGATACCTTTAGTGGTGACCTACTAAGTTTATCTCACACCCTACTAAGGCCACCCTTAGTACCCAGGAAGACCTTATGACTGTAGGTGTGGATAAGGGAAATTTCTCTATCATGAATGCTTGATCTATTTTACTTATAGCATGGATCATAGAAGCAAAGGACTGAGAATATGGTTGTGATGCTAGTGGAGATGCCTTTTGTTCTTTTTGTATTTTTGTATAGCATGTTGTATATGTCTATGCCTTGTATCCCATATTTCCTATTTTTGTATATTATAATTTTATGACATCATAGTGTATATGACTCATCCAATGAATTTTAATTACTATTATAGTTTCTTGGATGTTTTCTATTCCACTGTTCTTATTTTTGTCATCTTTTTCTACAGTGTTGTTAGTTATAATATTCTTCTCCTATTTCTATTTATTTTTCATCTATGTTTTTATCCATTGTTCCACTATGATATGAGGGTATAGTCTACCCAACACACCATCTTGGACCCTCATTTCTAGTCAAAATCCTATGGTGTACAACGAGGCACACTTGATTCCATACAACCCACCAACTCAGGGCATCCGTTAAGGGGCTCCCAGGTCAGGATGTCACAAAGTGGTATAAAAGCCTCATTTCATTTTGTCTTATGATTTTTCTATTAGATATGAGACTAAAAGCATGTCACAATTTGGAAATGAGCCTGTTCCAGGGAGTAGCTAACCCACATACAGGGGAAACCCAAATTACCTAGGATGGGTCATTACTATTATTGGATTACACCGGTTACAATTGATATAGTTTATCCATTGGGTGACACACATGTTTTGTGATGTTATTCTTATTTATTTTATTTTATTTGTTAATGATTATCTTTTCCTTGGCCTATTTAGGAAAGGAGTTATTATCTCATGCATCATCATAGGCACTTTAAGACTTATATTCCATGCATTTTTCCATGCCATGTTTACTTTTTTGCATCCATTTCCTACTGCATATAATTAGTCCCTTGATTATTATATAGATAAATGTGCTAATTATTTTCAAATGATGAAATAATTATTTTAAATTAAAGTTCCTAAATCAATATAAATAGTGTTTTCTCACATAGATTGACGATGAAACCTTAATTGGACAATTATACCATATTGTGGGTTTTGAACCAATGAGTTTTATAGACCGAAATGATGTTAATTGGTTTGATCACATGAATTCAAATGAGAATTTATAAATTAAGTACTTTTATGAATCCAGAATGGTAATTCATTTAATAAAATCATTTGATATGACCTGTTATATCCTGATACCAGATGTAAAGTCCAAGTCACAGTTATATGAGGTGCCAATTGCAATTTATAAGAGTATGGATTTTATAAATTGGAAATAGTGACACATTTAACTAGATCATGGTATATATATATATATAAGAGTATGAACTAAAATGAAAATAAACTTTTAAATGATTTGGATACCACTAAATGGGGATTCTAATTGCAAAGTAAATGGTTTTTTCCTCTATACCTTTCAATTGAAACTCCATATACCAGAACCTTTGTCCCGTGATATGAGACCTAGACCCAAAACCATCCTTAGAAGTGGGTATATGGGGGTGTATCTTACATTATTATGGTCTGTTATGGTATTCAACTTATTCTTAAATCTAGATTTTGGAGCAGGTAGCAAGGTGTGATATTTTCCATAAGAAGGTTTCATACCTATCATATTGTGTATCTATAATATTTATAATTGAAAAATTATATTCTGAGGTGTGTGTTTGGAATGGTAGAATCATTTCACCATGATGGAATCTATTCATATTCCAGGAGGGTGGTGACGACCATGTTCTGGAGGTGGTGGGCTCTGAGTTTCCAATGATACCTTCCATAGTGCCACCTATGGAACTACCTGCTATTCCTGACATGATAAATAACACCCAATTTCAAGAGGGTTTCCATTATATGATGCAATATATGCAAGGAGTTTCTTGACCTGCCCTAAAGATGTAATAGTTGAATTGGGAGTTCCAGCAGTAAAATCCTCCCACTTTTTCAGGGGATGACAGACCATATGTTACTGAGTCATGGCTAGTGGCTATTCCATCTATATTTGAGAATCTGGAGGCACCTCCAGAGTGGATGGTCAAGATTGCTGCTTATATGCTACCCAGTTCTACCAAGTGATGGTGGGATGACCTTACCTAGGTATACCTACATAGATACATGATATGTAGGGACTTCCATATAGTCTTCTATGATTAATTATTTCAAAAAACATTGAGGGATTATTGAGCTAGAGAGTTCATGAACTTAAATTAGGGATCCATGTCTGTCATGATGTATTTTTCCCATTTTACCAAGCTACAATGACTTGCATTAACTTTAGCTGATTATGATCTTATGACTGTGAGGTGATTTGAGGATGGGCTAGTATATGTCATCCGATCACTGGTTAATGTCTACCAATTGACTACTATTTCTAAGATAATAAACAAGGTCCTCATTATAGAGTGGAATTTTAGGGAAGATGACAGTGTGATCCAGGCCGGTTCAACACCCATACCTACCTATGGTTCTTTTATAAAATGGAAGAGTTTCTTTGAGGTTGTTAATGGGGGTAGTATTAGTCAGAAAACTCATACTCCCAAGTTCATTATCTACCACCAATGTGAGAATCTGGGACAAAAAACCCCCTATTCATGCGAGATCTAGTTGAGTATAGAGGCTACGGTAGAACGGGACATATCCAGTGCTTCTATAAGAATTTTCATCTAGTACTTAGTGAGAGAGGGTCTAAACCAACTCCATGCTCTGGAGTGACACTAATAGTTTCTTTCCAGGAAAACATATGGAATACCGCTGGCCACTCAGGCTGAGGTGGTGGTTGAGAAAGAGGGAATCATACTTAGAATTTATAGCTCCAACAGGCTGAGCCTACTTAGGGCATTTAGGTTGCAATTTAGGGCCATGACATGGGCCAATTACATGTAGTGAAACCTATTCCTAAGGAAAAAAGTGCCATACCTTCTATAGTTTTAAGTAATATTCTAGTAGCCTCTACTATAGTGTGTGCTTTATTTGAAATAGGTGCGTCAAACTCTTTTATATCTATGGAAATTATAGAGAGTATGGACCTTGAGATAAAGTACTTCTATAGAATGATGACACTCGATACCCTGCTGGGTATCTGATCAGAGAGCATTCACTGATGTAACAACCATCCCCTTAAGATAGGAAAATATCTTTTCATGTGGATTTTTTTTGTCCTTAACATGATAGGTTTTGATTAAATACTTGGTATAGAATAGTTAGTTCCCAATCAATCCCATATTGATTGTTATTACCAGAGGGTGATGCTCACATAAATAGAGGATAATAGAAATATTCACAAGGTAAAATGGGATGTCCATGTGTCTCGATATGGACCTGATCATCAGGGGATATGCAGAGTAACATCCTAGATCACTAGTCTCTTTTTTGATGACCAGGGGATACAAATTACAATTTTACCTGCTATGGTGGATCATTTTAGAGATTTATTCCTTGATGACTTTTCTAGGATACCTCTATTAATATAGGTTGAATTCACCATTGAGATAGTTACAAGAGTAGCACTAGTGTCTATTCCTCCTTATAGGATGGTACCTACAAAGCATCTGGATCTCAAGAAACAGTTGTAAGATTTATAGGATAAGGGTTTTATCTGATCTAGTACCTCACCTTGGGGTTCACTGATCCTTTTTTCCAAGAATGAATATGGTATCCTTAGGCTTTAAATGGATTACTGACAGCTAAACCAGCTTACAATACAGAATTGGTATCCACCACCTTGAATAGATGTCCTATTTGATCAACTTTGAGGATGGATGATGTTTTCAAAGATTGATTTGAGTTTGGGATATCATAAGGTGGATTTTAGGACTTCAAAAATACCCCATAGAACTTTCTAGAGTAGGTATGGTCTTTATGAGTACCTGGTAATGACATTAGGTCTCATGAATGTTCCATCTATCTTCATAGATCTGATGAATTTGTTTTTCCACCCATATCTATATTTATTGATGGTAGTATTTATGGAAAACATATTAGTGTATTCTCATTCTCAACATGAACATGACAAACATCTTGAGTTCATGATGAATATAGTGAGAGAGTACTAGATTTATGTTAATATCCAAAAATTCCACTTTTGGATCAATAAAGTCTAGTTCTTAGGTCATATCATCTCAGAGTTAGGAGTATCAGTAGACCCAAAGAAGGTGAGAGTAATATTTTCCTAGGAATATCCTAAGAACATATTTTATATATGGAGTTTCTTAGGGACAACTAGGTATTACAAATGATTCATCCAGGATTTATCACTCCTATAAGAGCCTCTTACAGGCTTGACTAAGAAGGGTGTGAAATTCATATGCTCAGAATCTTGTGAAAGATCATTTCCAGAGTAGGAGGTTAGGTTGACTTCAAAATAGATCCTAATTCTTCCAAAGCCTGGTGTAAGCTATACAGTTTATTATGACGCATCAGGTATCGGGTTGGGGGTAGTTCTAATGTAGGATGAGCGAATCATGGCATACATGTCTCATCAGATGAGACCTCATGAGTATAATTACATGACACACGACTTCAAGTTAGAAGCTATTGTTCACGATTTACAATGTTAGATATTTTATTTTCTTGGGGAGTATTTTTTGGTATTCACTGATCACAGAAGCCTCAAGTATATATTTAAACATCGTGATTTGAATCTCAAGTAGCACAGATGGGTTGAATACTAAAAATCCTTTGATATTGTGCTCGCCTATATGCCTTGTAAGGGAAATGTAGTGGCCGATGCTCTGAGCCGGAATACTCCTACACATGTGGTTCAGGATGCCAGTGGTGAATGAAAACTCCTATATTTATTTTCATAGATGCACGTTTAGGTGTAGGAGGATCATTGAAATACTATCCTCTTACCTTTGGAAGTGACCTATACCCTTTTGAAATGGGTAAAGATGAGAAAAAATTTAGATCTTGAAGGCCTAGTCCCGAGGGAGAGTATTTTAGATGAGGATTCATCTTCTGGTTGAACCGTGGATGAGGATGAGACCTTATGCATAGATTATCATGTTTGGGTCCCAACATATATACAAGAATATTTGATGCGAGAATCTAATGCCTCGGTATGGGTGGTACATCCTGGTTTCACCAAGATGTATCGAGACTTACGTTTCCAATATTGACAGCCTACTATGAAATGGAAGATAGCCAGCTTTATTACTTGGTGTTCCACCTGTCAGTAGGTAAAGGTGGAGCATCAGCGATCGGTGAGACTTCTAAAATCATTGTACATTCTCAAGTGGATATGGGATGATGTCTCTATGGACTTCATAATAGGTTTTCCTAGATCATCCCATGGAAACAATACAGTTTGGGTTATCATTGATTGGTTGAAAAAGGTCGTACAATTCTTAATTATTTTAGATACTTTCTCAGTGGATGAGTTAGAGAGGCTATACGCTAGGGAGGTCACAAATATTCACAGAGATCCTCATCCTATCATATCTATCATGGATTCTTACTTCATGCCTCTATTCTAGAAAGAGTTGTAGAAGGCCTTGGGTACATAGGTGCTTCTGAGCACAACCTATCACCCCCAAACTGATGGATAGACAGAGCGCATGATTCAAGTGTTAGAGGACATGATTTGTGCATGTGTCCTTGATTTTGGGGGTTCTTAGGAGAAAAACATACCTCTATTTGAGTTCAATTATAATAAATTTTTTGAGGCAACCATTTAGATGGATCCTTTTTAGGCCTTATATGGTAGGTCGTTCTAATCACCTCTATACTAGTTAGAGGTAGGGGAGGAAGCTTTGTTTGGAACACATCTTGTTCAAGAGACTTTTGGAAAAGTCCAACTGACCAGAAAGCGCATGTTGACATCTTAGTCCAGGAAGAAATCTTATTTCAATCACCGACGATGACCTCTTGAGTTTGATGCTGGGAATTAGGTTTTCTTATAAGTTTCACCCTATTTGGGCCATCGATGAATTCAAATATGGGTATTATTTCACCTCAATTCATTAGACTCTTTGAGGTTTTGGAGAGAATCATACCAATGGATTATAAAATAACACTTCCTCAAAGATACCAGTATATGTACTACATTTTTCATGTGTCTCTAGTCCGCTGGTATTATCCAGACCCATCATATGTTTTCTAGCCTAATGAGGTTGAGTTAGATGTGGGTGCTTAATTTGAGGATTACCCAGTGTATATCATGGATCAGAGTTTGAAGACACTCTGAGGTAGGTCAGTTCCTTTAGTACGTGTGCTATAACAGCACAATCAAGTATAAGATGAGACTTGGGAGTGGGATGTTGATATATGAGCCCAATGGTTAGAGATTTTCATAGATGATCCCTTAATTCCTTTAGAAGGATAAATGGGGGTTGAGTTTCTTTAAAGAGCATAGGTTATAATGACACGACTTTTCACGAAGGTATGGATCATTGTTTTTACAGTTTAACTTATTTGTTTTATCCTAATGAGGGTGCCCTATGACCTAAACAAGTTTTCAAGGGCATCTGGAGCTTATTCAGAGCCCATAGCTCTAGAATGTGGAGAGGCAGGCTGAGCCGCATGGTGAGAAAATAGTTAGTGCTAACCATGTGACTCAACCGTGCAAGGATCTTAGTGTACAACAAGAGGCCATACGGTTTGTCTGCAACCATACGAGCTAGGTTGCATGCCCGTGCGGTCCTGAAGAGTTTGTGACAGAGGTTTTTTGCACATATTGTGCACGTTTAGTCAAACCATGAACCTATACCTTGTGAGGGGGGGGGGGGGGTTCTTGGATAGTTGAGGGAGGATGATTGGCGCTTGGTTTGACCAACCATGCAACCAAATCGTGAGACCCCATATTTGAGGGGTGATTTTATAATTTTCCCCTAGAATTTTTTAACCTCTCGCCTCTTTTTCTTCTCCCCTAGTGGATATAAGCTCGTCATTTCCTCTCTCATGGAGCTCTCCCTTCCACCCAAGCTAGGAATAAATCTAGATCCTCCATTCAGACTCCGATCGGACCGCTTTTATAAGTGTTGGATAGGTAATAGTAAGAGATCTAATCCTCTTTCTTCCCTTCTTCATTCATCTTCCCATCTCTTGTTTTATTTTTGTGTGAGCTCATATGATCTATTTTTAGGGAATTGGTCAATTATTCCATTTTCTTATGTTCTTCTCCGAATAAAAGGATGATACCTGATGAGTGGTCATCCATGAACCTAAGTTAGGTGGTATAGTAATTTTTTCCAAAATTCGATATATTTTCACATATTTTCCATCATGCCATGCACCATAAACTTCTATGCGATGACTTAGAATATATATATATTTCTTAAATTAATTAAACCATTATGTGATATACCTATAGACCCATATTAAATTGTTATAGGTTTTCTACCTCTTAGAAACCACCCCTTTAAGAGTGTTAAGATAATTTACCTCATTTATGTAAATGTTTAATTGACCAAAACACCTTTTAAGTGTTTTTATTAACTTTTAAATAGAATTTACTTACTTAATTAATTAAAATTATTTAATTAAATTGAATGGAAGTGGGTGGAAAGGCTACACCACGTGTTATATATCTATAAACATGAAATATATGAATTGTAATACCCATAGTTAGATTGGGTGAAATGATTATAAATTATTAGAGGTAATCCCTAATGTTTATTATTATTAGAACATGGGTATTAGTTGGAGAACAATGATTCAGGGTTTTGTTGAGCATGGATTTTCACGCTCCCTTACCTTGGGTGATGGGAATGACATCTCACAATGTTTACTTCTTTTGAGAAATGGGCATGACGTTCCTTGTTCATCTACATCAGGTGTTAGGTATGAAAACTCACCACACTCTCTCGAGTGATAAGAATGATGTCTCATATTTATATGAGATTTAGGGACAATACCCTTTCTGGATCCTACAACTCATTAGACTAGTCATGGATTCTTGAGTTATGCCCTGGATCCAACTAGCACCTAGTATCCATGTATATGCCTATAAATTTCCTCACGTATATAGTTCATATAAATATATACATATTATATATATATGTTTAATTTTATATGTTAAACTAATCATACATTTTGGTGTTTTCCTAAGAAGGTAGAGTCTACCAGGTGTCTGATAGGTACCTACGCCAACTGATATTTATTTTTCATCACTGTTTATTATTTTATATACCTGAACATTTCTATGCTATGTACACTGGATGGATTATTCTAAACACCATTGGTGGTGGTTTATTGAGTTTATCTCACACCCTACACGGGCTACCTTTGGTACCTGAGTAGACCTTATGACTACAGGTGTGGATAAGGGAAATCTTCCTATCATAGATGCTTGATATATTTTACTTATAGCATGGATCATGGGATAAGAGGACCGAGCATATTCTTGTGATGATAGTGGAGACTCCTTTTGATATTTTTATATATTTTTATAGCATGTTGTATGAACTTGTTCCATTTACCCCCTATTTCCCCTTTTTGTATATCGGCATGCCATGACATCATTATATACATGAATAAATCTATGGATTTTGATTACAATTACAATTGATTGGATGTTTTATATTTCACTATTCTTATTTTTGGTACTAGTTTCTATTTTTTTGTTGGTAATAATATGTTTATACTATTTATATCTATTTATCATCTCTATTTTTATCCTCTATGCCATTTTGATATGAGTGGATAGTCCCCCCACCACACCACCTTGGACCCTCACTTCTAGTCGACAACCTCTGGCATATAGGGAGGTGCACTTGAGGCCATGTGACCCACTAAATTAGGGTGATTGTTAAGTGGATATTGATTTGGGACGTTATATGGGCCATCTACCCTATTTTCTTGGGTTGATAGACGTGCGCAGGGAGGTTGGTTTGGCTAGACCTCCCCTATTCTTTCTTCCATTCACGGTTGTTCTTGAGGAAATTTCACGATGGATTCAAGGTAAAAACTTCCTCCTATACTTCTACCCTTATTACTACATTATTTTGATGATTTTGACAATGTTTTAGTTTAGGTCAGAAATTGAAATTTCATTGGAGAATAGTAAAATTTCCCATTTTTAACGGGGCACTCATGCAACCTAATAATAGGATGTCTCATGACAACGTCCCCCTATCATCATTAATTATTTTGTCAAAGGAACATCATGCCATGGATTTTTTTGGTTTTCATTAAAATTAAATTTATTTAATTATGTAATTGGCATCGTAGTTTGGTTATTTAACCCAATATAGGTTCAAGAGTTCACCGAGGAAGATCAACACCATATTTCTTGAGGATTTAGTGATTTTCAGATTCCCAATGGGTTTTAGGAATTTATTCCTATTTAAGTTAATATTTTTAATTAATTATAAAATTATATAATTAATTAATTGTGTTTTATTGGTGTGGGTTATGGTCTCGGGTGAGTTGTTGATGGTCATTGGAACCTAGTCTTGACTTGGAAGATCTTGGGCTACGATTTGTCACGATGAAAATTAAATAGAAAAGTTTTAATTGTTGTAGGTGGTATCATATACTAGACCTTTTATTATTATGAATTTGATTATGCATGTGTGTGATATGACAAGTCACAACATTATGGGTGATCGACCTAGTTGATTAATCTAATTAATTATTTAGATTAAATAAAATTCTTCAAATTTGATGGAGTGTCTAGGGCCTCGTTGGACCCTTGTGCACTGGCTAGTTGGCCTTGACCACTGATGACATAGACCTTGATAATAAATGTTTACTAGTGTACCTACTATAGAATCCATAATATACCTTTACAAAGAACAAATAGATAGACTAAAATAGTTTTTATGATTCGGTCATACCTTGATGTGATATTCCATAAAGCTTTGGTCTAAGAAGGATGACCGAGTGGTGAGCACTCCTCACCCACTAGGACATGACTATCGGGTGAGTAGACCCTGTAGAGACTTGGTAGTTAGGTTAGGTTTGAGGACCACATTAGTGGTGATGAGGAAAGTGATATGGTATTAAAATTCATCACTCAAGTAATGCTAGATTGGTTAAACCTTTAAGTAATATGAGGTCAGATGATAACTTAATGATGTCGATGAATGAGATTCCCTCTGGGCGTTGGGTGTTGGTCTAAGATATCAGATGCAATTGAGGATCTTGAGTGGGATGCCTCCGTAGTAGAGATGAACCATAGAAACCCTGTGTGTACCCCTATATGATATGAGCCTAATAAGATTTATGTGGTCTTGGGTAGTGATGGTTGGGGGTTTCACCTATAACCCGAACCAACTTGTAA
Organism: Viscum album; assembly: GCA_963277665.1. Taxonomy (NCBI): domain Eukaryota; kingdom Viridiplantae; phylum Streptophyta; class Magnoliopsida; order Santalales; family Viscaceae; genus Viscum; species Viscum album. Next base: position 1,572,000,629 of record OY728164.1, read on the forward strand.
GCCCAAAGGGGTGGTGATTATGAGGTGGGGTTTGGACATTCGGTCATACCCTATAATGTTTCTATTTTATTTTGAATATAATATGTGATTTCTCAAGATTCTTTAGAATCAGTCATTGGGTCTAGAACTATGGTTATTTCCTGGGATGACCAAGGATCACCTAATGAGACATATGAGCCTTTGAGATGCCCGATATGTTTGGGATCCGGTCTCATTATATATTGGGGGCAGATATCTAGCTTGGATAGCATTCAATGATTTGATTGGTGCAGAAATGGATGCCTATAGTTGTTACCTATGATCCATCATTAGATAATGTGTATCCATGTATACAAGAACCCTTTGGGATGGTAGGTATTCCTTTGAAATTGTTATATCATTGCGAATTCCCATGGTGCCGAGATTCGAATGGAGATATCAGTAAACTATTGTGAATGTACACAATGATCTAGATTAGAATGGTGGCATGAGATGTTGGGTTGGAATATATCCCTGATCATAGGTTTTAGACACCCTGAGGGTGACTGTAGATCCCCTCAATCGATACCTAGGATACCCACCTAGGATCTGGTGGACGTTCCAGATATAGTACGATTGAGGAGTTGAGTGCATTGGATGCCCATGATATTGAATGTGGGATACAAGGAGGGTATTCCATTTTATTTCTTGATTCACCTAAGAATCAGTCACTTAGAAATATAAAATTACCTAGTTCCTCCCCTACTAGGAATCATACATGAACCTAACATCAAGAATGCTCAGTTACTATCATAGGGTTTAGCTTTGGGGCTTGAGGATGAGGAATGTTTTGTGACACCCCAGGGTTCGCTACTCACCTTGGTGAAGGCATGAGCTTGGGATACCTATTGAATGGATAGAGGACCACTTAAGGTGATTCTCATGATCAGTGACATTTCAGAACTATCCAAGGAAGGTATGACCGATCAGGGTCATGGACTTGAGGATCGGCGATGGTTGTTGGGATTGGCCCGGTTTGTATGTATATACCGTTGGGGAGATTGGGTTTCTGGATGGCATAGTCATCATGAATTACTCAAATACATTATGGTATCAGTCTGAAGTAAGTATTGTTTGTGGTTTTTTTCATTAGTTATTTATTTATATAGAGCACATCATATGCACATATCACTACATTATTGGTATGGTATGGGACTGAGTTGGTGGTGCCCTTCAGAGTTATGTAATCACACATTTATTAGGATACCATTTCATTGGGTCACCCAAGAAGCCTCTAACCTTTTTGAAATCATGGGTTGGGATGACTCCTAATATCATGTATTTGAGCTGATGCTTCTCAAGTGATACTTGGAGATCGGGATGAGGTATAACTCAGAGCCAGAGTAGAGCCTCATGTATTTTATTTACTTATTTGGTTTGTTTTTTTGTATATGTGACCAGTGCTAAATTGGTATAGATTGATCCATTTGGATAATTTTGGGATGAATGATATCATCCCACATTAAACACCAAAACACAACTCTTATGGGTCGATATGATCATGTGACACCGATAAAACACTGTAGTAGTGAAGACTTTAGAGATAGTGGTACTGTAGCTCCACATACTTCCAGCCATTGAAATCTATAGAAATTTGGATATGGGTGGTCACAAAACTTTAGCAATGTATAATTCCATCAACTTTTCACTATATCATAGTGGAATTACTATACGGTTGGTTCCACATTGCTTTTTCTTCTTTATTAGCTCATTTGAGTTAGGGTTTTTTGTGTGAGAAACTTTGATTGTACCCTATAATTCTACTCCCAATCATGGTGAATTTTTTCTTATATGTGGTAATAGATATTATCTATCAAACAATGTAAATATCTATTTCTTGTGACCTTATAATTCTTTTGTTTTTCCCTTTTACTCTTCTGTAAATCATTTTTTGTTTATTTCTCATGGCATTTTTGCAACAACCAACCCGATGGGCCATCCATCTTGTATGCCCTTTTTTCAGAATTTGTTTTATTTTAGTATGTTTTATCTTTTTATTCTTTATAATTAATTTTATGTGTATGATTATTGATTATTTATATTATTATTTTCCACTCTGATACAGGGGGTATATCTATTACAAAAGTGGGTTCCCTAGACCCAACTTGAACAATAATTTTAGATTACCATATCACGTATACAATTGATAATGCATGATGTACACTTACCACAATAGTGTTGATATTTATACACCCACTATTTATATGGTAGTGTCCATATATTATTTTTCATTTCAACAGGTTATAACAGTTCTCATCTATAATGATAACTTCATGATACTATGAAAATAATCTTAAAAATATGTCATATGGTCTAGATGCATCATACCGATTGGACACAGATGATGTTTGTATATCAAATGGTGGGGGATCATAAGAATTTATACTTCTTCACATGAAATTAACATTTTGTGATATCAATTAGAAGAGATCATGAGGACTGAACCACCAATAAGAACACCACATGTTTTTTTTCATTAGTAGTTACTATCTACGAACATGTGTACTGGTCTCTCAACTTGAGATCATTATCAGTATATATCATTAAATTATTTACTTTGATTCAAGATAAGAACCATGTAATTTATGTCACAATGAGGTAGCTTGTGTTCAGTTCATCATTGATGGTGTTAAATTCACTGAATGTTCAAGAAAGTTTTTGTCACTTCTGAAAGGAAGAGATGTCTCAGGACTAGTTGACTAGGATAATAATACCTCTATTAAATTATTGGTCATGGTAATTAAAGGTAAGTATATATATTAAGTTAAAAGAATACTAAATTAATAAAGGATGATGGAATGAAGTGTGCTTCCTAATTTTTGAGATATATTGAGATAAAGATATTATACTACAAAATGCGTGTTCGTAGGAGGTTGTCGTTTCTAAGACTAAAACTTATCTCCTTTGAGGCCTTGATGGGTTGCTAGAATCTACTCTTGGTCTATGAGTAGTACTCACTACTATCGATATAAGGACCTAGAGGGCCACACACTAATCTTATTCAAGAATATGTTCTATTCAAAGTGAATAGGATTTTATGACATGGTGGGCCCCACCATTAGGTTTAGGTTATGTACGAGTTTAACCAATCACTAGGAAATAAATAAATTCAATATTATTTATGTTTTAAATAATAAGTTTTGAATTTATTTACTCAATGCATTCACAAATAATTAAGTGAATACAAAATAAATATTTTTTGAAAGAATATTATTATCCAAGGTTTGTTAAGTATTTAATGGGGGAAGTGAGTCGAGTTAATGACTCAAATTTTATCACATAATTTATATTCGATGTTATAAGAATGTGATAAAATTTAAATGATATTAATGACATAATTACCAATTCATTTAGTGTCATCAAGGTCTTATATTGAAGGTTTAAGTTACCCGGGGTCGTAAGTGCATTTACCAAGACTTTAAACCTACCTATATAAGACTTGATAACCCAAAATTTGTGGGACTATGATATTCTCTCTCTCTTATCTCTCAAATTATAGAGTGAGAAAAAAGATATTTGAGCACTTTGGTCCAAGTTCTTCACCCCGGATCAAAGGTATGGTGCTCAGGCATTCACAAGGACATCAAAAACATCTTCGATTCTCCATGATAGCACATATAAACCAAAGATCGATGTACCTATAGGATCTTGAATCATATGTGGATTATTTATAGGGTTCTGGGTTTAGTTACTTCAAGAAATGATCTTTAGAAATGAAAAAAACATGATTCAAATTGAAATTGAAAGAGGTACAATTTCAATTTAATTTTTTCATTTTTTAATTATTCATGATTAATTAAATTAAACATGATCTTTGGATGAATTTGGGCTAGGGTATACTAGATTTTATTTTTTTACATAATTCCAGACCTGAAAATTTTAATATACCATATCTCACACTTCCTCCAAAGCCCGAGATTCCTTCAATTGGTATCATAGAGAGATGTACATTTAATCAAGTCTAATTAGAAAATTAAATTTTCATTTATTCAATAAGAGGGCATCACCATGGTCCCACTTCCACAAATGACACATCGATCAGATATTGGACAATTGAGTTATGATCATCCAAAGATCGAAAAAAATAATTGTCCAATCTTAAAACTAAGAACACACACACACACACACATATATATCACCGATGTGGTGACCAATGATATTAGGTCGGAAGTGATGGTCAAAACCCTACCCGTGCAAGGTGTTTTTTCCAAGTCTTTATGAAAAAAAATAAAAGATATCATTATATATGTTTATGTTTTTTATTATAGATATATAATATTTAATGACACAAGAATATATATATATATATATATATATATAAATATGTATAATCATATGATTATATATATATATAATATAGGCGTTTGATTATATATTTATATATAATATATATATATATATAATATAGGCTTATAAATATAGACTTTTGGAGAGAAGTCCCCCATTTTTAAAGGGGGATAAAGTTGAAATACCACATTGAATATATTAAAAAAGTCCCTTCACGCCCTATACATAGCCCCCATCATTTTTCTTTTTTTTGGGGGGGGGGGGTAGAATCTTGTAACACCCAAGATCATGTTGAATTATTATATATATATTTTTAACATGGGTGCCCCATACCCTACCATTTTTGGGGGTGGTGTGCAATACTTGGGGATCTTACCCCCTACCCATGTGCCAGGTGCGCAAGTGTACTCACGCCATGACACGAAACCCCTTTTGGGTTGGCTTGACCCTGGGCAAGTCAAGTCATGTTCTTCCTGATATTTATGACCTTTTTATGTATCTCCCTACAACCCATAACCACTCTAGGGTTTTAAAAATACTCGGGCAACCTGAATAATTATAGTAAAATTCAAAAATATTTTAAATAATATTTTGAATTTAATTAATTTTTTTATGGGACCGTACGAAAAGTGTTTGTAAATTAAAATTAAATTAAATTTATTTTAATTCAATAAAAATTTCCTCAAGATTAATTCATCATAAATTTAATTAATATACGCAAGTTTAATGTGTATCGACTGATCATGAGTCTTAGACCAACCAATGGATGTCTGGTATTTGTGTATTTATTTATTTAATTGTTGGAATGCATGGTTTGTAATAATTATTTAATAAATGAGGATCTATGTATCATCTTTTGTGTCATTATATGTACAAGAGTCTATGTATCCAAATAAAAGTTATTTATTTGTGTTTTTCATCCCTGATATCCCCTCACCTGCATGCTAGTATTGTTGTATAATAACAAGGACAATAAATGACATAGTTCACGCCAAAATTTATAAAGGTACTAGACATGAGTTTGACACATTGAGATAAGTGAGAGATACAACTCGAGTCACATGCGTAGTGACTCAAGGAGTTACCCCTAGAGTATAGGTTGATCCATTATTTTCTCAATGGATAAACTATTAGTATCAGATCATGATCACATCATTTAATTTTATTTATGTATGGTTTATTACTTTATTTATGTGTAATTTTTAGGCACGACCGCATAAAATAATAGTCAACTATGTGTAGATTAAATAAACATGTGTAGTGAATGTTTTTCTATTTATATCATTTTTAATATGTGAGGGAATTCACATAGAATAAATAAGTGTAAATAGAAACAGATTACATTCACTAAGAATAATAAAAACCCTCAAAGAAATATTAAGTAACATCATCTTCCATCATTTAATTTTGAACAAAACCGATTATATGAGGTGCTCATCAACCCTAGTTAAGGGTGAATACTACTACCCAAAAGTCATTATGAGAGTGATGAGTTGACTTAACTGATGTTGGTAGAAAAAAGGTAGTTATAGCTAGCTTGTTGCAACTTTATAGGTAAAGCGTTGATAAATACAAGGTGATCCTTTACAAAAATGAGACTTCACTCAACATATCAAGAAGATGCGGGTTAATATAGTTGTACAGCTAAAAATATGCCTTGATTCTCTATGAGTAGTGGTGTAGCCATATATTGGACTATGATGAGAGGTTTTAAGGATAATTTCCTCTAAAATACTCAAGTAAATAAGTATTTTGAATCTAATAGTTGAGGGATACTAGAATTTAGTAAAATAATGGGATATATTTAAGATAATAAAATATATAATTTATAATAACTAGTAATCAAGATAAAAGTTCTAATCTACTTAAGTTTAATTTTGTAGATAAATGGATAGTGATAGCACAAGATGACTATGATCAATTATGGAAAAATAATATGTCCTAACTGGCTAGAATTTCCAAGTGTAGTACACACACTTGCTCAAAGTACTATGATATGAAATAAATTCTATGTGTCAGAGTATCAGAATCCCATTAATCTATCTTATAAAGTAAAGTGGGAAATGAACCTTACATGAGACACATGTTATCTCATCTCTGAGTAGTTTGTGAGGAGAAAGTGAAGTGAGAAATGAATGAGATGATTATTACACCAAAAACGTGTAAATTGAAAGATGTATCAAAATATTTCAAAAAATCTCATTCTTATATCCTTATCACCCAACTACTCTAGTTTAGTTTAGGGTAAAATGAATAATATAGAGAAAATTCTTAATTAAATTTTGGGTATGTTTCTCTAAAAAGATAATAACTTAAAAAAATATTATTTTTTAGTTATTATGGTGAACAAGTTGAAAGACAAGGAAAAAAGGTCAATGAAAAGTATAATTCCAAATGCACCTATGAAACGTCCTTCAATAAAAATAGTAAATTCATAATACAAGAGGTTATTTTCTTCACATATCATGAAATAAGTCTATGGAAGATAAAATGAAATGAATTTAAGTAGAATAAATAATTAGCTTTGACTTAGTGTATATTAATCATTGTATATTACCAAGAAATTTATATCATGTGTCCATTGGAAACAAGAATAAATTATTGAATTTTTAGAATGAATGTTGTATATGGTATCTCATAATCAACTAATAGTTCAATAATGCATGAATCATTAAAAATATCTGATGAATATAAAATGTAAGACTTAAATATCTAGTTGTAGAAATACGATTATTTTCCTACTAAAACTAAAAGTAGTTTTCAAGGATATACCTAATATGGTCTTAAAACTCTTTGGATCTAAATCAATACGTATTATTGACACACTTATATATTTTTGGACAAAGAAACCTTTATAAATAAAGGAAAGGAATAAATATTTCATAATTAGTTCATCTAGGGAGTGTGGACTATCCTAAGGAGAAGTTAGATGTAAATTTATATATTTCATGAGATTAATTTAAGAATTTAAAGTAATGTGAAACTGAAGTAGTGACCATGCATGGTTAGAAGATATGAGTTTCTCTGAGCATGTGAGATAAATAATATCTTTACCAAGTATTAATTGATCATTAAAATGTAGAGTGTATTTATTACTAAACTCATATTTCATAATACACATTAGATACACGATATTAGTAAAAGGAGGATCAATGAAGAGTCTTACATGAATACATTTATCATTAAAATGTAGCGTGGATTTATTCATAAATGAATATTTCAAAATACACATCAAATCTATGATGTTAGTAAAAGGATCATCAATGATGAGATTTGATAAGGCATGAAGAATCTTCCATTATATTTTCGAGACATGCTTAACAATTAGTAGTACAAACCTATAACCATATGTAAACTATAATGAAAATTGATATTATATGAGTTATAGTATGAATTAAATCCTTTATTTCATACTCTATGTGTTTAGATGCAAATAGTTTGTTATGGATAATTCTATAAGAAAAATTTCATCAAGAATAACACAATGTGCATCTAAAGTAATTATCTTAAAGATTTATAAGGATATTAAAAATTCCTTGAGATAGAAAAATTATAGCCAAGTGATAGGCTATATTTATATAAAAGGGTACACATATCTATTTTATATGGTGGAATCTGAATTGACTTGGATAAATTCATGTATTGAGATGCACAAGTAGTTGTCATAGGAAAGAGTTCCATAAGAGCTCGTAGAAAAGGAATGCTCTAGAAACACATACTAAGGAAAATTAAAACCATAATAGTGGTTTTATATTCACCCTGGTAGGTGATACATTATTCATTGAGAATAAAGGATCCTACCTGGAATTAGTAAATGACAATAAGATATTATTAACAAGTTTATATGAATTCAATAAAATGGATTCCATGTACCAAAATAAAATCTATATTTTGGTAGTTTCTTTAATTAATGTAAAGTCATTTGTGGGTATTCAAGAGAAACTATACATGGGTGGAATAAGCATGGTACCAATAATTCGTGATCGGTTATATAAAATCATCATGCTTAAATACATTTTAATTATACTTGTGAGAGAAATTTTCTATGATCATAAAAATGGACATTGGATGTTAAGACCACTAATCTTGGAAGGTGTCTATATGACGCAAATAGAAAGGGTCGATGACACTATATAATGTCAATAAGAAATGAAAGTTGAAGATATTCATTTTTATATTAATTCAAGCATCTTGTTTACATAATATTCATTTGGAACGAATGTATTTCAAGTGTCAATTTTAGGTTAGTGGGAGTGATACAGTTTCCAAGTAAAATATGTTGATAACATATGGACAAATATTATTAGTCTTACATTTAGTTAATAATGGGTTAAAAGAGACTCCCAAAATATTGAATTAAAGTAGAAACTCAAGTTTTGGGGAATAAGATTTACTATGTCATATTTATTGGTTACTTGGACCAAGTTAATGTACATATACTGACAATATATTATAACAATTCAAGAGAGAATTTTTTTTCAATGTCACAAGGCATTAATCACTCTAAGAGGACATGTATGAGATATAGGAAGAGATTAAAATGGTGAGTAGAATTACATAAAAATATGTGATTAATCTATCACATATTCCATGAAATATAATAGATATTTCAAACATATAATTTTAGGTAGGAAAATATCAATTAAATATTGGAGAAATGATTAGAACAATCAGATTTATCCAATTTTACTTGAGAAAGTACATGGTACATGTACCTGGTACTTGGATAAAAAGGGAAACTAGTTATAAGGGGGAAAATTAGTCTTCATTTGGATCCATATGATATAATATTGTAATTATGGCAAGGTAATGAGAAATAAAATCCAATTCAAGCTAGTGATAGCCATATCTAAAAATAAAAAGTATGTTACAACTTCTAATATAGTAGAAGAAGTGGTGAAAAATTCAAAATAATTTGTTTTAGTTCTTGGAATCACACCTAGTAAGTAAATTATTATCATAATTATTATAAGATTATTGTAATGGTAGTAGACAAGATTTCAAGTTTAGACACAGGAAAAAATAAATATACTCGAGGATATCATCTCTTGAGGAGTCTTACTCAATAAGGTGGAGTCAAAAATAATAGAGTAGAGATGTTGGAAAAAATGGAAGGCCTAATGAATAAATTCATAACTCAGCAGAAGCATGATCTTATCATGTGATAACTAAAAATACGATCATTAGAAATTTGGATCTAGTGAAAGTGTGAGTGTTGCAGAAGTGAGTTCCCTAGACCCAACTTGAACAATACTTTTAGATTACCATATCATGTAAAGATGATCAATGGTAGACTGTGATCAATAATACAAGGTAATAGGAAGAAATTAACTCCAAGGAGTAGGATGAGTTTAAGATCTTATTTTTCAATAATTACTTTCCTTGAATTATTTTTAGTAAAATAGAGAAGAAATTCCTTGAGCCAAAGAAGAAAGATGATGAATCCATTGGTACCTATGAGAAAAATTTTACATGACTTTTGAGGTATGAATATGGTATTATCATCAAACTTGAAAGTAAGGTTAACCAATTCTACAATGGATTACAACCATGTCTCTGAAGGAAATTAGATATAGGATACTTCAGTAGTTATGAATAAATCAATATATGCACTATCAAGGTAGAAATATAGATTCTAGTTACCCATAAATACCATTTTTTTGATAAAAAAAGAAAGATTAGATTCAAATGAAATCATAAAAATAATGGATAGATGAAGATGGTATTTCCTTTATGCTTGAAGTGTGGAAGGAAACATGGTGTAAATTTTCTCAAGGGGACTGGTAAAATTTTTAAGTGTGGAAAGTATGTTCATTGACAAATAAAATGATTAAGTGATGAGAATAAATTATCTAATGATGTAAATAGACAAAAATCTCCATAGAATCCACCACCCACACTCCAGTTTTTCAAATGAAAGATGTATGGGTATTATGATAACCAATGATCAAACCTCGATGTCAGAAACCTCTTAATCCAAGATATAAAGGGAAATGTCATAAAATCAATATTGGCAATGTGGATCATGATAACAAAGTGGTGAAAGGTACACTTACCATCCACTTTAGAACTGCTAATGTATTATTTGATTCTAGATCTAACCACTCTTACATATGAATAATTTTTTAAGTGTATCAAAATTCCACCCTATGATTATATATTTAATTAGATATGAAAACCCCTAATGGTATAATGACTACATCTCAAGTCTATGATTATTATCTAATTCATGTTTATGGGAATGTGCTTCATAAAAATCTTGTTGTTCTCTATCTGGTTGAATTTGATGTTATTTTGAGAATGGATTGACTTTATTTACATAAATAAAACATCAATTTCCAAGGAAGGGAATTGAAATTTTATATTCCTAAAAAACCTATGATCTTATATTAATGTGATGATAAATATGAACTTTTGATGGAAATCACAACCATTGTATCAGTATTAACTTCAACTCAAAATGGGTATTTATCTTAGATGGTTTGATAGAAACTCAAAATCAATTATATGCCTACTATGTAGGATTTTTTTGATGTCTTTTTAGAATAATTTCTTAGTATCCCACTAAATTGTGAAGTTTATTTCTCAATAGAACTCATACGCTGTGTTAAACATATTTAAGAGACTCCATATAGAATGAACCCTATTGAGTTTTAGGAATGGAAGAAGAAACTTCAGGAGAATATTAACATGGGATTCATTCATCCAAGTGTGTCACCTTGGGGTGCACCTATTCTTTTTGTTGATAATAAATATGTATCAATGAGACTTTGTATTGATTATTGAGAACTTAATAAGATCAAAATCAAGAGCAAGTATCCTCCACCATATATTAATGATTTGTTTGATTAATTGAAAAAAGTTTAATAATTTTCTAAGATTTAACTTCATTATATATATCATCAATTGAGGGTCAAGAAGGAGAATATAACCAATAAAAAATTCCATATAAGGTAAGGAAACTATGAATTTATAGTGATTCCATTTGGTCTTACTATTTACCCCACTATCTTCATGGATTTAATGAATAGAGTCTTTAGAGATTAACTTCAACAGTTTGTTATAGGCTTTATAGATGATATTATTATATATTAAAAGATAAAGGAAGAGCATAAAGATTATTTAATAATTGTTCTGAAAACCCTATGGAAGGATAAACTATATGGAAAATTTACCGAGTGTTATTTTTTCCTTCAAAAAGTTTCATTTTTGGTTTATATAATCTAAAGCAAGGGTATATCAATGGATCCATAAAAGACAGAAGTAGTTTAATGTTGGCACAGATTAACCACTATGACCAAGATCCAAAGTTTTCTTGATTTGGTTGGATATTATCTATGATTTGTAGAGATTTTATCTCTACTATATGATCCAATCACTAAGTTAACTCAGAAGGGATCTATGTTCCTTTGGGCAGATGAATGTGAAGAAAATTTCAAGGAAGTAAAGAGAAGGTTATTAGTGCACCTGTGCTTACTTTACCCTTCAGTGGAGAAGAGTTTTTAATATATTATAATGCCTCAAATAAGGGACTGTGATGAGTTTCATGTAGAACGATATGGTGATAGCTTATGCCTCATGACAATTTAAGGTTCACAAGAAAAATTACCCAAAATCATGATTTGGAGATAAATAAGATATTTTTTGCATTAAAGATATGAGGGAATTATATTTATTGAGAAAGGTGTGATATATATACCTATTATAAAATTTTAAAGTATATTTATATATATATAGATTTGAATATACACCCGATAAGATGGTTGTAGTAGATTAAAGATTATGACTACTCAATACATTATCATCCCAGGAAATAAAACAAGGTGTTAGATGCTATGAGTTTAAAGGATAATTATTGATTATATATTATGGGGATAAAAAATATCCAATATTTATAGATTTTCAAATTATGGATCTTGATATCTTTAAGGAATTAGAGAAATATTATCATTATCAAATAAATGTTCAACCATCTATCCAAGTGAAGATTAAAGATGCCCAAAAGAATGATGCAAATCTACAAAAGAAGGTGAGAAATTTTCATGAGTTAAACCTTGATTGTGATGGAATGATAAGTTTTAATAATCATTTATGTGTTATTTCTATACCATATTTGAAGAAGGATCCATTGGATGAGTCTCATAGTTCATCATTCTCTATTCATCCTAGAAGTACAATGATATATAAAGATATGATAGAGTATTAAACATGAAGAGATATATTGCTAAGTATGTATCTCTATGCTTGGTATGTTATAAAGTTATTATAAGTGACATAAGTCTAAGGGAATGTTACAACCATTACCCATACCATAATGGAAATGAGAAAACATCACCATGGATTTTGTCATCAGACTCCCCAAAACATCAAAAGGGAATACAAATATATGGGTTGTAGTCGATATCCTTACGAAGTTAGTACACTTAATTTCAATTATATAATATTTCTATCTAGATCATCTTTATATAATTTATATTAATGAAGTGGTAAGGTTGCATGGAGTACCATATTCTATTGTATCTGATGGGTATTTGAGGTTTACCTCAAAGTTATGGTGAATACTTCACCAGGCCATGGATAAAGAGTTATATTTAAGTATGGAATATCATACTTAGATAATTAGTCAATTTGAGAGAACCATTTTAACCCTATAGGACATGCTGAGATATTGTTTTATGGATTACAAAGGTTGTCAGGGTCAACACCGTCCTCCAGTCAAGTTTTCTTACAACAATAGTTTTCATTTAAGGATTCAGATGGATCCTTATGAAGAATATATAGAAAGAAGTGTAGAACTCAAATGCACTGGGATGAATATGGATAAGTAAAGATATTGGTACATGAGCTAGCTAATAAAATGGTAGAGAAAGTTAGATCCACTCAACAACACATCAAGCATGCTCAGAGTCGACACAAAATTTATGCTAACAATCGTTAGCGTGATATGTAATTTGAAGTTGGTGATAATGTTTTTTTTATAACTTTATCCATGGAATAAGGTTATGAGATTCATAAATAAGAGAAATATTATCCCATGGTATATTTAAACTTTTGATATTCTTGATCAAGTAGGGATGATAGTTTATCATTTAAAACTTCTACTAAACCTATAAAATGTTTGTGATGTGTTCTATGTATCTCTCCAGAGGAAGTACATATTTGATCCATCACATGTACTGAAATCATAGGTCATACCACTGAAGCATGATATTTCTTATTAATAATAAACAATAGAAATATTGGATCATAGAGATAAAGTTATATGGAACAATACTACAAACTTGGTAAAGTTCTATAAATAAATCATAAATTTGAAGAAGCTATATGGGAAATCGAGGATGTAATGAAACAAAGATATATATTTTTTATATTAGAGTGAAAAATCTTGAGGGTGAAATTAATTTTAAGGTAGGTATAATGTAACAGCCCAAAATTTTATGGGTTTTTTCCAAATAAATTTAATTTCTTCGATAGCTTGCGTTACACGCAACACTAAGTTTAAATGAACCGTGATCTAATATTAAAATATTATTATTTAATATGATATTTATATCCTAGACATTGGATTTTTAGGTATTAATAGTATTAAATAAATTATAAAAAAAATTTATGGTTACATATGTATAAAATTAATTCATTGGTTATCAATTAATCAGAAATAAAAATAAAAATCATTTGAAAATAAAAAAGATGATTTTTTCTAAAAAACTATTTTTATGTATGAAATGTATTTTTATCTTAATAAATTAAACTAATCAATATTTATGAATTGTTTTAAATAAATTTATATATTATATATTCAATCAAATGTTTTAACACATCTAATATTTTTACTATGTATTGTATATGAATACTTCCATCTTTATGCTTAAAAACTATATTTTTTAAAAAGTGTTTGTCATCTCATTTTGTGTAATTATTTTAAAATTAATATCTACCACTTATAAGTATTTAATTTGATAAAATAGATTCCATATTTTGAATCAATAGGTCCAAATTTTTTAAATAGACACTTTTTATTTATAGCTAATATGAATAGTAATTGTGGTAAAATTTATCACCATAGGAAAGGGTAACTCAGGTTAATCAGGGTTGAAACTAAGTGATAAGACCATAAATTTTCATCATAATTATTATTATATGAATATAATTATAACCTTATCACCTTATTATCAAATTTATTTGTTTAATGTACACTTTTCCATGATAATGACCTATATACTATTTAAAGTAAAGAAAGTTACAAAATGTCACTCTTAGTTTTAAATATCTCCTATGTGTCCACATAGGGATAAAATTAAGTTATGAGTGAATATAAATGTAAATTATGATATTAATGAAATTATTTTCATATTTAAAATTTAGTTATATTTTTTATAAATTAAATAATTACCTTAAATACTTATGCAACACTGACATGATATTTATTTAATTATTATAAAAACAAAACAAATGATTTTTAAAATATTAAAAGTAAAATAATTTGAGTGATTTATAATGTTACATAAATTTTATAGATTATTATGACATATTAGTGTTTTATTAAAGTATTATACTCTAATTTCAATTTTTCTTTATGTCTATTAAGTCAAATTAAATGAATAGTATCAAAATAGAAATTAATGATATTTTATCAAAATAATATTTTATTAAACTATTTAAAAATTATAAAAGTATTTAAGGAGGAAAATTTGGATAATATATGGTCTAAAATATCATCCTTTGTCCATTTATGATTCAATAGTTAGCTTATAAGTCAAAATATAACCCTTTAAGAGTGAACAAGTTACTGTGGTTAATCTAAAAATATGTTAACTAAGGTCTTAAAGTAAAAGATAAGTTTTAAAACACAATTTAAACCTATAAAAATTTTATTGGTTGATGGTATTTCAACAAAATACTATATTATCTTTGAATTTATGTCCTTTTTGAGAAATTTGGTCTAGATAATGACCTTATTATATTTTAATATTTAAGAAATTCCAAGAGTGCCCCTACCCTCACTTATAAAAGGGCTCCTCTCCTTTCCATTATTTACACCACATTAAGCCTTCTATCTCGAAAAAACCATAAAAAAATTATATTCCCAACCCAACTAGACACATTATAGAGGTGATGGTATTCACAAAATACCAACCCTAGGGCCCTTAAGAGGATATCAAAAGGAGATATTTTAAATAAGTGACAATCACCTTAACCAACAACTTTCTTTTAAATTATTATTTTACCTCTTATAAATATATTATATTCTTCATAAAATAATAAATTCAGTATCCTAAATATACTGAAATGTTTTTATGGTTATTAAACTACCTTCATTCACCCTCCTTACATCAAATGGGAAGTGAAAGTATCACTCATGTGTAAGTATGCCTTACCGTCCCCACATAGTGATACAATTAATTTTCCACCACTATATTTAATTTATGGTTATTATAATGGGTTTAATATTTATATATGATAATTATTAAATAATTATACTTTTTTAATTAGAATATCAATTCTAACTTCTTACCTTACAATCCATTTGAAAACGATAGCGTCGCACATGTGTACGTGTGGACTACCACCTCCATGAAGCTATGTGATTTGTTTTTCATGTTCATATTACCTGGATGGTAATAAGGATAAATTTAATAAATATATAAGACATATTTGATATAATAATTAATATTTAAAGGTGAATTATTATTTATATTTCTTTCATTCCATCCATCAAGAAGTAAAAACATCATTCATGTGTACGTACGATCTACTATCTTTATGAATGGTGTGATTCATTTTTCTATCTATACTTTTATCGATGAATATAAATATGTATATAGTAAATATATATAATATTTATATAATGATTAATTTTCTATATATTATGTAACCATGATCAAATTACATGGACCAAAACTACTGATCCAAAACATATATGAAAAAAACGGAGCAGATATCACCCAAAACAATGATTTTAATGAAGGATTGTTAATAAATGGGAAATAAAAGTTTATAAGTAAATAATAAATGGTATGATACATATGATTAATTTTCTAGAATATATTTATAATAAATATATATTTATTATATATGATGTTTTAATTTTTATGAACAAATTAAGACCCGAGGTAAGGGATTTTAATCTCACTTTTTATTTCCATGGGACACATGCCATATTCACCACCTTTTTATTTTATGTATTGTATATAATTCAAATGAATGTATTTTATGATTATTATCATGTAAATTATATGATAAACATTTTCCATCTATGGTTATTTATTTCATGGGTCTTACGATTCAAATTTTACCAAAGCGGTAAGGGTTTTATATTACAATATCATTGTTTATTAGGATTGTTTATGATTATGTTTTTAATGATGAAATATTATGATCTACCTTCCATTAAACTCATAAATTTTATTCTAATATGGTTATTTCTTGAGAATCAATGTTTCCTTTCATTCTCCTCACCTTAATTACTCAAGATACCAAAAATATTTTTTAAGGAAAATCGACTTTATTTCTCTCTTTAGTTGAAAAACATTTTTCTCCCATATCCATGTTTTCAAAAAATATTTTAAAGAATATTTTTAATATTATCCTATGATATTTTAAATTTATTTTTTATGATTTTATAATTTTTTGTTTTTTTAAAACGAATCTTATTTTCATTTTCTGAACGAGGTATTTTTTTTTTAATTTTTACAAAAATGTGAAATGAATGTTTTATTTTAACTTATAAGATATGAAAAAATTTCCCTATATCATGGATGATCAATACTGTAAAGATTACTTTATAAGTTTCTAAGTATATTTTCAAAGAATATTATTTTTACAATATTTTGTGAATTTTTAATTTTTTAAAAGTGATTTTCAAAGTGGAAAGGGTATTTTCATAAATAATGTTTTAATGATCTTGTAATGGTATTTCTATTCATCAAAGACAACAACCCTTGATTTCACTTATGATTTACTACAGATATGATCCAAGGTTACCATCCTAATTCTTTTTTTGGATGATTTATTTTTATTACTATAATAATTTTATGAAACCAGTTTCTTTTTCACAGGTTATACTATGATGAAATGATGAAATGTTTATAAAACCTATTTCTTTTACATGAATTTTTCTATGATGAAATGTTTATAAAACCCACTTTTTTCATGGGTTATGATAAGATGAATTTTTTATGATCTTATGGAGCACATATGTATGATTTTTATTATGTGATAGGTGGGATCATAATTATATATCCCTACAATGGATTGGGTAAATATTGATATCTCATGAGATAAAAAGGACTAGAATGGGGAGTGAACCAAGTTAAGTAAGGGACTCTTTCCACTATGACAATATTAGGAGTGAACCTTGACTACTAATATAGTTTAAGGAGTGAACCTAATCCACTGTGATAATCTTGTAAGTGATCCATGAATACTAAGGAAATAATTATCTATGCTTATTTATATTCCACAAATATAAGTCTTATGTCAATGTTATACTCTCATGGATCATGTTATTTGATTAATTTATGATTCATGTCTTATAAACAGCCAAACTTTATTCCATGACTCAAGTTTATGATCTATGATATGAAAGGTATGGTTTTAAAATGTTATAATCATGTTATCATACCCTTATGATCATGTTATTTTTAAGTGATCATTGTCACATCACTTGTTTACCCTTACTGAGTATCAAAGACCACCCTTTCTTATGTTTTATTTCCCCAGGTTAAGAAGAAAGGTATTATGTATGATTTGTATGAGAAGGGTACAAATTATGAAAAACTTAGTGGGAGAATATGTAGTTCATTTATGAACTAGTTGTTTACGTGTCCAAGTTTTTAAATATACTAGGTCTATACGATTCTATCATGGATCATTATGTTATATAATGAATATTCATCTAATGATATGTAATATCTATCTATGAAAAGTATGTGTCACTATATGTAACATACCAACATGAATGACTATAAAAACAGTTGCCGGACTGATCACCACATGACCTCAAGCGTACCTCCATATATACCAGAGGCAACCAAATAGCAGGGAAGGTCTAATGATGGTATGGTGAGGAGACTATACCGACATGACCAGACTCACACAATAGTGTATCATGAAAATACAACAGTGGAAGTAATATAATAAATGAAAATCAAAAGAAAGATAAGAATAACAAAAACTTAAAAAAATAATATAAAATAGACAATGATAGATATAACCATGCATGAATGTCCAGATAAAGCTATAAAAATAAGGCAGTAAACATACAACATATAAGAAAATACAATACATGGATAAAGAAAAATGAAAAAAGCACCAAGGGATATCTCCATGACCATTATGATCTCTAACTAAATCACGTGCTCCAACCTTCTAGGTACAATCATAACAACATAAGAATAATATAGTGGACCTATAAACATGAGGTCTTCTCAGGTACCCCAGTGCAACAACAGCCCAAGTAGGGTGTGAGATATGCTCAGTAGTCCACCAATAATGTTGTCTAAAGTATAGTCCAGTATGTAAATATAAAATATAGTATATTTTAGGTATATAATAAATTAGATATGAAAAATAAATAAATACATCGATCTAGGTTTCTCATGGGATACCTTTTCAACATGACCTTCTTTGGCTTAAGTCGAATAGGCCGGAAATGAAGGCAAACTGTGTAGGTTTAATATGGGAATAATGATAATAAGAATACATAAAACATATATTAAGTGATGGAATTAACCCAAGAATGTGATTTTTCTTATTGGATGTGTATTAGGATGATATTTATGCATTTTTATTTTTTAATTTAAGGTCATCATTTAAATTTAACAAGAGGAACCCTGAGCCCATCCAAGGTGATCTGAAAAGGAACACTAATTATTTATCCAGGGGCATTATAAATACCCAATATCTTAAGAGTCCATCCAAGGCTATCCAAAAATAGAATCATAAGTATCACTCTTATTGTGGTGAAAACAACCCTCTGATTTTGTCACTGGTATCTCACATAGGGGAATACGTTTTTCTCATGGCTTGATGTAACCATATAGACACCAATCTCATCCATGGTGTCTCCATTAGGGAACCAATATCACTCATAAGAAGGTAGATAAAATGAATGGTGAATCTATCCAAGGAATACCAAGTATCGCTCCTAGAGTATTTACCAGTCAGGTAACCCATGAGCCCGTCCCTAGAGTTTCATAAAGCGTAAACCCAGGCATCACTCAATGCATGATATAGTCTCAACAACCTGTGAACCTGTCCAAGTCATTATGTAATGATTAACCTAAGTATCTCTCTAGTATCTCATGATTCATTTATTCATTTAAATTAACAAGGAAGAAGGCTATGTTCATAAACATGCCACATCACTAGTCGTGTACTTTAAGAGGTCCATGCCCATTTACCAATTCAAGTAAAGAATAAGGAAGGCCATGTACATAATCATGCCATTCAATTCATTAAATGGACCTTTACATTATTAATGAATACTAATAATTGGATAAAAGTATCCAAGTTAGGTGGGCTGCCCATGAAAGATAACACTGTACATGCAATGGTATATGATAGGCCATGATGACATGCATTCCATACAATCATTAAGTTTGTTCCATAAGAATCATGCCATAACCACTTAGGATGTGGCTAGGTAACTAAGGGGTAACATAAAGGGGTGTCACATCCTACCATAATCCACTTAAACAATATGTTTACATTTTAAAAGACAACACTCCTCAAAAAGGGGTCTTATTAGAAAAGCTGTTAATTAATTAAAGGAATTTCAGGGACACATCCTTAAGAATGGTTCAAACTTGAGGTTCATGACCATCAGTTATGCCCATTTTATATACAGGGGCTATAAGAAATTAATGTGTTAGGTTCTACAAATTAAATATCACATTTAAGAGTCATCACATGGAAATTACGATGCAAAAAAAAAACAATGAAATTTATAAACAAGAAACACTTTATGGAAAAATATATAGACCATCTACCTCATTCTTAGAGATACCCACATGTCCACTATCAAGGTTTTATTCAGTCCGATTTGAGAGAAATCAAAGAAATAGATGAACACCCTGAAAATAGGGTGAATTAGATCACAAAAAAATAGCACAATAGAGGAGAAGATAAATAATGAAGGGAAAAGGAGGATTTTTATACTTATCGAGGGAAATTAAATGAACCTAACAATGCTAAAAAAACACCAGATGAAGGATATCCTTCCATACCTAGGAGAGGAGAAACCCACATAGGAGGCTAATACACACGAAGGAGGAGAGGAAAAAGATTAGAGAAAGAAATAAAGGATGGAGGAAAAAGGGTAAATTTACCTCGTTAAATGAGGTGCATGGTTTGGCTACACAGTTGTCCAAATGATGTACTGACCATGTTTAAGCCACTTCCCATGAAGAAGAATCACATGGTTCATCCACACAATTTAGGAAGTAATGTGAAAACCACACAATTATCCTATTTTAAAAAACCTAAAAAACCTGCATGACTGTGCAACCTAGTGTGGATGGTTAGAAAAAACGATGCGACACCCTCATCAACTTTGAGTAGAAGAAATTATTTTTGAAGGAGGGACTCACAGTTTCAGAAAACCCTACACCCCTTTCAGGCTTCTCCAGATTTGAGGTTTTGGGTCCAGTGCTCCCAAAAATTGATATAACACCTAAGGCACCTCTTGATCCTTAAACCAAGTATAAAAATGACACATTTGAGTGTCCCAAATCTTATATTTACATTATTAAGCTCATTTTAAAGAGCATCCTATCCAACAAATGATAAAATTCAAATTCCATTAGAAATTTTACAAGATCCAAATACACAAGATGTTACAACCTCCCCACCTTAGAACTTATCATCCCCAAGAAGCCTTCAGGAAATAATGAAAAAAACACCCTTCTTACTCAGGTCATGAAGTTTTGTCTAAATGGCCGCATTGCATTTCCAAAACCCATCACATTTCCAAGAATCACTTAAGAATATGGTATATAATCCATAGAAACTCAAGACAACACTTTTTTTTTCAAACCAAAACATTGAGGAAATGCTTACCCATGATCGTCAAGCTAAGGACACAATCACATCATCATTTGTTTAACCACCATGCCTATGGAACTTCTACCATAGGTTCTAATATTTAATGGCTAAACCTAAGATACGATATATCCAACATTTGAATTTTATATTTCAACATGCCCCTAGTGTTTTAATAAAACTCTTGGAATGATCCATATATTAAATGAACGATCTAATCCCAATAAACCTCATTTCCCCAGGTCAAGCTTACTTTTCATGAAAAATCTTGACCAACTCACACTACAATCGCCTCAACCCAATGACATGCTAGAAGTGGTTCCTCAATAAATTCATACAAAAAAAGAAAGAGAGATATATCAGGTCAAACCATCTCTAGTCGACTAACCTAAAAAACACTCAGCTTAGAGGGCTGGTATATTTCAAAATCTAAAACTGATGCCTTTAAATAAAGGAACCTTGATATTTTCTTCGATCATGCTCACTGAAGCCTGTAACCAGCCTTTGGTGATGTCTCTATCCAAAAGGTTCATTACTTTGTCTTAACCCAACATGAATGTGGGTGTAAACATTACCCCACATGCTTGGATCATCACTCTTAAAACATCCTATTCAAGCTTGACTTAAGTCTAGGGAAACCTTAGAATCATCAACTGGGATCCAAAGAGATCACCCCAGGAAAACCATACACTAAAATTTACAAGTGAGATGTTGGTACAAAGCCAAAACATCCATGTTTTGAGGACTTTGACTAAGCCTAAGAAACATCCAATCATCATTCAAGTCAACGGAAAAATGGTTGGTTCCCATGAGTCCATACAAGGTGTCCCTACTTGGGAACCCAAGTATCACTCAGAACCAACCATGCCCCCATAAAAACCACGATTATCAAGCACAACTTTGATGGAGTCTACTTATCAATCCAAAAAACTTTTAAATTTAGTGTGGTGTATAGCTGACACTCTCTCAGTATACCAGAAGATGTCAATATAGGGGACATGATCATCTCTAAAATTATGAGTACACTAAGAGAATTAAAGGAATTACCAAAAAGACCCAAAAAACTTCCATCATATCCAAGATGAAGTGATTGGTATGGTTTCCAACCAACCATACTCAACTAAAAGAAAGAAGAGTAGTCAAACCATTACTAGTTGGCTTCTTTTGGAAGGAGATTTAATTTACCTATCGATGCATCGTCATAACTTGACCATGATTCTTCCCTCACCACTGAGGCATCCCGTTTTTAGTTAAGCACAACCACTAGGGTCCATTCATGACCAATTATTTTTTTCAAGGGCCATATTCTTAGCCAACCATATCATCATCATGCTACCTCAAAAGCAATGACACATTTGAAAGCTTACCAGCCTCAAGGGAATTCAATATCAGTACTGATAATATTCAAATGGTCCTCCTCGGTTGTGTTCCTTCAACTTAGAAGGAAAAAAATTCCCACATTTATGTGATTATCCCCACCTTAGGAGTGTCCCAGTCATCATTTACTGAAAAAGGTAACTCATCCCAAAACACACACTCTATACACCATCAAACACAAGTTTTTTATGTGGAAAAAAAGCTTTAAAAAGTGTTAAACTGAAAGAAAATAAAAACTGTTTCTTAAAATAATGCTTGACCAGATTTACTTTAGATGTACGCGTGAAAATCCTCCTGATTCACATCCACATGTTCCATAACATTAATATTACAAACCAAAACCAAACAACTAGCATCTCAAAACACCTAATACTCTTTAAAAAATCATCCCGTGTATTGGGATGAGTTATATTTCTATTTAACATCCATGACACTCTAATCTGGGGTTTAACCGCGTACAAAGTGTAACAACTCAAATTTTAAATGATTTCCACCAAACTCAAATATTTTGATGTACCATTTTAATAACTCAACAATACCACATGTACCAACACATAATACCTCAAGGTTTCTCCCCAAAAATGGAACATCCTTGATATTGTCCATAGGTTTATCTACCATATGAATATAATAGTTGATGGTCTATAAAAGGAATTAGCCCAAAGATGAATTATACCATGCGACTGCAATCTGGATCATTACGTACCAATTCATCCAACAAATAATAATAAATAATGGTCACACAACCCATTAAGTGGTCAACCATACCCTAGTCAAGTCTAACCTACTGAAAACAACATTTCTTGGTACTTATTCCCGTAATAAGGGTCAAGCTGCCGTACGACCACTTTCCCAAAAAAGGTGTCATTTTAGATGTTAAGATTCCCACATAGGAAAAATGGTACCCAAATGACACCACGCATATGAAAATATTTACAAGAATCTAGAAAGGTTTTAAAGATATGAGGTAGCTATCTACATTGGGATAACCCCTTAAAAAATAAGAAAGCATCTACCTTATAGCTTGGTCACATTGAAGAGATCACTAGGCTCTACCACCTATCACTTAGGTTCAACACAACATAGAAAAATTATGAAAGCCTACAGGAAATTCTCACACTCTCTTTATAAAGAAAGCTCATAGAAAAATTTAAAATACCCTTACATGTGGGTAATACTAATAATACCACTTAAGGCTTCATTTTAAGGCATTAAACCAATTCTAATTTAATTCTTTAACATTACAAGGTTCAACTTTTAAAGATTTCCAAGAACCAATCATGAGGTAAAATTTCTTGGTAATTTATTTAACTAACACCATAAGGAAACATAGGCAAGTTGTTAAACCTCTTTTAAAACATTGATATTTATTTAAAATTCTATCACATTTAGGAAATTTATTACATAAAACCCATTTTAAACATTATTAATTTATTCATAAGTTTATAAAAATTGGTATTAGTTAAATAAAATTTCAATTCCAATATATAGAGGAAAACAACCTTTAGGTTTTAATGGTAATTTTAATTAAAAAATGCCTCATATAAGTATAGCTCAAAAGTAGATAAAAGTTATTTTATTAATAAAGGAGGGGATGGGTCAAGTAAGATTCCACCATATGCTTATATGTAAAACCATATAAATAACTAAATTTTTTTTAAATGACCATCCCTATATAATGTAAACATATGCCCATGGGGTTATGTATTTAGGCATATCAAAAGAAAGGCATCCTATGAGGGTCTTGGTCATGCAAGAGTAAAGGAGACCTAAAAGGGCCCCATAAAGTCATTCTAGTTAATCAAAATAGTACCCAATACATGTTAAACATTAAGATTTAAGACACCCTTAGTGGGTTCTATCACATAAACATAACAATCCAAGGATTAACTACTTGGTTGAATCTAAGGATGAGATTTATAATCATCCAATTTATTTAAGATTTTAGGTTCAGTAGATTTTACATTTATACAATGGTTCTAGGTATATAAAGATCTTATATGGTGGTTTGATTATATAGTGAAGCACAACTGATTGTTTCCTATCGACCGTTCAAAGTTATGATGCTCTACTAATGTGTATAGATGCGCTCGGGTCAAATCCTCAATGATGGTACAAATTTTAGAGTATATTATTTTTGATTATTTTTTATTTTGAGTGGGGGGGGGGTTGTTTGAAAAGATTAAGTAAATTGATTGATTTATGATTTTTGGTTTGAAAATTTGATAAATATTGGGGTGAGTTCACTATTTTGAATTTAATATTATGATATTCTTGAGGTTTTCTTTATATTACATTAAATTAAAACCCAGTTCACAAGACGATTTTGATCAGAATTCCCAAGTGTTAAGACTTTAATACAAGACTTAACTTAACTTAAGATTCTAATATAAATCAAAACTTGTTTATGGAAGTGTATTTTTGATTCCAATAATCCATGTAAAACACTCGTTAAACAAAAAATGTCATTAATCTATGAAATTTTAAGTTCCACATACATAATGTTAATTTAAAGAATATTCATTGAGAAAAAGATATCAATCAATTAATGATGCCAAATTATGAATCACCCCAATAGATGATTTAATCATCCATTTTTATGGTTAGTAATCTGGTATAATATGTTTATTGTGACAAGGTAAAATGAAATAAAAAAATGGGATAAGAAAAGATTAGTGCTCCGAACAGACACACGAATGATGAAGGGAGTTAAGAACAAAGTTTTGATTGAATGAGAAAACAAAAGAAGAGAGATATTTTCAACTTGATTTGAAGAATTTTATGAAAATTAATATTAAAAAAACATAGGGTGGATGATAATAAGAGATAATTATAAATAAACATTCATTAAAACAGAATTAAAAATACAAACACTTATGATATTACAAATGAATAAAAATGAAAAAGTAAATCAAAAAAATCATGTAGAAATGGTATCTAAAGTAAAAACTTGAGTATAGAAGATCATACCAAGGGTTTTGAATATCCTTTTTCATTCCAAAATATCCTATTTTATCTAAAATTATAACTCCATTCAAGGAGAAGAGGGGGATGCATTTATAGCTCAAGGTGGTGGACTGTTTGCATTCCAAATCTGCACCTCCACTTGGATAGAAAATTTGACCATTAAAATTGATAATGTTGAGATATTATCTTCTTAAAAGTTGTATATATTTATGTTTTATGTCTAATCTGAAAATTTTGTGTCCATTTGACTTTTTTATCCAGCATTATGGCTGGTTGACTAAACAATGTGAAACTGTCCATTTTTGTCAAAACTTTTTAGAAGGATAGAATGTGAATGGATTTTTGAATTGTAAGATGCCCTAAAATACAAATAATTTCTTCTAAAAAGTTGTCCATATATATCTTGGATTTCACAATGCAAAATCTCAGATATATTTTATGTCTATATCATGATAAAAATCTATAATTGTGTAATAGTTTTAATTCCCAAGCAGAATTGTGGGGTGGATTTCATAGAATCATTTAGGCCCCTTTTTGGTAGAGTTGGGCCATGAAATTTTTATAAAATATTAATTTTAATATCCCCCAAATTTTGTTTAGAGAATAAATGATTTTGGACAAATATATTAATCCCATAAATTCAATCTTCATGGATAGTCCAGTTTCTTCACAGATTCTTTGGTCCTTCTTGTGTGGACCATATAACCATTAAAATGGACTAATTAGCCAAAGATTACTTAAAATGATATGTTTAAAATTGAATAAGTAAGTCTAAAAACCATAACCATAAAATTTTGATAAGTATAGAGAGAGTTATAATTAAATTAGTAAACTGACTTGATTCGATTAATTCAAATAATTCTCAAAAATTATATTTAGTATTAAATGAAAATTAGATATCATTTAATCACATGCATAAAATTTTAAACCCATGTAACCAATGGTTCATGTCTCAAACATGTGATAATTAGTTAGTTAAGGTGTCACCATCAATATATATAGGAAAAAACTATTTAGGTTGATGGTGAAACTTTAATAAATAATTGTATAGTAAAATTATAACTAGGCATGACAACATAAGAGATAAATACAAGGAAGCATGGAAATTAATTTTGGTAAGCTACTACCTAGGAAACAAACCACCAAAGCATGGTATATAAGAAAATCATGATAAATAAATCATATAATAATGCTGTATAAAAAAACATACTAAATAAAACATGTATCATGTTATAAAAATAAGCATGATAATGAAATACCTAAGTGGGTATAAAAATAAGCATTTACTAAAATACCTAACATGGCATATAACATTAATTATAATTGAAATATAAATCACATCAATAAATCTCAAATATCCTAGAAATACAATCTACATGACATGGAATGTGAATATCTATGTTCTTAGAATAATGAATGTAATGCTACTTCCTTTCCATATTGGGACAAGTATAAAATACCATAAATCAGCACACATTAGAAATTACAATAATAACTTGAGGTGAAATAATAATCAACAGTAATAAAGAACAACATGGAAAAGGATCCCATGCCTAGCCACTTGGACTTTTCCCTGT
Source organism: Viscum album (assembly GCA_963277665.1). Classification (NCBI taxonomy): domain Eukaryota; kingdom Viridiplantae; phylum Streptophyta; class Magnoliopsida; order Santalales; family Viscaceae; genus Viscum; species Viscum album. The sequence continues at coordinate 1,572,027,898 of OY728164.1, forward strand.
GCTTGGGTTGATCACTCATATAAACAACTATTTACTAAGAAAAAAAAATTCCTAGTCTCTTGTCTACCATCCCAAAATAGTAAGGAAAAGTAAAATAAGACCTGATACCACTTTGTAACATCCCAACCCAACTGAATATAAAACCAGTAGATGGACCAGTCGCCACATGGCCTCAAGCGTGCCTCCTCGTATTCCATAGGGTGTAAAATAATAGTGAGGGTCTAATGATGGTACAATGGGGAGAATATACCCTCATGATTAGATTCTAATAGTGGTATATCATGAGAATAAAACAACGGAAGAAATATAATAAATGATAGACAAGAGTAGTGGAATAATAATAACAGCTGAAGAAAATAATATGAAATGGACAATGCCAAATATAACCATGCATGTATATCCATATGAAGCTACAAAAACAAGTCAGTAAACATACAGTATGAAATACAATACAATACATGTATAAATAAAAATGAAAAAAACCCCCAAGGGATATCTCCATGAGTATCCTGATCTTTGACTCAATACTATGCTCCAACCTCCCAGGTACAAGTATAACAACACAAGAATAATCTAGAGGACCTGTGAGCATGTGGTCTACTTAGGTACCCCAGTACAATGGAAGCCCAATTAGGGTGTGAGATATACTTAGTATACCACCAACAATTGTGTTTAAATCATAATAAAATATATAAATATAAAATACAGTAGGGTGCAAGTATATAATAAATGAAAGATGAAAAATAAATAAATACATCAGTATGAGTTCCTCATGGGATACCCGCCCAACACTGCCTACTTTAGACTAAGATGGACATGTATTAAAGGAAGGAAACAAGTTCAGGTTTAATATGGGAATAATGATAATAATTCAACATAAAACATTTATCAAGTGATTTACGAACCCAAGCATGTGATTTTGATTGGTGGACATGTCTCAGGATAACAACTATGCATTTTTAGTTTTTAATTTAAGGTCATCATTTAAATTCAATAAGAGGCACCTAGATCCCATCCAAATTGATCTGAAAAGGAATCCTAAGTATCACTATAGGGGAAATATAAATACCCAATACTGTAAGAGTCAATCCAAGGAGACCCATAAATGAAATCCTAAGTATCACTCTTAGTGTAGCATGAAAACAACCCTCCGAGTCTATCCCTAGTATCTCACATAGGGGACTGAGTTTCATTCATGGCTTCATGTAATCATCTAGCCACCAAGACCACCCATGGTGTCACCCCTAGGAAATCAGTATCACTCATAGGAAGATAGTTAAAATTAATGGTGATCCCATACAAGGCATACCAAGTATCTATCCTAGGATATTTACCTGTTAGGTAACCTATGAGCCCATCCTTGGCATTCAGTAAAAACTAAACCCAAGTATCACTAAATGCATGATATATTATCAAAATCCTATGAGCCCATCCAAGGAGTTCCATAATAAGGAAAGTGAGTATCACTCAAGGCACTCATGATTCATTTAGTCATTTAAATTAATAAGGAAGAAGGCCATGTTCATAACCATGCCAAATCACTATTCATGTATATTAACAGGGACACACCCATTTACCAATTCAAGTAAAGAATAATAAATGCCATGTAATTAATCATTACATTTAATTCATTTATTATTACTTTCCATTATTAAGGAATACTAAGCATTAGATAAATTATTAAGTCTAAGTGGACTACCCATGTCATATAACACTATACATGAAATAGTATAAGATATGCCATGATAACATGCATCCCATACATAATCATCAAGTTTATTATATAAGAATCAGTCCATAACCACTTAGTATATAGTTGGGTAATTAAGGGGTAACATAAAGGGGTGTCACATCCTTCCAAAATCCACTTAAAAAAACTTTTACATTTTAGATGAAAACACACCTCAATGAGGAGTTTTATTAGAAAATTAATTAATTAATTAAATGAATTAAAGGGACACATCCTTGAGGGTGATTCAAACTTAAGGTTCATAACTATTTGGTCAGAGTCAGTATCTCAATAGGAGAGTGAATTGAGTACCCAATAAAATTTTCAATAAAAAAATATGTTTAAATAAAATATCCCAAATAAATAAAACATCCCAATTAATCAAAATAGAAGACCAATATAAGTTCTGATATTTTTAAATGTTTCTCAAAGATTTATTAAGTCTCAATTAAAACAATTATGAAAAATACTTTAACTTTTTAAATTAATTTACTTAATCAAAATCTTATATAAACACTAATTAAGACTAACTATCAAAGTAATAGTTTTTTATAGTTTAAAATAGATTCAATTTAAAGCATACAAATAAAACAAAACAAAAAACAAAAAAAAATATATAAAATAGGTTCAATATCAAAATGATACTTAATAATATCCAATTATAAATCACCTATTTCCAAGAAGATTATATAAAATAATCTTTAATCCAAAACCTAAACCAAGTATACAATAGAAAAAAATATTTCCTAGCCATATATGGACCTCTTACATAATAGCAGTGGGAAAAATAATACACATGACACACATGGACCTCTTCCACAATAACCATGGGTAAAAAATTGTAAAGAGAGTTTGGGAAGATATCTAGTATCATCCAGTTAGAGCATAGGAGTCCGTGTGGGTTAAATAAATAGTGTAAAACACACTTATTGTAATGTAAAGAAAATAGACAGAAAGAGAAAATAAAAATATGTAGAAAGATTGTGTTGCTTTGTATAATATTATCTATAGCTTTTGACTCCTTTAATTTAGCTTGAAATGAAGATCGAGTCATGTTTTTGAAAATTGTAGTAGAACAGAGTGTCGTGAACTCTTTATGGGGAGTCTGTAGAAAAATTATGGATATTCAATGTAATTAACTTATTCTAAAGTTGATCACTGGTAAAGATGGTTTGTGTAAGCTCTCAAAAAGTGAATTTCCTATGGTTCTTGAGATATGTTTTCAGATAAATTCACTTGTACATGTATTTCTCTCTGTGTGTATGCTCTATGCATGTCTGAATGAGGGAGTCTACTACTTCTTTTAACAACATCATTAAGAAGAATAATCCAAATATTACACTCCTTGTACTAGATGACTGAAACACACTTTAATACATCCCTACAATAGTTTAATAACAATCATTAAAATAACTCTAAAAATTAAATTTGATAATATATATGTTAGAAATAGTTAATTCAAAATAATGAGAAATTTTGGCGGTGAATCCTTTGAATGGTGAGACAACTATGGTGGTGATTCATCCAAACAGTGACTTTGGATGGCTGTGATTCTAGCCAATGGTGAGTTATCTCGATGGTAGGTCATTCCTACACTTTATTAAATATTAATTTTGAAGGTAGGTCAAGTCTGATGGTGATTCATCCACTGCCAGTAGGTCATATCCATACTTAGCCAAATTTGAATCCTGACAGTGAATCATTGATGATGGTAAGTATTTTTTATACTTTGTCAAATTTCCATGGGTTATCTACGACGATATTTGTTTTTAATACTTAGCCAAATTTCTCAAAATTAATGGAAATTCATGACTGGTGGTGAGTATTTACCCTACTTAATCATATTTTAATCCTGATGGTGAGTCATCCCCAACTGTGAGTCATTTCTGGCGATTACTCAACCTCAACAGTGAGTCATGTCTGGTGGTGGGTGTTTCCCATACTTAGTAAAAATTTCACCAATCTGCTTTATGTCATAAAATGATACCATAACATATAAAACTTATTAATATTATAAGAAATATGATTTGGTGATCATTAAAACAAAAAGGTTCCAACAATCTACCCCCTTTTTATGATCACATATCATGACATTTTATACAACATGTATAGAATAAACTGTTGATTAAAAATAGAGTTTCTTAGAACATGAAATTTGTATCAAAGAGGAGAATGGTATCAAAGAAAATAAATATCCATTTAATAAGGCATCAAAGAACAAAATGACTGTATAAGAAGAAATAAATTCCATATATCCATTTCCCCCCTTCTAGGATTATAAAAAAGTTAAAATAAAATAGAAACTTCAAAGAAATAGAATATGAATAACAATAGAATTTCCATAGAAAAACATCAATTGAAATATATCCAAAAATAGTCAACAAAAAGTGATAAATAAATTACTATAAAAGACTAAAAGTCCAATATCAACACTTTTTAGGATGGGTAGAAGGATCAAGAGGAGCCTTTCCCTTCCCTTTATCAAAACCATATGGTTCAACAGTTGAGGTTGAAGTAATGACTGGTATGACTGTAGGAATGTAAGGAAAATAAGGAGCTTATCTGATGATGATAGGATGATGATGCTGCACTACTTCCCTAGGTGAGAGGATGAAAGGATAGAAATGAGTTTTTAAGGTAGAATTTGGGTCTCTGGTGACACCGGGTCTGAATAACTTTGGGTCAGAAATTCGTAATGATTTTTATCAAATGAGTCACCGGGTCAGAAATTCGTAATGATTTTTAACTTTGGGTCAGAAATTCGTAGAATTTGGGTCTCTAGTGTCACCGGGTCTCTAGTGACACCGGGTCTGAAATGAGTTTTCATCAAATTCATGAAATTCGTAATGATTTTTACACCCTTTCCACAAAAAAGAATAAATCCCTCTTATCTTCTATAAAAATATTGATCATTGGAGAAATTAACTTCAACTGATTCAATTATTATTTAAAGGATTGACTGACTAGAGGCATCCTCAGGTTCTCTACAAAGAACTTGAAATGAGTCTAAATTACCTCTAGTGACAACATCAACCAGCACTGAAGTATCAGTAGGAGCAGGAAATGATATATCTGCAATGATAGGTGTAGAAATATCAGAATAAAACTGCTACAACTCCCTCGCAACATCAATCTAATCTACTAAAGATCCCTTAGGATCCATATCACCTTGACAAACAGGCCTCTCATCATCTGAATCTGAGTAGTCCAGACCAAGTCTGACATACCCTGGGTACTTGTTCCACTCCTCAAGAATTGGGTTCATTAATATGAAATAAGATATACCTTAGGTTTTAAAAACTATATATTTAGAAACTGTAGACTCAACACTGGTAGGAATAACACCCAAATTCCCATCATATATCTACACATCCGGTGTCTACTCAACAAAAGTAGGATCAACCTATATCTTCTCGCTAACTGAATGTTCAACAATAATCATCTCAGCAACCATATGTACATCAACTATAGGCATAAAATGATCTTAGTCAATAGTAGAATCAATAGGATAACTCTCCATACTTGGAGATTTCTCCCCCTCAAATGATGCTTCCTTTTTAATAAGTAGCATCTATTTTCATACCTTGAACTAGGATGGGTCTTTCTTCAGATCTAAAAGCACCTAATAAACTTGGAGAAGAAAGATGTTCCTAAGTCATATCAAAATCCTTAGCTCTAATACAGCTATTAGGACCATCATGGTCAGATCCTCTATCATTTTCATCCTCATCTCCATCTCCATCTCTATTTCCCTTTCCATTTCCATTTCCATTTCTATTTCCATTTCCATTTCTATTTCCATTTTCATTTCCATTTACATTTACATATTCCCATTATTACCCTTCTTATTCATTATCTTAATCTTCATATTGTTCTTCTTCTTCATTATCACCATTTTCTTTAGAAGACTTAGAGGTTCTTTTGAACTACTATTCACTAGAAACTTTGGTTTCTTCTTCCTCACTATATTATTTCAAGAGATATTCTCAAATAGAGAGAGACCTAAGTGGACTAGGATCACCATAAGTAATAGTTGGAGAGTCTTAAGTCAAATATGGTTCACTTACATCCTCCACTAGATATTCCTATTCCTCATTTCCAATAGAAGTAACCTATTCCTCCTTATCTGAATACTCCACCACTTCATATGGTTCCAAACTACTATCCACAAGGTTTTTTAGTCTAGTTGGATGTTCAAATGAATTTAAGTCTTCATAAATAATTTCACCATCATCAAACCACTATTTATTCCAAGTATTCAAAATAATATCCATACTTTTACAAAAAACTCTTATAATATAGAAGTCTCCACACTTTACAATCGATTCTTTATCTTCATTAAGAAAACCCTTGGATTATAAAATTTCTAAAATAAACTTGGGGTATATTAGATAATTTGATCTAGAGGAATGGTTTTCACATCTCTATCATGTGTAACATTAGGTATCTTAAAAGATTGATCTTTTATCCTCTTTTAATAATATATAAAATATAAGCATCCTGAAAATTCCGTATTGAGAAATCAAATTTCCTTGGGCATAGCATATGCTGGATAAACATGAAGAGAAACTGACATTCACCATCAAGTTCAGTAGCAATATGTCTTTTCACTTTCCCATCTCTAGTCAATTTGGGAAAATAATACTCATAAAAAAAGTTATCACCATCATCTATAATAGTTCATTGATAGTATTTTTTAACTCCTTCATGAGGAAATCTCAAAAAACTATCCCACTACCTTGAGGAGAAAAGAACATTGCAACTATTTATTCTAGCTCGTACCCATTCTTCATCCTCTTCAAAAATAAACTCAAAAAATTAGTATAACTAGTGAACTAACCTAGAATAGAAAGGTATTTGGTTATTAGATAACCATTACACTCATCCTTGTTCTTGAGGAACTTTTAACACCATGGACTTACTTGAAATTAACCATTCAGAATTGACTTCTTTTTCGGGCACCACAACTCTCTTCACCAAATCAGGATTCACAGGCCCAAAAGTAGCTAAATGAATCAACTCTCCTTTTTTATTCTTTGAAGGATAATACTCATCCAGAAAATATTAATAATATCTCTTTACTATAACCATGGATACTATATTGAATGGTTTGGGTGAAGGAAAAGGAAGGCTAACGACCAGGAGAGAAGGAGTCATGACAAGGGTTGAGAGAAAGGTGCGAGGGAGTGAAGGCATTGAAACTAGAAAAATGTACAATTTATATCACTTATGAATTTTATGGATTCATAAATCATGAATCAAAATAATAATTAAATAAAAATAAATATTAAATAACTAACTAACATAAATAAATTAAAAACAGAAGTTTAAAAACTAACAATGAAAAATTGACAAAGGCACGAGGTTTCTAATAGTATGTAAAACCAACAGTGGGTAAAACCAAAGGTAGGTAAAACTCAATAGTGGTTAAAACACTAAAGTTGTGTAAAACACCAATAGTGGGTAAAACACCAATGGTGGGAAAAAAACTAATGGTGGGTCTCAAGTAATTTATAATTAACCAAAATTTATCATGAATAATTCATCTTTGATGTAGTTCATTTTCACAGAATTCAAAGGATTAGTAAAAATATCAGCAAGATGATTTTCTGTAACAATGTATTCAAGAGTTATATCACCCTTTTAAAAATGGTCTCTCAAAAATTGATGTATTACATCAATAGGTTTTGTTCTAGAGTGAGATATAGAGTTCTTATAAATGTTTATATCACTTGTGTTGTCATAATTTATAGGGACATAACAGAATTGATCCATAGTCTAGTAAAGTGTGTTTCATCCACGAAATCTGAGAACAAAAACTATCTATAGATATGTATTCAACTTCAGTAGTAGAAAATGAAATAGAATTTTTTTCTTACTACACCAAGAAATTAGATGCTTTACCAAACGATGACATATTCTGGAGGTTCTTTCTCTATCTAACTTACAACCACCAAAATTAGCATCTGAATAAATAAATAAATCAAATTCTTTTCATATAGGGTAAAACAATCCTAAATTGGTTGTATATTTGAGGTATTTGAAAATTATTTTTATATTAACTAAGTGCGACTCTTTTGGGTTTTATTAAAAAAAAGCACACACACACACACACACTAAACATAATGTTAGGTTGGCTAGTAGTTAAACAGAGAAGACTTCCAATCATACCTCTGTAACTAGTTTTATCCACTAATTTCTCATCTTAATCAAGATCTAATTTATAGGTGGTACTCATAGGAGTATCACTACCATTAGTTATATCCAAACTAAAATGTTTTAAAAGGTATTTAATATATTTAATTTTATTTAAAATAATTCCTTTTTTTATTTTAAAAAATCTGAAAACCTAGAAAGAATTTCATTTCACCCATTAAACTCATTTCAAATTAATTTTTCATAATTTTTGAAAAGTCAGTACATAAAGAATTTTTAGAAGATCCAAAAATAATATCATCTACATAAATTTGAATAAATAAAACGTCTTTTGAGATTTTTTCTATAAATAGAGTAGGATCATCTATAGCTTTTTAAAATAATTTTGAAACTAGAAAAGAGCTGAGCCTATCATACTAAGCTCTAGGATCTTGTTTTAAACCATAAAAATATTTTTTAACTTAAAAACATGATTTTTTAAAATGAGGATTTTGAAATCCCAAGGGTTGTTCAACAAAAACATACTCAACTATATACCCATTTAAGAATGATCTTTTGAAATCCATTTTATATAGTTTTAAATCTAGATGTACTACATAGGAAAGAATAATTCTAATGGACTCAAGTCTAGCTACAGGTGAAAAGGTATCTTCATAGTCCATACCCTCTTCTTGACTATACCCTTGTGCAACTAGTCTAGCCTTATTCCTTACTATTATTCCAGATTCATCAACCTTGTTTCTAAACACCAATTTAGTGCCTATAGTCAAGGTGTATTTGGGTCTATCAAAAAGTTCCCAAAATTTATTTATTTCAAATTTATTAAGTTCTTCTTTCATAGAAATTACCCAGAATTCATCATTAATTGCTTCATTGATATTCTTCGGTTTAAGATGTGATAATAAATCTTGATGTTAACCTGGTTTCTTAGAGAAAATCTAGTTTTTGTACATATATGTAAGTCTCTAACAACAGATTCTAAATGATGGTATTTGATAGTCTTAACATCCTTATAAAAAGAAGGTCCATTCATTTTAGGGTCCTCTACAGATTCAGGCTCTTGATGTTCCTCAGAAATGAATGATTTTTTGCATGATTTACATCATAATCAAAAGGTTTGGAATTTAAGTTCAAAGTGGATAAATCATCCTAAAGTTTTTATAAATAAGTATTAGGTTCACGTGGATCTGTCTCATCAAACCTTATATGAAAATATTCTTCCACAGACTTGGTTATTTTGTTAAAAACTCTATAGGATTTACTAGAAGTTAAATAACCAAGTAAAATTTCTTCATCAATTTTAGAGGAAAACTTGTCAATATTATCCTTAGTATTAAGAATAAATTCATTGAAACCAAAAACTCTAAAGTAATTAACCTTAGGATTTATATTATTCCAAAGTTCATAAGGTGCATTCTTTAAGATAGGTTTAATCAAAACTCTATTAATTATATAGTAGGTTGTATTCACAACCTCTGCCCAAAAGTATATAGGTAAGTCATATTCATTAACATAGTCTATGATATTTATTAAAGTGTTATATTTATCATTTATACAATTCCATTCTGCTGAGGGGTCTTAGGAGTAGAGAATTTATTACTATAGACATTCTGTGAGAAAAAATATTCAAAGTCTTGTTTTTCAAACCCATGAACATGGTCAATTCATAAGGTCTTAATTATAATCCCACTTAATTTTTCTACAGATTTAAGATACTTGGTAAAATAAGATACATATTCATTTTTGTGAGATAAAAATAATACCCAAGTATACCTAGAAAATTCACATACAAGTATATAGACATAGGACTTCCCATTTAAACCAGAAACTCTGGATGGTCCAAACAGGTCCATGCAAACCAACTCAAGAGGTTAAGAAGTTGAAATTTCATTTTTTAATTTAAAATAAATCTTATTTTTTTACCTTTTTGATAAGGGTTACAAAATTTTTCATTTGGGAATTCAAGCTTGGGTAGATCCTTGACTAAAACATTCCTAGTAATATTTCTAAGTGAGTGAATTGTTAGGTCTAAAAGGGTCCAAGATACTCTAAGAGGGGGGCGGGGGTGAATTAGGGTAAAACTATTCTTTTCAAAATTCTTCCCACCTACTAGATCTTGACATATTTATTATAAGGGTCACTTATTATGCTCTTTAATGTAAATGTTTATCATGTACTCTCCAATTTTATCTGATGATAATGCACTAAAAGTAAAGAAATAAAGGTAGCATAAGGGCACAAATATTTTTACTTGGTTTACCATCAATGGGATACATCCAATGAGTAAATGTAATGATTGTACCAAATTCACTAAGGCTCACTTCCAATAATTATGTTTGGGCTAGATCACTTCTATGCCCAGACTCACTACCTTTACAAGATTTAGGGTCTGCTCACTGCATTCCCAAGGATCACTCCCTATGTCTATTTCTCTGGCACACTTTTGGTGGAAATGGTCACATTATTCCTCTTCATTCACTCACTGCCCTTGGAAGAGATAAAATCACTGTTTATATACTTTTAGGTCCCTTCATTTTCACAAAATCAGGCATCCTCAACTATAGATAGATTCTCTGTTGAAGTCCCTTTTTCACCTGTAGATGAAATCCACTTTTCTATGTACTGTTAGTTAGCAGAAATTGTTTTTGTAAACTATTTAAGTCCCTTCACGAACAACTTTCTTCCTCCAAGAACTACATTGAACCGCATAACGCATATAATTCATTGACCACCTATCCTTTGTGGACTTCCCCTGCTATATGGTCTATCTTTGCTTCGGTGCACTGCCTCTACGTACCACCTCCACATACCGACTCTACGTACTGCCTCTGTATACCGCTTCTTCTTTCGAAGAATAACTCATACTTTGAAGAACACTTTCCTTTGTGAGATGCAGAGCCTCATAAAAACAATTTCTTATACTATTATCATAAATTACTTAACCCTTCCTGGAATACTCCCTCACGAACCACTTCACTTCACAGAATCCTACCTCACGAACCACTTTCAGTCTTAGCCAAATTATTTTGGAGGAATGTTGTTTTATAATGAAAATATCTCTAAGTAATGATGGGATTAATAGTCCTTACATAGGAAAAATGATCTTGAAAATAAAATAATCCATTTTACTCAAATATTTTATTTGGTAGAACCTTCAGCATGTACCGTGCTCCTTTCGTGAACTGTTTTTCCTATGCGGTCATTGTACCACCTTTTTTCCTTTGTGGAAACCGATCTCTTCCATGAACGAATCCCTTTGTGGATCAAAAAATCAATGTATCATTTTTTTGAGAACAATGATCCATCCTTCATACTATAATATTTCCATGAACTTCTTACCTACCTCGAACCGTTGGCCTTCTTGAAAACCGTCTTCCATACGCAGTCTGCATACCACGCTTCATGGTCCACATAACACTACTATGAATAGACCTTCCCTTTTATGATTTTAACTTCCATTACATATACCTCCTTTGATATATGTGAACTATACTTCAAAATTTGTGAACTGTTTACTCATACGCCGAAAATATTTCTTTTCCAAAAAAACTCTCGATTTTGAGGCCCAAAAATTTGGAAAACACTGGGAAATTGCACCACCTTAAACACCTGCTTAGAAAACACTAACCATAATCATCCACAATCATCTGGATTTGTCAACAAACACAATCACAACAAAAAAACCAAGAGCATGCCTTGTGGGATTTTTTCCCAACAATCTACCCTTTTGGGTTTGTTGACAACTCTTCAAAATTTGATACATCGTTAAGGCTTCTTCCATATTATAACATCATTCACTTCTTGCGATTAATATAGTGATCAAATATTTACTCAATACACACTCTAATCCCACATAAACCATGATCAGTGTGAGAAATAAGAGTATCATGAAAAGTTCATCAATGAAACACTTCATTCTAAAACCAATCATCTTCTTTCATCATAAACACCATCTATCGTGATATGTAAACTTTGATCGATCAACTATATGATCATTAGATTTAATACCCCCCTACATTATTTCTCCCCCTAAAAACTGAAACTCCCCCTATATTGCTACTCCACTTAACAGCTTCTCCTCGTATATTGATTAAGACATTTTCTCCCCTTTAATAGCCATAACTTATCCCCTTTTTTCAATAAACTTGAAGGTAACTTCTTCATGATCTGGTATATGTTAATGAATACATATTAGCACATTAGGGGAAATCACACCATACCTTAGTAATAGGGGGTCCCACATCCACACTTTTTCAAGTATAGGGAGTCGACTAAACTCCCAGATCCATTCGATGCCTTTCAAATACTTCTTTGGGTAAGGCCATTGTCAGAATGTCTACAACCTGTAATTATGTAGGCACATAATCCAAAATCACTAGAGCATGCTTCACCTTATCCTTAATAAAATTATACTTGATTTAAATGTTCTTTTTCCTTGAGTGATAGACTCAATTTTTTATGAGATTTATAACACTTGAATTATTGCAATGGATTCTAATCAGAGACTTCACTTCTGCTCCCATGCCATCAAGCTGCTGATTCATCCAAAATAAATACGTGCACACTTTAATAGATTCAATATATTATACTTCTGTAGTGATTTATGGAATGAAATTTTTTTTCTTTATTATCCAAGAAATAAACAAACCACCAAGATATAATGAACCACCTAATGTTGATTTTCTATCATCTACTGAACCATCCCAATATACATCTGTATATCCCAATAAATCTTACTGATATTTGTATTTATATATCAACCCAAAATCCACCATTCCCTTAATATACCAAAGTATTATTTTCACTACAAACATGTGAATTTATTTGGGATTACTTTGATACCATGCTGCTTGGCATGTGGAAAAAACAATATCATATCTTGTTGCTGTCAAGTACAGTAGACTGCCAATTATTTTCCTGTATTCTATAACATTAACTACATTTCCTTCATCATACCTTGACAGTTTCATCTAGTTATCCACCAAAGTCTTCATCCGCTTGTAATTATCCGTTCCAAATATTCTCAAGAACTCCTTAGCATATTTAGACTGAGAAATGAATGTTCCATTATTTCCTTGTGTTATCAACACCATCAACCTTTGACTACTATCATTGTTCACATATATATTGTAATCAAATCCACCACACTAGAAACCAAGATCTTTAAAAACATATCTAGTCTTGAATACCATGCTCTTGGTGCCTACTTAAACCCATATAATAACTTATTTAGCCAAAAAACTTTTTTCTCATCTTCATGAATGAGAGAACCATTTGGATTCTCAATGTAAAATTATTCTTCCAGAACCCCATTCATAAATGATGACTTGACATCCATCTGGAAAACCTTGAACTTTTATTGCACTGCTATGACCAAGAATAATATGATTTTTTCTAGCCTTGAAATAGGTGAAAATGTTTCATCAACATCGATATCTTGTATCTAGGAGTACCCTTTTTACACTAGTAATGCTTTGTTTCAAATCACCGAACAATATTAATTGATCTTGTTAAAAAATACCGATTTAGTCCCAATGACATTCTTGTATGATGGTATCTAAAAAATATCCCAAGTTTGATTATTTTATATTTGGTCAATCTCTTCATTGATAGCTTGAACCTAGTTCTCATATTCAATTGCATCGATAAAACATTTAGGATCTACCTTTGATACGAATGATTATTATTGTAGAGTCTTTATCCTCCTTCAATTTCAGATAGACGCTTTGGCTTCTGTACAAATACATATTTTACTTCCTCCTGCTCACCGTTAGTATCTTCTTTTGAGTCACCATCTACCACTTCTTCTCCCTCCATGTTTCTTACCTCTTCATTACTCTCATCAGAGAAATATTCATTTTTTTGAAGTTTTTTTTTTCATTTTACACTACAATTTAATAATTTATTTTAACTACTTTTTCCATCCTATTTTTAAAATACTTTTAATCTTATCTCACACAATTCTTCTAGATTAATTATTCAACTCTTGTTACTGATTTTAATTAGTTGAAATTTTAGAGCATATCACATCGCCATTTTTCATCTTTTGATGCCACTTCCCCTTGGATCATATCTCCCCTTGAACCTAAAACACTTGAAAATCAATTAATATAATTTATACAAATAGGGAGAGGGTAATCTCTTTAATCCTCAAGAATATGATTTTGTTTGATCCTGAAGGATCATCCCTTGGATACTTTCTTGAAAAGAATTTTACTATTTTTGTTCATGTTCCAACTACCCATACAACTGCAACTATTCTGGCCATATGACTAAAACTTAATTACCCACATACTAAGTCTTCTTATGATATTTGGATTCTGTAGGCTTGGTATTTTCACAATTTTTGGGTTTAAACCAATTTTATGAATTTTACTTCTTTGATTCTCCACTGATATTCCTTTTTTCATGACTCTTTCTTTGAGAACAAATCTTTTCACTGGCCATCTTTAATTTCTTCTTACTCCATTAGAGGTATCTTTCGATTGCCTTCACTTCATACCATGTGGCATGACATGTGAATTTTTCAAAGTATTCTTTATTCATTTTTCTTTATCAGTTATCTAAGTCATGATACCCTTTCTTGTTGGGGTTGAGTCTTCCAGTGAATTTACATTCTTTTTAATCACAACTAGAGAATCTCATCCCTTTTTCTTTTAGGTTTTTTCACATTATTTCCAGGAGATATTTTGTGTGTATAACATAGAAGGTGATATATATTCCCTTCATTGAGCTCCTTATGATTCCCCTGAGACTGTAAACCTATTTTTAAACTTATAATTTTGTCTTCCAATATAGGCCTTTTTGTTATACACTGCCAGTGTTGGGGATCTACTTTTGGGTTACTTTTCTTTACCTTCTTTCTTCTTGCTGAAATTTATTTCCAAATGCCCATGATCAGAACATATAGAAAATCTTTCATTAAAGGCATGATTTGTTTCATCCTTTCTTGGCCGAGATGTTGATGCCACTTTAGTTCTTATTTTGACATTGAGATCTTGTGCTTCTTGACACATACTCATGTTGTGTCCAAGTATTCCACAATAGTAGCATTTCATTGATAATTTCTTTTGAGAGACTCTTCTTTTATATTTATCAAGACACTTCTTCTTATTCTTATATTTAGAAATATTTCTATCTTCACAACATGAAATATATTCCAAATACTTTGAATGAAAACTTGATGTATGACCAAAAATCCCCTAGAAAGAGCACATTCTATCATAAATTCTTGTAAAAACCTTTTTAATTATGTTTTTGATATCTATAGGATTTTTCTTATTTCTATAACTATTCAAAACTCTCATTTTTTCATGCATGGGAGAGTATTCATCATATCCAATACAATTTTTCCCAAACTGTATGGCCTTTGAGTTGAGAAAATATGTTCTTATTTCTCATCATAAATAACATATTTTCTTTTTATTTCATCATCACCTACTGAAGGATAATAAAATAGTAAGTTCAAAGCACCCTTCAATTTAAAATTAACTTTGACATTAGATTTATCCACTTATTTATTCACTAATTATAGATCTTCTCCCAATTGTTGAATCTTCATGTCCCTTAATTCAAGTAGATCATTAAGTTATCTCTTGAGATTCTTCCCACTACTCATATCATTTTCCAATTCTTGTGTGAGCTTATTTATCATGTTAGATTTCTCCTGTAACTTAGAATTAATATGAGAAAAATAATCATTACAATATGAATTCTACCATTATAGAATTTTCTTTTCTTAAAATAGTTCACATATATATGTATAAAGTTAATCATTTCTAGATTTTAGATTCTGAATTTCTTATGAGTTTAGATGATTTCCCTTTTCATAAACTTTGAGTTTTTATATCTTTGTAGAAAACTTTATCAGTTCTTCATCTCGTCAATCATTCTTCTCCCTCAGATCAATAGCCACATAAATTAGCCTTTTATTTACACCTTTTATCTTGTTGATCTCAATTTCTAGTTCCTAGATCCAGATATCTTTATATTTGATTTATTCATCCAATTTCTTTGTTTCATTGATAACTTCCAATTTTCTCCTTCTTGGATTTTTTTCATCATCAGTAGTTTCAACATCACTTGGAATGTCAGGTTCTTAACATATTCCTAAAACATCATTGAGTGAGTCTATATTTTCACTGTCTGATTCATATAAACCATTCTTCAGTGTACTGTTGGTTTCCTTTAACTAAATCACACTTTTTCCATAGAAACTTCCACATTGAGGAATACCACCTGACTTTTTATTCTTATTTGTATTTTTTTATTTTCCATGGAACACCAAGATAAGAGAAGAATAAATATTTAAATTCAACAATCAAATGAAAAAAGTTAGAGAAAATAGATCTGATAAAATAAAACTATTCTCTGATACCAATTGTTAGGTCCAAAAGGGGCCTAGATACCCTAAGAGGGTGGTGGGTGAATCAGGGTCTGAATATTCTTTTAAAACTTCTTCTTTCTCCACTAGATCTTGACCTCTTTATTAAAAGGGTCACTTATTATGCTCTTTAATGTTAATGTTGATCATGTCCTTTAAAATTTTATCTAATGATAATTCACTAAAAGTAAAGAAATAAAAGAAGCACAAGGACACATATATTTTTACTTGGTTCACCCTCACTGGGCTACATCCAAGGAGAATACAATGATAATGTGTCGATTGTACCAAATTCACCAATGATCACTTCCAATAATGATGTTTAGGATAGAAAAATTCTATGACAAGGATAAATACCTTTAAAAGATTTAGGATATGCTCACTATATTCCCAAGGGTCACTCCATATGTCTCTTTCTCTATCTCACTACCAGTGTAAAGGATCACTGTTTTCCTCTTCCTTTGCTCACTTCTCTTGGAATGGATCTAATCAAAGTTTATGGACTTGTAAGTACCTTAATTTTCATGAAATTGCACATCCTAAACTATAGATAGATTCTTTATTAAAGTCCCTTTTCACCCATAGATGAAATCCACTTTTCTCTATACTGTTAGTTAATAGAAATTACTTTCACGAACTGTTTAAGTACCTTTGTGAAAACCTGCTTCTTCCATGAATTGCGTTACACCACACATCACATATGATTTATAGAGAACCTCTAATTTATGGATTTCGCCTACTCTATGGAATATCTCCACTTTTAAATACTGCCTCCATGTACCGCCTCTGCATACCACCTTCGCATACCGCTTCTTCTTTCATGGACCAAATCCTCCTCCATAGTCTACTTTCCTTTGTGAGCTGTAGAGCCCTGTAAAAACACTTTCGTAGACTGTTCCTATGAAGTAATTAACCTTTTATGGAATACTCCCACGTGAACCACTTTTATTCACAAAATCCTTCCTCATGAACCACTTTTAGATTTACCCAAATTCTTCTAGAGAAATTTTGTTTTCTAATGAAAATCACTCTAAGTAATGATGGGAGTATCGGTCCTTATATAGGAAAATATATCCATAAAATATGCTAATATGTTTTATTAAAATATTCAATTTGGTAAACCTTAACCTCATACCATTATCCTTCTGTAAACTATTTTTCCTACATGGTACATGTACCACCTTTATTTCCTCTATGGTGACCGATATCTTCTGCGAATGAATCCCTTTGAAGCTCCAAAAATCACTATCTCTTTTTTGCGAACAACGAGACATCCCACATACCACAAGCCTTATACAAACTGCTTTCCTCCCATGAACCGCATGCCTCCCCGAAAACCATTTTCCCTACATGGTCCGTGTACCGTTCTTCACAGTCCCCGTAGCACTGCTATGTGGAGTCCTTCCATTTTCTGATTTTCACCACTGTTCTACGTACCTCTTATACGGTTCGTGAACTATCCTTCTTGATCTGTGAACTGGGTACTAATAAGTGGAAAATATTCTTTTTCCAAAACAAACTCTTGATTTGAGGCCCGAAAATTTGGAAAATATTAGGAAATTGTGCCACCTTAAACACCTACTTTGGAAAATACCAACCATACTCATTCACATTCATATGGATTTGTCAACAAACACAATCACACCCAAAAAACCGAGAGCATGTCTTGATGGATTTTTTTTCCAACATGAATGTTTCAATAACCTAGTCTCCTATTCTAAATCCAAGATTCTCTATGAAAGAAACTTAAGTAAGAAAAATTTTGAGAAATTAAAGAATCAATATTAACAACATACACATTATCATTTATCAAAGCAGTAAAAACTAATGTATTTTTAGAATTAAAAACATTGAAAGCATTATTTTAAAAATTCACATGAAAACCATGATCACATAATGGTGATTTTCTAAGTTTATTATATTTTAAACCATTAACAAAAATCACTTTAGAAATTAAAACTGATTTAGAGTTACCGATTTGGCCAAAGCTTATGATCTTTACTTTAGCATTATCACCAAAGATGACATGTCCACCATAAACATTTATCAGGTTGTTAAAGCTTGAGTAATATTCTGTCATATGTCTGGAGAATCCATTATCCAAGTACCATATATTTCTATAGGATCTCTTCAAAAAAGTTCCTTATAGAACAAATTTTATACCATAAATGATTTTAGAACCCAGATTTTCTTAGGACCGTATATGTTAGTGATTAAGGCCTTAAGAACCCACATTTTATTAATGGGTTTCCTTTAAGAAAATTGCAAACTTTTTGAAATAAAAACTTTATTTGGCCCTCTTTAATAATAACTAGCAACATAATTTTTAGATTTAGACTTAGGAATAAATTTACTCTTAACAACTCTTCTATATCCAGGTTGGCAGCCTATACCAGTAATGTACTTAGGAGAAATTTTTTTCCTAATATTTGAGTTAGAGATTATATTCCATTTTTAAATATTTATATATTTTTATTTATTTTCTCATTTCAAAATTTTAGTTTAGTATTTTCTTTCAAAAATTGTGCATTCTTCTCTTTTTCTAAAGTAAGGTCATTTCTAACACTAACAGATAAAGCATGACGATTCTTTAGAAATTTATATTTGTCTTTAAGCACATTAAAGGTATCCTAAATCATTTTAAAATATTAAAAAATTTATTATCTAGACATATTATTATCTTTTTTATTTTTAGAGTGATCATAATTAATCATATGATATACAATAGGTACCTCATATATGTTTTTCATGAAGTACATCTTATCTCTGTCAAAATTTTCTTCATGAGTGGAATATGAGTCCCAAGAGTTGTACTCAGAGGCACTACATGTGTATTTAATGTATTTTATATCATTTTCATCATAATTATTATTTTATTTCAACTTAGGACAATCTGCTATAACATGAAATTTTCAATTACATTAATAACATGTAATCTCATTTGAGTTGTCATCTCTTTTCTAGTCCTTTTTAAAAGTTCCTCTATTATCATACTTTCCTTTGTAACTTTTATTCCTGAAAAATTTATTCTTCTTGTTTAACTTCTTAAACCTTATGGACAAATGGTCCATTTCATCATCTCTATGCAATGGTGATTCTTCATCACTAGAGATTTCAGCTTGTAATTTTTCTTTCTATTTCTGTTTTGAAGCAGTGGACTTGAAAGCAAAAAATTTTCTCTTAGGTTCATCTTCTTATTCACAATTGACTTTAATATCTTCTTCATACATCATCAACTTACCAATAAATTACCTAATAGGTAGTTTACTAATGTCTTAGGATTCCCTTATTGACACAGATTTTTCTCTCCATATATCTGGAAGACATCTCAATAGTCTCATGATTTGGTCTTTATCTGACACTGGATTCCCCAAGGAGCTCATTGTATTTACTATTTCATTGTACCTAATATACATATAAAAAATTATCACACCAGGATTTATTTTAAAAGTATCATATTTTACTATATAAATATTCAGTGTCATTTCTTTGACATTCGTTGTTCCTTCATGTGAAATAGCTAAAGTATCCCAAATTTCAAAAGTAGTTTTACTAGTAAATATCCTATTTAATTCTTCATCTCCTAAAGTATAGTAAATATCATTCACATATTTGAAATTATTTTTATAATAAAGCTTAGTGGAATCGTCCCAAGTATTCCTAGAAATATTAGGTAACACATATTTATCCTCTATAGCAGAGTAAATTTCAAAGACCATGCTTTCTATATGAATTTTCATCTTTATATTCCACTAAGGATAGTTATTTCCATTAAAAAAAGGAGGTCTGTTGGTATCATAACCTTCTTGTCTATTATTCATTTAAAGAACTAAATTTAGAAATGACATAAATTTAAGATCTTTAAAACACAACTAAAATCACAGTTGAAAATATTTTTGGAAACCTTTGATACCAAATGTTGGTTGGAGTGAGTATCTAAAGAGGGGGTTAATTGAGTACCCAATAAAATTTTCTATCAATTTTTTTTAAATAAAATACCTAAAATAATTAAAATAGCATAGTTAATAAAAATAGCAGATCTTTATAAGTTCTGATCTTTTAAAAGATTTCTCAAATATTGATTATGTCACAATTAAAAAAATTATGAAAACTAATTTAACTTTTGAAATCAATTTACTTAATCAAAACATTATATAAACACTAATTAATACTAACCATCAAAGTAATAGTTTTGTTTATAGTTTAAATAGATTTAGTTTATAGAAGAGGAAAAAACAAAACAAAACAAAACAACATGGTGAAATAAATACAATAGGATTAGTATCAATCTAATACTTAATCCTCTAAACTTAGAAATCACATATTTTCAAGAATATTATATAAAACATTCTTTAATCCACAACCTGAATCCGGTATATAACAACAAACAAGCTGTCTAGGCCACATAGAGACCTCTTTCATAATAATAGTGGGAAAACTAATACAAAAGCCACACGGGGACCTATTACACAATAATTGTGGGTAAAAAAGTGTAAATAGAGTTTGAAAAGATATCTAGTATCTTCTAGTTAGAACATAGGAGTTAGTGTGGGTTAAATAAATAGGTTAAACTATATTTCTCATAATATAAATAAAATATACAGAAAAAGAAAATAAAAATATGTAGAAAGATTTTGATGCTATTTCTGATATGATCTGTATCTTGTGACAACTTGAATGTAGCTTGAAATGAAGCTCAATTCATGTTTCTAAAAACTGTGGTAGAATAGAGTGTAATAAACTCTTTATGGTGAGTTTATAGAAAGTATTTTGGATGTTCAATGTGCTTCAATTATTATATAGTTTATCATTAGTAAATATGATTCATGTAATCTCTCAACAAGTGGATTTCCTATGGTTATTGAGATATGTTTTCAGCTCAATTCATGTGTACGTGTATTTATCTCTATGTGTATGTTATATGTATATATGAACAAGGGAGTTTGCTACCTCTTTTAATAGAATCATTCAAGAAGAATCATCCGGATCTTCTACTCCTCATACTGGATGACTGGAACACACTTTAATTAATCCCTACAATAGTTTAATAACAATCATTAAAATAAATATCATTATTAAATTTGATAATATAGATGTTAAAAATAATTAATTCAAAATAATCATAAATTATGGTAGTGACTCCTTTGATCGGTGAGACAAATTTGGCGGTGAGTAATCGTAAGGGTGATTGGGATGGTGATGAGTCCGACCAACAGTGAGTCTTCTCAGTAGTAGGTCATTCCAACACTTTGTCAAATCTTTATTATGAAGGTAGGTAATTATAAAATCTTCTAGTGAGTCATCCTCTAGTAGTAGGTTATCTCCATACTTATCCAATTTTTCATCCTGGAAGTGACTCATTACTGGCGGTAAGTATTTTCCATATTTTTTCAAATTTCTATGGGTCATCTTTGATGGTAGGTGTTTTCAACACTCATAAAAATTTCTTAACCTTAATGGAGATTCATGCCTAGTGGTGAGTGTTTCCCCTACTTAATCATATTTTTACCCTGATGGTGAGTCATCCCCAATGATGAGTCATTACTAGTGGTGACTCAACCTCAATAGTGATTCATTTCTGGTGGTGAGTCTTTCCTGTACTTATTAAAAATTTCACCAATCTACCTTATGTCATAAAATTCTATCAGAACACATAAAACTAATTAATATCATATGAAACATGATTTGGTGATCATTAAAATAAGAAGGTTTCAAAAATAACCATCAATAATTCCAATTTTATATACAAGGACTAATATAAATTAAAGCGTTAGGTTATACAAATTAAATATCTCATTTAAGATGGGTCACATAGAAATTCTAGCTCGCGACACAATGTATCACTTTATAAACAAGTAATAATTTAGGGAAAAATCTATATACCACTTAACTCATTCTTAGGATTATCCACACATCCAATAATGAAGCTTGATTCGGCCCAATTCAATAGAAATTAAATAAACATATGAAATCCATAAAAATTGGGTAAATTAGCTCGCACCAAAATAGCATAGGAGAGGAGAAGATAAATTATGAAAGGAAGAAGAAGGATTCGTAGACTTAACAATGGCTATACAAAACATCTAATGGGTCTTGAAATGAACATCTAATGGAGGGTATCCTTTTATACCTAGAAGAGGAGAGAAAAAACCCATGGATGAGGCCACTATACATGGAGGAGGAGAGGAAAAAGAGAGGAGAAAGAAATAAAGGCCATAGGGGAAAATGGTAAATTTACCCTATTAAATGAGGTGCACAGTTTTCCACACAGTTTTCCAAACCATGCACCATCTATGATTAACCCACATCTCATGAATGAGTCTCACACGATACATGCACATGGTTTAGGAATGACCCATCCACGAAATGATAAAATTAAAATTCCCTTGTAAATTTTACCTGGTCCAAAAACATGGGATGTTAAAATATATCCTTTGCACTATACATAGAACCTCATGAGATAAAAACATTACCCAATTTATTGGAGGGCTATATAATTCTTGTCCCACCCCTCACACTCATATCATGTACATGAATTTGTGTACCACAAAGATCATACAACATAATGATACATTTAAATTATTTTAATCCCATGATTAATGAGTATGGGTTATATAAATAGAAGTCCCCAATAAATTAATAATATGTAAATCTAGGTGAATACCCTTGATTGGAAATGGGGATGAGTATTCACCACACAAATGTTTGTCATGGAAAAATCACAGGATAATTTCAGTAGCATAATGGGTACACATAAACATTCAAGGGAGGGTTTAATGAGATTATACAGTGGTATATAATTACTTGGTAATCATAATGGTAGTAAATGGATGTTTAAAAACTCATTACAACATGAAAAATTGGAAATCAAATGGCTTAGTATAAATAAAGTACTTGAAATAAAAAGGAATAAGAAAGGATCCCTTACCTTGTGAGGGTGCTTATAAAAGCTTGGTAGGTGCTCCTTAAGAGCTTGGAAATACCATATAAGGGATTTAGAGAGGTATATAGAGAGTAACTTTATAATAAATGGGTTTTTAGTGAATAGTAGTTGGGGTATGGGTGAGTATTTATAGAAAAATAGAATGGAAATCATTATTAATTTCTAAACTTAGGGTTTGAACTCTATATGATAAAATTTACAAAACCAAAAACCTTCACACGGTTTTTCCAATTTTTTTCTACAAAAGAGGAGTAGTTTTAAATATTTTATCATGCTAAGAACTGAAATACTTAAAATAATACCATTGGTTATGTAGAAGTTAGTCATGTTTATAAAGAATTGATTTTAAAACCTTAAAATATAATATTGGTTTTGGAGGATTCATTAAGGGTTTATAAAATTAATAAAAAATTTCAAATACACATTATTTTAAATTATAATTATATATTTGGTCATAGATTCATTTTATGGAATTATTACATCAATTTTTGTCCATTATGATGTCCTAATACATACCATATATTTATACCGTATTTAATTTTTACTAAAACATTTTACTATCTAGGAAAATTATGAAAAAATCACCATTGGATAATTTTTATGTGTTGATTTCAAAAATAATATTCATTTTATCAAAATTATTTTCTAAATATGATAATTTTTACTTGTAAATAAAAATACCTATTTAATATAAAATACTAGATTTCACAACATTAACCACTTTCTAACCCTTATAAAAATTATATTGGGATTTATTAAATTATATTATAATTTATATTTAAATAATTATTATCTCATAATAATATTTCATTAAAATATTAATTATTTAAAAAATTCTTTAATTTATCAAAATAGTGACTTTATTGAAACTATATGTTTCTCAAAAATACAATTTTAATTTCTTCATGTAAAAATATGATTTTTAGCAAACACATTATCTAATCATTAATAAAGTAATAAAAAAGGGATAAATATAATAATTATTTTATTAAAAATAAAATAAAAAAATTTATACAACCAGGGTATATATATATAACCCCTTATTACACAATCATATGACCTATGGGTAAACTGTGCGATGTTGGTGTGTTCTTTGGGTGGATCGACAAACATGGTTTGGGACGTGATCTCTATAAGTTTGACTTCTCCCAAAAATGGTTTCACTTGATCTTTAGTTGTTGAATCATAGCTTGAGTTTGGTCAAGGGGAAATCTTGATGATTGTTTCCCCTTATAAGCTTTGATATATGGGATTTATAGGGTATAATCCTACAAGGCGATGCCATTTCTTCTTCCGT
Source organism: Viscum album (assembly GCA_963277665.1). Classification (NCBI taxonomy): domain Eukaryota; kingdom Viridiplantae; phylum Streptophyta; class Magnoliopsida; order Santalales; family Viscaceae; genus Viscum; species Viscum album. The sequence continues at coordinate 1,572,052,406 of OY728164.1, forward strand.
CTATGTCAATTAGAATTTATCATAACCCTTAATATATAAAAATAGTAACGATCAATGTACAATGGATATATTATGAATAGTTAATAAGATTAATTTCATTTTAAATACAATAGTATATATTGGTATTAAATAACCAAATTAGTGTATGTTTTTTTCCTATAAATACAAGGATTTTACTTAGTTAAAAGGGAATTTCTTTATAAAAGTTTGGTTCCTTACATACCCCCCACCTTCAGAAAAATTTCCTTCAAAATTTCATTATGTACACTAGAAAAGATAAGGGTACTTATGTTTCATCACCCCTATTCCAATTCCTATGTTTCTTCCTCAAACTTTTGGTTTCACTACAACACTTTTACTAGGTGAGTTGTCTTGTTTTTTAGAACTTTGTCTCTATAATATAAGATCATCATTGACTTATCCTCATATGAAAGATCATTATCCAAGGGTATTAAATATACATTCAGTGCATGTGAGGGGTCTGGTGTCATGACCCATCCCCCAGGGCCCATGCCGTGACTACCCCAAGCCAACCTCCCAAAGTCCAGGGGCTAGCGATTAGCACTGAAGGCATTATCCTGAAAATGGGAGGCATTTTACAAGTACCTATACACACGCACACTTATAACCCCATCCCACAAAGATAAAAAGTAAATACTAGGTAAACGATGCATGCAATCACTAAGTAAACCACAACTAGAGTATAACAAAAAGTAAAGTACAAGGTAGAAAACTAGGCCAGTATACAAGCCCACCAAAAGAAATACAGAACACAATTAAGACCCCAAGTCTCTGAAACTCATCTGCCAAAAACCCTACATGAAGGGTAGATGGAGGGTAGCTACCTGAAACAGTAGGATTATGCATCTTCTATCTTCTATCACTGAAAACCACCTGGTCCTAGTACTCCCTGGAATCCATCAAAGCATCAATCATTTGCACAAGACATGACACATGCGAGCAGGGGACCCCGAAACCACAAAGGTAAAACAAAAGAGAAAAATCACAAGTAAACACATAGTCAGATCTACCCAGGTATATTCCCATACATATACCAAGGTCATCCAGATACACTTATCTTAGGCACCAAGAAACATAAGGTCCCAACCTTATAACCAGCATTAGGATTATCACCAAAGCTCCAGGAGCTTATCCACCACTGATGGCACTGTTAGATAGATACACCCCATTAGGTACAACTCTACCATTACTAATGGTACATTCGAGAGAACGTGCTCCATCAGGAACATTCTACTAGGTTCATCTATAGTGCTCGACACTAGAGGTCAATTCATCACCATATTGCACCCAATAAAAGACTAAGGAAACTCAAGTGAAGAGGCCAAATCCTCTCCACTACACTCATTTGAGGGAGCACAACTCTAGACTAACCTGTGATACCTCAGTCTCTCCTGTAGGGAGTGATCTGCACCTCAGTCTTGTCGAGGGATCAATTTCTCTTACTTAGGTATCTATATCTTCAAGTGGAGGGGCCCACTCCTCATATTTGTGTCCTATAGTTGAGGGAACTCCAACTCCTCTGGAGGACCTTCTCCCCATCATTACTCGGATACGGGGGAGTACTACTCCGTGAGGACCCACAACCTGGTTCCAACTGGGGAGTACTACTCATGAAGGACCCACACCATGTAACAAAATGGGAGTACTACTTCATATATCGAGGACCCACACCCTACTATACAGGGGATTATTACTCAGTGACTAGAGGTCCTACACCCTGGTACTAGGGGAGTATTGACTATATCAGTTTATTCTCTATGGGGGACCTGCACCCTAGTAAGTTAGGGGAGTACAGACCCTAGGCTAGAAGACTCGATCCCTGGTATGATAGGGGAGTACTGAATCTGCCGGAATAATGCGTAAGGAGGACCCGCACCCTGAAACAACAGGGGAGTAATGACTCCAAATTTAGGGAACCCACTCCTAGGTCCCACAAGGGAGTATCTAATCTTTATTCACAAACATCTCAGGGAACCCACATAATAGTCCTTCAAGGGAGTAACACCCCCAGAGGAAACTACCTAAAGGAAACAAACCCACACTCATGACGTAGGGAGTCCCATATCTACCTAAGCATAGGGATAAGGAGTACCCGCACCCTAAGTTGTCAAGGGAGTAACCGTCCTAGAAAATATTCAAGAGAACTACCCCGAATTTACTTGAAGTCTTCTTGTATCAGGAGATACTACTCTTCAAATCAATATTCCATCCTCCAACTTCCTAAAAAACCCACTAAGAGTATCTTAAAAAGACCTTCACATTGCAAGGGTCCCAATGCCATAAAATACTCATCAAACAGACTCCCTGTTTGAAAGTTATGGGCGTTTCAGTGAAACGAGGGCCGATTGGGTCTGGGTCCATCCCGAACCAGTCGACCTTGGGCCAACCTAGCCCATTGGGTCCATCTCGGATCGGCTGGGCCCAACTCGGCCCACTGGGCCATGGGTTTGGACCGCCTAGCTGGGTGCGGCCCGCCAGCACCAGCCCGAACCACTAAGGTGGACTGGTTTCTCCAGCCCAGAAGTAGCATTTCCACCTCTGTCTCGCACCACACAACATAGGCTACCACCGCCACCACCACCACCCCGGTGTTCCCCCCACCGTTCGGCATGCTGCTGCTGCCACGTGCTGCCACCGTTGGCCGGTGCGCCATTAGATTCCTTCGTAGACCACCAGACATGCTCCAATCATCCGTTCTTCGATCCGAAGGGTGTTCTAGAGTCCTTGTGATGTGTTATTCATTGCATAAGGTTCAAATCTCCATTGCAATCCCTTCCGTCATAAAGCGTTCGATTGGCGGTATCTCCCGCACCGTATCGATCCATCCATCATCATCATCGTCACACCTCTGTCGTGCCATATTGATTTTATATCCAAGATGTCAGATCATTGTACCAAGAATGGCTGCCAAACGACTGACCGTTCATCAACCCACGAAGAACACTGGGTAAACTAGGAGAAGAAATCCACATCAACCAAAGTGAGGAATGGACATTCTCATCCATTCTTCACAATGTTGATCCACTCCCGTTAGAAAGATTAAACAGAGATAATAAAATATAATTAAGTCATGAATGTATTAATTCCCCAAAGATAAACCCGATAGAAATCCCTCATGCAAGAACAAATGATCTGCGGGTTAACCTATTCGTGGGTTAATTCACATCAATCATTTAAAAATAAGAATGGGGAAAGAACATAATTAAATAACAACCCCTACCTAGAGTTTGGATTTCATAAAGACATAGATTAAAGTTGTGTATCCATGTCGATCCTTGTTCTGTTGACATTCGTCGATTCATCGTCACTAGCAAGAGAACCTCCTCCTCATTCTGAGGGAAACTCCAGGTTTATAATGATAACCCTAGATTTTTGATGGAGGTTGTTTTAAAATAAAGATTCATTGAGTTATAAAATATTTTTATTTAAGAATATTTTAATGAATGTAACATCCAAAAAATAACTTCTTCATCTGGCCCACGCTGGATAATGTTAGGCCTTACCTAAGGTAAATTCGCTGTTATGAACGCAACAGTGCCCTTGTATTTCTCATATGGGAATCTATTTGAAATATTTTAAAGTTCAAAGTTATATGCCTGAGCGTTTTTGACTAAAAACTGATCTTTATTCAAAGATTTATTATGGGCACACTAGGCCTCAGAATCATGCACCGCCTCAGCACCAGGTCTCAAAATTTTCCCAAATAATTTTAAAAAATAAATTCAGGAAAAATCTATGCCATTAAATTCTCCCCACCTTAAGGATTTTCTTCCTCGAAAAGAAAAATCCTACACTAAAGGGATGAAAATTGAGTTCACCAAGGGTCCCTGCACTACTCACAAGCACACACTTCGAGGAACCACCAAGATCAACCACTCTCATTTCCAGCTTCTGCTTAGTCAACATCATGAAATAATGGGCACATGTATCCTTAGATGTGAAAAGTGAAAAACACCAATAAATATGGTCCATCTGTAGTCATGGGGTCTAGCCTCTCACCTCCACACTAACCTAACGCATAAACAGACAGAACCCCATAGTTCACATCCACCCTTGGCCGAACTGTACTAAAGCCTTTACAAGTGTTATGTGTTCAAGGTTTACACTGAACACGCGGGGGGTATTTATGAACTAAATTGGGATGCCCACGAGCAAACACCGGGTCTTACTAGGCCCTCTATCTAAAAACTCCAGCGGCCACACAACTTTCCAAAACAGGAACAATTCTACACTTACTAGTGGAATCCCAGTTGAGTAAAGATGGTAATAAACCATTCCATACTGCAGAAACATCATGGGGTCCAACTTTTCCACCACAGAATGATCCCAAGCATGAATCTTTGTGAGAGTCTACTTTGTGCTTCTTGATATTCCCTTTCACCATAAAGGAAAACCCCCTTTTCACCATCATAGACACACTGCATCCTTTTCCTAATATAATCAATCTAGGTATGAACAGTAGTAGTCCATACCAAGAATGATATCATAAGGTCTCGACACCATGACTATGAGATCCCAATAGAAACTTTCGCCTATAAGAGTTAGGTCACACTATCAGCACCAGTGTGTGATCTATAGGTCTCCTATAGTAGGAGTCTCTAAGCATGAGGATCAACTCGATGGTCTAACTAGAACCTCGAAGTTTCAAAAAGAACTCACGAAAAAGGAGAATGACTAGAAACTGTGTCTATTAAAATGGATGACAAAAGAAAATACACAGATCATACCTTGAATCTCTCATAGAGATTCTTGGTCATAATCCATAACCGCATGCAGCTGTCCTCGCCCACGTCCTCCGGCTTCCTGAGCCTGGTGCGGACCACCTGAGGGTGGTGGTGGAAATGCTGCAAACAATCTTCCACCATCTGATGCTCATCCAGATCCTATACCTCGCTCTCTATCTTAAGGAACACCTTACTCTAAGCGCTATCTCTACCAAGGTGGCTCATCGGCTAGCTCCCTCTTGGTGAAATGGTGGGTTGGAAAATCTCTATCTATATTCCTCCGAACATTACATGTGTAACACCGCCTCTCCTAAAACTGATCTACTCCTTGGAACTGATCCTAAACTACATACCCACGTGTTTGTGTTTGGGTATGGGTATGCTTCCTATGCCAAAATCCTGTTTCCTGTTTTCTACTAGCTCCATCAGATGCCTCTACCTTGTGACCTCTGCTGTAGTTCACATCCATCTACTCCTCCACCAGGAAACTTTCAACCACTAGGTCTCTCTCCAACACCCCAACATATGTCGGAATGCTAAGGGGTATCATCGATGCCCTAATATCATGACGTAGTACCAGATCGAAGGTCCAGACCTTGAATTAAGGGTCCCACATCATATTCGTAGAGTAGTGAGAAAGATCTTTGAATCTCGCAGAGTACTCATCTACCGTCATGCTGCCCTACTATAGGTGCAACAAATCCTTTATACGCATAGAGCGTAACATCACTAAAAATAAATCCTCCCTGAAGAGGTTCTCAAATTCCATCTAGGTGAGGCTCACCTCATCGTGTGTCTAGATCGTCAAGCTCCACCATATCCCCACTGATCCCTAAATAAGGCTCGTGACCAAGGTATCCATCTAGTCTAGAGGCATCCTTATAAGGTGGAAGACTCACGTAACTGACTCAATCCAATCCTCAGCCACCTGAGGATCTTTATTTCCTAGAAACCTGAGATGTCACTATCTGTGGAACTTGTGTAGTGCACTCTACCTGCAAGCATCCTCTACTAGTTGTGTTGGTTGAAACTACAGATCGACGGGTGGTGGTATGACTGATGCACTACTCGGTAGGGATATCTTCGGTATTGGTACCTGTACCAACACCTCATCACTCAATGGACCATCCTTGTGGTCTTGTCATGGAATCCTGACTGGAAATATGTGTGGTGGCATCCTAGAATGGATAAAGATGAACCAAAGTTAAAAGAGTATATCTGGAGAGTTAACACAAGAAGGACATGGAAATCACAAACTATTCTTATATGATGCATGTACCATTCATTTCTCAGTGACCAGCGTCCTAATGTACTAAGTCGAAAAAGAAGGTTATCATAGTCCCAGTGAATGGATACGTCAGCCACCACACCAACACCAGAACTTTTGGCCTGAGAGTCGAACTTGAAATATATTAGCACTGTCTCTATACAACTCAACCCCAAACTCACAACTATCAGTCCAAAGGTAGAACCAAACCTACTCTGATACCCATTTTTGACGACCCATCCTTTGGGGCCTGTGCCATGACTATTCCAAGCCCACCTCCCAAAGGCCAAGGGATGGTGACTAGCGCGAGAGGCATTATCCTGAAAATGTAAGGCATTTTCCAAGTACCTATACACACACACACACACACACACACACACACACACACACACACACACACTCACAACACCATCACACAAAGATGAAATGTAAACAATAAGAAAATGATGCATGAAATCACTAAGTAAACCAAAACTAGAGTAAAACAGAAAGTAAAGTACAAGGTTGCAAACCAGGCCAATATATAAACCCACCAAAAGAAAGACAGAGCACAAGTAAGACCCCAAGCCTCTAAAAATCGTCTACTGAGAACCCTAACTGAAGGGTAGGTAGAGGGTATATTCCTAAATCTGTTGTAGTACACCTCGTTTGTCTTCTCTCACCAAACACCACTTGGTCCTGGTCCTACCTGGACTCCATCAAAGCATCAATCGTCTGCACAAGACATGAAACATGTGGGAAAATATCGTGCAGGGGTGAGTAAAAAAATAATGAGTAGGGGTCCCCAAAACCACAAAGGTAAAACATAGGAGAAAAACCAAAAGGAAATGCATAATCAGCTCTACCCAGGTATATACCTATACATATACCATCAAAGCATCTATCCAAGAGAACAACCCTGACTCTGCTCAAAGTCTGCTTGTATCGAGAGGGCCTAATATTTAAATCAACATTCCATCCTCAAAATTCCTAAAAAACTCACTTAGAGTATATCAAAAGTACCATCTTGTCATAAGGGTCCCAACCTCATAGATGGCTCGTCAAACAGATTCTCCGTTTGAAAGTTACGTGCGTTTTAGCGAAACAGGGGTCGGTTGGGTTCGGGTTCGACCCAACCCGACCAGACCATTGAACCAATCCTGGACCAGACCGATGGACTTGGCTGCGGGTTTGGACCATTGGGATCAGCCCGCTAAGCTGCGGATCTGGCCTGTTGGGTTGCGAGTTCGGCCCGCTGTCGGCCCGACCCACTGAGCTGAGTGAGGCATGCCAACACCAGCCTAGCCCACTAAGGCGGACTAGTTTCTTCAGCCCGAACATGGCTCAGTCACGTACTTCACGCACCATATGGTGCCAGATGGAACCGTCTCCTTGTTCAACTGATCTTCTCATGCGAATAAAGTTTTCTAGAGTGACCCATGGATTTCCATGGGTCCAAGTCATGCCGTGGTTGGAGCCACAACTCCTCCACATGGGAAGCCGCATAGCGCAGCTGCCGCCACCACCACCATCTGGCGTGCGACCGTCGCTGTTGGCCGACGTGCTAGGAGGTTATTCCACAGAACACCATAAGCACTCTGATGGTCCATTTTTGATTCTAAGGGTGTTCCAGAGTCCTCAGGCCGCGTTTTTCATCGCATGGGGTTCAAATCTCCATTGCGATCCCTTCTACTAGAAAAAATTCAATCAGAAGTATCTCCCACACCACCTTGATCTGTCCATCATCATCATCATCATCACAAATCAGTCGTTCCATATCCATTCTAGATCCAAGATGTTGGATTGTTGCACCAAGAACGGTTTCTCAATGACCGACCGTTCGTCAACCCACAAAGAACGTGAAGAACACCGGGTAAAAGTGGAGAAGAAATCCACATCAACCAAAGTGAGGAATGAAACTTTTCCACCATTCGTCACTACGTTGATCCACTCCTGTTAGAAGGATTAAACATAGAAAATAAAATATAATTAAATCATTAATGGATTAATTCCCTAAAGATAAACCTGATAGAAATACCTCCCACAAGAACGAACAATTAACAAGTCAACCTAATTGTGGGTTATTCTATGTTCTTCATTTAAAACCAAGAACAGGGAAAGAACAAAATAAAAAAAAACCCCTACCTAGAGTTTTGATCACTTGAATATGTATATTGAAGTCACGTCACCGCGTCAATCCTTGTTCCATCAGCATTCGTCGATTAGACATCTCCAGCAAGAGAACCTCCTCCTCCTTAGAGAAAATCCAGGGTTGTAGAAATAACCTTGGATTTCTAACAAAGTTTGTTTTAAAAGAAAACTTCATTGCATCATAATATATATTTATTTAAGAATATTTTAATGACACTAACATCCAAAAACTAACTTCTTCATCTATCCCACTCCAGACAATGTTAGGCCTTGCATAAAGTAAAATTGCTGTTCTGAATACAACAGTGCCCTTAGATTTCTCATTCGGGCATCCATTTCAAAGATTTTAAAGTTCAAAGTTATCCACCCAAGCATTTTTAACTAAAAATTTAACTTTATTCAAAGATTTATTCCGGGCACACCGAGCCTCAGAATCATGTGCCCTCTCAACGGCTAGTCTTGGTATTTTCCCAAATAATTTCTAAAAATAAATTCTAGAAAAGTCATGGCCATTACATCTGGTATGTACTTCCTTTATAGGGATAAATGGAACACATCATGAAATTAGTATAGGTTAGTTGGGAGTGCTAGTCGATAGGCCTAAACTCTGATGAGATCAAGGATCTTAATGTGGTTTATATATCTAGGAATAAGATTTAACTTCGTCTAAAACCTCATAAATTTATTCCATGAAGGTATACAAAGGAAAAACTTATCTCCAAACTCAAACTCCAAGTCTCATCAATAATTTTATACCTTTATTTTATGTCGACTTGGTTTAGATTTCATATAAAGTTGAATGGTTTGAACCATCTCTGTCATCTCTTGGATAAGATCAGTTCCCATAAGCTTCCACTCTAATTTCATCCCATAATGTTGGAGTCTGAATACTCTTCCCATAAAGAGCCTCATAAGGTACCATTTGAAATCTAGAATATTTTTTTTGTTATAAGAGAACTCCACTAGGAGAAGTAATTGATCCAAAAATCCCTAGAAATCCATTAAAAATTATCTCAGAAAATTCTGTAGACTTTGAATATTTCTTCAGAATGAACATTTTTCTTATGGTGATAAATAGTATTGAAACTCATCTCTATATACAATTCTTATAGAAGGATTATCCAAAACTTCAAAGTAAACCTCAAATCTAAATCAGATATAATATACAATGAAACTCCATGAAGTATTACCGCTTCTATTATGTATATCTTTTCAAGTTGGTCAAGTGAAAAATATTCCTTGATAGAAATGAAACGTGTTGAATTTTTAAGGTGACTAACTACTACCCATATGATGTTATATACTATAGATTTACTAGGGAGTTCTATGATTAAATATATGGTTATGTTTTCCCTTTTCCATACTAGTATGGGAAATTATTTCATCACACCCTTAGACTGATTTCATTTAGACTTAACTTATTTGAATACAAATCATCAAGATACAAATTCTACAATCTACCTCTTCATGTTATCCCACCAAAACTTTTGTTTGAGATATATATACAATGTAGTTCTTCCTGGATGAATAGAGAAGGATGATCTATGAGTATCCTCCAGAATTTCCCTCTTAATTTTTGGTTTTGATGAGACACATATCTAGGTTCCAAACCTTATAACACCATCTCTAGAAAAGTTTAACTCCAGAATATTCACTACCTTTTTCTATAGTTTTCATCATCTTTTTGGGCCTCCTTGATCCCATTAATAATGGATGGTCGAGTATTTATTTGAGAAAGGTAGGATAGAGAACTTTTTATTATTACAATGTCCATCCTTTTCATCTTTAATAAGATTGAATCCATTTCAAAAATTAACATGGATTGGGTTGTATGATCCTTTTACTTGGAGAATATGACACTTTTTTTCCTTCTCAAGATGGTTATGTATTGAATAATCACAATCCTTGATCAGATCAAACCAACTTTGTTGGATCATATTGAGCTACTTTTGGGTGAATATATACTTGAGGATTTTATGATCCGTATATATGCCAAACTTCTCCATGTAGAGATAATGTCAAAAAATATTCAATATGGAGATCACTACAGCCAATTCTAGATCATGTGTTGGGTATTTTTTCTCATAGATCTTTAATTTTTGAGAGGCATAAGCTATCACTTTTTCACCTTGTAGGAGTACACAACCCAAGATGTTTTTAGACACATCGTTGTAGATCACAAATACTTCCCCAAGGGTAGGTAATGTGACCATATGTGTAGTGATTTTCCTCTCATTTAACTCTTTAAACCCCTCTTCACACTCTTCCTTCCAAGAAAAATTTCCCCAAACAAGTTATATTGGTTAGTGGGCTTAAAAATCAAGAGAAGTTTCTCAAAAATCGATGATAGTACCTAGCTATTCCAAGAAAACTATAGATATCCATCATAGATTTTGATCTTGATCATCCTTCAATTACCTATGTTTTTTAAGAATATACAAATATACCTTTTTTGATGATAACATTCCCTAGGAATGTTACATTCTCTATCCAAAACTCACATTTAATATAATTCACATATAAATTTTATTTTTGCAAGGTCTTCATTACACCATTCAAATGCTCATCATATTACTCCTTGATTTTTGGAGTATAAAAGAATATTATCTATAAAGTCTACCTTAAATTTATCAAGGTAATTCATAAATAATCTATTCATTAAGTTCATGAAGATATATGAAGCTTTAGTGAGTCAAAATGTGTTCATTATGAACTCATAGTGCCTATAGATTATATGAAAATTAGTCTTGCAGATATCCCCATTATTCACCTTTACTTGATAATACCTCGAATAAATATCTACCTTATAAAAGTATTGATCTCCAAATAGTTGATTGAAAAAGTCATCAATTCATGGATGTAGATACTTTTTATTTATCGTGATCTTTTTACGCTCACGATAATCAATATAGTGATGCATTGACCCATCCTTCTTCTAAATGATGAGGACCAGTGCAACCAATGGTATAACACTTGGGCGTGTAGGTCCTTTATCAAGATTATCCTATAGTTTCTACTATATCTCTTTATGTTCAAAAATTTTCATTCTATAGAGTCTTGGATATTGGAAATTTCATGACCTGACCCATCAGTGCTTGATCTATAACTACCCCAAAACCACCTCTATAGTCAAGGGGATGGAGACAAGAAAAAAGGAATATATAACATTAGATTCCTTTTCCTAATGTACTTGTACACACACACCCAACAATCTCAATACAAAAAATGTAAAGGAATAATAAAAGAAAAAGACACAACAACTAAAATATAATCCATACATGTAAAATCTCTAGGATGCACAAGAGTATGAAAGTGTAAAATGAAAAATAAAGGGGAAAAAATATATTCCCAACTAGAAAGATGTCCTGACCTGAAAAAATTGGAAAATTAAAATGATGAGAGAGCCCAGTTACTGATCTCCAAGATCTGAACACCATACATAGTCCAATGCACCAGGTATACCTAAGCGCCACTATAGTCACCTATGACCTATCTGTCGTCTGTATAAGACATGACACATGTAGGAAAAACCCATGCAGGGGTGAGTATATACATACCCAGTAAGATTCCCCAAAATTTGAAAGGAGGAGAAATGAGAGACATGATAGGAATATATAGACAGCTCAAACCAAATAAAAATAGTAAAAATACCCAATGTCATGGATATATATATATATATATATATATATATATTCTCAAACCAAAGAATCCCAAATGAGAGAGAAAGGGGATCTTCATCTCACGGTCCAGCCCAGGCAAAGAGTTCCAATAGTTTCAAGAGTCTATTAATGATTACCAACATATCTCACATCTATCCATTAGAAAAATCCAATTCAAACCAAACCTCACCACTATTCCACAAAGATGAGGTGGCATAATCTATAGGTAGAGGACCCATTCCCTGATACAATAGGAGGGTTCCACTCAAGTAGATAGGTAGAGGATCCATGCCCTGTTCCAAAAAGAGGGCTCCAGTTTGATGGTCTATAGAGGTTCCATGCCCAGCCCAACTGGTTGGTGACACTCTAATGGTTGAGGAACCATGAATTGATACTATAGGAGGGTTCTAATAAGATAGAAGATAGAGTAACCATTCCCTACCTAGTATTATGTTTCCACTCTCATAGTCGAGAACCCATGCCCATCCTAGCTAGAGGGTGCCACTCGGTTGATAGATAGAGGAAGCATTCCCTATCCTAGTAGGAGGGTTCTACTCTAATAGTTGGTAGAGGGCCCATACCCATACCATATAGACGGTGCCACTCTAGTAGTTGAGGACCCATAACCTAAATTTGTAGGAGGGTTCCACTCTGAGAGTAGATAGAGGAACCATACCCTATCCCGTAGGAAGGTTCCACTCTATAGATAGCTAGAGGACCCATTCCCTATCCAGTAGGAGGGTTCCACTCTAGTGCATCTGGTGATCCTTCTTGATCACTGTCACCATAGAGTTCCACCTAAAGAATAATCACACTCATAACATCTCAAATTTTATATCAAAATCCACTGTGTAGGATACTATAATGTTCAATGTGTAAAAACACTCAAGATAGGCTACTCGTGAGCCAAAATATGAGTCCAAATGAAGGAGATATGAGAGATTGAAATTTACTCAGAAGGAAAGTAGGGGCACACAATGTGTAAGGGGATCATCATGGTGTGTGGTCCCACTCCATTTTATGATTGTGTCCCTTCAGGTACACAACTAACTACCCATATAACCATACATGGTGTGTAGGTGGACTACAAGATGTGCCTCATCCACCCAAGGTCCTGCCCATGCTTTATGGCTGTGTCCGTGTATCCTTCCCATGTCCATGTACTTCATCACATAATATGTGCCTAGCTATGCTCGTGTACTCTCAAAGTAAATGATGGGTCTCCATAACAAGGGTGATAATGCATGTGGGGATCCCACACGATGTGTGATACTTTTCTCACCTAAATCCCTATCCGTTGTAGCCAAGGGGTCACACGACCTGTGTTCTTATGAACTACAAATCCTGTAGTCAAGATTTTTCCAGAAAGCTAGATCCACACCCACACATCCATATTTGAGTCTGAATGCTTAAAATATCACCTCCAAGTCGCTTGAAATTGAAGGAGTATCCCTTGATTCATTTTTTCCAGCCATCCAGTGGCCGAAAATTGGTTTTTTTTTATCTGTGGGGGTTCACTGTATGCATTACGTGCACCTCCCATCACATACATCTTTGATTTGGATACAAAATAATCAAATAATTCATTCAAAATTAAAAAATTCATCCAAAATCTATCCTTGATTTCTGATCCGTTATCCGCATATGAAACCATCATGATTCTGAGGGTTTGATTGGGCTTGATCCCACCAAGAAAAGTTGAACCGATATCATGTAGACCAATCAGTGAAGAATATAAAGAAAAAAGGGGGAAATTCACAAAAAAGGTTAAATATATTGTTGTCCAAGCGTTCTTGGCCAAAGAATCCAAATTGAGAAAAATTGGATGAGAAACATTGCATAAACTGAATAATCAATTTAAACTGATTCATAGCCTCATGAAAAGGCTCAATTTAAACATATATCAAAGAAAAAAATATGATCATGGTTAATATTTTAATCACAAATTGAAGAGTCCTACCTCAAATCAGTTAATTTGATGATGAAGAATGTTCCCACCAACAAAGAAGAGGAGTCATTGTGTTTGGTACATTTCAACCTACCCAGATCCAGAGTCTCATCATTGTATGATTATGATTCAACAATGAGATGTGGAAGGAGAAACTCTAAAAAATATCAGGGTTATTGGACTAACCCTAGTGATCCTCCCATAATGTTGTATTAAAATTAAAATTAAGAATTAGGTTAATCAATCAATCAATTAATTAAATTAATTAATTAATTCACTAAATGTACTTCCAATGACCGCTTTATTCAAATTCTCCACACCTTTCTATTTTAGGTTGTGATTATGGTAAAAATCATGTTCCAGACTCAATAATGGTCTCATATTTTCATCCTGATATACCTTTTAAGTGTTATCCCATTTTATTTAAGAAAATGTGTGATTTTAATATAAAATGTATCTAATATTTTTATGAAATTAATTATGGGAACACCGAGACTTGGAATCGTATGTCATCATAGTTCTTGGATATGAAAATATAACTATAAATATTTCAAAGTTTGACAAGGGAAAAACAGGGTCTCAACATCATTCCATCCTTAAATACTTTTATCCCTGAAAAGAAAAAATAAATAAAAATCTTAGGATACTAAGCCTTTATATGGATTTCCTACTCTTAGGAGCTATCCTGCATGCTCCCATGCTGCCTCAACACATGGACCAAGGGTATGGTCTTTCCATGAAGGTTACTCTCATGCCAATCCTTGATCACCACTGGGTGTTCTGAAAAAGTGGATCCATCCTTGATGTCCATATCTCCCTAGTAAATTACTTTCATTAGGCCATGAAAGTATCACCTCAGTTGCGACACGTGGAAGATGTCATACACCCACTCCAACTATTCGGGCATGGTGAGGCATTAAGAAACCTATACAACCCTCTAAATGATATCGAATGGGTCGATGAACCTTGGTGGTAGCTTAGCTCCCTATCCAAATCTCTATAATCCTCATCGTAGGGAGACTCTCAGGAAAACATGGTCTCCCTGCTTGAACTCCAATGGCCTACAATGTTGATCTATGTAAGATTTATACCTGATCTAGGCTATCCTCATCCAAACACGGATTAATTGGATCTTCTCCATCATCTCCTACACTATATTTGGACCCACAAGAGATGTCTCACTGATCTCTATCCAGCATAAGGGTGACCTAAAGGGTCTCCCATATAGGGCATCAAAAGTTGTCATTCCAATAGTATAGTGGTAGATATTATTGTATGAAAACTCTACCAAGGTAACGTGATCCTCATAGCTTCAACCAAATTCCAACATGCAAGACCTTAACATATCCTCTATGACCTATATAGTGAGCTAAATCTTCCCATCCGTATGAGTGTGAAAGGATGTAATCATCCTCATCTAGTTCCTAAATTTCTCCTGTAGTTCTATCCACAACCATGAAGTGAACTATGCATCACAGTCATAGAGAATAGTTGAGGCCACCCCATGAAGTTGAAAAATATCACATACATACAACTACCCCAAAATCTGCACCTAACTATTCTCCCTGATAGTAAGGAAGTGTGCCGACTTCATGAGTTGGTCAATTATTTACCAGATGGCATCGTGGCCTCTCACTATCTATGGAAGCCCTATCAAAAAGTCAATATATATTTCATCCCATTTCCACTCTGGGATATCAAGGGGATATAATAAATCTATCGGAACCTAGTGCTCATCCATCACCTACTAATAGGTGAGGAATCATGAAATGAACTCAACTATGATCTATCTCACTCTAGCCCATGAACATTGTCGTTGAATATCTCTGTACATCTTACCCACATAGGGACATACAATCAAAGGAGATGTATGGAAATCTATCATCACCTCATACCACATTGTGATTGGGATAACCATCTATCCCTGGAAAAGAATTACCTGATTCCCTCCTCCAGAATATCCATTGGGTGGATCTTTTGAGGATATCTAGTCGCGCAATACCTCACAGTCAATGTCTCTTAGCTGGGAATCTCTCACATGTAGAAGGAGTGGAGAAGTTAACACCATAAACTGAAGAAAATATACACCCTCCTACTCACCTAAGGTTAACTTCAAGGAAGACAACTGCTCAGGCGCCTCTTGCACTAAATGAGCATGGGAATTCCTACTAAGGGAATCTTTCACCATGTTTTTATTTCCTAAAGTATAGAATGTCTCAAATAAATAGTCTCATAGAAACTGCATCTAGAACCTTTGTCTCAGGTTCAATACTTTCTATATAAAGGCATAACTAAGACTCCGATGGTCTGAGTAAACATTAAAGTGCTCTCCCAGAAGATAATGCCTCTGAATCCTCAAGGAAAAGACTACCACTACTAGCTCTAGGTCACAAGTTGCATAGTTCTACTAATGGGGCCTCAACTTCATTGACCCATATTCAATAATTTCCTACCGATGCATCAACACACAGCTGATCCCATCTCTAGAGTCATCTAAATACATAACATACTCCACACCCTCCTCCAGTATCCTAAAAAATAGGATCACTCATCACCCTCAACCTCAAATTCTCAAAAGATCACTATCACTACTCAATATAGGTAAAAATATTCCCTTTCCACATTAGGGATACCAAGGAGGCTGTAATCCTAAATAAGTATTCCATTAACATCTAGTAGTACCCCACCAAACCAAGAAAACTTCACACATCTAACATGATCTTGGGTAGATCCCAAGAAATCACTGCATCGATATTCACCGAGTTCACAGCTAATCCATGTTAAAAAATTAAATGTCATAGGAATTGAACCTCGTGAATATAGAACTAGAACTTTAAGAACTTACCATAAAGGTGATACTCCCAAAAAAATATAGAACCAGACTCAGGTTCTCTATATGATACTCCTCTATCATAGAGTATATGATTGTGTATTTAATGAAGAAAATAAAAAACTGGTCCAAGTATGGCTGGAAGATCCGGTTCCTCAATTCCATAAACATGGAGGGGGAATTCTTCACACTGAAGGGAATCACTAGGAACTCATAGTGTCTATAGCGACATTAGAATAACAACTTCAGAATATCATCCTTACAAAATCTTAACTGGTGGTAGATAGACTAGATATCAATATTTGAGAACCATATCATGCTTCAAAACTAATCAAAGAGATCATTAATCCTCACCAAGGGGTACTTGTTCTTTATCATGACCTAGTTTAGGTGACGATAATCCACACAAAGCTACAATCTCTCATCTTCCTTTTTCATAAACAACACTGGATCTTCCTAGTGGGACACACTAGTCTTGATAAAAGTATTCTCTCAAAGGCCCTACAACTACAACCATAGTTCTCAGAGCTTAGTAGGGGAAATTTTATATTACATAGAATATATTGTATTGGTATTGAGATGAAAGTTGATACAAAAATTCATCTCCTTCCTTAGAGGTAATCCCAGAACGTCCTTGGGGAAGATGTCCATAAAATCCTCCATGAATGAAGAAATATAAATGCTTGAAGAGCCTACTGCACCAAAGGATACACTATCTAACTAATGGGTAATGGGTTACAACATCCTTCTTGAAAAACTAACTCTCTCTTCTATGAGATCTCTCTTACCCATAAAGGAGAATCTCATCCCATCAGTGTGAAGAAATTTGACTCATCTGTGGTGATAATAAATCTGTGCTCAATCAATGGACAACCAATCCATAACCAATATGATGTCATAGGGTTCCATCATGATGACCAAAAGGTCCCATGATAACCTCTCTCCACGAAGTGATAACATACACTACTGGCAGATAAAATATATAGAAGAATCATTCCCCATAGGAACCTAAAGACAAAGTTTTTGGGCTAACACTTCAACTGGGAACTCCATCTCTCACACAAGGAGTAAAGAGATACACAATGACTTGCATCTACATCTACTAATACTAAAGAAATAGTATAATAAACACATATTATACCTCTAATCATCTAGTGTGACATTGGGTCATACACCTCCATATCCTATAGCTATCCGTTTCCCTGACCGCAAGATCCCTATGCCTGATGTGGGATTCTTGGTGGTGGTGGTGGAAGGATATAATAGCATCTTCCACAACCCAAAAATCCTCTTCCTAGAGCTCTACCTACTCCTCTACCATCTCTACCTACCTAGGGGCCACCCTTCCCTCTCCTGGGAGATATCTAATCATTGTGATGCCTCCTCTGTGGTAGCCTTCCCACTATATTTCTGTGATCCTCAACATGTTGGATTGAGAAATCACATGTCATATGACCTTTCCTATCACATGCATAAAATATACCCTCTTTGGTTTCCCTGGTCCTATTTTCATCCCTTGACCATGTTCCCAAGATTGATCCTAGAAATATATCCTACATTGAGATCCTATCAACTGACATTTTCTAGCTACTATAGACTACTAAACTCTATAATTCCCAATGCCAACTCTAGCTACCCAGAGTCCCTATGATAAGAATCTATCCTTCACCATCACCCACTACAACAGCCCATCATGGGTGATAATGCACAAGGGTACCAAAATGGAACATATATTTCTATAGAGTCCCTAATAAAACTTCCATGATCAAAATTATCCATCCTAGATCATGCCAAGGTAGTAACATGTAAGTTCTGTGAATCTCAAGGCATACTCTGAAATAGTCATCCCTCCCTACTACAACTCTAGAAGTTCCTGAATCTAAATTGTGCACAAAAATAAAGATCAATACTCCTCATGGAACATCTATTGGAAGTCAGGCCACAAGAGTGTCATATCATTGTGCATATGTCTAACAAGACTCCAATAACACCCAAATACTCTGTGGAAGAGGCTAGATTCTAGTGAAACCACCTATCCTTTAGTGTCTGGATAAGCCTGGAAACATGGAACAATGACTATATCCAATAATCCATTGCTTGGGGATCTGGATTACTGTGGAACCTCAATGGCCTATAGTTTTGGAACTCACAGAGTGTGCTAAGCCTGCGTGCATCCTCAGACTGCTCTACTGATATGATCTATTACTCAATAAGTGGGGGTACTTCTACCTATCCACCTGGAGGGAGAATATCATGGGATGAACCCTAAAATAAGGCATAATCACTTATCAAATCATTTTCATGATCCAGAATTGGTAACCTAACTGGCTGTCATCATCGAGGAATCTTGAAAATTTAATCAAGACATACCACGATCAAATGAGAATATATATATATAAAATGGAGAGATAACTCAATATGGATAGTCAAA
This sequence comes from Viscum album, assembly GCA_963277665.1. NCBI lineage: Eukaryota > Viridiplantae > Streptophyta > Magnoliopsida > Santalales > Viscaceae > Viscum > Viscum album. The sequence goes on from OY728164.1 coordinate 1,572,071,416, forward strand.
GGCTCAATCCTATATGATAAATGTACCATTGATCTCTATAATAAATGTCTCAGTATGTTGAGTTGAGAAGTAGGTAGTCAAGATCCTAGTGAATGGATACGTCGACCGCCGTACCAACACTAGATTCCCTGGCCTAAAATCCACACTCGAAATGATTTGACACTATTTCCCTATATCCCAACAAAATTCTCATAAGGTAACTACTCTAAACACAATAAGAAAGATAATACCGCCTTTGATACCAATATGTCATGACCCGACCCATCAGGGCTCGAACCGCAACTAACCTAAGCCAGCCTCCATAGGCCAGGGGTTGGGGATAAGCACCGAAAGGAATATCTAACATATAATTCCTTTTACTAATGTACCTATATACACACACCCAACCATCTCAATGAAAAAGTGTAGAGGAATAATAAAATAAAAATATAAAATAAATAGAATATAATCCATGCATGTAAAACCTCTAGGGTGCATAGGAGTATGGAAGTGTAAACTAAAAAGTAAAGGGTAAAAATATTCTTCCAACTAGAAAGATGTCCCAACCTAAAAAAATGGAAAAGTAAAATGCTGAGAGATCCCATATCTTGATCTCCAAGATCTGACCACCATACATGGTCCAATTCACCATGTATCCCTAAGCCCCTCCGTAGTCACCTATAACATGTCTGCTGTTTGTATAAGACACGACACATGCGAGTAAAGACCATACAGGAGTGAGTATATACATACCTAGTAGAAAGATCGAAAGCTGAAAGGGGGAGTAGTAAGAGACTCAATAGAATTAGTTAGACAACTCAAACCAAATCAAGAGAGTAACAAAATCCAATGACATGGATACAAATATATATATATTCTCAAACAAAATAATCTAAAATGAGAGAGAAAGGGGACATCCATCTCACAACCCAACCCATAAAAGGGTACTAATAGTTCCAAGAGTCCATCAATAATTCCCAGTATCTCACACGTTTATCTATTAGAAACATCCAAGTCAAAACAAACCTCGCCACTATGCCATACAGTTTATGGGACACAATATCTAGGTATAAGAGCCATGCCATGGTATAGCAGGAGAGTTACACTCAAGTAGATTAGTATATTACCCATGACCTATCCCACCAGGAGGGTTCCACTCTGATGGTCGATAGAGGACCCATTCCTAGACTAGCTGGAGGGTTTCACTCTAGTGGTCAAGGAACCATGATCTAATACCATAGGAGGGTTCCAATTGGATAAAAGATTGAGGATCCATGCCCTATCTTGTAGGAGGGTTCCACTCTAGTAGTCAAGGAGTCATGCCCTACCCAAATGGAGGGTGCCACTCGGTGGATAGATAAAGGACCCATACCCTATCCCAGTAGGAGGGTTTCACTCTAATAGTCGATAGAGGAACCATGACCAACCCAACTAGAGGGTGCTACTCTAGTAGTCGAGGACCCATACCCAGACTCTGCAATAGGGTGATACTCTGAGAGTAGATATAGGACCCATGACCTCTCCCACTTGAGGGTTCCACTCTATAGATATCTAGAGGAAAAATTCCTTATTAAATAGGAGGGTTCCACTCAATGCCTATGGTGAAACTTCCTGATCACCGTCATCATCAAACACCACCTAATGAATTTTCATAATAAAAACATATCTCAACATATATCAAAAATAACTATAGAGGTCACCATCTCATTTTATGTGAAAAAACACTCAGGATAGGCTACTCACGGGCCAAAATTTAAGTCTAAATGAAGGAGATATGAGAGGTTGAAGTTTACATATAAGGAATTTTGGGATACCTGGTATATAAGGGGATCCACATGGCATGTGGATCTGCTACATCACTCGGTCATGTACTTGAAGGTAAATGTCTCACTACCTATGTTGCTATACATGACATGCCTCATCCACCCGGGGTCTTACCCATGATCCCTGGCCGTGTCTATGTATCCTTCCCATGTGCATGTACTTTGGCACACAACATGCGCCTGGATGTTCTCATGCTCGTGTACTCCCAGAGTACAGAACAAGTTTCCATCACAAGGGTCACATGGAACGTGGGGGTCTCACATGGTGTGTGATACCTTTCTCTCCTGAAACCATAGCCTTCACATCCAAGGGGTCACATGGCATGTTTTTTTAAACTACACGATGTGTAGTTAGGTTTTTAAACAAACGTTAGATCTATGCTTGTGAATCTAGATATGAGTCCAAATGATTCAGATTTTTCCTCCAAGACACCAAAAATCAAAGGAGTATCCCTTGATTCATCATTTCTGTCCATTTGGTGGCCCAAAATTAGTTTTTTTTTATCCATGGGGGTTCACCATACACACTACATGCACCTCCCACCACCGCCATCTTTGATTTTGATCCAGTATCAAAAAATAATTTATCTAAAACCCAAAAATCTTCCCAAATACATCATTGATCTCTGATCCATTCTATGATTGTGAAACTGTCATGATTTCAGAGGTTTGATCGGGCTCTATCCTACCCAAAAAAGTTGAACCGAGACCCTATAGGACAATACGTGAATAACATGAAGAACAGAGGGGGTGAATGAACAAAATAAAAGGTTAAATTAATCTTTGGATAAGTGTTCTTGTCCTATGAATCCAAATTGGGGATATTTGGGTGTGAAACATTTCATAAACTGAATAATCAATTTAAACTAATTCATGGTCTCATGCAAAGGATCAATTTGAATGTAGATCAAAGAAACAATATAATCATTATCAATCATTTAATAAATTGGGGTAGAATCCAACAATTGATTAGTACTACCAAACATTGAATTGTTTGATGATGAAGAATGTGAATACCAATGAATAAGAGGAGTCGTTGCATTTGCTGCGTCTCGATCTGCCTAGATCTAGAGTCTCATCATCATCTAATTCTGATTCTCCAACGAGTGGTGGAAGGTGAACCTCTCAACAATCCCCAAGTTATACAGCTAACCCTGTAGATACTTCTATAATAGTGTATTAATGGGTAAATTCATAATTAGGTTAATTAATCAATTAATTTATTCCATTAATTAATAAATTCATTGAACATACCACCAAAGAATGATTTATCTAAATGCCACACACCATCCTATTTTAGGTTGTACCTAGGGTAAACCTCACGTTCTAGATTCAACCATGGTATCATATTTCTTATTTGAGATTCTATTTCAGAGTTATCCCATTTTCTTTAAGAAAACGTGCATGCATATTATAAAATATATTTAATATTTTTATAAAATTAATTCTGAGCACACCAGGCCTCATAATATCATGTCATATTAGTGGATGGATCCAAAAATATATCTATAAATATTTCAAATTATTATAAGGAAAAAATAGGGTCTCTATAGGAAAATATCTGGGTATAATATTGATTGAGAACTCAACCTCCCAACATCGTGGAATATGAGAATATTCTTTAGGAAACATAGTAATATATTTCCTTATAATGGGAATGTCATCATGAATGATCTTTTATTTAGTATCAATCATTTGATCAAGACATGATTAATCATATGAAAATAATATATATTCTTGATAAGATTATAGATTAAAAGATTCACCATCCTCCTTGAACTTATATAAAATTGGATAATGATTCATGATACAGAGGGTGATTTACTTATCTCAGAAATTTATGTTTTCACTATTTAATGAAATCCAATTGATACCAATAATTCCATTTAATTCCACTAAAGGGAGTATAGAAAGGTTCACTGGGAATTTTATCCCACAAATATGGATAGGGTAGAAGTTAAATATTTTGGATGCAATAATTTCCCCATTTTTCATTTTTAAAGATATCTCCACTTCCCTATTTTTAAGGTGGTGTTTGAATAGTTCTACAAAACATTCATGATAGGAAAGAATGTTTAGAATCATAATTAAATAGTATGTTTGATATTCTAGAATGAATAACCAGTGTACCAGTCACAACATCATTGTCAGGATCCACCTCAGTAGTTGTGATGGCATAATCATGAGGGTTTAATAGAGTATCCCTTTCTTACATAACATTGGTGTGAATCACCCATAAACATTCACCAGATAGGAATCCTTATTTCCTATACCTAAATCATTTACTTGCACCCTTCAAGAAATTTTTGAGACACTTATTTGCACACTTTTTAAAAGTATGATGTTGGAAATTATTGTCCCCATGATATTTTTCCATTACACTTCCAAAATTAAAGTAAATTCCACACTTACTATCTCATAACCCATGAGACCCATGAGATTCACCAATATCCATTTAGACTTTGTGGGAACATAATAAAATTTATTCATAGATGTCAAAGTCTCAAATCTCTAAATCTTTTCATAGACCTAGATTAATCCCACTAAAGAAGTGGTGAAATTTATTTTTGGTGTCAATGAAAAAGATGAAGGTGTATCATTCAAGTGTTTTAAAGTTAAAATCATACATCCTGATGGATTTATCATACTTTTTATGAAGGTTAATAAAATCAATCTCTATCTTAAGTTGGATAGTGTGAGGAAAATATTTATTTAATTTTTTTTGAATTCCTTCTACTCTATCACTTAGATATCTTCTTTGGGATTTATATTTTTGATCAAAATACACCATTTATCATATTATCCCTCCATATGATAAACAACCAGCATGACCATCTCTTAATCAGATCATTGAATTATGGAAAGGATATTTTAAATGGAATTGATCCATTGTTCCATTATTAAAGGATTAGAATATCCACTGAAAATCATAGGCCTTTGTCACATAAAGGTCTCAATTACAACATGATCTTTCTTAGGGGTATGTGATTTTACCCCTAATTCATGTTTTTATTATGAACTTTCATTAATTGAGTAATTATTTATATGAAGTTCTCGAATCCTACTCCTATTAGGTTGGACATCTCATTTAGAAATTTCCCATCACATCGGTAATTTACTTGGTTCCTCCTATTTTCAATCATTGACTAAAATAAGGGGATAATTAGGGATGAGAATCATTAAACTATTAAAAGCATAAAAGTTAAATTTTAGAATTATAGTATTAACTCATAATTGAATTATATTCCTTAACTTGTGAATTTCTAGGTTTCAATCTAAATTATCCATGGTCTATTTTCTAATATAAAATTTTATGGAAATTTTTTATCCATTCACAATGGTTCATAGAGATAATTCAAATTTACCAAATAATATCCACTAGGAGTGCCAAAATAGGTCTGTAACAAGGAATATTTTTCGTTTACTAGGTTAAGATCGAGTTAATTCCCAATTCACCCTTTTTGGGGTTATTACCCCTGGTAAAAATATGCTAGTGACACATCCACTTGTAATATCTAGACATGTATTTTTTTGCTTGGAAACCACTTAATATATACTTTAACATAATTTAGGTATGTTTTACTATGTTTAATATTATTAATAATGATTTCACTAAGGTTTTCTAATCCAAATACCACAAAATATCTAGACCTTTCTCTGATACCAACTATGAAAACCCATATCTTTTATAAAAATTAATTCATGATTTATTACATAAATAGAAACATAATACAATCCCAAAGGATTGAATGAATAGTTTATTTGGGTAATTAGATACAAAATATAATAAATTCAAACAGGGATATGAAAAAATTGATTAAAACTCATTAACCTACTCTTAAAATTCCACCACTCTTATAAAACTGTAGGGGATAACTTGGGATGTACATAAAAAAGGGGTGAACTATAAAGCCTAGTAAGGGAATAATCAAATCATAAGATAGTGAAATTAATACATTTTAGTAAATAGGAATATCAATATGACATAAAATGGGTGAGAATCATAAACATGAACATCAAATCATGATATAATATGATAACATCAAGGTAACATAAGAATGATACAACAACATAGAAATGAAATACTAAGCATAATTCAAGAAAATTAACCAAGAAATCCTAACATATTGTGATTAGGATAACCTACCAATCACCATACATGATATATCGTGATATAAAAACATTACCAATGCATTGAAGGGATATATAATTTCAAGACCACCCCTCACATTCACAACATGTACATGCATTTGTGTGCCAAATATATCAAACAACATAAGGATGAATTTCAACACCTTTAATACCATGATTAAGGAGTGTGGGTTACATAAATGGAAGTCCCTAGTCAATGAATGATGGGTACATATTGGTGAATATCCATGATTATAAATTTGGATGGGTATTCACTACACAAATGTTTGACATAAAAAAATCTTAGGATAATTTCTACAACATAACAGGTGCACATAAAGGTTCAAGGGAGGATTTAATGTGAGTGAAAGTTGGCTGATAACTAATTGGTAATCATTAGGTAAATAAAGGGATGTGTAAAAAGACATTACAACATGAAAAATTGAAAATCAAAAGGCTAAGTACAATGAAAGTACTTAAAATAAAAAGGAAGATGAGAGGATCCCCTACCTTGAGAGGGTGATTATAAAAGATTGAAAGAAGATTATTAAGAGATTGGGAACACATTTGGAGAGGATTATTGAGGTAGATGGAGATAAAATATATGATCAATGGGTTTTGAGTGAAGAGGAGTGGGAGGATGGGTGGGTATTTATAGCGAAAGAGAGGGGAATTATATATTAATTTCTAAACTTAGGTTTTGGACTCTATATGATAAAATAAAAAACCAAAAACCTTACCATGGTTTCTACCAAAGAGGAGTGTATTTAAATATTTTTTTAGGATAAGAAAAAAAATACTTAAAAAATACTATTAGTGATATGGAAGTGAGTCATGTTCATAAATAATTGAATTTTAAACCTCAAAATATAATATAGGTTTTTAAGGATTCATTAAGGGTTTTTAAAATTGATAAAATAACTTCAAAAATACATTATTTTAAATAATAGATATATATTTGGTCATGTATGAATTTTATGGCATTATTACATCACTTTTTTTCTATTATGATGTCATATATAAACCGTATATTTATACCATATTTATTTTTTACCAAAACATTTGACTATATCAGAAAATTATAAAAAATTCACCATTGGATAATTTAGATACATTGATTAAAAAATAATATTTATGTTATCAAAATATTTTTCTAAATATAATAATTTTCAATTTCATATAAAAATCCATATTTATTGGAAAATACTATTTTTTACGATATTAACCACCTTTTGACCCTTATAAAAATCACATTAGACTTTATTAAATTATATTTACATTTATATTTAATTAATTTTTATCTAATAAGAATATTTCATTAAAATATTATTTATTATTTTTTTTAATTTATCAAAATTTTTTCTTCATTAAAACTATAAATTTCCCCAAAATAAAAATTTGATTTCTTCATGTCAAAATATACTTTTTATCAAATAAATTATATAATCATTGATAAATTAATAATAAAAAGCGATAAATATAATAATTATTTTGTTCAAAATAAAATATAAAATTTCACACTACTAGGGTCTAGATACATAATCCCTTATTACACCGATGTATTCCCTATGAGTGTGGTGTATGATGATAGTGGTTTCTTGGAGTAGTTTGTCAAACATGGTTTGGGATGTGATCTCAATAAGCTTTAAAATATCCTATAAATGGTTTTTCTCAAGATTTAGTTATTGAATCTTGGCTTGTTCTTGGTCGAGGGAAAAGCCCAATGATTCTATCTTCCTGGAAAGCTCCGATAGATGGGATTTATAGGGTATGATTCTACTAGTTGAGTCCATCGTTTCTTCTATCTATGTCAATTATAATTTATCCTAACCATTAATATATACTAATATTAATGGTAACTATACAATGAATATATTATGAATGGTTAATATGATTAAGGGTCTTTTAAATCAAACATACTATATAAATCCAAAATAACCAAAACATTGCATGTGTTTTATATAACTATAAGGCATTTAATTAGTCAAAAGGGAATTTAATTTATTAAATTTTGGGTCATTACACTTGAACTTTTGTGATTTCTAAAATTATCGATAATTACTTATTGAGATGAATGAGACCCTCGGATGCCTGGGATTTTTAGGATCCGGTGTCACAGGTTTTTGGGGTAGATTACTAACGTGACTAGTATCAATGGATTTGGTTGATGTAGGAGTGGATACCTAGAGGTGGTACCTAGGATCCATCATTATATCATGCGTGAAAATGAATATTGGAATACCTAGGATGATAGGAATTCCTCTAACATTGTGATACCATTGAGAATGTCAAGGTTCTGGGATTTGAAAGAAGATACCAGTTGACCATTATGAATTCCCATGATTCCCAAGATTAAAATGGTGGTATGAGGTATTGGGTGAGAACATATCCTTGAGCATGGATATTGGACATCATGAGGGTGATTGTTGGATCCCCTTGATTGATTCCAAAGATAACCCCAAAGGATTAGTTAGATGCACCAATGATAGATCAGATGAAGATCCTTGAGATATTGGATGCCTAAGAGATTAACCATGGGATCTAGGGAGGGTATTCCATTTTGATTGACTAGTTCACCCAAAAATCAGTCATGACATGATGTATATGATTTACTGGGTCCTTACCCTAACAAGTAATTAGATATTATCCTAACATTGAGAATTATTAGGTAATACCATGGAGTTCAACCTAAGGGATTAAAGATGAGGGATTCTTGGTGATACCTAAGGGTCCAATAATCATCATGACAGAGGTGTGAGTATTGGATCCCGAATGAGTGGACAGAGGTTCCCTTGAGGTGAATCTCATGCTCAGAGACACTCCAAAACTTCTTGAGGAAAATACAGTTGATCAAGGTCACAAAAATAATGATCAAAAATTGTTTTTGATCTTGGATCAGTTTTTATATATGTTCCGTTGAATTGGTTGGGTTACTAGGGTTGGAAAAATCATTGTGATTTACTTAGAGACATTTTTTACACTGGTATAAAGTAGGTATTATGGTGGGTGTTATTTATTTTTCAGTAGTTTATTTATTTATTTTAATCATGTCACATACACATATCCCTATATATAATGGTTATTATGGGACCATACTAAGTTTTTTAATCACACCATACTTGGGCTGCCATTAAACATGGGTTTTTGAGTAGCTCTCACATGTTTATTGTAGTAACAGGTAGGGATGAGTCCTAAGATCATGTTTAGTATGGTCGAATGGGACAACTCGTATGATGTTTAGAGATTGAGACATGGTATGGATTAGAGTGGTTGTATAACCATGTTTTTATTTTCATTTTATTCTGGTATGTATCTATGATCAACCTAGTCGTTGGTCTAATGTATTTATGGCATGGATGTTCAAACCTTTTTCACATTTCATGTATTTTTGTTGGATGATATTTATTATTTTCTGTATACTCTAATACGTGTGATGTATGGCTATTTATATTATCATTATAAAATCTAATATAGGGGGTTTATTCTCACCAAGGTATTCCTATAGACCCATACTATAAGTCATTAGCCTTTGGCATACAAGGAGGTATCCTGAGATCATCTGGTGGTTCGTTCTGGCTACTGTACAGAGTGAGATGGGGTAGGGCATCACAAAGTGGTATCAAAGGTTTTTTATTTTTTATTAATATTTAGGATATTGTATCCAAGAGATGTAGGTATGTGTTAGAGCTATAATGGATACCAAGGTGGTGCGTCATGAAAACATCAACTTGTAGTAAGTCTATGTTACCTAAGATATGATTGATGTTATGGATTTTTGTTGTTATAGTTTATTGATTTCACTTCATGTGACACATTTGTTGTTTTTATTTAGGATTATTTTGGATTTTTGGCTCTTAGACCATTTTTAAGAAACCGAATGTGGATTTTAGTTCTTGGACTATAGAAAAAATAGGCATCTACATGCATCATGAGTTTCCACATTGGATTGACATAAAATTTATGGACCTTCTAGTGTAAATTTTTTTCAATGATGAGAGGTTCAGTTGTTTAAAGTGTTAGAAACAACTCAATTTTTTTACTATATAATTACTTAGTGGAATTATAATCATATGAACCAACATGTATATATATTTCATTTTGATATAAGTTCATGTGGATCTATAGTGATACTCTTGTTGATAATTATGGTTAAGTCCCTTGGTGTAAGGGACCTAAGGTGACCCTAGTAGGCCAGTTTTGCATGTGGTTCCCATGGGAAGCCCTTAGTGGGTTGTTATTGCTCAGGTTTAGTTACTTAAAGTGAAAATAACAACCTATATATAATTTTACCATATATCATGGAATAACACTCTACTTAACCAAACAATGTGATAGTGGTTAGATATATATAGATCATCATTAGGTCAATTCCAGTTGAATATACCCTATAGGTTTGGTTTTTTAAAGTGCTAGTAACAACCCATATGGTGTTTTAATATATATCTTTGAATGGAATTCTATCTATTTGAAACTATTGGTTATGGTTCTTTGATACAAATTGTCATAGGATGATTTCAATAGAGTGCGTATGTTTGTATGATGTGACCAGATGCTCAACTATTTAAAGTTACAGTAACAAATTATATTGTGTTTTCCCATATAGATTGGAATGGAATTATACTTAACTGATCCATAGACCATTTTTTTATAGGATAAAGTTTTTCAAGAAAGATTACATTATATTTATATGTGTAATCCAAGATGATTTGGGATTCTTGAGGGAGAGGCCCCTTATATGGATTCTCGGTGAAAATTAATTCCTTATTAGGTTGATGGTTTGGCATGAGGTGCTTGATATATAATCTATATGAGACCCTTGAGTGGGTGTTTGGAACATGGTTCCATAATAATTTAAATATCATTGCACAAATAACACCCCAAGAGATACAAAATTTATGAGTTTTGGATTATGCAAGGTGGATACACATAGATACCATGAGATATGACTCAGTGCTTAGTGATTCAGTGAGTTGTTGTTAGTGATGTTAGAGAGAAACCCACAAGATGGGTTATCCCAGGCTTCTAAGTTACCTAGACATGGAAATCATGGGTAAGTTCATTATTTTGAGTTCAATACATGGGGGGTGAAATTGATTTTATAGAAAGTCATAGTTACGAATTGGGAAGTGAATCACTTAAAATGACACAACATTGAGGATAGTTTTGAGGGTGATACCATTCAAGTTCCCGACCCTGCTATTATGGGTATGCTTTAGTATATGGCAAGAGTGTGGGTGCATGCTCATGAATTAAAACAACATTGAGTGGTGACTAAGCATGTGATTATATTAAGTATGGATGAAACATTAGGATTTTAGATGAGAGCCTCTAGTGTGTTCTTGGATTAAAGATTTGACATGATATGGAACATGGAAAACCTACTTTGGTGATGTTACTCATAAGAGTGTAAGTCAGGTTTCTACGGTTGGGTGGTACTATACTATACACCCATTCATTTTCAAATGTTATTTAGGTAGTGCGTGCAATGGTTATGTATGGTATTATTTAAATTTTAATCAGTAATTTTATATTCAATTTGAGGTATGATGGGTTCAATGGTATACGCGAGCATGAATTAGAGGGAGAAACACATGCAAGGGGGTGGAACCTATTGAGGTGATTCTTGAGGAGCGGTATATGGTAATACATATTTTGGGAATTATATCAATGGCTATTTGAGGGCGTGAATGTCGTTATGGTTAGAAATCTGATGGGTTTCAAGGATGATGCTCTAGTGATTTAGGATAATGATGGAATGATCCTAGGTTGGTAGGGTCGTGTCCAGGAAAAGATCAGTCATTGAGTGCTTGATGTGAGTAAGTGAATACATTTTTATTCAGTCTCGAGGTAAACACAAGATTCAAGGTTCATACGATATAATGTTCAGAGTTGGTGTAATGGAATCAAGCTTGGGGTGATCTTGATGTGACCCAAGGGTGGTTTGTGGGGTGATACAAAATTTGTGACATGTTTCTGGGGGTAAATCCCCGTTTCATGACATGGTTCGGGGGGTGAACCCATTTTGTGACATTTTTTAGGGGGTGAACCAGTTTTATGACATTTTTCATAGGTTTGATCACAGTTTCATGACATGTTTTAGGGAGTGAAACAATTTCATCATATAGTTCAAGGGGTAAACTAGTTTCATTTCTTGTTTTAGGGGAGAAACACTATTTTTTCATTTTATTCAGGGGTGAATCATATGATGAAATTTAGTTTTGTATCATTTTGGGATGAAAATTCTTGGGATTCATGAAAATATGGGGCCATGGTTCTGGGTGTAAGTGAGACCCTATGTGTGAGGGTTGTTAGTGGAAATGTTGGGATGAGGAAAACATTTCATTTGAGTATGTGTCAGTTAGTGTGACTGATCAATTTGAGTATATTTTGATGGATGAAGTTTTAATGTAATCGTACTTGGGGTTGGACATGGTGAGAGGGGAACTATGTTGAGAGAATTATGTGGGACACTATTAGTGGGTTGTTTGACCGTTGGAAAGGTGTTTTCGGTAGGACATTTCTATAATAGAGAGTACCATGGGTAGGAACTAGCCTTGGAAAGTAGAGTCTTGTGGTGGGGATAAACATAATCATTGAGTTGTATTGGGGGTGACACCGTGCACTACAAAAAATGTGGTATTAATGGAAATTTATTTGCAATTTTTTTATAACTTCCATTGATTAAAACATTTTTAATATTATTTAAAATATAGAAACAGTTTCACAAAACCACCAATATTCATAAAATAATTTTTTATTTATTATATTTTTTTATTAAAACTGCCACCATATCCTTTAAAAAAATGTCCTAATTAACCCCTTCCTCTACCCCACACTACCCCAATGACCTCGACCCCCACCACCCCGATACCCCCTCCCTCGACGGTGACCACTAACCATCCCTCCCTCAACTAAAACCACCAACTATCAACTCCCATCCCTCAACACTGACCACCGACCCCTACTGACCCCAACCCCCATCCCTTAATGCCATTTGCCAACCATGTCGGTACCCCTGATAACTCTTCTTCCCATGATGAAATCCCAAATTCCCCATTTCATGAAAACCATCTCCCCCAATGGTGTTAGAGACATAACCTCTCCCCCATGACCATGTCCTCCTCCCCACCTCCCCAATTTACCCTACTCTTATCCATGCATGAGTCAGATGTTGTTGAGATCATATCCCCAAGATCTATGATTTTCGCTTCCCTTTCCTCACCTCATTAACCTTCTTCCATGACATATTAACCTATTATTATGAGGGGTAATATTTATTCATTTATGTTTTTTATGTTTTCCATATTATATTAAATCATTACTATGTTGGATTTCTATTATGTTGAATCAAGACCCTACCCTAGACAATGAAGAAGTTGGGTGATGTTAAAAATTGATTTTACTTATTTGATTAAACATTTATATCTTTATATTTGAATTTATATGGAGAATAATGGAAATCCAATACCTATAGATAAAATTTGGATTAATTTAATTTGAAACACACCGTAATTTTACAAGGTTTTGGAAGAATTTTTAGATTAATCAATTGAAAACTGATCAGTGGATAGTAGAATAAAATGTCAATTTCCTAATTATAAATTCAAATGATGGTTGAATAGAAATAATGTATACGATAACTTGATAATGAAATAGTTTCTTTCTTTATATATAAGTTGAATTTGGCATGGAAAATCATATTTTATAGAAATTAAAAATAATGAATATCCTATCAAAGAAATAGAAAGTGACCCACCATAGGATAATTCAGTTCAAACCTTGATAAATGATGAATTTATATTTATAGAATACAATGCCCACTATTTTAATAAATCAAAAGAAACTTTAGTTGATCCTGATAAGGTTAATCTCTCTCATAACATCAATGACAAAAATAATTATTTTTATGGATTAGTTGAATAAAAAAAATTATAACCATATGAAGGGTTTTCTAGGAATTAAAATTTGTATTTTATACTTAATTAGTATCATATAAAGTGTCTAAATGTAATTACTAATAAATTAGTGTCTATGATTTTATATTTTGTTCATGAATTTAGTAAAGTTTAGTTCCATTCATCATTCTATGTGATAAATAAAATCATCAACAAAAATAGACTTGACTATATAAATATACATGCATGACCGAATGATTTCATGATTTATTAGGAAGAAGAGTATAAAAAAGAAAAATGAATAAGATTTCATAAAATTATATAGAAGTAAATTAAAAAAATGATAGTAAAAATCAATGAAACACTAGGAATAATAATAATAATAAGAAAACTCCCATAAAGGTATTACATTAATTTCCTATGAAACCATGCTTTTAAAAATCATTCATGTCGTCTAAGACTGCATATGACATGAAGTGGCATGATCAGGATAGTAACAATGATGGAATGATGAGGCATACACAATATTCAACATCATAGAAGGTGTTTTATTCATTATATCCATATTTTTCTTTAGATCATATGAATTTACATTTGGTATTTCCTTATGATGGTTTTAACCCTTTTGGTACTTTAAGTACTAATTATAGCATATGGCTAGTTATTTTGATCCCCTATTATCTAACCCTATGTATGTGTGTTAAGAATAATTATTTCATCATTTTGATAATTATTCTTGAAATGAAAATGCCTGGAAATGACATTGATGTATTCTTTCAACCTCTAATCAAATAATTGTGAGAAATATTTGATGATGGAATGGAAACATAAGATTATTCAATGAGAAAACTATTCAAAATGCATATTTCTTTAAAATATACAATTAGTGACTTTCCTAGACTTGGAAACTTATTTGATTGAAACACTCAAAATGATTTGGCTTGTCTAGTATGTAATTTTTATTTTCAACCTCAATGATTACCTTATAGTAAAAAATGGTGTTTTATTTTTCATCATAAATTTCTCAATGCCTACCATAAATTAGAGTTTAGTAAGACACAATTAAATAGAGATATTGAATTGAGAAATTCACTAAATGTGTTATCTAGTTTATAAATCATGGGACAATTAATAAATTTCACTCTTGAATTTAGAAAATGTATTTTGTTTAAAGAAGAGGGAAAGGGGTATTGGGTACAATATCTGAAGTAGCTAGAATACAAAAGTGGAATAAAATGAGTATATTTTTGAAACTTCCTTATTGGGAGTATAATTTGATACATTATAATCTAGAAATAATTCATATTGAGAAGAATGTTCATGAAAATGTATTTTTTACATTTCTTAATGAGAAGGGTAAATCAAAGTATAACCTTAATGTTTGTTAGGATTTGGAATCAATGAATATAAAGTGTGGTTTTTAGGAAAATGAAAATTGTAAGTATCCTTTAGATATTTTTACAATGAAAAATATTGATAAAGACCTATTACTTCAAAATTTAAAGAATATAAATGTGCTAGATGGATATTCAAGTAACATTTTATGGTGCATTGACTTAAAACATAGAAATTTACATGTATGGGAAAGTATTGAATTAAATATTATAATAGATAATTTGTTTCCATTGGCATTATGTAGTATGTTACTGGAAAAAGAAACTATAGTTCTAGTTGAGTTGTGTAAATTCTTCAGAGAGATTTTAAAAAAAAACTCTAGATCCATCTAATCTTGATAAACCTCAAGAAATAATTGTTTTGACACTTTTTAATATGGATTTGTTATTTCCCTTTCATTTTTTATAGTAAGAATTCATTTGAGTGTTTATTTGGTTGAAGAATCTAAACTTGGTAGACTAATACACTATCGATGAATATATCCAATTAAGAGGTACATTAATATTTTTTTTTCATTAATGAATTAAATTTTATAAAATCATTGTGTAATTTTCTAAATTTGTTTCTTATTTTATTTATTAGGTTCTTAGGTCATTTGAAATCAAATGTGAGGAATAAAGATCAACCATAAGGCTCTATTTCCAAAGGGTTCATTGACGAAGAGTTCTTAACATTATGTTCTAGGTATTTGTATGTTATTGAGACTAGATTCAATAATGTTTTACATGTTGATGATATCTCTAATAATTCTCATTCTGAAATATAGTCATCTGTATTTCCAACTATTGGATGATCGGTTGGAAAGAGGTAAAATTTTACACTAACTGAATTAGAGTTACTATAAGTGTATATATATGTGCTACTCAATAGTCTTATTACGGATCTATTTATTGAATATTTGTGATTTGAAACCAAGATATGACTAAGGGGTCAGTCTCAAAATGAGCTGGAATTAACTAAATTTGTTAATAATAAGATTGTTGAATGGTTCACCCGTTGTATAAGTATATACTCATATTCATATTATTAATATGTAATTATTTTTTTTATGTTAAAAGTAACACCTTGTGTCTTCTTATATAGATAATTAATGTTGATAATAAAGCTAAAATATCAAATGATTTGATGTTTTTGGCTTAGGGTCCTCTAAGGAAGGCCAAGAGTTTCAATTCCTATAATATTCATGGCTTCAAGTTTTACACAATTTATCATTAAGAAGGCTTTAAAAATAAAAATAGTGGTGCGTTTACCCTTACAGTGGTGGGATAATATGGAAATCTATTTGATATAATCGAATTATACTATTATGGTCATTTTTAGTTGTCTTATTCAAATGAAAGTGGGTCAACATTGATAGGGATATAATGAAGGATTCATTACATTTTACTTCTTTGAACTTCTATATCTTGATCCATACTATTGAGTGTAAAAAGCATGATCTATTTATCTTAGCTTCATAAGAGAAGATGGTTTATTATGTGGATGATGAAATACATAAAGTTTGTAGTGTAATTGTACACTTAAAATAGAGAGACTTGTATGATATGGGTGATAAAGGTTCATTGGTACTTTGTGACAATTAACATCATCAACCAAAAAACATTCAATTGTTTTTTCCTAACAAAATTGAAACAATATAACTTATAATATGGGATAAAAATAAAGAACTTTTAATAATGGAGGTTGATAATAATGAAGAAAATGAAGATGAAGATAATTGAATGTATAAATTTTTAATGAAACTATATTATAATTTTTCATTTATAAGTGTTTCTAATATATATACATTCTTCTATTTTTCCCTTTTTTGTAAAAATATTTTAATTCTTCTTTTACTTATACATTGAATATATTCTAAGCAATTTGAATTGCTAGACTTCAAAGAATTTTTTTTCAAGATCCTAGCTGATCAAAATCTTGAAGCACACCACTACCACCACCACCGTCAACTTCAATGGATCTAAGTGATCCCACAACACCAGAGACTTCTAGTGATCCAACAGCTTCCCCAGATGATGTTGGTAGCCTACTGTTTGATATACCTCTAGTGATGGATCCATTGGTCACCCTTCCATCTAGTGGATATTGGCAAGTTACCATTACTGGTATGTATGTCATTGTACAAAACTATATATTTTATTAATAATTAAAAACATTTTTAAAACATATAAATATAACAATAGAAGAGATATAAATATGAACACAATAGATGTTGGGACCTAAAATAATTAAAAATTATTGTTCCATTTGATGATTTTGGGGTGCCAGCCAGTGATATTGTCGGAAACATTATCGTTACCAAGAAGATCCTAGGAATATTTCTTGCAAGATAGTGAGCTTTCCCATTAATTATAAATATTGGAGTCATATTCACACAAATTTAAAAAAATGAGGTGTTTGATAACTAAGTAAAGGTAATATTAATTTAATATTCATTGATAAAGAATTTAAAAGGCATGATAAAAATTATTAATATACTTATAAAATGTAATATTTTTTATTTCTAGATGTTTTTTCATTTTGATTCCCCAGAATCCATTTCACACCCATGGACCTGAAAAATTTGGGCAAGAAATAGATAAATAAATATATATTATGGAACCAGTTTAATGACACATCTCTGATATCTCAACTAATGCATAAGAATGTACCTGAAGGTGTGTCTTATGAGTAGTGTAAGATGTTTTTAAATATTAATAGAGCTCAAACTATTAAGGTAATTGCATATTTTACATTATATTAATAAAATAAACACAATAAAATTATGATTTTTATTAATGTTATTATTTTTTATAGGAATTATCTAAAAAATTATAGTAAATCATTAAAAACAACTCATTCCTCATATCACTAGGCCACAAAGTTTTTCTAGAAAAATAACAATCTTGGTTGCATTTTATTAATTATTATTTATATTAATTTATTAAAACTAAATTTTTTTCTTAAAATTTTATATTTTTATAAGTTCTAATGAATTAGGACACCTAGTTGGTCAGAAAGAGGCGTGGCTTAAATTTCATATGAAATGTGAGGGTAGTTTTGTGAATGAACCTACTGGAGACATTGGAGTAAGTAATTTTCATTAAAATTTAATGTTATTTAATTAATATAAAAAATAACAATAAAAAATAAATTAAAACAACAGAAAATCCTTAAAACTAATTAAATTTGGTTTTCTGCATAGATTAAATGGTTCTATTTTTCTCTATTGGTGCCGTTTGATCCATGTAGTTATCCCCGATTAATTGGATTTAATCCCTAATTGTTGTTATAATTTATTTTTAATTATTATAATTTTATAAAAATGAAATAAAATGAAATATTAATTAAGAATATATTAATTATATAATATTATGAAGTTAGTTAATTTAAAAATCATTGTTAATATTTTTTTTATTGACATATTAAAATTCAAGAATCTTGGGATGTGAACCCTTCACAATCATTATCCGCTTTCCAGAATGATGCAATTACAATAATTTTTGGGAAGAGGCATACTAGGAATGTATGAGGGATGGGTTCTAGGCCTACTCTATCAGACATATTTGGTAGGGAATCATCATCATTTACTGCTACACCTAGTGGGGTTTCAAGCAGTGCCATTTATCAAGAATCACATAGAAAAATTTCAAGGTTGAGAGAAAAATTGAAGGAACATGAATCTTATAGGAAAATATAGGATCATTGGTGTTCAAAAATGTAAAATTCCTTAGTTTATGTATTTCATAGGATTAATTGCATGATCTTTGAGAAAATTTGTAGTCTTATAGATCATCCCATCATGATAAATTCTAAACTCAGTTCATGACTCAATAAATAGTTATAAAAGACATTAATGTTTTTAAAAACATGCTTCCAGGGGTCAAAACCAAACAAAAAAATTATACAACCATTAAGTAATAGGATGATGACCGTATATTTATTTTTTAAATATAATAATTTACACCACATTTATCCAAGTTATAGTTTTCCTGGGATGCCCGTAAATGCATTTTTAGTGTTTTAAAACACAAAAACATACATGTAATAGTGAAAAACATAATAAATGACCACATATTGATGCGAAATCATGGGAAACAACCATTGAAATATTTTTGATGTGTATGAGTAAACAACAAATCCGTAAAATGTGTAGTGTGCTCATAATGATTTAATAATCAATTTTAAAAGTTATCAAGGTCATTAAAAATGTGGTTCAAGGGGTAAAAGATAAGAAAAAATCGTATGGCCATGAAATGATAGGAAAATTTCTGTCGATTGATTTTTAAAATGTAGGAATAAACTCCACATCAATTATAGTTATGTTTTTCTCAAGATTTCCGTAAATGAATTTTTAGTATTTCAAAACACTAGAACATGTGTTTAATAGTATAAACTATAGAAAATAACCTCATATTGATGTATAATCATGATAAAATCACTGAAGAATTATTTTTGAAATTTACGAGTAGACAACACATCTATCATTTGTGTAGTGTGCTCAAAATGAATCAATAAGAAGTTTTAAAAGATATTAAAGTCTTTCAAAATGTTCGTCTGGGTGTCAAAACCAAGAAAATGTAATCATATGGACATGAAATAATAAGAAAATTACCATCAAATTATTTTTCAAATATATGAACTGACTCCACATCAATATGAGTTATGGTTTTCCTGGGATGTCTGTAAACAAGTTTTTAGTGTTTTAAAACACTAAAACATGTGTGTAATGATCATAAGCATAGGAAATGACCACATATTGACATGGAATTATGGTAATACCACATTTAAATTATTTATGATGTGTATGAGTATAAAACACATACATTTGACGTGCAGTGCTCTCTAAATGACTCAATAAGTAGTTTTAAAAGATATCAATGTTTTTAAAAATAAGCATCAGGGGGTCAAAACTATAAAAATAGGGTCATATTGACTTAAAATCATATAATAATTACCTTTTATTGATTTTTGAGATATAAGAACTCAATCTAAGTTATGATTTTTCTAAGAAGCATGCGAACATGTTTTTAGTTGTTTAAAACATTGAAACGTTCATGTAATGGTAAAAAACATAGAAAAAATATTTTATTGATGTGAAATTATGGAAAAAATATTGTTTAATTATTTATGACTTGTATGAGAAAACAATACATCTATCCGACATGCAGTGTGCTCAAAATGACATAATAAGAAGTTTTAAAAGATATCAAAGTTATTAAAAACATACATCAAGGGGTCAAAACCAATAAAATAGCATCATATGTTCTTGAAATCATATGAAAATGAACTTTAATTTATTTTTGAAATTTTGGAACTAATTCCATGTCAATCCGAGTTATAATTTTTTGGGGATGCTAATAAGATTTTTTTAGTGTTTTAAAAGACTAAAACATGCATGTAATAGTGAAAACCAAAGAAAAAAACCTCTTATTGATGTGAAATAATGGGAAAACTATATTTGAATTATTTTTGATGTGTATGAGTAGAAAAAAATCAATCTAATGTGTGGTGTTCTTAAAATGACCCAATAAATAGTTTTAAAAGAATTTAAAGTCTTTAAAAACATGTAATAGGGAGAAAAACCAAGAAAATGGTATCAAATTACCATTAAATCATAGTAAAATGAAAAATATTAATTTTTAATATACAGGAATCGATTCCATGTAAATCCAAGTTAAGTTTTTCCTAAGATACCCATAAATGCATTTTTAGTGTTTTAATACACTAAAATGACCATGTAATGGTCAAAACCATAATAAATATCCTAATTTTGACATGAAATAATGGTATAAATAAGGATGAATTATTTTTTACAAGTATGAGTAGACAACATGCCCATATGATGTGTGATGTGCTTAGAATAACTCAATAATTAGTTTCCAAAAGATTTCAAAGTCTTTAAAAATGCTTGTTAGGGGGTCAAAACTAAGAAAAAAATATCATATGGCCAATAAATCATAGGAAAATTACTATCAATTTATTTTTTTAAATTAGGAACTTATGTGACATCAATATGAGTTACAGTTTTACTAGGATTCCCATAAATTTTTTTTTCTTATTTTAAAATGATAAAAGGTGTGTGTAATAGTCAAAACCATATAAAACAACTACATATTGACATGAAATCTTGGGAAAACCATATTTTAATTTTTTTATGTGTATGAGTAGAAAAAAATTCCATTCAACATGCAATGTGCACTAATGAATCAATAAGAAATTTTAAAAGTTATCAAAGTTTTTAAAAATGTGAGTTTAGGTTTTAAAACCAATAAAAAGGTTTCATATGACCATGAAATAATAGTAAAATTACCATTGATTTATCTTTTAAATGTAGGAATTGATACCACATCAATCCAAGTTATGGTTTTCCCAGGATGCCTATAAATGCATTTCTAGTGTTTTAATGCACTAAAAGGTGCATGTAACAGTAAAAACCATATAAAAAAATGTAATATTGACATAAAATCATGGTAAAACCATGGTTTAATTATTTGTGACATGTAAAAGTGGAAAACACATCTATTCGACTTGTGGTGTGCTCAGAATGACTTAATAAGCAGTTTTAAAAGATATAAAAAGTTTTAAAAACATGTATCATGGGGTTCAAAATAAAAAAAATGGTCTTATATTACTATGAAATCATAGGAAAATTAAATTTAGTTTATTTATGAAATTTAGGAATCAAATCCACATTAATTTGAGTTCCAGTTTTCTTGGGATGTCTGTAAATGTGTTTTTAGTGTTTTAAAGTACTATAACATGCGTGTAATAGTAAAAACCATAGATAATGACCACATATTGATGTAAAATCATGGGAAAACTATGGTTTAATTATTTTTTATATGTATTGGTAGAAATCACATCCATTTAATGTGCGATGTTCTCAGAATTAATCAATAAGAAGTTTTAAAATATTTCAATGTCTTTAAAATCATGCGTTAGGGGTTAACACTACGAAAATAGTATTATATGGTCATGAAATCATAGGATAATGACCGTAGATTTATTTTTGAAATGTAGGAACTAAATACATGTGAATATGAGTTTCAGGTTTCCCAGGATGCCTACAAACACATTTTTGGTGATTTAAAAAACTAAAACATGCATGTAATGGTCAAAGCCATAGAAAACGACCTCAAATTGACATGAAATCATGTAAATCCTATGGTTGAATAATTTTTGATGTGAAAGTGTGTACAAAACATCCATCTGACATGCAATGTGCTCATAATGACTCAATAAGAAGTTTTAAAAGATATCAAATACTTTAAAAATGTGCAATATAGTGTCAAAACATGGAAAACAAAATCATATGGAAAAAAATAATAGGAAAATGACAATAGATTTATTTTTGAAATTTAGGAATCGATGTCACATCAATTCGAGTTAAATTTTTTATTTGGATGCCTATAAACGCATTTGCGGTGTTTTAAAACACTAAAGCATGAATGTAATGGTCAAAACCCTAGTAAATAACCTTCGATTAATTTAATATCCTGATACAACTATAATTGAATTATTTTTGAAATATAGTAAATGCCTCCATATTAATTTCTTTAATTTTTTTATTGAGTAATTTCAAGCACACCAAACATTACTTTAAAAATTTATTACATTTTATATACTTTCCCCTTTTGAGTTCCAAGTGTTGAATAATATATTAAATAGGAATGTTTATGTTTTTAAAGTGTTATTCATGATATATTATTTATTTTATGTTCAAATTTAATCTATTTTATTAACAAAATAACAAATGTTAAGTGAAAAATTATGAATATATTATGTTTCGTATTTATTTTATTAAATTCTATGGTTTTTATTGTAGGTGAAAAATGTTGAATGTGGGTAGGAGGTTGAACATTCTGATCCCCAACACTCTTCATAAGGTAGTCATGATGGCTCATTAATTTTTTGGTATATTTAAATATTATCAATGATTATACTATTATTCTTATTTATTATTTTCAGTTTTGATTTCTATCTTTTTTATTCTAGTTGATAACATGATGTGGTTGGTTTCTCATATGTTGACTCTGGATATAGAGGTAGTTTGATGTAGTGGAGGTGGTGGTGTGAATGTATTGGTCATGGGTTAATGGTGTATTTTGGATATATTTTATCTTTATATATATTATTATTGAGCTTAAGGTTGATCGATGGTTCTGTATTTATGATTGTGGATTTGTGGATGTATGGATATACGATGAATTTATTATATATTTATGGTTTAGTTTATTTCATGGCTGAATTTTTTTATACATATTAATTTTTTATTAAATAGTTTAAAAAAAATTATTTAATATATTTAATGGCAGGTTCTAATAACCACCAAAAAAATAACTACCAATAATTATTTTAGCAGTGGTTAAGGTGGTTTTAGTTATTTTATACCTCTAAGAAGGTAGACTGATGCTAAATTATTTAGCAGTGTCTATGTTAATTTCCCCTATTTTTTCTAAATAATAAACCGCCATCAAATGAATATAAAATCACTGCTAAGTACCGAAAAATTAAACATATAATAACCACTATTAAACTATAAAAACTGCTGTTAAATTATTTGGTACTGTGAAATAAATGGTGGTTTAAATAACTACCTCTAAATAATATAATGGTGGTTTAAAATACCTCTATTAGTAAAAAAAACTTCCACTAAGACCATATTTTTTTGTAGTATTGGGGTATTGGGAGAGAGAGGTATGGTGATCTCCATTTTAGTACTGACATTGTTTAGTGTGCGGATAACTCTATTTCCAATGAAATGTGTGTTTGGTGTTTACAGTTGTGTTGTAGAAGAACATTGGACATTCATGAATCAAGCGTGATAGGTTTATTGTGAGTTAGAAACCCTTGAAGGTAAATTTCATTGGCTAGATGATCATCGAGATTTCTTGGAGATGAGAAGTTATATGGTGGGGAGTTTTTAATGTCTCATGTCAGTATGGGTTGAAAAAATTATGGAGGGAATTAGCATTTTTTTATGATTGGATGATTTTTTTTGTTGATTGGGGATTTGAATGAGACTCTGAGGTATTGGAAAAACCAATAGCTTGTTTTTAGATGGGGTTTAAGGCTTAGTTGATACCCCAAAGGTTTATGAAGACACCATAGGAGGAACGAGAGACTGGGCTACAATAGGGGACCTATTCCAATGCTTTCACAGTGTGAATCATAGATTCATGGTGTGAGTAATCAAGACATGGGGAAAACCCCCTTTCCTGGTAGAATCATGGTGTGAACCAAGGGACCTCACTGTGAATGGTGGTTTTTAGGGTTTTAAAGTGGGTCAAGCCCCTTTTTTGATTTGGTCAACGAACACACACATGAGGAGGTTGATTTATCCAAACCTCCCCCATCTTCATCTCAACATTCTTAGCCATTATTGAGGTGATTTTAATGTGGATTCAACGTAAAGGATTCTAAATCCCCTCACACACCTGTTATACCTTCACCATGCTAATTTAATTTTTTTTTAGTTTAGGTCAGAAATGGATATTTCACTGGAGAATTGTGAAATTACAAATTTTTGACTTGGATTTCATGTATCTTAGCTAGGGGATCACATGAGACAACATCTATCTATCAACAATAATTGTTTCATAAATGGTACATTGCACCATATATTTATTTAGTATTTTCATTAAATTTAATTTATTTAATCATTTTATTAACAATTCTTGATAGTGATTTCACTAGGGAGGATACTGGGGGTCCACTACAGACATTCTACAAGCTGTTGGTTGTGGTTCTGGTGTGATGTAGCCATCTGATGAGTTTTTAACATTTAATCCTTTATTAAATTAAATTAATTAATTAAATATGAATTCTATAATTTTTTTATTTATGGTTTTTTACCTTGGGTTAGAGCCTCACATGGGTTGGCATTGGCCAAATGATGTTTGACTAGTTTGGTCATGCCTTGAAAGTTGTTGACGACCCTTGTAGATTATTTGGAAAAAAATTAACTAAGGAAGGTGGTCCTATGTAATTACCCTTATGGTTTATATAAATTTTACCTATAATTTTATATACAATCTATCAACTAAGGGTGATTAAATTTTTGAGATAACATTTTTTAATTTAAAAATGAAATTCTTGGTTAGACTACACAAATTTCCAAGACCATGAGGGTCATTGGCACTGGGTTGAATAAATCAGGTGCCGATGGATAAATCCTTCACTTTGACCTTGAAACTTGAACTCCTCCAACATGGAGTGTGATGTGACTTTACATAGAAGAACCTGGTGGGTTTAGTGAGGACTCTTGAGACAAAAATTGTGTAGGTGTATAGATCGAGGTAGAGTGGAAATGGGTTGGGGTGAGTAGATCAGTCTGGAGTGAATCAAGATACAGAGAAGGGACTTGATATATCTCTCAATATAATTATCATTGTGGTATACCCATGAGGTTTGTGAGGCCATGAGATGACTTTGGTGGTATTGAGTGATGAGATATCCTCTGAGCATCGAGCATTGTCTTGAGAAACCAATTATGATCAAGGATCCCTAGTGGGATTTCTCCACTATAGTGATAACTTAGTGGATCCTCATGGGTTAACCTATACGAGATGACCCTGAGAAGTTATATGTGGCTATGGAAGATATGGTAGAGGGTGAAACCTATAACCCATATTGAACATGTGTTCCTAAGTGGATATAGATAGTGTATCGGGCATGGGAATTCTATTAACCCTTGATATGTTTTAATTTAATTATTTTATTATGATATGTGATTTCCCAGGATGCTTGGGAATTACCTATTGGTCCTAGAACTATTTTTATTTCCCATATTTACTGTGAATAAAATGTTTATATGGATAAAACCTTAGGATTCTCATGATGTTTGGGATCCAACCTCACATTATTTTGGGTCAGATGCCTAGCTCAGCTAACATTCAGTGATTTGGTTGATGTGGAAGTGGATTCGTAGAGGTGATACCTAGGATATAGCATCAGATCATGAATGGAAACATATATAGGAATATTTCAAATAGAAGAGATTCCTATGACATTGTGATATCATTTAAAATACCTGGATATGATATTCTAATGAAGATACCAGTAGAACATTGACAATGACTGTGATTCCTAAGATTTAAATAGAGGTATGAGGTGTTGGGTGTGTGTATATCCAAAGGAATGGATTATAGAATCCAGTATTTTTATAACATAACTTTAATTACATTCTACAAAACTGAGGATCTTTAAGGTTTAGTGTCTTGGAAACCAGGAACTTAATACATGAAACAACAAAAAAACATTCTTCTTAAACACTTGAAAGGCTTCTCCTTATGTTCATCCTAGGTTCATTACTGCATCTCATAACCTGGGGACATACATCAAAGGAAAGGGCGAGCAGAAGGCCCAGTAAGGGAAACAAGAGAAACATTTTACATGTGATCTTGAGATACTTCAATAAGGACATGATAATAACTTTAAGGCATGAGAAAGAAATAATGAGATACATCATAATAAAAATAACATTTTTCATAACTTGAAGATGTGGCTGCAACATTTAATATTGACAATCGTTTCATTTCACCAAGGTCCATCCCCAAGGTGTCGTTAAAAATTACCAAGGTTATTCACCATAGCGTCGTAAAAAAATGGTCATCTCTAGAGATTAAGTCTTTACCCAATGCATTAGAGCGCTATCTGGGCGCACCCTTAAACTGTAATCTCTTGTGGTTACATCATTATCCA
Organism: Viscum album; assembly: GCA_963277665.1. Taxonomy (NCBI): domain Eukaryota; kingdom Viridiplantae; phylum Streptophyta; class Magnoliopsida; order Santalales; family Viscaceae; genus Viscum; species Viscum album. The sequence goes on from OY728164.1 coordinate 1,572,098,324, forward strand.
ATGAAATGGGGCGCTATCAGGGTGCACCCTTAAATTTGCCTTTATTATCATGTGAGCCACATATATCATCATTAATCATTTAATAAACAACCCATATAGCATAAAATAAATGGGTTTCATTCCATAATCATAATGTTTTAAAAACTGCTTTAAAGACATGATCTTTATGTCACTTTAAACCCACGGAAATGGAAAGAGGGTTTCATGTATGTAAATCCCAGAATTTAAAATAGAACATTTTGATATATATGTGAATACCCCTGTAGAAATAAGAGCTTTGAGTATTCACTTTATAGCATAAAATAATTTTTATAAAAGAGAGAGAGGCACTTTGAGACGAAAATTCTGCAGCATAACGGCTATGTTTCGGGGTTTTAGAAAAAATTGATAAGAGAGGCGACATGGGTAAAACATTCATAAATGACCCATAAAACAGTAGAGGGACAAAATATAAGGGATTTAAGAACATTTTAATGAAATTTTAAATATACCATATGAAATGAAGAATATTAAAGGAAGACAAAAATAAGATTTCTCTTGTGAGAATTCGGCAGCCTAACGACGTCACTTAATCTTCAACAAAAATGAATTGACAAGGTAAAATAGGGTCTCTCATAATATGAACATAAGAGTCCAGTATGATAGATATAGAGATCATACCCCAACATAATAGAAAGGAACTTGAAAGAATTGACATGAAAGTAGAACTTCAAAATGAGAAGGGTGAAGAACCACTTAAAAATTCAGCAGCCTAACGACGCCACTTAAAACTTCAAAATACTGAATTGAAGAGATAAAATGGGGTCTCTCATCATATGGTCATAAAAGATCAGTATGATAGATATAGATATCATACCAAAACATAACAAAAAGGAACTTTAAAGAATTGACATGAAAGTTGAACTTCAAAACGAGAAGGGTGAAGAACCACTTAAAAATTCGGCAGCCTAACGGCGCCACTTAAAACATCAAAATACTGAATTGAAGAGATAAAATAGGGTCTCTCATCATATGATCATAAAAGATCAGTATGATAAATTTAGATATCATACCCCAACATAAGAAAAAGGAACTTGAAATACTTTACATGAAAATAGATCTTGAAAAATGAGAAGGGAGAAAGAGTCCGTTACAAAAATTTCGGCAGCCTAACGACGCCACTTAAAACTTCATAAAACGAAATAATGAGAGTAAGAGGGGATCTCTCATTATATGAACATAAAAAGGTCAGTAAGATAAGTATAAAAGAACATCCTCCAACATAAGAACATGGAGCATAAAAGGAATGACATAGAAGAGATCACTTGAAAAGAAAGAGAGGGGTCATATCCCTTACCTTAAAATGTAACTCTTAAACCTCAAAGGTTGGGACCTTGAGGGCTTGGGGGCACCTTGGGAGGACTCCTTGGGAGGTAATGAGACCAGAACTTCGTTGGGGAAGAGTGGGGAGTCGAATGGATGAGAGGAGGGCTTGGTATTTATAGGGAAAGTGAGGGGACAAGGCATTAATGGCCAAGGGACACCTCACATGTGCTTTTCTCAAACCCATGTTCTCTCCCATGGAATTTACCATGGAGTTAGGCCACATTCCCCCCCCCCCCCAAAATAATAATTCATCACCCTTGGCTGGAAAACCCTTAAAATATTTCATGACATCATCATGACACAGCTATGATGTCATTAAACATACCAAAACCCTAAAACTGCATTTTTACTATTCCCTGAAAATTCAACTTTCTCAGAAAAATCCCAAAATTTCACACTAACCAAATATCAATGCTCTGATTTCAAAAATGAACTCCATTTTATAAAAATAATTTTCTAAATATTTTTAAATTTATTTTTAAATAAATACACTATTCACCGAAAATTCATTTTTTCAGAAAAAACCCCAAAAATTACCATAACATAATATCGGTGCTCTGAGTTCAAAAATGAAATCCATTTTATAAAAATAATTTTCTAAATATTTTTAATTTAATTTTTAATTAAAAAAACACTATTCACCCGAAAAAACTAATACTTGAATAATAATTTATGAAACCGTTATTTAACCATTTTATTGAATCACATTACTTAATCAAGGTGCCTAGATTATTTTAAAACTTTCTTTAAGTGAGATTACTAATCCATTTGGTCATATTACTAATCCTAATCATAAAATCACTATTCATAATTTACTATTCACCAAAAATCAAGTTGATCTTACTAGACTCCAAATTTTGTACTGAACATAATTGTAGAAGACCATTTTTTGAAAATCATTACAGATTTTAAATTATTTAAGGTTTACATAAACATTTTTTCAAAATATTCTTTTGAAAATTCATCAAAAATATGCATACTATTTTTATCCGGTCATTTGAAAATTCATAAACTTCATCATAAGAAGAAATCCCAATTTTTATTTAAAACAAGGATTACATAAGGCAGTTACGATCTCGTTACATAGCCCCTTATAATACTAGCATAGGACCTAAGAGTAAGGTGTGCTAGGGTGATAGAATCTTGGGGCGGCTCGGTCAACATTGCCCGAGTAGTAATTTCTATCAGTTTGAACTTCTCACGAAGGCGATTCCGTTCTAGCTTCACATGATGAAGTTCGGCTTGGGTTTGGTCCAGAGCAAAGCCCAATGGTGCTACCTCCTTCCCAAGCTCTGTTAAATGGACTTTGATCGGTCCAAGACTACTAGGTGAGGCCATCGAATCTTCTTTCTATAATAATTAACCAAGATTACTTATATTTAGAGACAATAATCAAAACATATTGTTCACAGCGGTCATATTGACCGATGGTCATATAACAGTCAAAACCCAATGGTATCATTTTAATTATAATCATGTTTATCAAATAAAACATTTTTGTTGAGTATAAAAATAAAATAAAATAACACATGAAATTAGGAAACAAGATTTATTCAAAATTTCGGGCCGTTACAATATTCCCCCCTTAAGAAATTGCGTCCTCGCAATTTTTAAAATTGGGTTTTGAAATTTCATTGAAAGTCCCACATCGGAAAAAGGGTCAGTAACACCATTACTTTAAAAGAAAGAAAACGAAGTACAAAGGCCACTAGAGTTTACTCATACTAGGATTCCATGTAGGAAACATGGACATGGAGGAGAAAAAAAGGGTCACGTTCTAAAGGAGAGTGATAGAAAATATTATTAGGAGGAAGTTAACCACCAGAAAATCCCAAAATTATGATGTGTGTAATTGGTCTTTGATTACCTAGTAGGAAACGTAAACCAACAATGTTTTTGTTTTACGTTACTTTTAATAACTTTGAGGAATTCATTTACAACATAGAACAAAAACATAAGGAAATATATCTACCTTCATGTAGAGTTTCATACATTAATAAGTTTCTACCAAAACTAATCTTTTCTCTAAACGATGAGCATTAAAAACTACATGGTCTCATAAAAACACAAGAATCATCTTCTAGAGAATCACATAATCCACAAAAGATCAACTATCTATTTCTTCTATCTTTAAACATTATCCCAAAAATAGAATGGGTAAGGTAAAACAACTCTTCAAAAAGAATCCCATAGGAATGGAAACTACTTTTAAATCTTCAAAGTTCCATGGTACAACCCAAAGATCATCATAGACCATTCCGTAAATAATGGTCATTAAGATTCCTCAAAATAAACCAAACTAAGTTTGAAACCCAAATACAAGAAAGATTTGATAACATAGTCTTCCAAAATAAACTTCATTGTTCATCTCCAAACAACATCAACCACTCCTAACATCTTATAACAAAAGTAGCTAACCTAAACATATTTTACCCAAGATAGGTTAATCATTCCCGTAAGTAACCTAAATTACTATAAGTCCACCTTAAATTCATCGATTCTTCAAAATATAAGTCAACCTTACTCCTCAATGAAAATACCGTAGTAATCTATTTACCTCGATCAAATATGGTTCCCTAAAATAATGACGTCTTCCAAAATAATAATAAGCTTTTAATCCCCTAATCATCTCTTTCATATTAATATGGAAATCATTGCATTTCCTATCACATTGGTTATTGGGACATGTTATTCCATCTCCCACCATTAACTAAGAAGAGAAATTATAATTAGAGGCTTAAATACTTAACCAATAATCATGAAAAGGAGCTTAAATCATATAAGGATAACTTGTAGAAGAAAAGTATACCCTAACTTGTGATCCCCTAGGTTCCAATATAGGTCATCCATGATCATATATTCTTATGTGAATCTTTGTTCCTTTAACAATGGTTCATACTAAGATTATGAATTTACCAAAGCATATACCCCGGGAGTGTCATAACCAAGAGTGCAGCAAGGCCCGTTGTCGTGTACCAGTTCCCGTTCGAGTCTAGCTCAAAGCGGTGTTTTCAAGTTTTACCCCTATGTAAATCTATGCCAGAGCCACCTCTACCTGCTCGTACCCAGACAAGGATTTATTTGATTGGAAACCCCTTACTCAATACTCACCAAAATACCAGGAAGATTTCTTATATTTAAACTTTTCTATAGGGTTTTTCCTAAAGTTTTCATATCCTAATTTCCACAAATAACTAAACCATCCTTTGATACCAACTATAGTATCCCGTCTTTTTATAACATAACTTTCATTACATTCTACAAAACCGAGGATCTTTAAGGTTTAGTGTCTCAGAAACCAGGAACTTAATACATGAAACAACAAAAAAACATTCTTCTTAAACACTTGAAAGGATTCTCCTTATGTTCATCCTAGGTTCATTACTGCATCTCATAACCTAGGGACATACATCAAAGGAAAGGGTGATCAGAAGGCCCAGCAAGGGAAACAAGAGAAACATTTTACATGTGATCTTGAGATACTTCAATAAGGACATGAGAAGAACTTTAAGGCATGAGAAAGAAATAATGAGATACATCATAATAAAAATAACATTTTTCATAACTTGAAGATGTGGCTGCAACATTTAATATTGACAATCGTTTCGTTTCACCAAGGTCCATCCCCAAGGTTTCATTAAAAATTACCAAGGTTATTTACCATGGCGTCATAAAAAAATGGTCATCTCTAGATATTAAGTCTTTACCCAATGCATTAGAGCGCTATCTGGGCACACCCTTAAACTGTAATCTCTTGTGGTTACATCATTATCCAATGCAATGGGGCGCTATCAGGGCACACCCTTAAATTTGCCTTTCTTATCATGTGAGCCACATATATCATCATCAATCATTTCATAAACAACCCATATAGCATAAAATAAATGGGTTTAATTCCATAATCATAACGTTTTAAAAACTGCTTTAAAGACCTGATCTTTATGTCACTTTAAACCCACGGAAAGGGAAAGATGGTTTCATGTATGTAAATCCCAGAATTTATAATAGATCATTTTTATATATATGTGAAGACCCCTGTATAAATAAGGGCTTTTAGTATTCACTTTATAACATAAAATAATTTTTCGAAAAGAGAGAGAGGCACTTTGAGACGAAAATTCTGCAGCATAACGACTATGTTTCGGGGTTTTAGAAAACATTGAGAAGAGAGGCGACATGGGTCAAACATTCATAAATGACCCATCAAATAGTATAGGGACAAAATATAAGGGATTTAAGAACATGGTAATGAAATTTGAAAATATACCATATGAAATGAAGAATATTAAAGGAAGACAAAAATAAGATTTCTCTTGTGAGAATTCGGCAGCCTAACGGCGTCACTTAAACTTCAACAAAAATGAATTGACAAGGTCAAATAGGGTCTCTCATAATATTAACATAAGAGTCCAGTATGATAGATATAGAGATAATACCCCAACATAATAGAAAGGAACTTGAAAGAATTGACATGAAAGTAGAACTTCAAAACGAGAAGGGTGAAGAACCACTTAAAAATTCGGCAGCCTAACGACGCCACTTAAAACTTCAAAATAATGAATTGAAGAGATCAAATAGGGTCTCTCATCATATGTTCATAAAAGATCAGTATGATAGATATAGAGATCATACCCCAACATAACAAAAATGAACTTGAAAGAATTGACATGAAAGTAGAACTTCAATACGAGAAGGGTGAAGAACCACTATTCGGCAGTCTAACGACGCCACTTAAAACATCAAAATACTGAATTGAAGAGATCAAATAGGGTCTCTCATCATATGATCATAAAAGATCAGTATGATAAATTTAGAGATCATACCCCAACATAATAAAAAGGAACTTGAAATACTTTACATGAAAATAGATCTTGAAAAATGAGAAGGGAGAAAGAGTCCGTTACAAAAATTTCGGCAGCCTAACGGCGCCACTTAAAACTTCATAAAACGAAATAATGAGAGTAAGAGGGGATCTCTCATTATATGAACATAAAAAGGGCAGTAAGAGGAGTATAAAATAACATCCTACAACATAAGAACATGGAGCATAAAAGGAATGACATAGAAGAGATCACTTGAAAAGAAAGAGAGGGGTCAGATCCCTTACCTTAAAATGTAACTCTTAAACCTCAAAGGTTGGGACCTTGAGGGCTTGGGGGCACCTTGGGAGGACTCCTTGGGAGGTAATGAGACCATAACTTCGTTGGGGAAGAGTGGGGAGTCGAATGGATGAGAGGAGGGCTTGGTATTTATAGGGAAAGTGAGGGGACAAGGCATTAATGGCCAAGGGACACCTCACATGTGCTTTTCTCAAACCCATGTGATCTCCCTTGGCATTTACCATGGAGTTAGGCCAAATGGGCCCCCCAAAACAATAATTAATCACCCTTGGCCGGCCAACCCTTAAAATATCTCATGAAATCATCATGACACAGCTTTGATGTCATTAAACATACCGAAACCCTAAAACTGCATTTTTACTATTCACTGAAAATTCAACTTTCTCAGAAAAATCCCAAAATTTCACACTAACCAAATATCAATGCTCTGATTTAAAAAAAGAACTCCATTTTATAAAAATAATTTTCTAAATATTTTTAAATTTATTTTTAAATAAATACACTATTCACCGAAAATTCATTTTTTCAGAAAAAACCCCAAAAATTACCATAACATAATATTGGTGCTCTGAGTTCAAAAATGAAATCCATTTTATAAAAATAATTTTCTAAATAATTTTAATTTAATTTTTAATTAAAAAAAACACTATTCACCCGAAAAAACTAATACTTGAATAATAATTTATGAAACTGTTATTTAACCATTTTATTGAATCGAATTACTTAATAAAGGTGCCTAGATTATTTTAAAACTTTCTTTAAGTGAGATTACTAATCCATTTGGTCATATTACTAATCCTAATCATAAAATCACTATTCATAATTTACTATTCACCAAAAATCATGTTGATCTTATTAGACTCCAAATTTTGTACTGAACATAATTGTAGAAGACCATTTTTTGAAAATCATTACACATTTTAAATAATTTAAGGTTTACATAAACATTTTTTCAAAATATTCTTTTGAAAATTCATCAAAAATATGCATACAATTTTTATCTGGTCATTTGAAAATTCATAAACTTCATCATAAGAATAAATCCCAATTTTTATTTAAAACAAGGATTACACAAGGCAGTTACGGTCTCGTTATATAGCCCCTTATAATACCAGCATAGGACCTAAGAGTAAGGTGTGCTAGGGTGATAGAATCTTGGGGCGGCTCGGTCAACATTGCCCGAGTAGTAATTTCTATCAGTTTGAACTTCTCGCGAAGGCGATTCCGTTCTAGCTTCACATGATGAAGTTCGGCTTGGGTTTGGTCCAGAGCAAAGCCCAATGGTGCTACCTCCTTCCCAAGCTCTGTTAGATGGGCTTCGATCGGTCCAAGACTACTAGGTGAGGCCATCGAATCTTCTTTCTATAATAATTAACCAATATTACTTATATTTAGAGACAATAATCAAAACATATTGTTCACAGCGGTCATATTGATCGATGGTCATAAAACAGTCAAAACCCAATGGTCTCATTTTAATTATAATCATGTTTATCAAATAAAACATTTTTGTTGAGTATAAAAATAAAATAAAATAACACATGAAATTAGGAAACAATATTTATTCAAAATTTCGGGCCGTTACATGGATATTAGACATATGAGGGTGTTTTTTGGATCACCTAGATTAATTAATAGGATACCCACTAGGATCAGGTGGATGCACGAGTACAGATCGGATGAGGAGCCATGAGATATTGGAAGCCCGGATGATTGAATGTGGGATCCAAGGATGGTGTTCCCTTTTGATTACCTAAGTTGCCAAGGAATTATTCATGCCTATATTTATAATATTTCCTAGGGCCTTACCCCTCTTAGGAATCAAATTTCAGCCTAACATTGAGAACACCTAGGTACTATCGTGTGGTTTATCCTAAGGGATTGAGGGTGAGGGATGCATATTGATTCCCCTAGATCCACTAGTCATCATGATAGAGGTGTGATCATGGGATTTCCAGTGAGTGGAAAGAGGTTACCCTAAGGTTAAGCTCATGATCAGAGATATTTTGGCACTGGATGAGGTAGGTATAGTTGATAAAGGTTATAAAACTAAGGATCAATGATGGTTATTGGGATTGGACCGATTTGTATGTATACAATCTTGGTGTGGTTGGGTTATTAGGGTTGACAAGGTCCTCATGACATTTTTAGAGGCATTCCAGCATCGGTCCTAGTATGTATTGTTGTTGGTGTTATTTATTTTATTATGTGATTAATTTATTTATTCTAAGAATGTCACATTCACATATCACTATACATAATGGTTAGTATAGGACCAAATTGGTGATTCCATAATGATTTTTTTACTCACACCCTGCTCAGGACACCATTGCACATGGTTACCTGAGTATCTCTCACACAGTTAGTATATGCATAGGTAGGGTTGAATCCCAAGATCTGGTTTAGCATGTTTGAGAAGGATAGGTAAGATTCTATTAGGATATTGATATGTGGTATGATTCAAAGTGGAAATAGATCCATATTTTTATTTTCCTTTTATTCTGGTATATATCTATGGTCATCCTAGTCAGAGGTCCGATGTATGTATAACATATCTATTCAATCCTTTAAATCATTTCACATATTATTGTTGGATGTGATTTATTCTATTTTGTGTACTCTTATGTGTATGATGGTTGGTTATTTATATTTTTATTGTGTACTATGATATAGGTGGTATAGTATCCTAATTATTTTTCTATATACCTATGTTTCTAGTCGGTAGCCTCTAGCATACAGGGATGCGCACATGAGGTCACAATGTGGTTCAATTCATCTACTATATGGAGTTATCTGGGGTAGGGAATTATAATTATCTCTTTTACCATTGGGTGGTGTTGATATGTGTCAAATATATCATCATTTAATAGATTGAGTATGTATCCTTAACACATTAGAATGTTGTTCTCACATTTTGGACTCATGTAGAAAACTTAGAGTGTATAATCTTTGGATATGGGTGGCTTTAGAGTGTAGAGCACATAAAACTCTTTGATACTCACAAGTATCAAGTTCATCCTACCTTTCCACCTCTTGAAAATTTTATGATATAATTTCCCCACCTTCATCACGTTGTTGGAAATTTCCATATCAATGTTGATGGGAATCAACTCTTAAGATTGTTGGGGATATATGTGGGTAATGGTATAGACATTATTGAATGTTAGTATATGGATCTCACTAAGGCACATTATGATTTATCTCTCTATAAGAGTAGATTTGACCCCACCTGATCAGTTGTAGAATGGTTTATATGAAAGTACTATTTTTGATACAATGAGGGATCACTAATCAACACTTGTACATAGTGTAGAGTAACCCATAAAAGGATTTTTAATAAGGAGAGTAATGAAATTTATTTTTTATTAAACCCCAAAAAATATCCATTGATGCTTGTAAAAGACTTTAGAGTATTCTTAGTCATTGAGAGGGATTGTAGTACTTGGGAATTGATCTAATTGATATTTCTACCCAATAGAGACTTTATTTTATATGCATTGAGGCACCACTTTATATAGGGTATCCCTCCCATTTGAATTGAGTAGATACATATTCTATAAAGTAATGTATTATCTAGATTAATCTTATCTATCATATCCCACCTAATTGAATAAGTGTCCCATATCACACTAGATAGAAAATAGACATGTCTGTTAGATCTTTCCCAAAATAATCAATGGTTGGTTATGGTTCCGAATCGATTCAACAAACCAATCTATAGGAAAAATAATGCCACCTACAAGAATCTACATGACCTGAGAAGTGAAAAGTGAACTATCAAAGTACCACATTATGTGATTGCATGCATGTACAGATGGTTTGGTGCACCATCTCACCAAACGTTTCTATATACCTTTTTATTATAAATGATGATAAAAATTATCCCCCTTATAAAGGAGACCCCACTATAACATACATTCCAATGTGGGATTATAAAAATATTCACCTTTAAAAACTGTAATAACACAAGTTTACATTTTTTTAATTTATTTTAAATACCAAAAAATTAATATTTAGAGTTATATACTTTATATTTAATTTATATATTAAAATTATCTTATAATTTGTTTCTATATAGAGTTGGATAACATGAATTCTGAATAAGGAATAGTAAATAGAGAGAAATGATGTGCATCTATGATTTACTAGTCCTTTCTATTAAATTTGTAACTATTATTTTATATATAAAGTTATATATATATAAATAATATTTTTCTCTTTATGGGGAGATGAGAATTCCTCATGCTACCCTCGGAGGGTGGGGTAAAATTTCATATACATTTAAAATATATATGTTTGTTATTGAAACATGAGAAGAGGCCACACAAGATGAAAAAAAATAATCCTTCACATACATGGAAATCATGTGTGATGATCAGATATGCACATAGGACCATGTTAATATGAGGGACATCTTGAAATATTCCCTCACATGCTACATGGTGAAGCCACTGGCCTATCACATGGACTTTTTCATTCCAATTTTCTTGAAAAATATAAAATTTTACTCAGTGTATATTAAAGAGAAATTTATAGTCCGATTTAATTATTTTTCTATGTCAATCATGATCATGATGTTTTCAACACTATTCAAGACCATTTAAAGGGTAGTTTTTGTATTTTAAATATTTGGTTACTAAAATTATTGAAGAATTAGACTTGGAAAATTTTAAAAGTATCATTATATTCATTTTCTTGAGTAAAAAATAATAGTATATTCTGAGTTAGAGATCCTAAGAATGATTTATTACTAAAATAATATTTTATACATGGTCATGAGATCATGTATTCTAGTGATGGTTTTAAAATTTAAAGCATGTGAGGATCTCACTATATAACCCCAATGATTATTATAACAATGATGAATTATATTGATATACATTAGAAGAGGGAATGGGGATTTAATAAAATTATTTTTTGTGATGAATAATAATGAATCTATAGTGTTTTGGAGATTTATAAAAACGTAATGTGTTTACTAAGCTGTGGATTTATTATTATGAGCAACTAAGACTCATAGTGTGATATATTATAATTGTTTTATTATATGACTCTCACATCCTCTCATATTCTCTAATATATAGTTGGGTAGTGTATTAATAAGTTTTTTTTATCTAGGTGAGAGTTGTGTAATTCCACCTATATACTGTGATTAGATAATTGACTTGGGAATGACTAAGGGTTGATGTGTGATTCTTATGGGAAACCTTATTGAGAATATAAGATGAATGAATGTGTATGATTTCTAAAGATGATAAAGTTGATTATGATTTTAAATAATTATTAATAGGATGACCTATTTTATGATACTCATGGTTTTTTTCTTATAGATGATGATACTATTGATGTGATGACTTATTACCTTGGGCTGGAGATGATTGAGATATTGATATGAGTTAATTCATCCTTGATATGAATTCAGAAATGTGTTTATGTATGATTCATAAAGTTTTATGTTATTTAATATAAATTTTTATAGTTAACCACAACCTTGATTCCTTTTTGGCATGACAGGACACCGGTATGAGAGTATGATGGTCATAGGTGGGGATTGAGAAAATTATAGTCCCTTTATTCATAACACATGAACATAGAATGGGTCCTCCATAACAGTAAAAAAATTTTAAATCCCCATTTATCCATTTACTTGGAATATCATGGTTCCTCCATATATATAATATGTTTTCCCTTGATCGATGTTTGACATGAAAGGGTGTGGGTCCTTCATATTTATATTTTTTTGATCAAGTGAGTTCCTTATTTACCTTATGAAGAATGACCGATCACACAAGTCTAAGGGTGTGGCTGGTTTTAGAAACTTTTGTGTGTGTATATATTTTTGATATTAATTATTATGAGATATATTTTAGGTATTGAGATCATGTATGGTTTCTCCCTTATGATCTAGTCCATCAAACTATGTCTTGTACACTTTGAGGATATATGAGATTGAAATATGATATATAGAAAGAATTGGAGGATGAGATAATATCATTATTGATAATGAAACTATATTAACATATGTGGTATTGAATTATATGTTCATGACTATATATTACGGTTTCATATGTTTTTATTGACATGAAAAAGCTTATTTTTTGTGTTTCTTAGCACTTGGGATATCTTACTGGGATGTTGCACTCACCCTTGCATGAGCACTTTGGTGATGATGGTAGAAAATAATAATGAGATATGATTTAATATTTTTCATATTTTCCTAAGTTATTTACTACTATAAAAAATTCAGTGTTGATCTATTGAGGAATAACATAATCATCTACTAGTTCTTCAGGTCACTTATTCTTTATTATGAATAATCAATGAATAATAAAGGTTATACAATTATATATATAACTGCATTGAAATGGAATAAAAAAATGAAATTAGTATGAATGAAAAAAGTGTCTATGTAATGAGATGAATTAAAGTAAACATAATGGTTAAATAGAAAATTGTTACTCTTTATATGAGTTCCTATAACACCCGAATATTTTGGAATATATTTTTCTCTAAATTAATACTACGTTTGATAGCTTATTTCATACGCAACACCAAACTAAAATGATATAAAATATATTAGATAAGAAAATTATAATAATAATAAAAACTAATATAAATAAAAATATAGTTATAAATTATAAATGAATAAAAATAGGATTAAGAACATTAAAGCTTAAAAAATTAATTTTTCAATAAAAGCAGTTTTCTTTATATATTTTATTTTCATTTAAAAAATAAATGTATAAATTATAGAATTTTAATTTTATAAAATGAACTTAAATTTTTAATTAAATATCTAAAATTATCTTAGGATGATGTTTTGGGACTTTTCCAAAGTAATTGATTTTTAGGTGAATAGTGAAAAATACAGTTTTAACCAAAACTATACTGTTTATGAATTTATTATTATATAAGTATAAACTAGAAATTTATAAAACATTTTAATTGATATTATATTAATTTATAGAGTAAAATTATTTGATTTAAAATAATTTTTTAATATTATAAAACCTATGTTCAATAATTTGTAACTTAAGTAAAATTTCATTATAATTTAAAAATTGTTTTCAACCTTTTATTTTAATTAAATGTTTTAATGGAGATATTATATTTTGGGTTGATTTGAAAGAAAAATAAATTTTAATTTTTTATAATAAAAAATATATATCATTAAATTCAATAAAATAGAAAAATTTATACTACACATACATTTTGATCTTAAAAACAAGCTTTTTCTAAAAACAGTTTTATGAAGTATGTGTGATAATATCAAAATTAATTTTTATAAAGTTTATAAATTTTATATGATAAAAATATTTTCATATTTTAAATCAGTATGTTAAAAATATATAATAAGTACAATTTTAATTTATTTTACATCAAAATTAATTACCATGGTTAAAAATGAGTTACCGTGGTAAAAGTATAAAGGGAAAAAATAGTTTCACTAAGTGTAAAATACCTAAAACATTTAAAAAACAAAACTAAAACTGTGTAGATGAGTTTTTTAGTAGAAAATAATCCTCCCCTATAATATTTTAAACTTTTGGATCCTTTTACACTTGAATAGTTTCATACCATTATTTAAATGTAATTGGTAGTTAAAAATTACCCCTTTTCACTTATGAAAGGGGATCACTTTCACCCCATAGTGCTACACATATACCTTTAAATTTTATCCTATATATCTGAAATTTTACTACTATTATAATCCTATATCATGTTCATAAGACTATGGTCTTAATCAGATATCCTATGACCTCTATTACTGAGAAGATTTCCAAGATAAATCTCAAGTTCTCAATGTGAGTATTTCTTACACCTCAATCTTTTATTGTTAATCTTAATCTTCCAATTTTTTTATATAAAACATAAAATAATGAAATAATTATTATTAATATAATTTAATGTTATTATATTAATGTGTCAAACATTTTTCAATTCTTTCGATCCACTAATAATAACAAAACAATATCGATCATGCGTATGTGTGGACTACCGCCTCCATAAAGCATCATGTTTCATTTTACTTCACCACCTTACATGTATGGTAATAATGTGATATTTTATAAATAAGTATCATATTTATAAAATGTTATAGATTCTGAAATAATAAACCATATTATACATGTCTCCCATTTTATAGAAAATAAAATCACCATCCATGTGTACGTGTAGACTATCACCTCCATGGAACGGTGCATTTCATTTTTCATACCACTTTCATGGATGGTCATGATAATGAGTTTAATGGATTAATATGGTTTTTATAAAATTATTAGTATTATATAAATAAAAATATCACAACCTATCAATAATATGAGAAACAGACTATCATTGTAAATTCAACCAATTAAAATGAGTGTACTAAGAGGAAAAAATTTTTATTCATACTATGTAATCATTTCATACCCATTAAATATTACTATAATTATATTAAATTTTAATTTATCACTATAATAAAACATAAAAAATATCATTATTCCACTATAATAATGATATTATAACTAAATTACTTCATAATCATCCATTAATTATGGCATGTTTATGTTTGGGTCGGTTTAATGACATATTTGAACAATACTATAAAATAATATCATGGATGACTATGAAAACTTAATTATAGATAATATATTATATAAATTAGCAAATAATGATTTTATTTTTATTATATAATAGTAAAATTATTATTAAAATCATAAATTGAGATACCAACATTCATTCATTAAAAATCATTGAAACATTCTCATCAATGATTTCATCTTTTAGGATCATAACTAAAAACACCATAGAATGAAATTACAACATTATAAATAATTATAAATCATAAATTCCTATGTCTTTTATGATCTAGTTTTGATTAAATATGATAGAATAATTAAAAACAATATGTATCCTTTCCTTTCTTTCTATCCTAATACCCCTCAGTAGAAACATGGCCTATGCTATCAACTCAGTTTTTATGCTCTCTTAAAAAGGAAGGTATGGATCCACTGAAATATCTCAATTATTTTTTAAATATGGAATACTTTTCTTTTTTAATATAAAATTTAGATCATTGAGTCTATTCAATAATATTATGTATGAATATGAGAGATAGAGTTTGTAATGGGAAATTCATAACAAGAGAAACATGTTCATATCCACCTCCCATTCCACTTCCTACACTTCTGATATTGAAAAATGGTTGGGTATCAAGTAAGGTTTATTACCAATGGAATATTTATGTTCCCCTATATATTATGGGAATATCAAGTTGAATCACTTTGATAAACTGATATAAAGGATTATAGGGAGTATTTATAATGGGAAAATCCACCTTCTTTCATTCAGAGGATAGATCACTCTCACCAAATATATCATATATTCTATTCCCATACACATATTTTCTTCTATAAAGGATCCTAAAGGTTTCCTACATATCATTGATAATTATTTCAAATAATTTCTTTGGGGAACTCTAATTGAATGAAAATGTCACTATTCCAACTATAGATGCCTAACCAACCCTATCGTGGAGGGTGGTATGTAGTTCATAGTCTTGGATGAAATCATGAAAGGTTTTTATGAAAAAATGGTATGTAATTGTAAGAGATTAGCTATGGGAATCTTTCATGAAGAAAAAATATGGAAAATTTCTAGTTTCATCTCATATTTACCATATTTCTCCTCCCCACTATGGTATAGTATCCAAAGATACCTGAACCTTCTTCTAGAGCACTCAAGGTGTGTGATAGGTCATGGTGAGAACCCTTTATGAAAGGTTAATTGGTTTTGGAACCCCCTATTTTTTCCCCATTACCCCACACCCAACATAATATTTAAATCGACAAAGGTATTATATAATTTTACTTCTTGAATCCTCACCAATTCCGAGTAGATAATCTTTGAAAACATATGATTGGTAGATGGGGATGATGATTTCTACTTCTCTTAAACTAGTTTTTACCTTTTTAACTGTAATTACTATGCCAAAATTATTCATGTTTTTCTAGGAACTGATACTTGGGGGGTCTAAGTGTTAAGAATCAATAATACCTATCAATTTTTTCTTCGTTATATGGAATGTATATCATCATGAAGGTCCCATAAACATGTATTTTAAAAAAAGGTGTCCAGATAGATTCAAAGTGTTATGGATACTCAAGACATCAGTATAAATCAATAAAGTACCTATTTATTAATAGCGATTAGACCGACTTTGTTTATAGTTCCCTAGGAATCTGAATTTGGATATATCCATTCCTAGAGACCTTCAACCTATTCTTGGACTTAGGTCATAAGGATGATATGTCAGATAGAGACCAGTGAATGAGGAGTAAGGTGGCCTTATATTATGAATTTTGGTCTATTTGGGAATCATGAAATGGGTACTAGTTTAAAGTAAGGCCTTATAATGAAACACACATAAATTCAAATTTTCCTTCTAAAATTTATGATATATCACTCTTCTACAATTGATTAAATAAATAGACCCATTTTTTCAGTCTTATCAATGGTTATCCACCCTATATTGATTTCTCCATCCAATGGGTGTGCTGGATTCCTCCCTCCATGGGTCTAAAGTAGAATCTATATGGTTATTACATCGATGGAATAATGATAAGAGTGGGTATTATTCATGACCTTATAAAATTAGTGACAATGGCCTAAAATTCCTTTTACAGTGTAGGGAACTTTCTCATAGCACAATCTAAATCCTTACTGAGTGGGATTTATATCTACATAGACATAAATATCTACTTAAGGTGATTGAAGTGGATTCAACTATGATCACTAATTACATGGAAGGAAACAAGCCAAATAATTGGTATATGGATTATATTATTAGGTAATTAACACATTTTATATCTCCCAATACAATGATTCATTATACCAGGTGTGAAGGTAACATAGTTGTAGATATTCTAGCTTGCATGGGAAGTATTTCTTCCCCGATTTCTATTTTTTCATCTTTATGCTCTTTTCTGCATAACTATAAAACTATTTTATCTAAGTATGTGCAAGGAATTAATAACTTCATGCTTCTATGACCCATTTATGTACCTATTATCCCCTTTTGAATAAATATTAAGTTTTTAGTTAATGAAGATCCATATCATGTTCTTTATTTAAATAGACTTTAATTCAAAGGATACTGAGGTTGTAAGGTTTTCTTTGTCTCATTTTCAAATCTATGAGAAATGTTTTATTTTTAAAATCATGTTTTTTAATATGGTGTATAAACTACCCATTTGAGTTGTTATACCATGAATTATCTTTTATTCACGGTATTTTAAGTTCAAGTTCAAGGACTCTCTTTAAAGGGATTTTGATTAAAATGTTTCTCAAACCATAAGGGTTTCATTACAAGATTGTTTTTGAAAGATAATAAATTATAATAATTTGTATCATTTATAAAATACCACACAATTTTCTTTAGTTATTCATGGGGTTTTACATGACCCATCAAAATTTCATTTCCCCCTGACTCTTATTTTACTTGAAGTATTTCTTGTAAGTAAAACTAACCCCATGACTTATTTTTGATTGGGAACCACCATTTTACATATCCATATTCATTGTATTATTTTGAGAATGTCTTTATCTATTCCTCAATAATTGACTAATGGTTATTTTCTTCTACTTTGATTTTCATTAAAAAGTTTTAAATAAAATTTTAACATTTTACATATGGGATTTTTTCTTCAAAGTTTGCAAAGCATATCTTTTTAAAATTTTACATATGAACACATTATTCCACCACATTTATAATTTTATATGAAACATAATATGTAAATTTTTATGTTTTCAAAATAAAATTATTATTTTCTTGGTTTTATAAAATATTTTTATTTAAATAAATGTTTTAAAAAAGATCATGGATGTTTCTTATTTCTAAATCGATTTTCCCAATAATTCTAATTTTTTTTTCATATAAGGAAACATATATTGACATATTTTATTCATGATCAAGGAAATTATTAAAATTATACCATCTTATTTATTTATCAAGATATAATATGAAATATTATTTTCTATCATAGGAATGATCCATCACTACTTCTTCATTTCCTAACCATCCACTATGTATAAATATGGGTTTTCTTCTATTTTCTTTCCTCTGTGAACACTCTATATTAATTTCCTTTGATTTAAGGGTAATAAAATATACTCCATATATCGATTGGTTAGGATGTTTATTAACTAAACCACATATATTTTATATATAAAGTGTAAATACCATGTACATAATTATCTTAGTTAAATGGTATTTACCTAGAAAGTTACTGAATATGTTTGGATACCTATTTTTTCCACGGGTTGATCATGATATGACTATTTATAGAATTATAAATGATTTATTTATGTGATTATATTTGAAAAGTATATGAAACCCAATTTCTTTCCATGGGTTATTGATTTCAGGTGGCACACATATGTAGAGATAAATGATGGGTGGATCCCTATATCTCTCTCCAATGCATTGGTCAACAGTTTGTATCTCATGAGACATTTATTTGAGAGTATAATCAAGTTGTCTCATAAGACTTTGTGTAAGTGTACAAATCATGAAGGTGACATATATAAAGTAATAATTAAGTTGTCTTGAATGCATCGGTGAAAGTGTATGATTCACGATGGTGATGTTTCCCTATGTCAATTTTTGTGCTATATTTCTAAGGTATAATGATGTTACGCTCTCATGGATAATTTCTATTAACTAATGTTTCCACAATATTTTGATTCATGTATTTTTTATTATGAAATATCTCATAATTTTTTATCTATGATTTATTGGGTATGATTATTTTATTTTATTTCTATGTACCTTGATTTTAACCATATTGTCATCATTTTCTTACTTATGATCTTTGATTGTTATATCTTATATTTACCCTTATAGGGAATCTGAAATCACCCCTTTTTTATGTTTATATTTTCCTAGTTTATAAATAAAATTAATAAATATTATGTGAATAGGATATAATCTTGTGTGGTGAATTTGTGGGAGATATTGAAGACTTCTTATGGGTTAAGAAGTTGCTTATATTTTGGAAAAAATTTCTGTTATTTGAAAAAGACATGGGTTTTTTATTTATTGTTTTATCCAAATTATATAATACTATAAACCTAAAATATAATGATAATGTATTATTATGAAATATTTTATTTAATTCAGGTAATTATGAGATGTCTATATACATGGGCTATCATAGTTGGTATTGGATCTAGGTTTAGATTAATTTAGAGATTAATATGTTATCGATTGAGTATGTAAATGTCATCCAGGGGTGATAAGTTAATGTTGATCATAATTTTAAAGGTTTATATAACCCTTAAATTTAGTTGAGGTAATTTGAGTATTTTAGGTCTTGGGATAAGACACATTTTGTGAAACCCCTATGTATAAGTATAAGGGACAATTATAAGTATTGGATAACATCTTGAAGTTTTGGTAAAGTAGATATTGTAAATTTCTCCTAGAAATTACATTACTATCTAGATATTGGAAATTGGATGAGACTATAGAACATATGCACCCATAGATAATTACCCTAAAAAATGTTGGTTGAGTATCAACTCAATCTCCATCTAGGTGTGCATGATGAGTGGGCCTAAGACTGCAGACCGGGATATAAACTTCCAGGGGCTATTATTTTGTTAATAAAATTATCTTTAAAAGTAATTATTAAGGATTTATTATGTTAAATAATTAGGTTAAGTAATATGAGAGAACCCAACCTAAATAAATCTAGATTAAATCAAGAGTGATTTATATTTAACAAAAAGAAAATGTAATAATTTTAAGGAGTAAGAAATTTTTAGGTTGAATTTGTCATTTAATTATATTAAAATAATTGTTTTTTGGTTTTCATCATTGATTATAACTATTTTTTGTTTTATTAATGTCTGAACCCCAATGGAATGATGTTAACAATGAATTCCATGGACAATGAAAAGATTTTCCCAATAATCAACTTAATGGGATAAGAACAGAAGTGATAAACATTATCATTATGATGAAAAAGATATCAATAATACTTATTAACAACATGAACATAGTTTTACTCCTAATAAAACAAAATAATAGAAAAATAGAGTCTCATGGATGTTCAGGTGATAAATATGATAAAGTAAAGAATGTTCAATTTTCTACATGTCAAAAATGTGGGAAGAAGCACCAAGGAAACTGTCTCAAAGGAACTGGTAGATGTTTTATGTTTGGAAAAGTAGGGAATATAGAAACTAATTACTAGGGAAAGTTGAAGAGTTTAGTTGACATAGTGAAAAAAAGAGTACATATCAAAGTACTACTGATAATTCACTCTTGGTGTTGTGAACAAAAAAAATGTTCACACTTAAAGTTCTGAATAAAAAAACTATTCACGCTTCATTTTGTGAACTAACAAACTATTAATTATTAAAATTGGGTACAAAAAAATGACTCTGATTAAAATACTTATCTCATGAAATATAAATCCTTAACTAATATAATAGAGGGATATATAGGACCCCACCCATAAATAATCTATACAAATGTGTGAAAATTGAAATCAATCATTCATCATATCATAAATAACCCATAGAAATAAAATGGGTTCCATATCCTTCGAAAATGTAATAACTTAAGGAAAACATTCATAACTCCATCAATAATAATAACATGATATACCCATGGAAAATAAATGGGTATCCAAAGATATTTATTAACTTTTAGGTAAATACCCATCAATCCTGATAATAAAACATATGTCATTTACACCATATATACAAAAGGTATAGGGTTAAGTTAATAATTTCCCTAATCAATTGATTTATGAAATTAAGGTGACACCCTTAAATAAAAGAAATGAAAAACATGATATTCATGAATAAAAGGCATTGGAAGAAAAGTTATAACTATTCACAATGTATGGTTAGGGGAAAAAAGGTAGTGATGGATCACTACTATGATTAAAAACAACATTTCATAATCCATATATAAAAATGGTGTATAGAAAAAATTAAATAACATTCTTGATCAATCTTAATATATGTTAAAATATGTTGACATAGGTTAAAAAACCTTTTTAAGAGCATTAAATTAACTTTGGAAACAAGGAAAATCCTTGACCTTTTAAAAATATTTATTTTAAAAAACTATTTTATAAAATATAAAGTACTAGAATTTATTCTATAAACTAATAAAGTGGAGAGATCTTATTTTATAGAAAAATACAAAATGGAATAAATATTTTTTCACAAGGAAAACATTAAAAAGTGATTCTTTTTAAATTTTGATGAAAAAAGCCCATACATAAAATGTTAATACTTAATTTAAAAATTTTAAATGAAATTAAAAGTAAAATAAAATGATTTTAATAAATTATTAAGTAGTATATAATTAAATTCACAAAATAATCTTAGGTGAATCGTCAGTATAAATCAAAGGAATTTAAAAGATAAGACATTGACTGATCCCATGTTTGGTCCCATACTTGTAAGTCGCATCAATGAATCATCTGGATACCTATGAGTTCACCCATAGTGTTCTAGGTTGGGAACCCATGTCATACTCAAGGAACACCACACCTTTAATAACGATCAATGTCTTTTAAAAAAGTAAGCATAATGTAACAATTGATCAATGGGCCATGTGATTTAAACAATCCGTTTATTAATCCAATTTATCCCATTAGGTTTATTTCATTTATAAGTGATCAAGAGGGCCATGGGAAGTACCCATTATATAAAAAATTCAATTTAATCATTTTAGTCATTTACTTTTTCAAGACAAACCAAACACACCAAGGGGTGTTTTAACTAAAAGAAATAAAGGTTTTTAAGGAAAATAAAACTAACACACCCAAAGGGTGGTTCAAGTTGAGGGAACCGACCTCCAATGATTTAAAGTTTCCTATAGAAGTATTAGAACTAGGTTTAGACAAAAATTTAAAGGAATATTAATTTTAGGAGAAATGTGTAGAAGGTATGGCATGCCAAACAACAACAAAAAATTATAACCCTCCATAATTTTAGGGAAAAGTATTAGATCACCCACCTTATCCCTGTATTAGACTCCACATAAAGTATCAACCTCATATTTGGGATAAAATGAGAGAAAATGAGAAACAAGATAAACTACCTGAAAATAGGGTTTATTAGCTCACACAGTGATAATGCCGAAGATAGAGAATAAAACTAAGAGAAGAAGAAATAGGAGTGATATAATTATCAAGAGAGATCTAATGAGAATTATGATGATTGAATTAGAGTCTAGATGAAAGAGATACACTAAATCCTTGGAAGAGGGAGAGGGAGAGCTCTCACACTATGAATGTTGTGCAAATGAAGAGGAGGAATAAGCAAAATTAGATTTAATGGGTAGGTTGGAAAATGGTAATTTTAAATTATTTTTAATAGGAAACATGGTTTGGATGTATGTTTTACCAAAAATATGATCCAATCGTGCACACCTACTATCTTGGTTCACACCCTTCAAATAGTTTATTCACACAATTAGGAAAATTATGTATGAACAATGTATGTGACATTTTCCTAAGGACCACACCCTACATGTTCTAGGAAAAAAATTTGAAAAAACATGAAGAAATCATGTGTGGTGCACGTGTATTAAATTTTAGGTTTTTCATGGTCATGTGGCCCTAGTTGCAGAGTTCGTCAAACCATGATCCTCTCTCCCACGACCACATGGTTGAGGTGCATAATTATCACTAACTATGTGTTTCATCCTGTTTCTCCAAAAAAATATAAATATGGGCCCTAAACCATGCTCAAACACTCCTAAAATTTCCATGAAACCTTTAAACAATTCTATTAAGGTAAAATAATAGGTTTAGACTAAAATTTAAATGATCCATACCTCTATGAAAAATCGGGATCGTAAAAACTGCCCTATTTAAAACAACTTATCCCTGAGTTTCCCTTTTATGGTGGTTAAGCTACATTAAAGAATAAATTTAACCAATGGGAATATATATCAGGATCCTATTCCCATATTTCCCTCTATAAACAACCGTGATTCCATAGCACCTGAACTAGAGGAACCGTATTACCTTGAATATTCTTAATGCTATGGTCAATGATATGAACTGGATATTTCTAAAAATAAGTATCAACCTCAAAATAAACTTCCTTAGAATAAAGGACATGAGACAGGTCAGAGTAATAACAGTACTGCTAAGAAACAAGGAATCCATCATGCATATCCCTATACCAATGAGTAAGGGGTATCAGATACGCTACCACCCTACCCTCTATAAAATCTCAAAAGGCCTAACGAATCTTGGTGATGGCTTACCTTGCTTCTGAATTTATCAATGACCCAATCCAAGAAAAACTCATAAGAAGACCCTACCTCCCAACTCCAACTCTAGAGGTCAATGTCAAAAATTGACATAAGACTTCTTCCTAGACTGCCCCATAATTATAGGATTCATGATCATTTGTACCTATTATGATGTCTCTTGAATGAGATGAGGTCCCAATAGTTCTACCTTCCTTGACTCTAACCAGTATAGAGGTAAATAGTAAGGCCTACCTTAGATCACATTATAAGGATCCATCTGAATAGTTGCTTGGAAACTATTATTATAAGTTAACTTAGCTAGATACAAGTTCTTTTCCCATGAGCCTACAAAATCAAGAACGCATGTGTGAATATTTTCCTCTAATACCTGTATAGTTCAATTAGAATGACTATCGATTTGAGGGTAATATGCTATACTTAGAAGTACCTATGAACCCAGATCCTTTTTCAACCCCTACCAAAACCAAGAAGAGAACCAAGCCTCCCTGTCTGATATAATGGTACATGGAACACCATGAAGGCATAAAATATCTTGGACATATAGTATCCATATATCATCCACTAAGAAGGTTTATTGAATCGAAAATAAGTGAGAAACCTTTATCAACCTATCCATAATCACACATATGACATCACTACCTCAAGGTGACTTCAGTAAGAATTTTACGAAATCCATGGAGACTTCATCCCATTTCCACTATGGAATGGGTAATGAATACGATAGGAAAACATGTCATTAGTGTTCCTATTTCACCTACTAATCGGTAGAATACCTAGTAACAAAGCATTTAGTTTCCCTTTTCAACCCAAGCCACCAATATTGGTAGCACAAGTGATGGTACATCTTAGTGAGTTGGGTATTTATTGCCCATTAGGAAGCTTGATATGAACATATCATATCCTCTCACATTGATATAGGAACACATACACACCCATGTAGGATATCATCCTCTTGGACAAGCTAACTAGGTTTTGGGTCATTACTATACACATTTTCCTTCAAGAACAATCCTTTAGGATATAAAGGTTTCCTCAGCTTTATCTTATCCAAAAGTGATAAAGTTATTACTAAATCTATGAGGATAGGTTGCATGTGACATTCCCAAACTTCCAAATTCATTTCAAAAATATTATCAATCAATTGAAATTCAACACTGGCCTCCTAAAAAACTTTCATATGAGTTTTATAGCTCATAGAATTAACAACCGCATTATCCCTACTTTGAATGTAAGCATGATCAAAGTTGAAAGACTGAAGATGTTTGAAACAAATTCACTAAAAATGAGTGAATATGTATTTGATTATTTCATCATATTTGTATAAAAAATCCATTTACAAAATAATCAAAGTCTAAAATAATGTAAATCATGAACCAAAGATGCTTACTAGAGGTCATGTGCTAGGTAATTATTATTATGTGGCCCTAACTGATGAGACCCATATGCTACAACTCATTCCACTTGCATCAAAATAGCTCCCAGCCTGATGCCTAATGTGTCACAATAATCCATGTACCCACTTCTAGGCTCATAAAATATTAGGATTAATTTTGAGGTTAACCATCCCTTCAACTCCAAAAAGTCCTTCTCACAAGATTTAGACCATTAGAATTTTATACCTTTCTTGGTCAAGCCTGTATATGGTTTTGCAAGGCATGGGAATATCTGAATGAAATGATGCTAGTAACTGGATAGCCCCAAGAAACATTTTATATCAAAGAAATTCTTGGGATACCCCCATGAAAAAATGGATCTTACCTTCTAAGGATCCATAGATACCCCTGCTTCTGATATAATGTGACCCATGTAGTGAAATTTATCAATCCAAAAGTTTCATTTTGTGATCTTGGCCTAGAGCCAATGATATATTAGTGTATTAAATACGATGTTAAGGTGTTTGTAATTACTATGTATAGTCTGATTATACACTAAGAAATCATCCATGAAAACAACCATAATGGAATCCAGGTATAGGTGGAAAACTTAATTTATCAAAGCTATGAAAATAATAGTGCATTCATTAAATCAAACAACATTACAAGGTATTAATATTGGGAATACCTATATTGTAAAGATGTATTTGGTATATCCAATGGCCTAACTGGTACATAATGGAAGACCAATATTAATTCAATCTTCAAGAAGACCGAGTCTCCTCAAAACTGTTCAAAGAGACCATCTATATGAGGAAGTGGGTACTAGTTATTCACTTTAAGCTCATTCAATCACTTGTAATATGCACATAGCCTTAGGGTTCCATATACCTTCTTGGTGAAAAGTGCAGGTGAACCCCAAGGAGAAGTACTGGGTCAAATAAACCCTTTGGATTCTTGGTCCTCTAGCTACCTATTGAGTTTCTAAATTTCTATAGGATCTATTTTATAAGGAGTTATAGATACTGGTTCTGATCTTAGAAAAAGATTAATATAGAAATACACCCCCTCTCTCTAGAGGTATCGCCAATAAGTCATAAGGTGTAACACATTGGATCCAGATTCCGCTCAAAGGTTCCCCGTACCTAGTTGGCCACATTGCCTAAAATGCATTTCCCCAAACGCCAGAGGCTTCCGACTAACAGATAGGGCCTATGTGTGATAGTGGGGAAACTATGCCCTCATTGACAGAGTGTAACATAACAGAAACAATAACAATACAATAGAAGAAGAAAAAAATACCAGGCAACAAAAGTAAAAATAGGAAGACATACAATATAACAACCAGATATCATAACATTTAAAGATGCTGATGCATGATACATGTTCTAGAAAAATATCCAAAATAGGTCACACTATAGTAATACATGATATAAGTGCCAACAATATAAAAAGGACAATATAACTCATAATCATCTCAAGCCTCATCTTGGTCCCATGCTATCCTGCTCCTAAGCATAAAATCAAGTACCTAGAGAAGGGTGATATCTTTTATTGAAACCTACAACAATATAATCTATTTAGGACCAAAAATATGACCCAAATAGGGTGTGAGACTAAATCTCAGTAGGAAACCACCCAAGATCTATGCCAATATGTTAGTGAATGTATATAATAGGCAGTGTACAACAGTGAAATAAGTAAGCTAGGAATTACTCAAAAGTAAATAATCCTACAAGTGATGGTTTCCATTTACAATCATTTATTGTTCTTTAATAGTTCAATTACATTTAATTATATAAGTCTTGGAATCCATCTTAAGTGTGGAAACCCTCTGTAAAATTAAGCACAACAAATAAGTCATAACTATATCTTAATAAGTAAAGTGAATACCAAATACAAGATTATTATTTGGCTTGGAATATGCATCATAAGTCATTCAATTTCAATATTCAAATTTTAATCTAAGTCTATGCTTGACATTCTTAAGTTGGAATTCAACTATTACTCCTGGTGTAAAACCACCTAGATCCTATGAGCCCATCTGTACGATCTTCTCAGGAACTTAGTCTCAATATAGGTGTGGTGTGAGTATATGTCAACTTGGACATCCTTAGATCCTATAAATATGGCCCAAGTATCTCCCAATACATATAAGCATTACCAATAGAACCCATCCATGGTATCCCTCATTCCATGAATCGTTCAGCCTTTAAACATAGTCTCCATGATCTGGACCACTACATCCATGGATCTCTCATAACTTAACATAATAAACCCCCTTTTAGTTAGTCCATGTCATCCCTAAATGGATCCATGGTTCACCCGAGGTATAAGGTACAATAGTCACATAAACCTATCCATGGCATTCTAATCTAAATCCATGGTTCACCCATCACTATTTACCCTTTAATAATAAAAGTCCAATTAACATTTCATTAGGCATGCAAAGGTCAAAACCAAAATCATCCAACATAATCAAGAAAGGACCAACCTAATAAGGCTTTTACTTTAAATTAATCACATGGGATCAATTCACATAACAAGAATCACATGTAAATTAAACTATTACATGGTTTCACATTTATCATCTCATGTGTGCACATGTCATATAACAATACTATCATGTAAATTAATTTTCATAAGGCTTAACCATTAATTATATCATGTGGGAAAATCATTCATTTGACCAATTTAATTTTTAACAACCTAATAAGGGAAAGAAAGGCAGGCCTCATAGGAATCCTAATACAAATGTCCATAAACGATCACCCAAGGGAAACACACCCATGGGGTGGCCCTTAATCAAGGTAAAAAACCCTAAACATGATTCCAAACACATAATAAATTACCTAAAAAATAATAGGCAATGATAATAGAAAAAATTAATTCAAGGAGATGCCTCTAAATGGGTGCATGACACTCTAGAACATATAATCAACTTAACAATTAAAAAAAGGCACAAGACCACCTACCTCGTACTCATACGACTCTCCTCGTCCAACATCGATCTTTAATTCAACATATAATGAATTAGATCTACAAAAAAGTATAAAATATAAATATTCAATAACTTGGATGAGAGAATAAATTATAAAGAATAGCTTAAGAGGAATTGATAACTCATAGAGGTGACTCCAATACATCTGAAGGTGTTCGAATCAGAGTTCGAACAAACAACCAGGAGCCAAAACTTCATCTAGCGCTACAGGTTCATGATACCTAGGTGAGATTCTATCTAGAAATGATAAAATGAGGATACTACCCATTTTAACAAAAAAAAACACAAAATACAAGGTGTGTACTTGAATATACATGCCGTGTATATTCTTGTTTTGTCCATTTTTTTTATAAGGCTAACACATCATTAAAAGGTCCTGGAGACATCCATACAGAACATGTTTTTGGATTATATGGTGTGTAACCCTAGGTCATGTCATGTAACATGTTTATAGCCAGAACTTGACCCATTTTCATCCTCTTTCTTAAGTAAAAACCAAAAAGAATAGATTTGTACCTCAAAAAAAGAACCAGGTTCTTACAAAATTCCCCCCTTAAAGAAATTTATCCCTAAATTTACCTTCCAAGGGTGGTAAATAAATATCTGGGAACAACTCTGACCACTGTGATCTTACATTAGACTCCCTCTCCTAGGTCTCATCCTGCACTTAGTCGTTATTCCATAACACCTGTACTAAAGGAATTGACCATCCACGAAAAACCTTTATTCTACGATCCACAATTCATATAGGATGTTCCTCAAATGATGCATCCACCTTCAATTCAACTTCCTCAGGTTTAAAAGTGTGGGAAGAGTCTAAAAATTAATGTCGCAACTGAGAAATGTGGAAGATGTCATGCATAACATGGTACCTCTGAGGTAACTACAATCGATAGGCAACCGACTCGACTCTTTCTAGAATATCAAACAGGCTGATGTATCTCAATGAAACCTTACCCTATATCCCAATCCTTTTGTGTCACAACCTTGGTACAACACGTAGGAAAACTTGATCCCCATACTCACCCTTCAGAGGCCATTTGCAGCGATCGACATAAGATTTCTGACAAGACTGCACAATATCCATCCTATTCTGAATCAACTGAACCTGTTCAGTGGTCTCCTGGACAAGATGAGGTCCCAACATAGCTATCTCTCCTACCTCCATCCAACACAAGGGTGATCAACATGGTCTACTGTACAAAGCCTCATATGGAACCATACAAATAGTATCCTGAAATCTATTGTTATAGGGGAACTCAACCAGGGGTATGTGTCCCTCCCAAGAACCCCTGAAATCTAGGACGCATTCTTGGAGAATGTCCTCTGCACCCGAATCATGCGCTCTGACTGGCCATCTATTTGGGTGTGGTAAGATGTGCTCAGAAGAACCTATGTACCCAGTTCCATTTTTATCCCTAACCATAAATGATAAGTAAATTGGTCATCCCTATTTGAAATGATAGAATGAGGGTCCCCATGAAGTCGTACAATCTCATGGATGTAAAACCTCCAAAGATCATCAAAATTGATGGGTTCCTTTATTGGAATGAATTATGAAACCTTTGTGATCCTATCAACAAAAACCCATACATAATCATTACCCCAAGGTGACCTCGGTAATCCCATCATGAAATCCATCACAACATAATTTAATTTCCACTCAGGAATGGGTAGCTTCTGTAAAATGCCAACTAGTCGCTGGTGTTCCTTCATTACCTATTGATAGGTGGAGCACCTCATGATGAAAACAGATACATCACTTTTCATACCTGGCCACCAATAGTGACGAAGTAAATCCCGATACATCTTGGTGACACCATGATGCACTGCCCATACAGAGGTATGAAAATACCACATCAGATCCTCACGTATGTCTGAAAAAACCCATAAGCGACCATGTAAATTCATAACTTCATCATCATCTATGATCCAACCAGGAGGAGGGTCCTCACCTGCCACACTCTCCCATAGAACTAGGCCTTCTGAATCTGATAGTTGCCTCATCCTCACTCTGTAAAATAGAGTATAGGTAACAACTAAATATGAAGGAAAATTCTATCCCTGAATACCGTGAACCTATAAGTGCATCTTAGAGAACAACACCATAAGCTACCACTCACTACTGGACTGCTGAATTGCTTGTATCTCAGTCCTCCTACTCAATGCATCAACCACTGCATTTCCTTTCCCCATCATGTATGAAAGATCAAAGTCAAAGGACTAAAGGTATTGCACTCACCTTCACTGCCTCATATTTAGATCAGACTGAGTAAATATGTACTTAAGAATTTTATGTTCTGTGTACACCACAAAACGCTCTCCCAATAAGTAATGTATACAAAAAAATAAATCATAAACAACCATAAATAACTCAAGATTTTGTGTCAGGTAATTCCTCTCATGAAGAATTAACTGCCGAGACCTATACATGATGACTCATTCCCCTTGCATAAGAATTACTCTTATACCTATGCCGAATGCATCATAGTACTCAATTTAACTCCTTCCTAGATCTAGAAAAATTAGTATTGGTGTTGAAGTAAATAT
The DNA here is from genome assembly GCA_963277665.1 of Viscum album. Lineage (NCBI taxonomy): Eukaryota > Viridiplantae > Streptophyta > Magnoliopsida > Santalales > Viscaceae > Viscum > Viscum album. The sequence continues at coordinate 1,572,129,026 of OY728164.1, forward strand.
CCCTTTTAACTCCTGAAAGGCCATCTTGTAGGAATCTATACAAACATACTTCACACCCTTTTTAGTCTATCCCATCAATGGTGCTGCTAAACGTGAGAAGTCCTATATGAAGTGCCTATAGTAACCAGAAAGCCCTATAAAAATTTTCACCTAAAATACATTATTGGCATTATCCTATGAAATTACTACTCTCACATTATCTAGGTCCACTAATACTTCTATCTCTGAGATGATGTGACCCAGGAAGTGAATCTGATCCATCCAGAAGTTTCACTTTGTGAGCTTAGAATATAAATGATTTTATCTCAGTGTACTCAAAACGATATCAAGATGTGTGGCATAGTCATGTATATTATAAGAATAAACCTAGATATAATCCAAGAAAACCACAAAAAATGAATCAATATAAGGAAGAAACACTTGGTTTATTAGTTCCATAAATACTACTGGCGTGTTCGTAAGACTGAACGACATTACCAAGTCCTCATACAGACCATACCTACTCCAGAAGGATGTGTGAGGTATGTATGATGATCTAAAACACAATTGATGATAACCATATCTCAAATTGATCTTTGAGAAGACTTTATATCTTCAAATCTGGTCGAATATATCATCTATACTCAACATAGGATACCAGTTCTTAATTGTAAACTAGTTAAATATTTGATAATCCATGCATAGCTTGAGGGTACCATCCATTTTTTTCACAAAAAGGACTGGAGAACCCCATGAATAAGTACTGGGTTGGATGAAACCCTTTACATATAAATCATATAGCTAACTCTTGATCTCTTTCAACTCCATCGTAGCCATCCTATAATGATGAATGGATACTTATGTAGCTCCTAGAACTAGATCAATAGAGAACTCTATCTATCTCACTACAGGTAAACCTGAAAAGTCATCTGGGAAGACATACCTGAAATAATAAACCACTGGAGGGAAATACATCTGACATGTTCCCTGGCCATATAGATATAAACTCTCAATTTGGGATGTCATCCCACCCAACCCATGATTCTTGGGTCCATATCAGATCGCTTGGACTTCCCATTCACATTTTTTTAGAAATTCTCCACCCTATGGTGATGTGAAACTCACCCTATGATGATATCAATCAACAAAGTCTCGTAAGGAAACCAACCATTCTATTCCAAGAATGACATCAAATCCTATCATCTCTAAGACATAGAGGTCCCATAAGAAGTGACACTCACCAACCTAAAGGGGGAACTCTTTTCACTAATGTACACTAGTCGTTCTAATCCCTAACAGAGTGTCTAGAGTTATAAAGTTATCATAAGTAAAAACAAAGATCCCAAGGCTCTCAATAATGGGAACATATATGAAACTATGAGAATCTGTTGTATCAAAAAGTGTAGAAGCTAAAATATAGGTGACTAGAATAGTACCTATGATAGTAGAGGGTTCAGGATCCTACTCTTACTCGGTCTATTTCACTACAAAAGTCTGACCTATACCGCGACCATGTGACACTACCTGGATACCTTGAGATGATCCACCCTACTTTCGCTGAGAACCTAGGGTCTGGCTACCACGACCATGAACACCAACTTATCTTGAATGATTTGATGTACCCTAGCTCCAAATCTGATGAGAAGCTACTAACCCTTCTCCTAAATGTAGAGTTGGTGTAGACCCTCTCTCACTAGCTTCTAGTGGAAACGTCCTGTAGAAGCAATGTAGATGTCCCATCTTGCTGTAAGATCAGCACTCAATTGGGTTTTTTCAGACACTGTTGCCTCATATTCCTTGGCCTACTGCACTGGTAGCACCTCACTTAGCTACCAGATGAAACGTTTTGACAACTCACATTACTATGATAAATATCTAGATGATGCTTCTTAGTACCACTGGAAACAGTACAAGATCTCAATACTGAACTGCTCTGTCTCACACCTCCATATTCCCTCTGATTACGCTTGGTAATTAGTGCCTGATTAACTATAGAAGATATAATAGTCATCTTGAAGACATTTACCTGTCATCAGACATCGTACCTGAGACCATCCTAAAATCGCCTAGTCTTCAGTAAATCTTCACCGATCAGAATAGGCGCAGAACAATATAGCTCAGAAAAATGGATAGAATAGTCCATAACTGACATTTTTCACTACTCTATATTCATAAAATCCTAGGATTTATCATTCATAAATGTCTTGGGAAAAAAATAATCATATAAGACTATCTAGAAATCTCTTCATGCCATATCCCGATGACGCTTCTACTGAATTATAACATCCCACCATCTCTTGGAAGAATCATGCATCATATACGTCATGAGTTTTAGCCTCTTCTAAGGAGGAATATCTATGTGATATAATATTGAAAGTATGGACTCCAGCCATGAATCTATTCCATCCCCCAAAAATGCAGGCAGATGCTACTTTTGGAACACTCATATCAGCTCTTTCATAGATGTGGCAGGGTGTGGAGCTCCCTGAAATGTTTGCATGAACCTCATAAATCTTTCATGAAACTATGAATCATCACCTTCATCCTATATAATATCTAGTTCCTCAACTAGTATGATTAGAGGATCCACTGGTAGCCCATGGCCTACCACCTCCGAGGTATGATTATTGCCACTATCCCGACATACAACAGGAGGTCGTCATGGAGGAATGAATCTATAAGGTCAAGAACACACCTCAGTTCAAGTTTATTATCAAGTTCTTAGTTCGAGAGTTCAAGAACAAAATAGGAGAATAAAATCCTAAAAAAAATTATCAGAAGAGGAGTACACGGCGTGTAGAGACCATACACGATGTGTCCCCTCAAGCTCTCACATGGGCATGTAATCTCACCAGAAAGGTATGTAAACAACCCATATATATGACGTGTAAAGAGGGTATACAACATATTCCCAACACAGGGTACATTCCTATGTCCCTTAACTATATTATCCATTTACCTAGTCAAGTCGTGTATGTATACATGGCGTACTACCTAAACAGGGTCTATCCATGTAACACTACATAGTGTGTGCCTAAAGTACACGGTCATGTACTTCCAAAAACCATCATTGTATGTTATCTATCATTTGGATAGACACACGTTCATGTACCACACAACATGTACTCATAGTACACGGTGTGTACTTAAGAAAAGTATTTCTTCCTGAAAAAAAGAACACATGGAATGTGTTCATAGAACAACAAGACATGTTGTTTGGGTTTATGAACATAAGAACCCAAGAACTTCCTTGGAACCCCCATTTTAGAAAATTAAACCAATGGTATGCGAAATTACAATCCTTGGGTTCCATAATCCCTACGAATAAAATATTAGCATCCACCTACAACACATTATAATACAATTAATTTTTTAAAGAGCAACATGATCCACCAAATTATGATCCAAGAGGGCCCATACACCTCAGGGACCAAAATTTTGAATCTATCCAATTCGAACCATAACACTTACCAATAAACCTATCACAACAACAATAATATCTATCATGGTACCTATCACAACATCATGAAATTAGTAATGCTTCTAAATGGCATGATAATAATTCATGACATGTGATTTATAACAAGTTCTTATATTATGCATGAGATGGAATATCCTCATCTCATCAGGTTTCACAAAATATAACCAATATGATATCAATAATAACATAACAATACAAGTTCATCACCCAATGGTGAAATCAAATCAATTTTAATAGCTCAAAATCCAAAAATCACAATTCAATTCAAGGAAATTTGGAATTTACCTATACATAGGGTAGCTACTACTAGGTAAAATTTATTATGAAACTCTATTTCATTCCTATTCCTTTCTAATATCTCCAAACAGTAAGGCAAACCAAAAAAGAACATGCCTATGATACCACTTTGTAACGTCCCAGATCCAGATGCCACTCAAAGGTGCCTCATACCTGATTGGCCACATGGGCACAAGCAAATTTAGCCAAATGCAAGAGGCTTCCAACTTGAAGTGAGGACCTATGTGTGATAGTGGTGAAACTATTCCATCATTGGAAGAGTGTAACATAGTGGAAACAATAATAATACAATAGCAGAAGTAGTAATACCAGGGAATAGAAGTAAAAAGATGAAGATTGAAAATATAAGAACCAGATGTCATATAATTCAAATATGATGTTGCATGATAATTGTTCTAAAAAATAGCCAAAATAGGACACACTACATTAATACATGATATAACTACCAACAATACAAAAAGGACAAAAGAACTTAGAAGCATCACAAGACTCGACTTGGTCCCATGCTTTCCTACTCCTAAGAAGAAAATCAAGTACCTCGAGAAGGGCGACTGCCCTTATCAACACCTACAACAATATAATCTATTTGGGCCCAAAAACATGACCCAAATAGGGTGTGATACTAAATCCCAGTAGTTAAACACTCAAGATCTGTGCCAATATGTCAGTGAATATATGTAGCAGGCAATGTACAACAGTGAAAGTAGTAAGCTAGGAAGTACTCAAAAGTAGATAGTCCTACAAGCACTGGTTTTCATTTATAATCATTTCATGTTCTTTAATAGTTCAATTACATTGAATTATATAAGTCTTGGGATCCATCATAATCCTAGAAACCCCCATGTAAAAGTAATCACAATAGATACCTTAGAAGGATATCTTAACAAGTAAAGTGAATACTGAATCCAAGCATGTTATTTGTCTTGGAAAATGCATCATAAGTCATTCCATTTCAATATTCAAATTTTAATTTGAGTCTGTCTTTGACATTTCGAATTTTAAATTCAAGTATTACTCCTAGTGTAAAACCACCTACAACCTATGATCCCGTCCGTACGATCCTCTCAGGAACCCAGTCTCACTCTAGGTGTGGTGTGAGTATACATCAACTGGGCCATCCTTGGATCTTATAAATAAGACCCAAGTATCTACCAAGACATATAAACATTTCTAGTGGAACGCATCCATGGTATCCCTCATTCCATGAATTGTTCAGCCTTTAAACACAGTCTCCATGATCCTGAACACTACATCCATGGATCTATCATGACTTAACATAATAAACCCCCCTTTTAGTCTATCCATGGAATCCATCAATGGATCCATGGGTCATCTGAGGTATAAGTTACAATAGTCACATGAACCCTTCCATGACATTATAATCTAAATCCATGGTTCACCCATTTCTATTTACTCTTTAATCATAAAAAGTTTAATTAACATTTCATTAGGAATGAAAAGGTAAAAACCAAAAGCATCCAATATAATTAAGAAAGGACCAACCTCATAAGTCTTGGCCTTTCAATTACTCACATGGGATTAATTCACATAAAAATCATAACATGTAAATTAAAATATTACATGGTTTAACATTTACTATCTCACATGGGAACATATCATATAACAAACCTATCATGTAAATTAACTATCACAAGGCTTAACAATAAATTATCTCATGTGGGAAAACCATCCATTTAACCAATTTCATTGTTAACAACCCAATGAGGGTAAAAAGGCATGCCTCATAGTCATCCTAGGAAAAATGAACATAAACGGTCACCCAAGGGAAACACACCCTTGGAGTGGCCCTTACTCAAGGTAAACAACCCCAAACATTCTTTCAAACACATAATCAATTACCTAAAAAATAATAGGCAATTAAAATAGGAAAAATTAATTCATGGAGATGCACCAAAAATGGGCGTGCGGCACTCAGGCACATATAATCAACTTGATAATTAGAAAAAGGCACAAGACCACCCACCTCATACTCATACGACTCTTATCATATAGAGTCAACCACTAATTATACCTATAATGAATTATATCTACAAAACGAGCATTAAATCTCAATCTTATATAACTTTTATGAGAGAATAAATCATGAAGAATGGATCAATAATAATAGAGAACTCACTAAGGGGGTTCCAATGCATTTGACGTTTGAATCGGAGTTCAGATGGACAATCGGGAGCCAAAACTTTGTCTGGTGCTGTAAGTTTACGATACTCAAGTGAGCTTCTGTATAGAAATGAGAAAACGAGTCTACTTCCCATTTTAACAAAAAACACAAAATAAACGATGTGTACTAGAATATAAACTTCATTTATATGCTTTTCCACCATTTGTACTAACAAGGATCACATATCATTAAAAATTCCTACCGACATCCATATATGGAATGTACTTGGATTACACAACATGTAACCCCAAGTCATGTCATGTAACATGTTTGTATCAATAACTTGGCCTATTTTCCTCTTCTTTCTTAAGTACAAACTGAAAAGAAAATATTCTTACCTCAAAATAATAACTAGGTTATTACATAAGGGAAAACATATCTAAATTGGTCCACCACTGTAGAAAGGAAAACCTATCATGTCCTCGATCATCCAGAAAGAGACTGGAAATCTAGGTCAATACTCTACCTAGCCCATGATTCTCATATCCAGATCAACTTTAATGGACATACCATTATTCTTTATGAACATACATACCACCCTCATGTGATATGATAGATACATTCTGATGATAATAATCAATATGTGATTGTAAGTAACTAACCATCCCATCAAGATAATTATGTAAAAACCCATCATCTCAAGGATGAAAAGGTTCCATAAGAAATGGTAGCCACCAATCTTGAGGGGACACTCTTTACATTATAACAAAAAATTTGACCGTACTCCCAAAAAAGTATCAAGATAAATTACCCCCCAAAATCACCCAATATTGAGTATAATAATCTTTGTTGAATCCATAAATATAAATGAGTGCGAAGTGCCAATATCAAACAAAGAAGATACTAGAGTCAAGGCTACTAAGTTTATACATCATACTGTAGATGGATCAACAATATTGTTGTGAGATATAGTCTAAATTTTATATAAATATCTAGATCCATATTCCTAAGCTACAATCTAACCTCTCTGAGAAGGTCCACTCTACTGGTTCTACACATCATAAGTGTATATTCCTCAACCACATCCACTTCCTTGGCCTGAAAAAACGACAGTACTCCAGCTCCTGACTTATCATGGTGGCACTAATCCCACTCTCGAATTCATATTTGGTAAAAATACTTTCCCACTAGAAACCTATGTAATGTTCCTACAAAAATATATAGATATTTTTCATTCTACAACATGATTGACAATCAACTAGGTCACTTCTATACTGGGGCTTCATGTGACCTGGTGTCCCACACTGATGGCATAAAAGATATATGCAGATGGCCCAAAAATATTCTTATCAGATGTAGTTTTTACTATATATAACTGTCCAAATCCATGGACCTAGTACTATGCATTATAAGTATGGATTCCTCAATCTCATCCACAACCTCAGCATGAATGATTAGTAGTACTCCAACTCTTGGAATAGCATGGTGACATTGATCCCACTCTCAAATTTAGAGCTGGTACAAATACTCTCCCACTGGGAACCTATGGAAAGGTACTAAAAAATCTCTAGAGATGATCCATTCCACCACAACCTTGACACTATATTAGGTCTTTATTATACTGGGGCTTCATGTGACCCCGTATCCTACACTAATAGTATACCATATATCTGTCAGTGCATACACTCTGATTTCCACTACTCTTGTGAGTAGTCTCAAAGAGACACTTAATAACAATGGGTGGTTCACTTCCCAACATATGTGATGAACCACCCTACCTTGTACATTCAACTTCCCTCAAATATTGGCTAGAGATACAGGCCTAGTTCACAATTTCAGAAATAGTTGATAGTCAAAAGTCATTCAACTGAGATCAGATGGAATAACTATGCCCATAATCAAAGAATATCACTCTAGATATATCATCACTAAAAAGAGTGGGTATAAAGTATTTGAGCTCAATAAAGAAATATGAATAGTCCATGACAAACATAGTTACCTACTCTAGACACATGAATTACCTAGCTCAACCGAATCTCAGCATCTCTATGAAAAATTAATCATAGAAGGTATTCTATAAGTCCCTCTAGAATATAACTTGTTGCTGATTTTACTTTTTAAGAACATACCACCATCACATAGAAGACCCCCAAAGCATATATGCTACAAGTTTCACCCTCATTTCTATTGGCATATCTAAATGTTTAAATATTGAAAGAGTAGCCTCTATCCATAACTCTACATTCTGGGGACCACCATCCCCCCCAAAAAGTTGGTGGGTGTTATTTTTGAAACCCCATAATCATCTTTGAAATAATTGGTGTAGGTCCCAGAGCACCCCTCATAGAATGCACTAGTCATAGGAAACACTCCTTGAGATTAGAATCAGTGCCTAGCCCTGGTAAAACTGGTGGTTCTATAAGAGGTGTCGCTAGTTGAATTAATGGCGGTTCAGGTCCCACAACCTCTAAATCATGGTCATTTAAAACTTCCTAGTGTTTTACCTAATGCCGTTGTGGAGTCATGTATCTAAAATTACAAGTACACTCCTCAGAAAACATATAAGGTTGAAAGGATTATAGATATGAAAATAAGGATAGACTTAAGGCCTAACTAAAAGAGGTACGTTTTTCACTCCCCACTTCTAGGGTTAGATCATAAGGTGAAATTCCAAATTTTAATCATATTTTTTAGTTATATGGAGTGTTAATTCCAATTTATAAAGGAAAAAACTCTTTAAGATGTAATTGACATCCCCATTTAATGAAAACCATTTCCCTTAAGAGTTAAAATTTAGAAATTTTACACACAATGGTTTAGTTAGATGTATTTTTATTCCCACTTTATATTGACCTATGATTTATGAGTTATAATTGGCATTTCATGTAATCATAACTAGCATTTTATATATGTTATCAGGATATAACAAGTCCTTATATGATGTATCGATTATATAGATCACCATTCCCAATTTATAGAGGAAAAAAATTTATAAATTACAATTGGTATCCATTTAATCACAACCAAATAACATTTCATCCCATTTAGTCAAGGTTCTATGGATTAACTATGTCATAACTGGTTAATTAAGGTGCCAAAATCAAGCTATGTAGGAAAAGTATATTTAAGTTTATGTAGTCACTTTAGTTAACCAATTATTTTCTATTTTTTCCTATAAGAATTATTAGTAAATTTAAAATTATAATAATAAATGCACATTTTTCAAGTATCATACAATGAAGATATGATATATGAATGGAATGGAATATGAATGAAATATAAATTCTCACATGCCTATTATGATGCATGAGGAAATTCTTCCTTTCTATACTATCCCATGAGTAAAAATTAATAATCATAAAAAACATCATAAATCATGTATGTCACCCAATGGTAAAATTAGTACAACTATAATAATATAAATCCTAAACAACAAGTCCCATCCCTGTTAACATGGATTTTCCATTGCACATGGGTAAACTACTCCCAATAATGACTTATTACCAAGTTTCAAAACATCCTAGTATCCTATCTACCAACCCAAAATAGTAATAAAAAAGAGAAATAAAGATATGACACCACTTTGTGACATACCAAACCCAGTTCACTCATAAGTAACTGAACCTATTAGAACACATGTCCTTAAGCACGCTTTCCCATATTCCAGAGGCTGTGGACTAGAAGCATGTGTCTATAGTGGTACAGTAGGGAGACTGTACCCTCTTTATCAGAGTGAAACATAATGGTAAATAATAATAAATAAGTGAAAATTCTCATAGGGTAGAATAAATAAATAATAATGTAGTGTAAATACTAATAAGGAAACATAATTAAATCATCCAAATAATAAAAATAAACATAAACAACAACATGATCATATATAGATGATGTCATGATACTAAATAAGTAAAAAACATACAGACATGGTAATAGGCATACAATACAATACCAGTATATACAGAAGATACCAAAGGACTAAAAACAACTATACCTATGATAATCCTGAGCACTATCCCAGTCATATACTCCCAAATTCCTATCCTAAAGGAAGTCTTGAATATAAACTTGGGTGCTTCCAATTATCATTACCTGCATCAATGAAGTCTATCTGGGTACCAATCAATGACCTAAATAGAGTGTGAGTAACCCTTAGTAGGCCACTACCAACAATTTATAATAAAAATCCATTATGTGAATATAAAATTTTACAGTGTGAAAATATAATAAATGTAAAGAAGTAAATTAAATATAAACCATGTTGACTAAGGATCCTCATAGGATACCTAGACAACCCTACCTGCTTCGGCCTAAGCTAGATGTATCTAAAAATATGACCATTCATTTTCTATGGACCCAAGGAAAATATCCAATTAATCTAGGTATAATAATAAAAATGGATCCATGAGTAACCCATGACATCCATGACCTCAGAAGGTCGAGCCCAGTCACAATAATAAAATGTTATATAAGGCTAGGGGTATGAGTGTGATCCAAGGGATGAACCCTCAATATTTCATCATAAAAGGTACTAACCGATCCCAACAACAAGTCCAAGGTAATATTGGGATAGACTTTATTGGATCCCATGTAGATAATACAAGGTTGTATTTTTTTTTTGAGAAAATCAATCCAAATCCAAGGAGAAGATCCAGGGAATTCAATTTTCTAGAAATAAAGGTGAATAATTGGTATAAAGGCTATGAATTTCCAAGATCAGACATTGATTGATCCCATGTTTGGTATCTCATGTGGAAGCCAGATCAATGATTCAGATTGATCCCTTTTATTTCTCCCATGGTATTCAAGGTTGGAACCCAAGAGATTAGACATTGATTGAGCCAAAGTTTGGTATCTCATGTGGAAGTCAGATTAATGATTTAGATTGATCCATTTGATTTCTACCATGGTATTATAGGTTGGAACCCAAGTCTTACTCAAGGTAGGCCACACCTTTAACCATGATCTAGATCTAGTACAAAGGTATGCATAATATAACAAGTAATCAATGGTCCATGAGATATAACCAATCCATTTGTCAATCCAATTTATCCCATTTGGGTTATTTAATTTATAAGTGATCAAGTGGGACAATGTAAAAAACCATTACATAAAACAATTAATGTTAATCATTTTAGTCATTACCTTTTTCAAGACAAACTAAACACACCAAGTAGTGTTTCAGCGAAACACAATAAAGGATGTCAAGGAATAATAAGCTAAAACACCCAAGGGGTGGTTCTAGTTGAGTTCATCAACATCTAATGATGTTAGGGGTCTTATAGAAACTTTAAAATTAGTTTTAGACTATAATTTAAATGAACATTAATTTTAGGAGCAACATGCATAAATTCTGACATGAAGAACAATGAAGAAAAATCATAACCCTCAATACTTTTAGGGAAAATTAGAAGACCACCTATATTACACCTATAATATAATAATAATCTAATATCAACCTCATATTTGGGATGGAATGTGATAAAATAGAAAACTAGGAAAATGACCTAAAAATAGGGCATATTATCTCACATAGAGACAATGTCAAAGATGGCGAAGAATACTGAAAAACAAAGAAAGAGGATGGATAGACTTACTGAGAGGGATCCAATGAGATCGATGATGATTGAATAAAAGTCCATAAAAAATAGACACACCAAATCCTAGGAATAGTGATAGGTAAATCTCCCATGTAGTGGCTGTTGTGTAAATTAAGAGGAGGAAGATGAAAAAATTATATTTAAGGTCTAGGAGGAAAAAAATTTCATTTCCTGGTCTTTTTAATTGGGTGAATGGTTTTTCATATTGGTTGCAGAAACCATGTGCCAACCATATGAACCTAATATATAGGTTCATAGCCATCACATGATTCATGCACATTATTAGAAAAACCATTCACAAACTATATATTTATCATTGTCCCAAGGCCCACACCTCACACAGTTTAGTAACATGGTTAGAAAAACTACGTGAATTTTTTTTTGGTGTACATGGAATAAATTATTGATTTTTCACAACCATGTGAGCCCTATTAAATGGATTTCCAAACAATTTCCCACTCTCATAGGACTGCAAAATTGATGTGCACAAACCGCATGCCTCATCCTATTTCTCAAAAAACTGGAACTCTGTTCCCCAGACCAATCCTAAAGGCTCCTAAAAACTTCATGAAACCTTTAAAAAATCCCATTAAGGTAAAACAAGAAATTAGATATAAATTTAAAGGATCCATACCTATATTAAAAAATGATATCATATAGAACGTTTTTCAACTAAATATTTGGTCATTATGAATAGTAACCATTGTAAATATTTGTCACCGTAGTAAGGGTAAAAGAGGTTAAACAAAGTTAAAACTATGGGGAAAATATTTAAAATTCATTTAAAACATAATTTTATCCTATTTTATGTGTGTTTTTAGACCAAATATATGTATAAGTAGTAAAATAATGTATTTTAAAACATTATCTTGAATTTGGTAACCAAAGCTTGAGGTTTATAAAGATAAGTTATATTTTATTCATATTTAAAACTATTTTTGGATATTTTCATTTAATGAAATTTTAGGAAGATTTAATTCATTATTTTTCTGATACAATGGTCTAATGACCTTACTTTTTTTTATTATTTAACCAAAAAAAATTTGGAAACAGATTGTTTACTTGATTTCAAGGTAAAAATATTTTTATACTTAAATTGGGTATTTCCCTAAAAACTATCTTTCATTCATTTTTTGTTATATTAAAATTAATTTGTCACAAATTTATAATTTAAACCTGATAAAATGGATTCCAAATTTTGAATTATCATTTCTATATTATGCAATAATGCCTCTTTTATTTTTGTTCATATAATTATTTTTTCATGGTAAAAAGTTAAGTTATTAGGATTAAGGTTAAAATGTGTTTGAAGTTGTTCATCTAAGAGATAAGTATTAAAATGTATCAAAAAATTGTCTAAATGTGATTGGTAGATTTTATTTATACCTTATAAAATAGTATCTTCTAATTTGGGATGCCTTGTTTCTACTTTATGTGACTATGATATATATTATTTAATATTTTAAATAATTCCATGTATGTCATTTCTCTCACTTATAAACTAATAAAACCTATCATATCTTCCTAAAACATTTATATTAACCTCATTCATAAAATACCTACCAAAATACCATCCTATAATCCCTTACCATATACTAGAGTCCTTGGTTTGATCATAAAACCATCATAGGAAGGATTTAGGTATAAGCATAAATAGGTTTTTTGACGAAGAGGTATAGTTCTTAACTAAGCATTTTCTTTTTATTCCTTCTTTTACCTCCATAAAATCTTATTAAATCACACTTTAATAATAAAATCAGTATATTACATATAATTAGATTTTATTATGTTGATGGAATTACCTATATCCATCTCATCTTTCATCAAATGGGAAATGAAACCATCGTTCGTGCATACGATGGACTACCACCTCGAGAACTAATATTATTAGTTTTCCATCACCGCCTCTCAAATATGGATGTAATGGTAGATTTAATATATAAATTTTATATTAATTAATTAATTATAATTATTTAAGGATAATATATCATCTATTTTCTTATCTTTATATCCATTGAGAAATGATAATTTCGTTTACGCACACGTGTGGATTACCACCTCTACCAAGTGATGTCATTCATTTTTCATCACCAAATCACATAGAAGGTATGTATATGTGCACATAAAGATATAATATGACATATATGATTTAATAATAATTATGGAACGAATAAATTATACTTAACATCTTCCCCTCATTCTCTTTGAAAAATGAAAATGTTATTCCTACGTACGTATGGACTACCGTCTTCATAATTGTAACATAATTCATTTTTCATAAGAATCATTCAAGGTGGGTTTTAAAAGTATAATTAATGTATAAATATTATAATGATATCAATATTATTATTTTTTATATGATTTAATAATTACATATTTCACTATAGTCAACATTCCGAAGTCATTTTGGACATATGAACTAAATATCATCAAAACATCCAACGTGAAATTAATTGAGCATCCTTCCGTTGACGAGTTTGATCACTTTGTTTTCAATTAGTGGGAACTTCAAGAGAACATGGTAGTTAGATTAATTGATAGGAGGAATTTGATGATTCAGTTTGAGATGGAGGATGATCTGATTACTGCTTGGTCCAGAGCCCCTCGAAGATGCAATGAAGATCCTTTTTTTCTATTCCGATTGAGTTTAGATTTCCACATGTGGTAGGATCATACGGCGATGGAGGCATCAATGAGTCTCCCTGGTCTTCAACTGTCCTTCTAGAATCCTTATATTTTTTGTGCCATTGGAAACATGATTGGCAGGTATTTGTGCTCGGATCTTCGAATAGAGGTAGTCTGTCACCCCATATGTCCACGAATTTGTGTAGAGATTGATGTTGGGAGGCTTCCTATAAATTGGGGTTGGTTCACAGATGGGAAGGAGTTTCGGGGGAAGCCGGAGGTCAGATTTGAATCATGGATGATTTTTTGTATTGCTTGTGGCCTATTTTGGCATGTGGAAGTGGCTTTTCATACCAAGGGCTTGGTTGGGGTTTCCTCGGGGTTGAGGAGAATGGGTAATGGTGGCTGTGGCACTTCTGTGTTGGCTTTTCCGCTATTGAGGGATCTTCTAAAGATTACTCTACCACGTATTAATTCTAATGAAGGATCTCAAGTGGAGAGAGAGCGTGTGGATGCATATTCCACTGGTCAGGTAGTGGATGAGTAACTTTTTCAGGAAGCAGTGGTGTCTACTACAGAGAGAATTGGTCCTAAGATCATAGTGCATGGTAATCCTCAGAAGGAAGTGTAATGGAGGCCAATGGACCCGACGGTGAGGCAGGTTTTTGAACACCTAAATCGTGATCTTGATATTGAGAAGGACATTACACTGAAGAATTATGGTATTGAGAAGAACATTATAGGGGAGAATTCTGGTTCCTTGCGGCTGGACCATGTGACTGAGCAGATTCTGGATTTGGTTGTGTCTGAGGATGGTGTCTTGGGGGGTGGGGATGCTGATGCTGAAGGTGGTGCTGGAGGTGTGTTAATTACGGTCCCCACTGGTAATAGATTTCTAGGGATGGTGCATGAGAGGGAATCTTATGCAGAGGAGGGGTCTCCAACAAAGGAAGGTGTCAGGTTGTAGCATGTTACTCAAGATGCTGCAACTGAAGAAGGTGAATTGAAGGGGCTTGTGAAACAACCACATTGCCTTGCCATGATCGGCTCAAACAGTTCATTTCAGTAGGAAAGGGGAGTGCACGAGGGTAACCAAGAGGTGCACATTTCTGGAAAATGGGGAGACATATCTGATAGTGATAAGGAAAATGATGGTTGCATCCAACCTTCCAACAACAACGTTGTCCCGGGTGGGAATAAGGTGTCCGAGAATGAACAGACTGGGCCAACACGAAAAAGGTTGAGGAAAGACTATTCTTCTCTACCAAAGCCAATGTTTACGAGGTCTTCTGATGGGAAGGAAGTATAGGCTATGCATTCCTCTAAGGAGTTTTGGTCTTTAGAAAAATTAAATCTTAGAAGTACGTATTCCAAGATTCTGAAGCACTATGAAATCTCGGAGTGGGAATCATATACTACAGAGGAAGCTATATCTCATGAATGTGGTGATCTATATGATTTTTATGATCTGTAGTTGTCCTTTCTATTTTTTTGTACTTTCTTGATGTATTTTATTTTATTTTAATAAATGGTCAGAGGACTTTCCTATGACTAAGATTTTTGGGTATTATTATGAAAGTAAATAATTAACATAATTTTATTATTTAGGAAGATAAAGAACGTATGTGACGAGTTTGACTTAAGGTAAGTGATTTCTAGTATTAATTTATTTTCTTTTAGAGTTAACCTATTTTCACCACATTTTTTCTTTTATGTGTTGTATAAAATTCCTTATGGATATATTTTATAGTTCTTATCTAAAAATTGAAGTTTTTAAAAAATTTATTCAAGTTATTTCCTCCAAATTTTATTTGGTTAAAAATTTATCATGTTGTAAGGGACATGTTACAATAAAACCTCATTTTAAATATTTTAAAGATTTATTTTTTAAATATTTTTATTCCATGTCCATATTCTTAAAAATAATATATATATATATATATATTTATATGGACATAAATTAATTATAAAGGATATTTTATGTCTTTTTTTACATTATTTAAAAGGATTATAAAATGAATTTTTTTATGTATTTTATATGGAATGATTTTAATTTCTTTACAAAAAAGGAAAAAAGAATGTTCTATATTAACGTATACAACATCGAAAAATTTCCCCACCACTAAAAAATTTATTTTATATTTGGATACATTTCTAATCTTCCATGTTTTCTTCAAAAAAACCTAATTCTATTTGTTCAGGGAATCTTATATTTCAATATTGGATTTTAAAGAAAATATATACATCAATATCTGATTTTTTTTCTTATGGGTTAAAACATATATTTTTATGATTTTAATGAAGGAAATGCAATATTTTATGCATTTTATTAATGTTATGGTCCTTTCAAATTATTTATGATTAGGTAAGACTATTATAGATCTCTAATTCAATGGGTAATGATTATGTTATACATAAAATTATGTTGTAATTAGACCGTATTGGTTATCGTATTTGTATGATTGATTGTAAGGGTGATATAAAGATGATTTCCAATGGTAGCCACATAACTCTTAAAAGATTAAAATGAGTTTTAAATGAAATAATTTTATTTAAAAAGGCAAGATAACTATTTTTTGTTTTAAAGGTTGGATTATTCTGTTTTAGGGTACAAAGGTATTTTTTAAAGATAATGTTTTTCATAGTGTAACATGTTTTCTAGGAAAACCCTCAAATTATGATTATGACTTTAGGTTTTCTTATAATTTATTTTATGAAAAAATACGAGTAGTAAAGTTGATTTAATATTTAAGTAAATTATTAGTTGAGATAAAAGTTTATTATGTTATGAAAAAACTCTCTTTTATGATCTCATGATTTTGAGATGGACTAACATGTATCTTTATTCCTTTTTATATGACTCTTATTGATATTTTTGTTCTCATCACATGTTTTCAGTTGTTTTTCAGAGGTATTAAGGATGATTAGGAACTATAGAATGGTATAAAATTCTTATGTAGGTATTAAACATTAAATAAGTGAACATGTTTTTAATGAAACCCAAGTTTAAATTTAAGGATCCTATTTTTGTGAAAATATGGACATTGAGTGGAATTTTATACATTTAATATATGGAGTTTATATTTAAGTATTTTTTCAAATTCTATAAAACAATAAACTGAAATCATCCTTAAAATTTAATAAATTTTAACCATTTTTATAAATCATGTATATTTGGGTTGAAAAATATTGGGTCCTTATAGCTGGTATCAGAGGAAATCTTTAGAAAAATTTATAGGCTAGGATGATTCAGATGAGTATATTTTATGAGTTTTAGAAATCATAAATAGCCTATAATTATAAAGCTGATCATAAGTTTAAAGGCATAGATAACCCCTTTTAAGTTTTATGTGATGTGAGTTTATGATGATTACAAATATTTTTGGATACATTTATGGTAATATAACTTTTAGATTTAGTATGTGTTTTAGTGAAAATGTTGTTTGAGGAATAATACTTTTATGTTCTAGGAACATATGTTTAAAGGTATTGATAAACTTTAGGGTTAATATGATATTTGATATTGAGGTAATTATGGTTAATTGGGATAAAGGATTATTATATTTCAGGAACATGTTTTTTCAGTATTGATAAAAATGGGATTGAAAAGTGATTGGGTTACTATTTAATTAATGTTATTTTTTAATTAGTTTACCATATTGAGAACATTATATGATTAAGGTAAATGGAAATATTTTTTGCTAATATGGGAGTTTATTTGAGCAATAAAGGTTGAATTATCTTTTGGGAATATATATGATTTTATTTTTGATTTATGGAAATTCAGGTTATTTATGGAAAATATTAGAGTATTTTAGAGATTATATGATTAGGGAATATAAAATTTTAGTATTTGACATTATAATCCATTGATTTTATTTTGAGATAAATTTTATGTTTATCTTAGAAGAATATATGATCAAATCATTCTAATCTTTCGAGTTTAATTTTTGCCTGAAAATTTTTAAGGAGTTTTCAGGTTAGTTATTTATGGAATGATTTAAGTTTAACTATTCATTTTAATTGTTGATGATTTAGATATTAATGTATTATTTCTTCATATTGGATATTATCTTAGCTTGTTCTAACCATTTTGGTTTTTGTTAAAGTCTAAAGATAGGAGGAATAACTTATTATCCTTTTGTGGATCTTGTGATCAATTAAAAGTTAATTTTAGTGCTTCATGCATGAAAAATTAATCTTTAATACTCATAGATTGGGGTAAAAAATGAGATTGTTGTGGAAGTTTATTAAATGATGAAATTATTCTTATCAAGTACATATATTTTCTTACGTTCTTATTATAGATGGTAACATAATTCCAAAAATCTAGAAAATATATATTGAAATAAAAATATTAGACCCTTGATTACTAATATCAAGATAAAATTATGAGTTATAAATTAATTGGGGGGGGGGGTATTTAATACCCTTAGATTTTAAAATATGAAAACTTTTTTCAATATCATATAAGACAAGAAACACCGATCTTAAACGAACCAAAATATATTATTATTTAAATATGACCATTATATATATGGATGTTGGAAACATAGAAATTATACATATATATATATATATATATGTATTCATTATAAGTATATCTATCAGGTATTTTTTTTAAATTCAATTTTTTATAAATGAAGATAAAATCATTTTAAGGTAAAAGATATATTTTCAATAAAACTATTTTTATGTGCACAATGTATTCTTATATTAATACATTAAATTTTACACTATTAACAAATGATTATAATGAGATAATAAGATTATATATATTCAATATAATTAATTAACATTATTTTTAATATGGTTATTAGGAAGGAATGAGAAGAAGTTCATTTTATCCTTCAAAAATACATTTTCTTCAAAAATGATTTTTATTAAATTTTGTGTTTGGATATTATAATTAATTTCTTCCAATTTTAGAAAATTTATTTTATAAAATGAAATTAATCTTTTAAATAATCATTCTAAAATTATCTTATTATTATTATTTATTTTAGGAAAAGTATGAATTTTCAAATGAATAGTAAAAATTACTCATTTTTATTGAAAAATATTTTTCATTACAAGTTTAAAAAAGTAACATTCTCTTTTGGATTATTTATAAAATTTAATTGGTTAATTTTGGTTAAAAATAATCCAATAAATTTCATTGGAATCATAATTATACTTTAATTTTGTATAAAAACATTTTTCTACTGGAATATATATTTTTCTAGAAATCCAAATTTCATCGCATTTTTTTGGTTTATTTTTAAATTAAATTCTACCACTTATGTGAATTGAATTTAATAAAATATATTCCATATTTTAAATCATCATATTTAATTTAATTAAATTGGTTCAAATTATTTTTTTCACATTGTTAATTTTAACTGTAGTAAATATTTTCCACCGTAGTAAGGGTAAAAGAGGTAAAACTGTGTTAAAACTATGATGTAAATATTTAAAAATTTAATAACACATTATTTTATCATATTTTATGTGTAGTGTTTAATCTAATATATTTATAAAGAGTTAAATAATTTATTTTGAATAATTATTTTGTATTTGGGAACCCAAGATTGACTTTTATAAAGATAAGTAATATTTTATTGAAATTGAAAACTATTTTTAGATATTTTCATTTAATGGAATGGTTGGAAGAACCCATTCAGTTTTGTCTTGATATAAAATTCTTAAAAAAAATACTTTTTTATTATTTAAACAAAAAAATTCATGGAAACCAATTTATTACATGATTTATAGGTAAATGAATTGTTATACTTAAATCACGTATTTTCCGAAAATTTGTTTTTCATACATTTTGTGTTCTTATATTAAAAGTAATTTCTTTTACATTTATATTTTAACCTACTAAAATTTATTCAAAAATTGGAATCATAATTTAAAATTATTTTTATAAGGAACCTTTTTATTTTGTATATATAATAAATTTATCAAGGTAAAAAAGTTAATTTATCATGGTTTAGGTTAGAATGAGTTTAAAGTGGTTTAACTAGTAGATAAAACCTCCAATATATAAAAAACTTCTATAAATGCGTTTTTTTAATTTTATTTAGATCTTATCACATTTTATCTTTTAATTTAGGATTACTTGGTTCCATATTACATGATTAGGATATATATATATATATAATTTAATATTTTAAGTAATTATAAGTGTGTCCTTTTCCTCACTTATAAAAGGGAACCTAATATCCTATCTTCGTCACAACTTTTGAGCACTATATTTTAGAAAATATCTATCCAAATACATTAATAACATCCCTCCACACATTCTAGAGTGTATTGATCATAAACCCCCCTAGGAAGGATTTAGGTAGTAACATAAAGAGGTTTTCTGAAGAAGAGGTATAATTCTTAACCAATAAATGCTGTTTTATTTATTCTTATACAACCTTAAAATATTATTAAAACATGATGAAATAATAAAATTATTATCTTCTATATGATGATATTTTATTATGATAATTTTATATACCATATCCATCTTCTCTTCCATCAAATGTAAAATGAAACCATCGTTCATGCTTATGGCGGAGTACCCTCTTGCGAAATGATTGAATTCATCTTCCATCAATGCCTCTCATAGATTGATATAATGATGGATTTAATATATAAATATTATATTAATGAAATAATTATAATTATTTAAATATAATATATCATTAATTTTATTATCTTTACATACATTGAAAAATGAAAATGTCGTTCATGCGTACGTGTATATTACCACCTCCCCGAAGTGATGTGATTCATTTTTCATCACCACATCATATAAATAGTATATATAAGTGTATTTAAAGATATAATATTATAATTATGATATATTCATCATTATTTAAAGATAAAATTATACTTATCTTATTTCCCTCATGCTCTTTGAAAAATGAAAACATTACTCATGTGTATGTATGACCTCCCGTCTCTATGATTATAACATAATTAAATTTTAATAACCATAATTAATGGTTGGTTTTAAAAGTATAATTAATTTATTAAAATGATAATTATTTAATAATTATTATTTCACATATTATAGAAAGCTAACACTTTGACCATAGTCAACCTTTTGAAGATATTTTGTACATATGAGTTGAATATCATCAAGATGTATGATTTGAAATTAATTGATTAAGTAATTGAATACAACATGATATTAAATATAATAAAAAGAAAAATAAATATGATTTTTTTATTATGAATGTAAATAATTAACATAATTTTATTATTGAGGAAGATAAATAATGTACGTGATGAGTTAGAATTGAGGTAAGATATTTCTAATCTAAATTCCCTTTCTTTGAGACTTAATCTATTTTCACCAAATGTTTCCTTTTATTTGGTTTTTAAACTAAATTATATATTTGTTTTATGATTTTTATTTTTATTTTTTTTGTTTTTAAAAATTCATTCATGTTCTTTCATTCAATGATTCTTTATTTTAAATTTTATCAAGTCCTAAGTGACACATTACCTTAAAACCTCATTTTAAATATTTTTTATATTTTTTATATTCCATGTACATATTAAAAAAAAATACTTTTTATATTTATTTATATGGAAAAAAATTAATTATAAAGGAAATTTTATTTCTTTTTTTACTTTCTTTAAAAGGTTTTTAGAATGAATATTTTTATGTATTTTATACAAATTTTTTTGAATTTATTTACAAAAGGAAAAAATAATGTTCTATTTTAACATATATAACATCAAAAAAATTTCCTACAGCTATAACCATTATTTGATATTTGGATTCATCTATAAGATTAAATTTTTTATTCAAAGAAAAACCTTCCTTCCCCATATTCTAGTAATTTTATTTTTCAAAATTTGGTTTTAAAGGATAGGAATATATCAATATTTTAAAATGTTTTTATTATGGGATAATAAGTATATTTTTCTGAGTTTGATGATGTAAATGAAATATTTTAGGTTCTTATGATTTTTTTGGTCCTTGAAATTTTTTTATGATTGGATAATCCTATTATAACTCTCCAATTCATTGGGAAATGATTATGTTATCCAATGAATGATATTGGAAACCAACTGTATTGGTTATTACACTTGTAAGAGTGATTGTAAGAGAGATATGAAGACTATGTACCAAGGAAACTAAATGAATTTTATATTATTATGATTATTTTTCATGTAAATAATTTTGTTTTAAATGTTAATATGATGAATTTTTATTTTAAAGGAATGACTACTCTCTTTTTGGGTAAAAATTTAGGGTTTTATGAAGTTTTTTCATGGGTTCTCATGTTTTCTAAGAAAACCATAATGATTATTATTTTTCCTTTATGTTTTATTATAAAGTGTTTTATTAAAAAATTTGGGTAATAAATTTTATTTCATATGTAAGTAAATGATTATTTTATATCAATGTTTATTAGGTTAAAGGAAAACTATTTTTTATGATCTCATTGCTTTGAAATATAATATCAAGTTTATTTCTTCCTTTTTTTATCACCCTTACTAATATTATTGTGCTCATACCATGTTGTAAATTTTTTTTCAAAGGTGATAAGGATGAGTAGGAACTATAAACATTTATAACTTTATGTTATAAGTATTAAATATTAAAGAAGTGTACATATTTTAATAAAATATGAGTATAAATTTAACTGTCCTATTTTTGTTGGAAAAATAGATATTTAGTTTATTTTTTCAGCATTATTATAAGTGTTTTATATTTAATTATTTTTACTAATTCTCTAAAACTATAAACAAAAAAGATTATCAAAATGTAAGAAAGTGTAACCCTTATTATAAATAATGTAAGTATGGGTTGAAAAAAGACAATGTCCTTATAGTTGGTATGAGAGTAAATGTTTATATAACTTTAGAGGTTATAATGATTTATTTTAAGATATTTTATGAGTTTTAAATACCATTAGGGGTCATTAAGTCCAATCTTGACCATAAATTTAAAGGCATAGATACCCCTTTTGAAGTTTTATGTGATGGATGTTTAAGATGATTACAAATAATTTGGGATTCATTTATGGTAATATAACACTTGGGTTAGTATGTGTTTTAGTGAAAAAGATATGTTTGGAATAATGATTTTATGTTTTAAAAATATGAATTTAAAGGTATTGAAAAACTTTATGGATAATATTATCTTTTATATCGAGGTAATTATGGTCAATTTAGATAAAGGGTTATAAAATTATTGAAACATATGTTTTTTTGTATAGATAACCATGATATTGGAAAGTGATTTGGTGACTAAGTGTTTAATGTTATTTTTCAAGAAGCTCATTATATTGCAAAAATTATATGATTAAGGTGAATGGAATTTTTTTTGGATAATATAAAAGTTTTTTAAAGGTGAGGGACAAGGCCCTTTTTATTGAAACTAAAGAAAACAAACAAGAAAAATGAGAGTAGTAGTTAATTTCACATTAATTAGTGGCCCTCCTCACAAGGGACCAATTTTTTTCTAATCTTATATGAAATATTTCATTCTTCATCTTGTAAGGTGACCAAATCAATCCCATCTCCTCTCCCTCATCCACAACCCCTAGTGTGAAGCGCTTTAATATTTCTTTCTTATTGAAGAAGACCTTCAATGTTTGTGTCATCCGAGTCTTAATCCACAAAATGTGCTTCATATTTATTTGAGATCATTTACACTCGTCCATGTCCTCACCCACGACTTCTAGGAAGCCATCCTATTTTCCATGATTTGGTCTCTTTACAAGAGACATCAAGGCCATCTTCATCTTCTACATGAACTAGGTTTTCCACCGGAGTCTCCTCTATCACCTACTGAGGGCCAGGATGTCTTAATGGGGGTTTCATTAAGGTATTCTATTATTTTTCCCTTATAGGATCAGCAAAAACAACCTCAATATCTCTTAAAACACTATTAATATATTCAAAAATGTTAGTAGTGGTCACCTGCACCTGTGAAGATGGCTACGGATCAGTCCTGCTAGGTGATGTAACTGAAGGAAAAATGAGAATAGAATTTCCAAGATCACCATAAAGTGGTTGGTCCTCCTTTGAGGGAACTGCAGTAGGTTCTATATGGGAGTTTATTAGAGGAATACAGTTTGAATTATCTTTTGGAAGTATATATGATTTTATTCTAGATTTATAGTTATTTAAGTTATTTATGGAAAAGATTATCATTTTTTTGGAGATTATATGATTAGGGAATATAAATTTTTAGTATTTGACTTTAGGGATGATTGATGTTATTTGGAGATAAACTTTAAGTATATATTGGAAGAATATATTACCTAATCATTATAATCCTTGATTTTCAATTTTGTTTTGGAATATTTTGAATATTTTTATGTTTTTTATTTATGGAATTATTTTAATTAAAATATGGGTGATAATTATTGATGTTTAGAGATTAATATTCTATTTCTTCATATTGTATATTATCTTACCTTATTCTAAACATTTTGGTTTTGGTTAATATCTAAAAATAGGAGAAATAAATTGTTATCATTTTATGGATCTTGTGATCCATTAAGAGTTAATTTTAGTTCTTTAGGAATTAAAAATTCATCCTGAATAATCATCATTTGGAGAAAAAGATGAGGTTATGGGGAAAATTTATCAGATGATTAAATTTTACATGTCAAGTAAGTATATTTTCTTTTGTTCTTAGTCTATATGGTAAAGTAATTATTCAAATCAAGTAAATGGATCTTAAAATAAAAATATAAAACCCTTGATCACCATGATCAAGATAAAATTGAGAGGATGTAATTTTTGAAAGGGATAGTAAATGTAACTCCCCAATATTTTAAAATATGAACCCTATATTCGATAGCATACAAGACACGAAACACTGAGCTCATAAAAAGCATGAAATATTATTATTCAAATATGATCATTATATATATATATATATATATATATATGGATTTTGAACACACAGAATATATATATATATATATATATATATATATCACATTGATATATGTTTTTTAGGTATTTTTTAAAATTTAATTTTTTCAGAAATTATAATAAAACCATTTGAAGGTAAAAGAGATATTTTCAATAAAACTATTTTTATGCGTGCAATGTATTTTCATCTTAATATATTAAATTTAGAAATATTTATAAATGATTATAATTATATAATAATATTATATATATTCAATATAATTAATCAACATTAATTTAAATATGTTTATTAGGAAAGTAATGATAATAAGGTCATTTTATCCTTCAAAAATATATTTGCTTAAAAAATGATTTTATTACATTTTTTGTCTAGATATTGGAATTAATATCTAAAAATTTCATAAAATTTATTTAATAGAATTTAATTAATTTTATAAATCATATTTTAAAAATTATCTTGAGAATAATTTTTGAGAATTTTCTGAAAATTTTGATTTTTTGAATTAATAGTGAAAATTAGTAATTTTTATTAGAAATTGCCTTTTCTTTACAAATATTTACACATTAAATTCTATTTTGGACTAGTTATAAAATTTCATTATTTAATTTTAATTAAAAATAATCCATTAAATTTCATTGAAAAAAACATTATACTTGAATTTGGTATAAAATCATTTTTATACCTAAAAAGGCATTTTTTGGAAACCCACTTTTCATTGTGTTTTACGGGATTAATTTTAAATTTAAATTTTCCATATCTCTTAATTGAATTTGATAGAATAGATTAAAAATTTTTAATTATCATAATTAATATAATTTAATAGGTTGAAATTAATTTTTGTTCATTATGAATAGTAAAAGTAGTAAATATTTTTCATTGCGGTAAGTGTAAAAGATGTAAAAATAGGTTAAAACTATGGGGTAAATCTTTAAAATATCTATAAAACTTTAATTTATCCTATTTTAAGAATTTTTTTGACTAAAAATTTGT
Organism: Viscum album; assembly: GCA_963277665.1. NCBI lineage: Eukaryota > Viridiplantae > Streptophyta > Magnoliopsida > Santalales > Viscaceae > Viscum > Viscum album. Next base: position 1,572,155,002 of record OY728164.1, read on the forward strand.
ATTAGGAGTTAAATAATTTGTTTTGAAATATAATATTAATTTTGGAACCCAATCCAAACTTTTATAAAGTCAAGTTATATTCAACTAAAATTGAAAACTATTTTTGGGTATTTGAATTTGATGGAATGGTTGGATGATTTCATTCGGTATTTTTTGGATAAAAAATTATAAAAACATTCATTTTTTATTATTTATCTAGAAAAGTTATTGGAAAGAAATTTATTACTTTATTTCAAGGTAAAATGATTTTTAATTTTAAATTGGGTATTTTCCTAAAAACTATTTTTCATGCATTTTTATTATTATATTAAAATTAATTTCTTCCACCATTAGAATTTGATCCTAACAAAATGAATTCCAATTTTTAATTATGATTTACAATTTTTTAGGATTCATCTTTTATTTTTGGCCATATAATTAAGTCGTCATGGTAACAAGTTAAGTTATCACGATTATAGTTAAAATGAGTTTAAAGTTGTTTAAATAGGAGATATGGCTTTAAAATAATCCAAAAATTTTCTAAATGTGATTAGTTGAGTTTATTTATACCCTATAAAAATTTATCTTAGAATTTGGTGTGACTTTTAGTCACTTGAAATTATTATGGTATATATAATACTTAATATTTTATGTAATCCCAAGTGCATCATTTCCCTCAGTTATAAAAGGGAACCTACTCTCCTCTCTTACTCACACCTTATCAGAACTATATATTGGAGAATAAATACCAAAATACCTTACTAATATCCCTTCACATATCCTAGAATCTATTTTTTTTATAAAAAAATAACCTAGGAAAGCTTTAGGTATAAACCTAAAGAGGTTGTCTGAAGAAGAGGTATAGTCCTTAATAAAGAATTTTTGTTTTATTTATTATTCAACCTACATAACATATTAATCAACCATGATTAAATAATTACATCAATATATTACATATAATAATATGTTATTATGTTAATATAATATACTATATCTATATAATCTTCAATAAAATTGTAAATGAAACCATCTTCTGTGTGTATGGTGGACTACCACATCACGAATTAATGTAATTTTTTTCCATCATTGATTCTCACAAATGGATATAATTATGTATTTAATATATAAATATTATATTAATGAAATAATAATAATTATTTAAATATAATATTTCATCTATTTTTTTATCTTCCCATCCATTTAAAAAGGACAACCTCATTCATGTGTACGTGTGGATTACCACCTCCCAGAATGGATGTGATTCTTTTTTTAACTCCAAATCAAATGGCTAGTATATATAAATATATATAAACATATAATATGATATTTATGATATAATAATAATTATTTAAAGATAAAATAAAACTTACCTTCATTCCCTCATGATCTTTGAAAAATAAATACGTTACTCATACGTATGTACGACCTACCCTCTCGATTATTGTAATGTAATTCATTTTTTATAACCATATTTCAAATTTTGTTTTAAAAGTATATTAAATGTAATGACCCAAACTTTTGAATAATATTTTGTTTCCTAAAAATTTATTTTTTACTATTTCATAATCAATAAAAATATATATGTATAAATGAAATGTGACCATCGAGTTTTGACCATTATATGACCGTTGGTTAATATGACCGTTGGAAATAATAAATAATTTTAATGTTATAATTATTGTTTATAAATAGAAATGGTAATGGATAATTAATGCATAAAGAAGAGTCGATGGCCTCATCCAGTAGACTCACTCCATACAAAGACCATTTTCCGGAGCTTTGGAAGGAGGTAGCATCACTAGGCTTCTCTCTCAACCAAGTCTAAGCCGATCTTTAACATGTTAAGCTTGAACAAAATTCCCTACGGTAGAAGTTCATGTTAGTGGAGATTACCACTCAAGCGATGTTATCTAAGCCACTCCAAGAGTCCATCACCATCACACACCTTACCCTTAGGTTGTATGTGGGTGTTTTAAGGGGTTATGTTTCAAGGCCATAGTTACTTAAAATGTAATACCATTGTTTAAATAAAATTTTTATTTCATCATTTCCATTTTAAGAATAGTTTTTCTTAAAAATTATGATGGAATTTGGTAAATTTTTTTTCAGGTAAAAATTGTACTTTTATTACTATATTAAAATAAATATTTATTTATAATGTTTATTATAAAGAAATATTGTTATAAAAACACACCTTTTTAATTACAAATGATAAAATAATTTTATTTTTTTCAAGTGTTGAAAATTTTATTATGCATCATAATATGCATTTTTGGTCAGCTATTATTTTTAATAAATGAGTATTTTTAAATTTAAAAGACAAATTTATCATATTTAAATATTTATTATGATAAAATAAATTTAATTTTTTAATTCAGAAGGTTGATATTAGGTTATGGTGAATTTATGAGAATTTTATAAAATACTTTAGTTTTTGTGAATAGTAAAAATACTATTTGAGTTTTTTATGTAAGTTTAATGACATCATAGCTTTTTCATAAGGATATAATAATTAATTTAAAATGATAGTAGAACCTTATGTGTTAAATTAACTCAATAGGTGTCCCAATTGGCCAATACCATGGAAAAATACCTTAGGAAAGCCCATGGTTCTGCAAATACCACTAATGAGGAGTCCAAGGAAATTAATAAAAAACTTCTTCTCTTTTACTTCAAATAACCAACCATTTCTTCCTTTACATTCATTCTAAAATAATTCTCCATGATTTTATGATAGTAATAACTCCCAAGGAGTCCTCCCAAGGTTCCCTTAATCCCCTAAGGTCCCAATCATTGAGTTTTTGGAGTTACTCTTCACAGTAAGGAAATTCTCAACTTATCTTTTCCTTTCAAGTTCTCTTTTATGTGGAATATATATCAAATTTCTGTACTATGTTATTATTTTCATTTTTTCTATCCATATAATTTATTATGAGCCTTTTATGAATGGTTTACCCATTTCCATTCTGTTTTTTACATTTTATTAAACTATGTTTCATACCCATTATGCTACAAAATTTTCACCTCAAAATATCTCTCATTTTATCAAGACATTATTTTATTATCTTTATGTGAATACCCAAACCTATTTCATTTACATTTTTATTCATCAAGACATAAAATGATTTATTTTATTCAATAAGTTACATACATAAGACCATCATTCCCTTTCTAAGGGTTATAAATAAAATAATGATCATGTTTTTAAGCACTTATTAAAATGCAATGATTTTGATATGAAAACCATTTTTTTATTCTCTGTGGGTTATTTATGAAATGGTTGATTATGATCTATGTGTATCACATGAAAAAAATACATATTAAGGGTTCACCCTTATATTTATCTAATTCATTGGGTAAATAAATCAATCCATAGAGATGAAAAGTTTTACGATACCTTGGCGAATAAACTTGGTAATTTTTATGACACCTTGGGGATGGACCTTGGTGATATGCTTATGAATGTATAAATTAAAATTTTTGGCCACATTTTAATGTTATTATTAAAGTTATTATTATTATTATATGCCTCTTTATCATGCTTTTAAAATATTCCTCGTGTTCTTATTGATATTTCTCAAGTTCACATGTAATTGTTTTTACTTGTTTTCCCTTACTGGCCCTTCTGGTCACCCTTTCATTTGATGTATGTAACCTGGTTATGAGATGAAATAAATGTAATTAGGATGAAACCTTAATAAGCCTTTTCATTTGGAATATAATAATGTTTTATGTTTTCATGTATCAAGTACCTTATTTCTAAGACACTAAACTCTAATAGTTCCTCTGTTTGTAAAATGTCATGTAAAGTTACGTAATAAAAAGGTGGGATATAAGGCCCCAACCTTAAACCTTACTTAATCTTGAGTTATTACAAGATTACACATTGAGGATCTTTTCAGGTTTAGAGTTTTAGATAATTAGATCATAAAACTTTCATTACATTCCACATTTAAACAAAGTGGTTACATAAAAGATAGTATTCATTTTTCCCATCAACGGAAACATATTTAAAATAAAACATGGATTCTTTCTTGACACTTCCTTTACACTATCATCATATCATGTACCTTTCCCTTGACCTGTGAAAAACATTTCAAAAACTTGGGATGAGCATAAAAAGCACAGTAAGGGTTATAAAAATATGGAAAGGAAACATGAGTTCACATATACATAAGAATGAAATTATACTTTACCCATAAAACATAGGCACTTTAACATACCTCATCAAATCATGAATAAATCATATAAATCATAAGACATAAAGGTAACTTGAGGCATTGATAACATTCTTATGTAGGGAGTAACCCTCTTGGTTACGTTTGGAATACCCATCACAGGATATTCCCTAAATCTCTTTGGAGAAACCTAAACGTTTAACTCCTTCGCGTTACCCAATGAATTGGAGAGCTATATCGGGCTCACCCACCCTTAGTTTATCACGGAACCAACTGTCTTCATAATAATGCCCAAGAACCATAACAAAATCGTATCACATAAAACATGCATAAAGGAAACATAACATTTCCACTTTTCAATCACAAGATATCAATACAGCACATTGATATAAAAACATTATGAAAACTATTTTCAATACCAAAAGAAAAGAAAAGTACAACATGGTATTTATTTTTCTTTTTAAAAAAAGGTATGGCTTGTAGAGGAAGCCGAAACTCAAATAATAGTCACGGCGGTAGAGAAGTTGTTGTCACCACATACGTACGACAAAAACATTCCCTTTTTTCATTTAGTAAACGCTTCGTATAAAAAAGATTCCTTTTGAATAAACATAAAAGTAAAAGGGGTTTATACACCGTAAAAAAGAAGTTTGTGTATAAAACAAAATATGCCTCAATGAAAGGAGATTGAGACGAAGTCCCATACAAAGATGGTATCCTTGGATTAAGGATACATCAATTACATAATTATGTTTGACAAACTAATACACCAAATATAAGTGGATATTGTAAAGACCCGTAAAATTCAAGGGAAATTTTTTCTTAATTTTCTTTAGAATTTTACAAGAGCGCGGTTTCTGACGGCACCTGATTCCGAGGCCCGGAGTGTCCGGAATTAATTTCCGAAGTTTGGCTCGGGTACGTTCAGTGAACGAACGAGCGGGAATTCCTAACTTTTGATCCGGTGCTCGGAATTGAAATCTGAGGGCATCGATGAACTCGCAGTGCCGATATTCTCTTTAAGAGACCTTTTCGGGAGTTGCGTTTGTTGCGGGTTGAAAGTTAGTTTTAGGGGTTTTTAGTTTGAGTTAAATAAAATTGTGTAGAATAATTTTATTTTTAACTTGTTAAAACCTATCAAAGGAGGTTGGGAGTGGGACCCACACCCACTTAACCTCCCTTGGGAGGATTAAGTGTGGTGGGGCCCACACGAGCCCCTAAACCTTTCAAATTCTCCCAACTCCCTTAACGCCTCATTTAATGGCTTAAGTTACTTATTTAATTTTGGGAGTTTTACCTTTTTGAATCTTTAAACTTTTGAAATTCTTGTGTGTTTTGTAATAATAAAATAAGATGTTATCTTATTTTATTATGGGTTGTTTGTTTGTCTCCTTGAGAGCTTTTGGAGAGCTTCTTCTTCATCTTCAAGCTCTGACGAAGAACGAAGAACGCTCAAACTTCGACGAAGAACGACGCCTCTCTTCTTCGTCCTCGGTGTCAACAAGAGGGAACGCCGCTTCCTCCTCGGACCTTCTTCGTCGGCATACGAAGGTTCGCCAACGACGTATCCCTTCGGGCATATCTCTTCGTCAACGGATTTGACGAACGACGACCGCGACGCCCGACCTCCGCGACGCCGTCTTCCGCGGAACGTAGACGAATCTTCGAATCTTAAACCCGAGGTAGGGGTTGTCAATTTTCTTTTTGGTTTCCTATTTTTATTTTTGATCGTGTTTTTTTTAGCAAGACTAACGTGTGACTTGATTTTATTTTTAAGTTGTGTTATTAATTTAACGTGAGGGGGGCCGGACCGCACAAACACGGCCGAACCCCCCTCCATCGTTCTTGTTTAATTATTTTGCGGAAGAAAGCAAGTGGCGTGGTGCCGTCGCACCACGCGGATGATCGTGCAAATATTTTACGCGGCGTCGTCGCGCCACGCCGAGGTAGAACCTTCAAGAACGCGACGCCGTCGCGCCGCGTTGAAAAGAATCAAGGCACGGCGAAAGGGGCGCGGTACCGTCGCACCGCGCCGGACGACAAACACCGCGGCCGGTTCCGGGCCGCGGCGGGACGAGGAGACCGCGGCCGGTTCCGGGCCGCGGCGAAAGAGAAGACCGGCGGCCGGGCCGCCGACGTCGGAAGCCGAAGGGGGGACCGGAAATTTCCGGTCCCGTTGGTAAAAACCGGCCGGCCAGCTGGCCGGCCGGATGACATAAAACCGGGGGAATAAATCCCCCGGCCGGTTCAACAAAACCCCCCTCTTAATGAGGGGGGCGGTTCTTTAAAGGAGGGGGGGGCAGCAGCCCCCCGGTTCGTTTCCAGCAAGCCCCCCACGTGTGGGGGGCGTTTTTTTTAATTTTGGGCGAGGCATATAGCCGCGCCGTCCATGAAGAAGCGGGGGCTGAGCCCCCCGCGTGCCACCCTCGTGCGGCGCCAGGCGCCCGCCGCCAGGGCCCGCCGCGGCCGCCGCCGCCGCGCCACCGCGCCGCCGCGCCGCCCCAGGGGGGGGGTCGGGCCGGGTCGGCCCGGACCCGGACCCCCCCGTTTCAAACCAGATTTGGTTTTTGGCCCATAACTTGAGCCTCGGACCTCCGAATGACGAACCGTCTGCGGCAACGCGATACTTGGATCGAGACGGTCGTTTCGGTATATCGCACTCAAGGTTTCGGGTTACTTTGAGTTCGGCCGGGTTGGTTCGTTCACGAAACCAACCGGACCTTCGGAGCGGAAACGCTCATATCTTGAGCTACGGACGTCCGATTGACGCGCCGTCAGTCGCGTTGTGTTCCTCTTAGTGAGACGGATCTTTTGGCATACTCCGCCCGAGGTTTGGACGCTGGTGGAGTACGGTCGGGTTGGTTTTTCCTTAGAAACCAACCGGGCCCCGGAGACGAAAATGCCAATAACTCTCAGACCGGGCGTCCGATCGACGCGCCATCTGTTGCGTTGAGTTCCTGTTGACGATACGGAACTTTTGGATACATCAACTTCGGTCTTCGTGACAGTTGATGTATCAGCCTCTCGGCTCGTGGAGCGGACCCTCCGAACGAGCTTGCTGTGTGCGGGAACCCTAGTGCTGGCTGCGACTGTTCTACTGCTACGACTGCTACTGTGACTGCGACGACGACAGTACAGAGATCCTGTGTGGATTCGACGACGACAGTACAGAGATCCTGTGTGGATTCGACGACGACGACTACAGCACTCAGCGATCCTACGTGGATCAGTGCTACAGGTCCTGTGTGGGCCCGATCCTGTGTGGGTCCTTGCGCTCAGCGGTTCTGTGTGAGCCAGCGCCTACAGGTCCTGTGTGGGCCCGATCCTGTGTGGGTCATTGCGGGGGTTAGTTACCTATCGATCCTTCGTGGGTCCGACGACTTAGATGGATCAGTGACCATCTTTATCGTCCTTGAAGAAGTATACCTGTGTGAGATGAAATCCTGTTGTTTTCCTGTGTGGATTGTGTTGTGCAATCCTGTGTGGATTATGTTTTGCTTTCCTATGTGGAATACGTATACTTTCCTGCGTGGACTGAGTTGTACTTGGGCTCGGAGGTTGGAGCGTATTTTAATTGATGACTTAGGTATATGTATGGGCTTATACCTAAGCAGTGTCGGTTGTTACTTCGTGATTGTACTTTTCTTCGTGGTTTATCCTTTGTGGATTTGAGAGACCTTCAGGGGTCTCGGGGTCCCTACTGAGTAGCTTATACTCACCCCTGCACGGGCTTCGCCCGCACTACGTTGTGTTGGTTGCAGACGACGGACAGCGTTGACCTTAGCTGAGGCTTGTAGAGCGGGACGGTACCCGGAGGTGGACCACTGGGCGGGACGTGCACGGAGCGGACGGCGGGACCCGTGGAGCAGAGGAGCTATCTGTACCCACCCTTCAGGTGGGATTTCCAGTGGACAGCTCGGAGTAGCGGCTTTTACTTTTCAGTTGCTGTTTTTCCTTTTTGAGTTGTACTTTACTTTCAGTTTGGGTTTGTATACTGGCCCATTTACTTTTCCGCACTTTCAGTATTACTCTGCTTTTGTTTAGTTTTTACTTTCCGCTTGTTTACTCTGTGGTGTGTGTTTACTTTTCAAAGGCAATGCCTTCCCTTTTTACTGCGATTTACGCCTTGGTGCTAGTCGCCAGCCCCTGGCCTATGGAAGGCGGGCTTGGGGTAGTCACGGCACGGACCCCGAGGGCGGGTCGTGACAAATTGGTATCAGAGGAGTTCGGTTCTACCGCGAACTCTGATCTTTTCTATGTGAAGCAATAATGTTTAGTGTATTGAGTGTGGTTATCAGTCCAGGGAGTCCAGTGTTGGTGCGGCGGCCGACGTATCCGTACACCAGGACCCTGACTTCTGATTTCCGACTTAATGCACGAAAACATTGATTGCGTGTGTGTTTCAAAGTTTTCTTTGTGATTACTTATATCAGCTCACCAGGTATACTGTTCTAACCGTGGCGCACCTGTTTCCTTTTCAGGATGGCCCCACGACGGCAGCCAGCTAGGGTTCCGAGAGTCGAGCGTGACGACAGCCCACCGAGTGACGAGGCCTCGGTACAGGGCCCTTTGCCAGTAGTGGCACCTGCGGTAGCTCTACCTGCCGAGCCCCCGATGCTTCCAGCAGCAGCCGCTGACGATGCACGTCGCCTCAGCGCACTGCATGAGTTTCAGCGCCAGCGACCGCCCAGGTTTCGCGGGGAGACGGATCCCCAGGCAGCAGAGGACTGGCTGGAGGCAGTGGTTCGAGTGTTTAGGCTAGTGAGGACACCAGCAGACCTCATGGTGATCCTCGCTGCGAGCCTACTACACGCAGCAGCAGGACGATGGTGGAGCCTGATGCTCCAGGTGCACGATGAGGCATCTCTACTTTGGACGGACTTTGAGAGCCTCTTCCGCTCGGAGTTCGTCCCAGCCACCCTTCGTGCGGTGCGTATTCAGGAGCTTCTACAGCTGCGGCAGGGCAGCATGACGGTCGCACAGTACTCGGCGAGATTCACCGATCTCTCGCGCTACTCGACCGACATGGTACGGGACCCATTCTTCCGGGCCCGGACCTTCGAGCAGGGTTTGAGACACGAGATCAGGGCATCGCTGATCTCCCTCAGCATACCGAATCAGACAAGAGTACTGGAGCGGGCCCTTCTGATCGAGAGCTTCCTTGCTGAGTCTACACCAGCATAGCGACCCACCGTAGGGCGACACGTGGCAGAGTCATCCGCAGCAGGCAGTCGACGGATGACTCAGGGATCCAGACAGACCAGACCTTCGGGCAGACGTTCTCAGGGCACTGGCTCAGCAGTGCGGGGCACACAGCGCGGAGCCAGTCTTCCGAGAGGCAGACAGTGCTACTCGTGCGGCGGGCAGGGCCACATGGCTCGCGACTGCCCGACCCGCCGTGCCGAGGAGCAGCAGTCGGTTGAGGGACCACCGAGGCAGAGGCAGAGGGTCGACCGTGGCGGTCCGCAGGGAGGAGGCGGACGAGGCAGAGGAGCTGGACGAGCAGCTGGTGGTGGCCGACGCTTTGAGGCTCTACCACCACCACCACGAGGAGGTCCACCCCGACCATAGGGAGCTGGCGGGCAGCGACAGACACAGCTCCAGGCAGCAGAGGCCTACGACCACGGCGCACCCGAGATGGTTTGAGGTACTATCTGTGTCTATTCCACCCTTGCTGCAGTTCTTATAGACACAGGAGCGAGTCATTCTTTCATAGCCGCTGCCCTTGTTCGGAGCTCGGAGATTCCGACAGAGCCGTTGGCTCGATCCTTACGGCTAGAGACTCCTACGGGAGCAGACTCGACGATTACGCACTGGTGCCGGCAGTGTGAGCTTACTCTAGGAGGCGAGAGCTTCGGCTGGGATCTTCTTGTAGCAGCGTCGAGGCCTTACGACGTCATCTTGGGCATGGATTGGCTATCTACGGTCCATGCACAGATTGACTGTTTTAGGCGCAAGGTGCGTTGTGTACGCACCGACGGGAGCAGGTTCACCTTCACCGGCGAGAAGGGAGACTTAGCAGCACAGGATGGACTTCCGCGGAGGAGAGGACAACCCATCACTCATCAGTTGGCTAGCCTTATCCTTGGAGCAGTTGACGTGCGGAGTCCTGGTTTTCCTGCAGTGGTGGATCAGTTTGCGGACGTTTTTCCCGACGACGTTCCAGGGCTACCTCCTCACAGAGAGGTAGACTTTTATATTGACTTGTACCCCGGGACAGCCCCGATATCCACTCCAGCATATCGGATGGCCCCCGCCGAGCTTCGAGAGCTACGGGTACAGTTGGAGGACTTGCAGGGCAAGGGGTTCATCCGACCCAGTGTTTCACCCTGGGCTTCCCCGATATTGTTCGCCAAGAAGGCGGACGGGAGCTTGCGACTTTGTGTTGACTATCATCGCCTGAACCAGGTGACAGTGAGGAACAAGTATCCGCTACCGAGGATTGATGACCTCTTTGATCAGCTCAAGGGAGCACGGTGGTTCTCGAAGATAGACCTCAGGTCAGGCTATAATCAGCTCAGAGTCAGAGACGAGGATGTGCAGAAGACGGCCTTCAGATGTCGGTATGGCCACTATGAGTTCTTGGTTATGCCTTTCGGTGTAACCAATGCTCCAGCAGTGTTCATGGCTCTCATGAACAGGATCTTTCAGCCATACCTCGATCGGTTTGTCGTAGTCTTCATCGACGACATTCTGATTTACTCTACGACAGAGGAGGAGCACGCCTATCACTTGCGAGTTGTTCTTGACACACTCCGAGAGCACCAACTTTATGGTAAGCTCTCGAAGTGCCAGTTCTGGATACGTGAGGTCCACTTTTTGGGACACGTTATCTCTGAGGCGGGAGTTGCTGTGGATCCCGCGAAGATTGAGGCTGTGTTAGCATGGGAGCCACCCAGGAGCGTGACTGAGGTTCGGAGTTTCTTGGGACTAGCTGGATACTATCGAAGATTTGTGCCGAACTTCTCCAGAGTTGCGGCATCACTCACAGCTTTGACGAAGAAGGGGAAACCCTTCGTGTGGTCAGACAGATGTCAGCAGAGCTTCCAGGAGCTGAGACAGAGATTGACTAGCGCACCTATCTTGAGGTTGCCTGAGGAGGGAGTAGGGTACGTAGTCTACTGCGATGCATCAGGGACCGGACTCAGATGTGTTCTGATGCAGGAGCGGGCAGTGATCGCCTATGGATCACGACAGTTGAGGCCGCATGAGCAGAACTACGCTACCCATGACCTGGAGTTAGCAGCAGTGGTCTTCGCTCTGAAGACATGGCGACACTATCTGATGGGCGAGCGCTTTACAGTCTTTTCCGATCATCAGAGTCTCAGGTATATCTTCTTGCAGAAGGACCTGAACCTGAGACAGCGACGATGGCTCGAGTTCCTCCAGGACTATGACTTTGAGATAGTCTATACTCCTGGGAAGGGGAACGTAGTAGCCGATGCCCTCAGCAGGAGGACGGGCATTCAGCTACTCGAGGAGGCGACGGAGCAGCTAGCCTCTTTGCAGATATCCTTCGTGGATAGAGATGGAGCAGCCTTTCTTCAGTCTCTCACAGTCACTCCTCCACTACTGCAGCGAGTCAGGGAGGCACATCATGGGGACGCTGACTGTGAGACACGGCATGCACAGATATCCTCGGGACAGGCACCTGATGGTTTCTCCCTTGGAGCAGAGCACGACATCCTTTTCAGAGGACGTACCATGGTACCAGTAGCTTTGCGAGAGGAAGTGCTGAGAGAGTTTCACACTTCTCCTTTGGCGGTACATCCTGGAGTGGCGAAGATGTACCAGGACCTCAGAAGACAGCACTGGTGGCCGGGCATGAAGAAGGCTGTAGCAGAGTTCGTTTCTCGATGCCTCGCCTGTCAGCAGGTGAAGGCAGAGCATCAGGTACCAGCAGGCTTGGTACAACCCTTGGAGGTTCCGGAGTGGAAGTGGGACGGCATATCTATGGACTTCGTGACTGGACTTCCACGCACTTCCAGAGGTCACGACTCCATTTGGGTGATTGTTGACCGACTCACCAAGTCGGCACACTTCTTACCCATCAGAGAGCAGGGCTCAGTGGAGAGCTTGGGACGTCTCTACGTTCAGGAGATTGTGCGGCTCCACGGCGTGCCATCATCTATCGTTTCCGATCGAGATGCCCGCTTTACTTCCCGGCTTTAGAAGGGGTTGCAGGAAGCGTTCGGGACGCAGCTACGTCTTAGCACAGCTTTTCACCCTCAGACGGATGGTCAGACGGAGAGGACCATTCAGACACTCGAGGACATGCTCCGCGCATGTGTCCTCGACTTTGGTCGTAGCTGGGAGGACCACCTACCCTTGGTGGAGTTTGCGTACAACAACAGCTACCACTCCACCATCAGGATGGCACCGTACGAGGCATTGTACGGCCGACCTTGTAGATCTCCTTTGTGCTGGACAGACCCTGGAGAGTCAGCACTGGTGGGACCAGAGATGGTCCAGGCCACGACAGAGAAGGTCCAGGTCATCCAGGAGCAGATGAGGACAGCTCAGAGCCGGCAGAAGTCATATGCTGACAGGAGGCGGAGGCCACTAGAGTTCGAGGATGGCGACCACGTCTTCTTGCGGGTCTCACCTCGACGTGGTATTCGGAGATTTGGCCGAGGCGGCAAGTTATCTCCGCGCTTCATCGGACCCTTCCAGATTCTTAGTAGGATTGGTGAGGTGGCTTATCGCCTGGCTCTACCACCTCAGTTGCACCGGGTGCACGACGTCTTCCACGTATCCCAGCTGAGGAGATACGTGCACGACCCGACACACATCATTGACCATGGGGAGCTTGACGTTGACGATGGGGCGACTTTTACGGAGGTCCCGGTGGAGATAGAGGATCGACAGGAGCGGGTCCTGCGTGGGCGATCGATTCCTCTTGTGCGCATCAGATGGCAGCACGGGAATCTCCAGGAGAGCACATGGGAGCGGGAGGCTCAGATGCGTGCTCAGTACCCTCATTTGTTTCCCTAGTTTTGATGTATCTTTACGGGGACGTAAAGCCCCGAGGTGGGATTAATGTAAAGACCCGTAAAATTCAAGGGAAATTTTTTCTTAATTTTCTTTAGAATTTTACAAGAGCGCGGTTTCTGACGGCACCTGATTCCGAGGCCCGGAGTGTCCGGAATTAATTTCCGAAGTTTGGCTCGGGTACGTTCAGTGAACGAACGAGCGGGAATTCCTAAATTTTGATCTGGTGCTCGGAATTGAAATCCGAGGGCATCGATGAACTCGCAGCGCCGATATTCGCTTAAAGAGACCTTTTCGGGAGTTGCGTTTGTTGCGGGTTGAAAGTTAGTTTTAGGGGTTTTTAGTTTGAGTTAAATAAAATTGTGTAGAACAATTTTATTTTTAACTTGTTAAAACCTATCAAAGGAGGTTGGGAGTGGGACCCACACCCACTTAACCTCCCTTGGGAGGATTAAGTGTGGTGGGGCCCACACTAGCCCCTAAACCTTTCAAATTCTCCCAACTCCCTTAACGCCTCATTTAATGGCTTAAGTTACTTATTTAATTTTGGGAGTTTTACCTTTTTGAATCTTTAAACTTTTGAAATTCTTGTGTGTTTTGTAATAATAAAATAAGATGTTATCATATTTTATTATGGGTTGTTTTTTTGTCTCCTTGAGAGCTTTTGGAGAGCTTCTTCTTCATCTTCAAGCTCTGACGAAGAACGAAGAACGCTCAAACTCCGACGAAGAACGACGCCTCTCTTCTTCGTCCTCGGTGTCAACAAGAGGGAACACCGCTTCCTCGTCGGACCTTCTTCGTCGGCATACGAAGGTTCGCCAACGACGTATCCCTTCGGGCATATCTCTTCTTCAACGGATTTGACGAACGACGACCGCGACGCCCGACCTCCGCGACGCTGTCTTCCGCGGAATGTAGACGAATCTTCGAATCTTAAACCCGAGGTAGGGGTTGTCGATTTTCTTTTTGGTTTCCTATTTTTATTTTTGATTGTGTTTTTTTAGCAAGACTAAAGTGTGACTTGATTTTATTTTTAAGTTGCGTTATTATTTTAACGTGAGGGGGGCCGGACCGCACAAACATGGCCGAACCCCCCTCCATCGTTCTTGTTTAATTATTTTGCGGAAGAAAGCAAGTGGCGTGGTGCCGTCGCACCACGCGGATGATCGTGCAAATATTTTACGCGGCGCCGTCGCGCCACGCCAAGGTAGAACCTTCAAGAACGCGACGCCGTCGCGCCGCGTTGAAAAGAATCAAGGCACGGCGAAAGGGGCGCGGTGCCGTCGCACCGCGCCGGACGACAAACACCGCGGCCGGTTTCGGGCCGCGGCGGGACGAGGAGACCGCGGCCGGTTCCGGGCCGCGGCGGAAGAGAAGACCGGCGGCCGGGCCGCCGGCGACGGAAGCCGAAGGGGGGACCAGAAATTTCCGGTCCCGTTGGTAAAAACCGGCCGGCCAGCTGGCCGGCCGGATGACATAAAACCGGGGGAATAAATCCCCCGGCCGGTTCAACAAAACCCCCCTCTTAATGAGGGGGGCGGTTCTTTAAAGGAGGGGGGGGGGCAGCAGCCCCCCGGTTCGTTTCCAGCAAGCCCCCCACGTGTGGGGGGCGTTTTTTTTAATTTTGGGCGCGGCATATAGCCGCGCCGTCCATGAAGAAGCGGGGGCTGAGCCCCCCGCGTGCCACCCTCGTGCGGCGCCAGGCGCCCGCCGCCGCGGCCCGCCGCCGCCGCCGCGCCACCGCGCCGCCGCGGCCCGCCGCCGCCGCCGCGCCACCGCGCCGCCGCGGCCCGCCGCCGCCGCGCCACCGCGCCGCCGCGGCCCGCCGCCGCCGCCGCCGCCGCCCCAGGGGGGGGGGGGGGGTCGGGCCGGGTCGGCCCGGACCCGGACCCCCCCGTTTCGAACCAGATTTGGTTTTTGGCCCATAACTTGAGCCTCGGACCTCCGAATGACGAACCGTCTGCGGAAACGCGATCCTTGGATCGAGACGGTCGTTTCGGTATATCGCACTCAAGGTTTCGGGTTACTTTGAGTTCGGCCGGGTTGGTTCGTTCACGAAACCAACCGGACCTTCGGAGCGGAAACGCTCATATCTTGAGCTACGGACGTCCGATTGACGCGCCGTCAGTCGCGTTGTGTTCCTCTTAGTGAGACGGATCTTTTGGCATACTCCGCCCGAGGTTTGGACGCAGGTGGAGTACGGTCGGGTTGGTTTTGCCTTAGAAACCAACCGGGCCCCGGAGACGAAAATGCCAATAACTCTCAGACCGGGCGTCCGATCGACGCGCCGTCTGTTGCGTTGAGTTCCTGTTGACGATACGGAACTTTTGGATACATCAACTTCGGTCTTCGTGACAGTTGATGTATCAGCCTCTCGGCTCGTGGAGCGGACCCTCCGAACGAGCTTGCTGTGTGCGGGAACCCTAGGGCTGGCTGTGACTGTTCTACTGCTACGACTGCTACTGTGACTGCGACGACGACAGTACAGAGATCCTGTGTGGATTCGACGACGACAGTAAAGAGATCCTGTGTGGATTCGACGACGACGACTACAACACTCAGCGATCCTACGTGGATCAGTGCTACAGGTCCTGTGTGGGCCCGATCCTGTGTGGGTCCTTGCGCTCAGCGGTTCTGTGTGAGCCAGCGCCTACAGGTCCTGTGTGGGCCCGATCCTGTGTGGGTCATTGCGGGGGTTAGTTACCTATCGATCCTTCGTGGGTCCGACGACTTAGATGGACCAGTGATCATCTTTATCATCCTTGAAGAAGTATACCTGTGTGAGCTGAAATCCTGTTGTTTTCCTGTGTGGATTGTGTTGTGCAATCCTGTGTGGATTATGTTTTGCTTTCCTATGTGGAATACGTATACTTTCCTGCGTGGACTGAGTTGTACTTGGGCTCGGAGGTTGGAGCGTATTTTAATTGATGACTTAGGTATATGTATGGGCTTATACCTAAGCAGTGTCGGTTGTTACTTCGTGATTGTACTTTTCTTCGTGGTTTATCCTTTGTGGATTTGAGAGACCTTCAGGGGTCTCGGGGTCCCTACTGAGTAGCTTATACTCACCCCTGCACGGGCTTCGCCCGCACTACGTTGTGTTGGTTGCAGACGACGGACAGCGTTGACCTTAGCTGAGGCTTGTAGAGCGGGACGGTACCCGGAGGTGGACCACTGGGCGGGACGTGCACGGAGCGGACGGCGGGACCCGTGGAGCAGAGGAGCTATCTGTACCCACCCTTCAGGTGGGATTTCCAGTGGACAGCTCGGAGTAGCGGCTTTTACTTTTCAGTTGCTGTTTTTCCTTTTTGAGTTGTACTTTACTTTCAGTTTGGGTTTGTATACTGGCCCATTTACTTTTCCGCACTTTCAGTAGTACTCTGCTTTTGTTTAGTGTTTACTTTCCGCTTGTTTACTCTGTGGTGTGTGTTTACTTTTCAAAGGCAATGCCTTCTCTTTTTACTGGGATTTACGCCTTGGTGCTAGTCGCCAGCCCCTGGCCTATGGAAGGCGGGCTTGGGGTAGTCACGGCACGGACCCCGAGGGCGGGTCGTGACAGATATTAAGTGTAAAAAAATCAGAGGTTATTCAGACATATTCATAGAACGACATATTAAAGGAGTACAAGCTTATCCCAAAGAATCAAAATTGGGTTAAGATGTTCCCTTGCAAAAATTTGACAGCCTAACGACGTCACTACAAAATTCAGAAAATGAGTTGATGAGAGATAAAAAGGGTATCTCATCACTTGGACATAAAATTTAAATCACTAAGGATATAGAAGAACATATCCCAACATAATGTTATGTGAATTAAAAGACATAACAAAAGAAGTCTTTTAAAAAGAGGAGGGTGAAAGGTTCCCTTACCGACTTAGGTAACTTTCGAAACGTACACCCCGTGAAAGAAGGACTATAAAACATTGATGTAAATACTCATAAATGAAAGTATATTACACAATGAGTAAAATAATGGGCAGTACATACACCACTCAAAGGAAATTTTGGCAAATGTAGCATTAATATCACGAGAATAAAAGTGAGATGAAAAATCCCTTACGAAAACTCGGCAGCCTAACAGCACCACTTAAAACTTACAAAAATGGATTGATGAGATCAAATAGGGTCTCTAATCATATTAACATAAAGTTTACAGAAAGATTAATATAAAATAATATCCCCCAACATAACAAATAATAGCTTAAAAGAAGTGACATAAATGAGAGTACTTAAAAAGAAAGAGAGAGTTTAGATCTCTTATGAAAATTTGGCAGCCTAACGGTGCCACTCAAAACTTCCAAAATGGATTGATGAGAGAGAATAGGGTCTCTCATCATATGAAAATAAAAATTACAGTAAGATTAATATAAAATAACATCCCAATCACAAGAAATATGAGCTTAAAAGGAATGACATAAAAGAGTGTACTTAAAAAGAAAGAGAGGAGTAGGATCCCTTACCTCGTGTCCGACTTGACTCGATCGTTCTTTAACGTCCTGAATAATAAACTTGAGTTAATTT
Organism: Viscum album; assembly: GCA_963277665.1. Lineage (NCBI taxonomy): Eukaryota > Viridiplantae > Streptophyta > Magnoliopsida > Santalales > Viscaceae > Viscum > Viscum album. Next base: position 1,572,172,670 of record OY728164.1, read on the forward strand.
ATACTTTCTTAATAACCTTTTTAAAGTTAATTATTCCTTTTATATCACTTATTGCCATGTTATAAACATTATTTAATCATTTAAGTTAATAATGTTTGTTTTGTCGATATTTGGTTCATAAGTCGAAAGTGGACTTCTTACAATTACATATTGTTCGTGTGGTCAAAGGTTCATTATATCCAGAATGATATTCATGATTTGGATATCATATATATCATATATATCCAGAATATACATGTATTTATAATATTACATAATCATTTAGAGGTAAGAAATGAAATGCACCGTTTATGGAGACGGTAAGTCGTACGTATGCATGAACGCTACTTTCATTTCTATGTCATATTAATGGAATTAAAACTAAATGAGAGGTATGTATATTTTAATTCCAGAATTATATTCATCATTTATATGTAACATAAATCATATATAATAACTTTAAATACATCCTTTATACATCCCACATATGGCATTAATGAATCAAATAACTTTGAGGGGGCGGTAGTCCGCACTTCCTAAAATGAAATTATCGTGTTTACCCACAATGGAAACCATAAAGGTATGCCACAAAAGAAAAATACAAAAGCTTAAATAAAACATAAACATATTATATATTATATATAAATATAGTGACATCTTAATGGCCACCTTTTAAGGTGTTATATGAGTGTTCAACAATCATCGTTTTGTGAGGTAGAAATTCTCCATCCACAGAAACAGTATGTTATTTAACCATTTTATGTAGGTGTGTGTAAGTGTAGCTCGAATTATTCTTATAAAAACATCCTAGTATATTGAAGATACTGGAGTTGTTACAAAATAAATTAATAAAAAGAGTTTAGGGGGTTGGAGAAGCAAAATAAAACAAAAGAACACAAGTGAAGACATTACCTTAAAATTGGGTAACTCTTTTTGATTTGAGCTCAAAGGATTCCTTGGGAAGCCTTCTACCCAAAGTGAGGATTAAAGGAGTAATAGAGGGATGTGGAGAGGCAAAATGAGCAGGGTTTGGCCGATCCAAAGGCTTGAGAGGTGTGGGTAAGGTGGTAGAGGTGGAGGCCTTTTATAAGAGGAGAGGAGGGGCACTCTTGTAAAGTTACAAAATGTTACTTTATTTTCAAATGAGTTTCGGATTTTAAAGGTCCCAAATTGATGTATTTCGAGGATAAGGTGGTAAGGGTTTGAAATATACTCATACAATAGGTTTTTGACAAGTGTAGGTTTTAGTTTTTACATTATCTTTTTATTTTATTTAAATCTTTAAATAATGAGGTAATCGCTGCATCATCATGATGTCATAAATAATTTAATTTATTTAATGTCTGAAAATTATAAAAAAAATATCATGATTTAGTAAATCTTTTTATATTTCTAATGAATATTTATATTAAAAAATATGACTTGTATAAACCCATTTAAAAATTGTTTTAGTGAAACATCTCATGCTTGTGACATTTTTATTTTAACGTTAAATAAAAAGTTATTTATGTCATTTTCCAACAAAAGTGGCTCCATGGGGTCCCCAAGTTGACCCATGGATTGTCTTGGTCGGCCATGACACATCCAATGAGGGTAGGACATGTGTCTAGGTCATTTCACATTATTAAAACATTATTTTTACCTTAAATTACACTAATTACCTCTAATCGCGATTAATAAACTTAAATGTTACTATTCACCAAAAAATTATTTTAATCCCATTGAACCACATTTTACTTCTTAATGAAAACCATGTATGTCGGATTTTTGAAATTCAAATCACAGAAGTGGTAAAGTTTTATTTAAACGAAAAACCAGTTTCTTTAACTACCACTTAGTGGTTTCACTATTCATCAAAAATTGAAGTTTTTCAGAAAATTACCAAAAATTTACCCTAAGCTATATTTGATATTCCGAATTCAAAAATGATGTCCATTTTACAAAATTCAAAACATATAAGTTGTATTAATTAATTGAATAATCAATTCCCGCTGTCAAAACAAATAGTGTGTTTTTAAAAAATAATATCTATTAAAAGATTGACACTAGTTTAAGTCCAAGTTCAAGATAAAATTAATTCCAACGACCACTATTGGATTAAATGGTAAAAATATATTATAATTGGACTTTAAAACGAATTCAAAAGATAATCTAATCATATAAATAAATTAGATTAAAAAGAGGTTTTGAATTAAAATACAACATTTTCACTATTCATTAAAAAATGAACTTTATCAGAAAAATACCAAAAATTTACACAATGTAAATTTTGATGTCCCGATTCTAAAGAAAGATTTTATTTGGTCCAATATGACATATGAAAATTTCAAAAAGTGGATTTAAAAAGCATTCGCCATCAAAAGGTGGTTAGTCGACCCTTTAAAGAATATTAGAATGTTTACGCTTAAAATTGGATTCATTCGCATTTTTAACCCTCTAACATTTATTGTAAAAAGTAAAAATATTTGACAAACATATATAATCATTTTTTAGTTAGTTCTGTTCATTACCACCATTACAACAGCTAGGCGTTAACTACCATTTGAAATAATATTATTTTATTATTAGAGTGCAACGTAAGATTTCAAAGGAACTCATTGTTGCGTATTGGGTACGCCATCGAGCATAGCGTTCCCTTTAAATTAATATTGAAATTTTATTCACAAATAGGGATAAATATAAAAATTTCATATTCTTTATTTACCTGGGGTGTTACATCCTTCCCCCTTTTGGGAATTGCGTCCTCGCAATTTTAAAATTGGGCTTCAAAACTTCATTGAAAATCCCACATCGGAACAAGAGTCAGTAAAACAATCACTTTAAAATAAAGAAAGAGAAGTACAAAGGTCACCTGAGTTAACCCATACTAGGATTCCATGTAGGAAAACATGGATATGGAGGAAAAACAAAGGGTCATGTTCTGAGGGAGAGTGATAGAAAACATGTTTAGGAGAAAGTTAACCACAAGAAAATCACATACTTGTGGTGGGTTAAACGGTATTCGATTCCCCCGTAGGAAAATTTAATAGACAACATTTTTGTTTTAAGTTACTTTTCATTGTGAAATTTATTTTTGATCTTAAGGAAACATACTTACTTGTCATGTTGACTTTAAAATTTTACTAGATTTCTTACACAAACTCGTACTTTCCCCAAATGATGAGTATTTAGGAAGACTTGTTTACATTAAGAGAGCTATAATCAACTACTAGAGAATCACCTAACCCAAAAATGATAACTATATACTTCCCATGTCTTTAGACTTTAACCAAAACCAAAACCAAAAAGGTTAGTACAAGATTAGACAATCCAGAAAAGGATAACCCTTTATAAAAAGAAAATCTATTCTTAATCTCCAAAATTTGTCCAACAAAACCCAAAGTTCAACGAGGACCATTTGATAAACAATTTGTCCATAAAATTATTCAAAGTAAACCAAACTAAGATTGAAACCCAAATATTTGAAGGATTTAGTCACATAGTCTTTCAAGGTACAAATTAACTTTTATCTCCAAATAACATCAGTTGCTCCTAAATTCTCATATTGAAAAGTAAATAACCTAATCACATATCCTCGATGATAGGTTAATCATTTCCATAGATAACTCAAAATAAACATACTATTTATTCCTAAAATCATCTAACTAAAAATAATTAGTCAAACTAACCAGGGAATTCACGTAGTCTAGTGGTAGGCGATAAATACCAGTCACACTTTGGTTGTGGGTTCGATTCTCACAGCTTTGTCCAACGTGACGGGTTGTCACACGGTCTGCGTGTTGTCCTTTTTCCAAAACTATATAATTCTTAAAACATTCCCCAAAACAAGATAAAATCTTTAAAAATGATCATAACATATTTTAACCTCAAGTTTATCTCATGCCTTTCATTTTCCATCATAACATATAATAACCCATAATTACCTCAAAAGTAAGGATCATATAAACTATAATGGTTACCTTTATAATTATTACCTGAAATTCCACATCTATTGGTCATCTCGTACATGATTCATTACAGATCATACCAAGGTTCAAGTGGTTGATCATGAGTCCTTGATAGTTGGTTTAGAATAACATCGAGTTTCCTCATTGAATCCCCCATTTTATCTAGTATCTTAATCAGAGAACCACCATAGTTTCTTTCAAACCTGTTGTATCTTTGGTGCCTGCTAGATCCATCCATTCACTAAAAACAGAAATGTCAGTGTGAGTATATTAAAAAAACCATCATGTACTAATGAGGAAGGTAAAAACTAAGATATACTTACTCATTCACTTTATCTAAAACTAGGACTCTTTCTTAAATCCTAACCATTATGGTAATGTCACTTGTGCTTAGAGAATACCCTAACCTCTAAAGTTATCTAAACCGACCTCTGATACCAACTATAAGGCCCCAACCTTAAACCTTACTGAATCTTGAGTTATTACAAGATTACACATTGAGGATCTTTTCAGGTTTAGAGTTTTAGAGAATTAGATCATAAAACTTGCATTACATTCCACATTTAAACAAAGTGGTTACATAAAAGATAGTATTAATTTTTCCCATCAACGGAAATATATTTAAAATAAAACATGGATTCTTTCTTGACACTTCCTTGACACTATCATCATATCATGTACCTTTCCCTTGAACTATGAAAAACATTTCAAAATTTGGGATGAGCATAAAAAGCTCAGTAAGGGTTATAAAAATATGGAAAGGAAACATGAGTTCACATATACATAAGAATGAAATCATACTTTACCCATAAAACATAGGCACTTTAACATACCTCATCAAATCATGAATAAATCATAGAAATCATAATACATAAAGGTAACTTGAGGCATTGATAACATTCTTACGTAGGGAGTAACCCTCTTGGTTACATTTGGAATACCCATCACAGTATATTCCCTAAATCTTTTCGGAGAAACTTTAAAGTTTAACACCTTCGTGTTACCCAATGCATTGGAGAGCTATATCGGGCTCACCCACCCTTAGTTCATCATGGAACCACCCATCTTCATAATAATTCCCAAGAACCATAACATAATCGTATCACATAAAACATGCATAAAGGAAACATAACATTTATAATTTTCAATCACAAGATATCAATACAACACATTGATATAAAAACATTATGAAAACCATTTTTAATACCAAAAGAAAAGGAAAGTAAAACATGGTATTTATTCTTCTTTTTTTTAAAAAAAGGTATGGCTTTTAGAGGAAGACGAAACTCAAATAATGGTCACGGCGGCGGAGAAGTCGTTGTCGCCGCATACGTACGAAAAAAACATTACCTTTTGTCATTTAGTAAACACTTCGTATAAAAAAGATTCCTTTTGAATAAACATAAAAGTCAAAGGGGTTTATACACCGTATAAAATAAGGTTGTGTATAAAACAAAATATGCCACAATGAAAGGAGATTGAGACGAAGTCCCATACAGAGACGGTATCCTTGGATTAAGGATAAATCAATTACATAATTATGTGTGACAAACTAATACACCAAATATAAGTGGATATTAAGTGTAAAAAAATCAGAGGTTATTCAAACATATTCATATAATGACATATTCAAGGAGTACAAGCTTATCCCAAAGAATCAAAATTGGGTTAAGATGTTCCCTTGCAAAAATTTGACAGCCTAACGACGTCACTACAAAATTAAGAAAATGAGTTGATGAGAGATAAAAAGGGTATATCATCACTTGGACATAAAATTTAAATCACTAAGTATATATAAGAACATATCCCAACATAATTTTATGTGAATTAAAAGACATAACAAAAGAAGTCTTTTAAAAAGAGGAGGGTGAAAGGTTCCCCTACCGACTTGGGTAACTTTCGAAACGTACACCCCATGAAGGAAGGACAATAAAACATTGATGTAAATACTCATAAATGAAAGTATATTACACAATGAGTAAAATAATGGGCAGTACATACACCACTTAAAGGAAATTGTGGCAAATGTAGCATAAATCTCACGGGAATAAAAGTGAGATGAAAAATTCCTTACGAAAACTCGGCAGCCTAACAGCGCCACTTAAAACTTACAAAAATGGATTGATAAGATAAAATAGGGTCTCTCATCATATTAACATAAAGTTTACAGAAATATGAATATAAAATAACATCCCCCTACATAAAAAATAGGATCTTAAAAGAAGTGACATAAACGAGAGTACTTAAAAAGAAAGAGAGAGGTTAGATCTCTTACGAAAATTCGGCAGCCTAATGACGCCACTCAAAACTTCCAAAATGGATTGATGAGAGAATAGGGTCTCTCATCATATGAACATAAAAATTACAGTAATATTAATATAAAATAACATCCCAATCACAAGAATGATGAGCTTAAAAGGAATGACATAAAAGAGTGTACTTAAAAAGAAAGAGAGGAGTATGATCCCTTACCTCAGGTCCGACTTGACTCGATCATTCTTTAACGTCCTGAATAATAAACTTGAGTTAATTTATACTTGATTAAGAACCTTTTTCAAGTTCATTATTCCTTTTATATCACTTATTTCCATGTTATAAACATTATGTAATCATTTAAGTTAATAATGTTTGTTTTGTCGATATTTGGTTCTTAAGTCGAAAGTGGACTTCTTACAATTACATGTTGTTCGTGTGGTCAAAGGTTCATTATATACAGAATGATATTCATGATTTGGATATCATATATATCATATATATCCAGAACATACATGTATTTATAATATTACATAATCATTTAGAGGTAAGAAATGGAATGCACCATTCATGGAGACGGTAAGCCGTACGTACGAATGAACGATACTTTCATTTCTATGTCATATTAATGGAATTAAAACTAAATGAGAGGTATGTACATTTTAATCCCAGAATTATGTTCATAATTTATATGTAAAATACATCATATATAATAACTTTAAATACATCCTTTATACATCCCACATATGACATTAACGAAACAAATCACTTTGATGGGGCAGTAGTCTGCACTTCCAAAAATGAAATTATCGTGTTTACCCACAATGGAAACCATAAAGGTATGCCAAAAAAGAAAAATACAGAAGCTTAAGTAAAAAATAAACATATTATATATCATATATAAATATAGTTACATCTTAATGGCCACTTTTTAAGGTGTTATATGAGTGTTGAACAATCATCGTTTCGTGAGGCAGAAATTTTCCATCCACAAAAACAGTATGTTCTTTAGCCATTTGATGTAGGTGTGTGTAAATGTAGCTTTAATTATTCTTATAAAACATCCTAGTATATTGAATATACTGTATTTGTTACAAAAGAAATGAATAAAAAGAGTTTAGGGGGTTGGAGAATCAAAATAAAACAAAAGAACACAAGTGAAGACATTACCTTAAAATCGGGTAACTCTTTTTGATTTGAGCTCAAAGGCTTCCTTGGGAAGAATTCTGCCAAAAGTGAGGCTTCTAGGAGTAATAGAGGGATGTGGAGAGGAATAATGAGTAGAGGTTGTCCGAGCCAAAGGCTTTAGAGGTGTGGTTAAGGTGGTAGAGGTGGGGCCCTTTTATAAGAGGAGAGGAGGGGCACTGTTGTAAAGTTACAAAATGTTACTTTATTTTCAAATGAGTTTCGAATTTTAAAGGTCTCACATTGATTTATTTGTAGGATAAGGTGGTAAGGGTTCTAAATATACTAATCCAATAGGTTTTTTACAAGTTTAGGTTTTAGTTTTTACATTATCTTTTCATTTTATTTAAATCGTTAAATAATGAGGTAATCGATGTATCATCATGATGTCATAAATAATTTAATTTATTTAATTTCTAAAAATTATAAAAAAAATATCATGATGTATGAAATCTTTTTAGCTTTATAATGAATAATTATATTCAAAACTATGACGTGTATAACCCCATTTAAAAATTGTTTTAGTGAAACATCTCTTGCTTGTGACATTTTTATTTTAACTTTAAATAAAAAGTTATTTATGTCATTTTCCAACCAAAGTGGCTTCATGGGGTCCCAAAGTTGACCCATGGATTTTATTGGTCGGACATGACACATAAAATGAGGGTAGGACATGTGTATAGGTCATTTAACATTATTAAAACATTATTTTTACCTTAAATTACACTATTTACCTCTAATCACGATTAATAAACTTAAAAGTTACTATTCACCAAAAAATTATTTTAATCCCATTGAACAACATTTTACTTCTTAATGAAAACCATGTATATTGGATTTTTGAAATTAAAATCACAGAAGTGGTAAAGTTTTATTTAAACGAAAAATCAGTTTCTTTAACTACCACTTAGTGGTTTCACTATTCATCAAAAATTGAAGTTTTTCAGAAAATTACCAAAAATTTACCCTAAGATATATTTGATATTCCGAATTCAAAAATGATGTCCATTTTAAAAAATTCAAAACATATAAGTTGTATTAATTAATTTAATAATCAATTCCCGCTGTCAAAACAAATAGCATGTTTTTAAAAAACAATATCTATTAAAAGATTGACACTAGTTTAAGTCCAATTTCAAGATGAAATTAATTCCAACGACCACTATTGGATTAAATGGTAAAAATATATTATAATTAGACTTTAAAAACAATTCAAAAGATAATCTAATCATATAAATAAATTATATTAAAAAGAGGTTTTGAATTAAAATACAACACTTTTCACTATTCATTAAAAAATGAACTTTATCGAAAAAATACCAAAAATTTACACAATGTAAATTTTGATGTCCCGATTCTAATGGAAGATTTTATTTGGTACAATATAACATATGAAAATGTCAAAAAGTGGATTTAAAAAGTGTTCGCCATCAAAAGGTGGTTAGTCGACCCTTTATGGAATATTAGAATGTTTACGCTTAAAATTGGATTCATTCGCATTTTTAATCCTCTAAAATTTATTGTAAAAGGTAAAAATATTTGACAAACATATATAATCATTTTTTAGTTAGTTCTGTTCATTCCTGCCATTACAACATCTAGGCGTTAACTACCATTTGAAATAATATTATTTTATTATTAGAGTGCAGCGTAAGATTTCAAAGGAACTCGTTGTTGCGTATTGGGTACGCCATCGAGCATAGTGTTCCTTTTAAATTAATATTTACATTTTATTCACAAATAGGGATAAATATAAAAATGTCATATTCTTTATTTACCTGGGGTGTTACATGGGATTCCAAGATGGTATCAAAGGATAATTTAGTTATTATGGAAATTAGTTAATGGAAACTTTAGGAATAACCCTATAGAAAAGTTTATATATAGTAAAAATTCTTGGTATTTTGGTGAAATATTAAGAAAGTGGTTTCTGAACAAATAAATCCCTATTTGGATACGAACAAGTGGATGTGGCTCTGACACAAATGTATCTAGGGGTAAAACTCAGAAAAAATTATTTGAGCTAGACTCAAATGGGAACTGGTTCACAAAAATAGGCCTTGATTCACTCCTGGTTTGACACTCCCAGGGGATATGTTTTGTTAATTACAAGATTTTTATGAACCATTATGAAGGATTTATAGAAAATGTAATTGCTGATAATGAATAATGTGTTTAAGAATTATCTTTTAAGACATAAAAATACTTTATAGTTATAATATTCTTAAATGAAACAAGTTTCTCACTATGTTTTTATTCTATTAGAAAATGGAGCGAAATAGAAGGAACTGTGAAAATAGTAACCACAATAGACCATGTGATAACTATCTTCCGATGGAATCCAGAATAGAAGCTTTCATAAGAATGACGAATCAAATGACTCAAGTTATGGTAAATAACTTGATTCAAGATGAGAGAATGATTTCACCAAGAAGGTAACAACATTCCATTGAGTCCTTTATGAGTCAACGACCACCAAAATTCATTGGATCTATTGACCCATTGATTGTAGAATAGTGTATAATCTCTATAGAAAAGATCATTTATGTAATTCATAGTTTTGAAAAAGATAAATTCATTCTGGATATTTACCACTTATAGAGAGAAGCTGATCAATGGTGGGTGATAATTAAAAACATGAGTCCAAGAGGGGAGATTGAAGCTATTGAGTGGTAAGAGTTTATAGTTATCTTCTTAAATAATTATTTCTGTAATTTTATGAGAACAAAAATGGAGAAGGAATTTATCAAGATGAAGTAGAAGGATAATGAATATGTGGGAAGCTATGAGATGAACTACAAAAGGCTTTTACATCACACCTCTAGCTGTGTCATGGATCCTAATGGTAAGGTTGATAGATTCTTATTTGGACTAAGACCTCATATACAGAATAATCTAGCCAACTGAGACTATGAAAACTATGGGGAGATCATACGAAGTGATATAGAAGTTAAACTGGATTTCAGTGAGATGCAATGGTTCCATAAATCCAATGAAAATAAGAGATCAATGGATCCAAGTGTGTGGAGTAGATTTTATCAGGAAAGAGGTGGAAATCAAGTGAAACTTCCCATGTGTAATAAATGTTGGAAGAAGCATTTGGGGAACTTCCTTCTCGGGAGTGGGTTGTGTTACAAGTGTGGAAGAGATGGCCATATCACTCAGAATTTTCATAGTGATGTGAAGCCTTAAATTACCTACACTAAAGACAAAGAGAAGATGGTGAAAACCCTACCTGAATTCCAATGCTTCAAGAGTGGATAGCTTTGGAACTTTTCCAATCACTGTCTAAATCTGAGGGCAGTAGAGGGGAATCACCATCAGTCTCAGCATAGGGAAATGGAGAAAGGTAATGATTTTTCTATCATGATGGATGAAGTTGAAGCTCCAAATGATCTGATGGAGGTAAATCTTCTTATTCTCTCAAATATATAAAGCACTTTGTTTGATTCTGGTTTTATACATTCCGTTATTTCCTCCATGAAAATAATATAGAATCAATTCCTGAACTTATAAAAGTAGAGTTATTATTCAAGACTTATGGAGGGATTATCCAATCATCAACATTGTTTAGAAACTCTAGTATTTACTTTAATGAGAACAATATTATCAAAAATATAGTAGTCATTCCCATGTATGAATTTGACATTATACTAGGGATGGATTTTCTATCAAAGTATAATTCTAGTATCAAATGCAAAATCAAGGAAATATCAGTAGTCTTGAATGGAAAAACTGTATTTATCTTCCAAGGAGAGATATCTCGACCTGATCTTTGTCCAGAAGCACATCCTATAGCCTTTTTTATTGAGGTGATTAGTGAAAAAGAAGAATAAAATGAGAGTAGAAGGATAGTGAATGTCCCCATCATTTAAGAATATGTTGACATATTTCCTAAGGAGTTACCTGGACCTCCCCTATAAAGATAGGTAGAGTTATTCATTGAACTCATTCCTAGTTCCAATATTATTTCAAAAACCCTATATAGAATGGGCAATGTAGAGCTGGAAAAATTAAAGAAGAAAATACAATATCTTTTGGAGAAGGGGCTTATCTAGGAAAGTGTGTCTCCTTGAGAAGCACCTATTCTCTTTATGAAGAAGAAGTATGGACCGATGTGGTTATGCATTGATTATAGAGAATTGAATGGGATCTCAGTATAGAATAAGTACCCTCTTGCAAGAATTGATGATTTATTTGACCAACTTCATGGGGCTTAGTTTTTCTCCAAGATTGATCTTTGATCTGGTTATCATCAATTGAGGGTGAAGAAAGAATATATTCCAAATACCGCCTTCTGATAAAGATATAGGCATTATGAGTTTGTTGTTATGCCCTTAAAAATGACTAATGCACCTACTATTTTTATGGATTTTATGAATAGAGTCTTTAAAGACTACCTTGATAACTTTTTTTTGCAGTTTTTATTAATGATATTTTGATATATTTCAAATGTATGGAGGATCATGAAGATTATATAAGGGGTATATTGAAAACTATGAGGAAGGATAGGTTATTTGGAAATTTTAGCAAGTGTGAGTTTTGGTTACAACAAGATGCTTTCTTATGGAACATTGTAACCGGTGAAGGAATATTAGTTGACCCTACAAAGACAAAGGTCGTAGAGGAGTGACCTCATCCTACAATAGTAACTGAGATTCAAATTTTCCTTGGATTAACGGGATAATATAGGAGGTTTGTGAAAAACTTTTTAGGACTTTCTAATCCATTAAAAAATTTAAATTGAAAAGGGGTCAAGTTAATCTAGAAAAAGGAGTGTGAAGAAAGTTTCCAAGAGCTGAAGAATAGATTGGTTACTGCACATGTGTTAACTCTACCCTCAATCAAAGAAAGATTCATTATTTTTAGCGATGCATATCAAAAAGGAATTGGGTGTGTCATCATGAAAAATGAATAGGTAATTGATTATTCATATTGATAGCTAAATCCTCATGATCAAAATTATCCTATCCATAATCTTGAGCTGGCTGTAGTTATTTTTTCTATGAAGATATGGAGGCACTATCTTTATGGGGAGAAGTATGATATATACACAGATCATCAATGTTTGAAGTATATTTTCATGTAAAAGGAATTTAACATGAGAAAGAGGAGATGGTTGGAACTTATTAAAGACTATGATTTTTCAATTCATTATCATCCTAGAGAAGAAAAAAAATATGCTAATGCATTAAGTAGGAAAGACCCTTTTATTCTAGAAATGATGAGGATTCAAGGTGATCCCTTGATCAAAGACCTAGTAAAACTGGACATGGGAATTTTAAGGGAGGGGACATCATCAACCCTATACCAAATGATTTATCAACCATAATTACTAAATAAGATCAAGAAATCTCAAAAAAAAGATCCTTTGTTATAGAAGAAGTTTGAGGCTGTGAAGGATGAAAAGTTTCCTGAGTTCAATATTGATTAAGAATATCTACTGAAATTTCATACAAGCCTATGTGTTCCATCTATTCTAGAAATAAAGAAGGACCTAATGGATAAATATCATAACTCTACATTATATATACATCATGGAAGCATGAAAATGTATAGGGACATTCGTGATCATTATTGGTGGGATACCATGAAAAGGGAGATTTATGACTACACTACAAGGTGCCTGGTATTTTAGTAAGTGAAGGTAGAGTGAAAAATTCATAAAGGGGTATTAAAAACACTACCTATACCCATATGAAAGTGGGAAAATATCACTATGGACTTTTTCATAGGTATATCAAGAACTGACAAAGGAAACAATGCAATATGGGTTATTGTGGACCATATCACAAAGACTGCCCATTTTATCTCTATTCAGGAAGATTTATCTCTTGATCAAATTTCTAGGATTTATGTGAAGGAAGTGGTAAGGCTGCATGGAGTTCCAGTTTCTATCGCATCTGATCGTGATCCAAGGTTTACATAAAAAATCGGGAGAAGTCTTCAACATGCTCTATGTACCAAATTGAATTTAAATATGTCCTATGACTCTCAAAATTATGGCCAATCTAAAAGGAATATTCAGAATCTCAAGGACATGCTGAGAACATGAACAATGGAATTTAAAGGTGGATGAGATTAACATCTCCCATTAGTTGAGTTCTTTTACAACAACTGATTTCACTCGAGCATTCAAATGGCACCCTATGAAGATATATATGGTAAGAAATGTAGAACTCCTACTTGTTGGGATGAATATAGTGAGAGAAAGCTTATTGGGCCTGATCTTGTGAAAAAGATAACAAAAAAGGTTCATTCTATCCAAAAACACATTAAAGATGCTTAGAGTCGGTAGAAGAGCTATGTTGAAAACCATCAGACGGACTTGTAATTTGATGTTGGTGACAAGGTCTTCCTTAGAATTTATCCATGGAAGAGAGTCATGCGGTTTGGAAAGAAAGGTAAGCTCAACCCTAGGTACATTAGACCCTATGAAATCCTTGACTGCATAGGAGTAGTGGTATATCGTCTTGCACTTCCTCCAAATTTAGCTCAAGTTCATTATGTATTCCACGTATCCCTCTTAAGGAAGTACATACTTGAACCTTCACATGTACTAAATCCAGAGGTGGTACAATTCGAACAGAACCAATCTTTTTAGGAGAAACTGGTGGAGATCTTGGACCATAGAGACAAGGTTCTATGCAACAAGATTACCTAACTTGTTAAAGTATTGTGGAGGAACCACAAATATGAAGAAGCCACATGGTAACCAGAGGACACTATGAGATAGATGTACCCAAATATTTTCTCTTCTGAGTGTATGAGTTGAAATTTTGGGGATGAAATTTCTGGGGGGGGGGGAGAATGTAACGAACCAAACTTTTGAATAATATATTGTTTCTTAAAAATGCATGTTTTACTATGTCATAATCAATAAAAATATATAAGTATAAATGAAATGTGACCATTGGGTTTTCACCATTTTATGAACGTTGGTTAATATGACCATTAGAAAGAATAATAATTTTAAACGTTATAATTTTTGTTTATAAATAGAAATGATAATGGATAATTGATGTAGAAAGAATAGTAAATGACCCTATCCAGTAGACTCAGTCCTTACGAAGCCCATTTTTCAGAACTTGGGAAGGAGGTAGCCTCACTAGTCTTAACTATGGACCAAGCCCAGGATGAGCTTCAACATGTTAATATTGAACGAAATCACCTATGAGAGAAGTTCAAGTTAGTGGAGATTACCACTCAGGTAATGTTATCCGAGCCACCCCAAGATTCCATCACTATTGCACACTTTAACCTTAATCCGTATGAAGGTGTTTTAAGGGGTTATATTTCAAGTCCCTAGTTACTTAAAATGTAATCCCATTGTTTAAATAATTTTTTTATTTCAACATTTCCTTTTTAAGAATAGTTTTTCTTAAAAATTGCGATGAAATTCGATAAATTTATTTTTTGGGTAAAAATTGTACTTTTATTACTATATTAAAATAAATATTTATTAATAATTTTTAATATAATGAAATAGTGTTATAAAAACACTCATTTTTAATTGTAAATTATAAATATTTTTATTTTTTTCAAGTGTTGAAAATTTTACTATGCATGTTACTATGCATTTCTCTCAGTTATTATTTTTAATAAATGAGCATTTTTAAAATTAAAAGAAAAATTTATCACATTTAGGTATTTATTATGATAAAATAAATGTCATTTTTTTCATTCATAAGGTTGGTATTAGGTTATGGTGAATTTATGAGAATTTTATAAAATACTTTAGTTTTTTATGAATAGTAAGAATACTATTTGAGTTTTTTCGGTAAGTTTAATGACATCATAAAAATTTCATAATGATGTAATGATTAATTTAAAATAATGGTATACTATAATGTATTAAATTAACTCAATAGGTGTCTTAAGTGTCCAATACCGTGGGAAAATACCATGGAAAGCCCATGGTTTTGCAAATACCACTAATGAGGTGTCCAAGGAAATTAATAAAAAATCCCTTTATTTTTCTATAAATACCCACCATAACTTCGTTTAAATTCATTATAAAACCATTATCTATAAATTTCAGATAGTATTACCTCCAAATGAGTCCTCCCAATGTGCCCTTAATCCCCCAAGGTCCTAATATTTGAGTTTTAGGAGTTACTCTACAAGGTAAGGGAATTCTAAACTTCTCTTTTCCTTTAAAGATATGTTTTATGTGGTATGTCTTTAAAATTTTCATACCATGTATTATTTAAATTTTATTCTGTACCTATAATGTATTATGAGACGTTTATGAATGGGTGACCCCTGTACCCTCTATTTTTAATGTTTTATAAAACTATGTTTCATACCCGTTATGCTGCAGAATTTTCGTCTCAAAATCTCTCTCATTTTTTCAAGAAATTATTTTATTTTATTTATGTGAATACACAAACCTATTTAATTTATAGGTGTATTCATCAAAAAATAAAAATGATTTATTTTATCCTGGAATTGACATACATAAAACCCTCATTCCCTTTACATTTTATATAAATGAAATAATGAACATTTTTTATGCACTTTTTAAAACGCTATGATTTTGATATGAAACCCATTTATTTTATTCTCTATGGTTTATTTACGAAATGTTTTATTATGATATATTTTGATCACATGAAAATAAATACATATTAAGGGTGCACCCAGATAGCGCTCAAATTCATTGGGTAATGAAATTAATCTCTAGAGATGAAATTTTTTACAATACCTTGGTGAATAACCTTGGTAATTTTTATGACACCTCGAGGATGGAACTTGGTGATATTCATATGAATGTATAAATTAAATTTTATAGGCATATTTTCATGTTATGATTCAATTTATTATTATCATTATGATATGCCTCTTTATCATTCCTTTATGATATTCCTCATGTTCTTATTGATATTGCTCAAGTTCACATGTAAACTGTTTCACTTGTTTTTCATTACTGGGCCTTCTGATCACCCTTTCCATTGAATTATGTCCCTAGTTTATGAGATGAAATAAATTTACTTATGAGGAAACTTTAATAATACTTTCATGTGGAATTTAATAATGTTTTATGTTTTCATGTATCATGTACCTTATTTCCAAGACACTAAACTTTAAAAGATCATTTATTTGTAAAATTTCAAGTAAATTTATGTAATAAAAATGAAGGATTACATATTTAATGTATAAAAATAATGACTATTTCATGATTATTATTATATATATGATTTAATAAGGACCAATTTTACCACAGTCAACCTACAAAATTCATTTTGTACATATGAGCCAAATATCGTCAAAATGTATATGTGAACCTAATTGATTAAGTAATTGAATATAACATGGTAATAAATAAAATAAAAGGAATAATAAAATTAAAAAATGTTATTAAAAAAGTAAATAATTAAAAAAATTCAATTATTTTGGAAGATAAAGAATATACGTGATGAGTTAGAGTTGATGTAAGGAATTTATAGTCTCAATTCCCTTTCTTTGAGACTTAAGCTATTGTCTCTACATGTTTTATCTTAAGTGGTGTATATACTGGATTATGGATATATTTTAGCATTATTCTATAAAAATTTATGTTTTTAGAAATTCATTCAAGTGTTTCATTCAATGTTTCTATGGATCAAAATTTATCAAGTCATAAGTTCCATGTTACCTTAAAACCTTATTTGAAATATTTAAAAGATTTAATTTCAAAATATTTTTATTCCATGTACATATTATTAAAAATACATTATATATATATATATATTTATATTAACTTAAATGAAATAAAAATAAAATTATATGTCTCTTTTTTATCTTTGTTCAAAGGTTTTCAAAAGGAATATTTTTATGTATTTTATACAAAATGTTTTGGACTTTCTTTACAAAAATAAAAATGAATGTCCTATTTTAATGTTTAAAATTTCGATAGATTTTTCCACAACCACAACTATTATTTAATATTTTGATTAATTTATAATATTCTATTTTATCATAAAATAAAAACCTTCCTTCCATATTTTATAGTGATTTTAGTTTCGAAAATTTGGTTTTAAAGGAAAGGGATATATCAATATTTAAAATGTTTTTCATATGGGTTAAAAAGTATATTTTTATGGTTTTGATGATGTAAATTAAAGATTTAATGTGTTTTATGTATGTTATGGTCCTTGGATATTTTTTATGATCAGGTGAGCCTGATATCTCTCTCTAATTCATTGGTAAATTATTATGTTCTCTATAGAATTATGTTGGAAGTCAACTATATTGGATATTCCACATGTAAGAGTGATTATAAGAGTGATGTAAATCTGATTTCACGAGGAGCCTACATGATTTTTTCTATTCTTTATAATGAGTTTCCTCAAAATCGTTTTATTTCCAAAGGTAAGATAATGATTTTTTAAAGGAGTTATTATTCCCTTTTAGGTTAAAAGGTAAATTTTTAATAAAATATTTTCAAGGGTTCTTATGTTTTCTATGAAAAAATAATTATTATAACTTTTCCTCTATGTTTTCTTATAAAATTTCTTATAAAGTTTTTTATGAAAAACTATAGGCAGTAAAGTTGATTTCATATGAAAGTAACCAATTATTTGAGCTCAAATTTTATTATATTAAAGGAAAAATCTCTTTCACAATCTCATGGTTTTTAAATAGACTAACATATTCCTTTATTAATTTTTATATGTACCTTACAAATATTTGTGTGTTCATCCCATGTTTAACAATGTTTTTCATAGGGCCTAAGGATGAGTAAAAACTATTGTAAGGTCCATCTTTCTACTATGGGGATTCAATATTAAAGAATTTAACGTGTTTTAAGGAAACATGAATTTACATTTAAGTAACACATTTTTTATGAAAAAAGGGGATATTAGTTATAATTGACCACTTTTTATTATAAGGGTTTGATATTTAAGTGTTTTTCCCAATTATCTAAAACTCTAAACTCAAAAGGTCTACAAAATGTATAAAAGTGAAACCCTTGTTATAAATCATGCAAGTGTGGGTTGAAAAAGGATTGGTTCTTTATAGTTGGAATCAGTGTAAATTTTTAGATAACTCTTGAGGTTAGGATTATTTAGATGAGGATATTTTATGATTTTTAGACATAATCAAGGTTTATTAAGTGAAAAGTTAATAAAAAGTTTAAATTCATAGATACCCCTTTTCCAGTTGTATAAGATTGTATTTTAAGATTATTACATATGTTTTGGGAGGAATTTATTGTCATATAAACATTAGGTTTAGCATGTATTTTAGTGAAAATGTTATTTGAGGAATAATGCATTTAGGTATTTTAGATATACATTTAAAGGTATTGGTATCCTTTAGGGTTAATTTGATAATTTATGTTGAGGTAATTATGGTAAATTGGGATAAAGTGTTATTATATTTTGGAATATATGTTTTATAGTATATATAACCATGGGATTGAAAAGTGGTATGGTGAATAAGTGATTAAATTTATTTTTTAATAAGTTCTCTATATTAGGAACATTATATGATTAAGTTAAATAGAATTATTTTTGGCTAGGATGGGAGTTAATTTGTGTAATAAATGTTGAATAAGCTCTTGTGAGTATATATGATTTTATATTGGATTTATGATGATTTCTATTATTTATGGAAAAGATTACATATTTTGGATATTATTTGATTAGGGAATATATATTTTTTGGTATTTGACTTTAGGAAAAATGGATGTTATTTGGAGATAAATTTTATGTTTATCTTGGATGAATATATGATCAGATCATTCTAATATTTGGGTTTCAACTTTGGTCAGGAATATTTTGAAGAGTTTTAAGGTTAGTTATTTATTGAATGATTTAAGATTAACTATGAGTGTTATCTGTTGAGGAATTGGAAATTAATGTAGTATGAATTCATAATGGATATTATCTTAGCTTATACTTACCATTTTGGTTTTGGTTAATGTCTAAAGATAGGAGGAATAACTTGTTATATTTTTTTAGATCTTGTGATCCCCTAAATGTTGATTTTAGTGATTTAGGATTGAAAAATTCATCTTTAATAATAAATGTTTGGGCAAAAAGATGATATTGTGGTGGAAATTTATTAATGGATTAAATTATACTTGTCAAGTAACTATATTTTCTAATATTGTTAGTCTAGATGGTAAAGGAGTTCCTTAACTATATGAAAATGATCTTGAAATAAAAAATATGAAACCCTTTATCAACAATATTGTGATAAAATTTAGCGGACAAAATTTTTTTAGGTGGGGATGTAACACTCTAAGATTTTAAAAGATGATCATTATGTTCGATAGTATACAAGACACATAACACCAAGCTTAAACAAACCAAAAAATATTATTATTTATATATAATCAATATCTATATATGGATATTGTACACATATTATATATATATATAATGATTAGATAAAAATATTTTATTCATTTTTCTTAAAATTAAATTTATCATAAATGAGGATAAAATCATTTGAAGGTAAAAGAGATATTTTTAATAAAACTGTTTTTATGTGTAAAATGTATTTTTATCTTAATAGATTAAATTTATCACTATTGATAAATGATTATAATGAAATAAAAATATTATATACATTCAATATAATGAATTAACATATTTTTAAATATGGTTATTAGGAAAGGAATGAGAATAATGTCATTTTATCCTTCAAAAATACATTTTCTTCAAAAATGATTATTATTACTTTTTGTGTTTAGATATTTTAATTAATTTCAACCAATTTTAGTAATTTTTTTAATAAAATGAAATTAAATTTTTAAATAATTATTTTTAAATTATATTTTGATTAATTTTTGATATTTTTTTTAAATTATGATTGGTCAAATGATTTATAAAAAATATTGTTTTTATTAAACACAGTCACTTATTTACAAGAAATTAGTAAGAAAAATTCTATTTTGGATTAGTTTTAAAATTAAATTAGTATATTTTGATTAAAAATAATCCAATAAATGTCATTTTAATCAACATTATACTTTATCTTGGTGTAAAAACAATTATATACTTAAAAGTCATTTTTTTAAAAACCACTTTTCATCGCATTTTAAAGGCTTAAATTTAAATTAAATCCTTCTACATATGTTAATTTAATTTGATAAAATGGATTACATATTTTGAATAATCATAATTATTATAATGAAATAGGGTTAAATTAATTTTTATTCATTATGAATAGAATCCATAGTAAAAATTTGTCAACACGGTAAGGATAAAAGAGATAAAACCTAGTTAAAATGGATTTCATTCATGTTGTTTCCTTCAATGTTTCTATAACAACCCATTAAATTTATTTTATATATTTTTTTTAAAATTTTTCTCAGTTTTCCCTTTTTATTGGATGAGTATTCCAAAAAGTGGACTGGGAGGATAACTGTAATGGTGAAGTCATTGATTTGTTGTAATTTTCAGCCTGAACTAGCAGTTTTAAATATTTGTTGGGAAATTTCAAAATGTGTAATAGGAGTACACACATTATAATGTATACTAAGAAGAAGCTACGAAATGGATACATATTTTTATAGATTTTCATGCCATCTAATAGGTTCACATTATGTAATTGAAAAAATTTGGATTTTATTAAAATGGTGATAGGGTTTTTAGTATATGTGGGAATCAAGGATTACATGATGTGTAATGGGATTATAAACTATTTAAATTCATGAGGGTAGGTTTTAAGAAAGAGGATCAGTTGAAATTACTTTTTTCATTCATATAGGCTTCCTTGCTCTTGACCTAGAGGCTCCTAGGTGATTTTGGGTGACTCCCTCCTATCTGTATCACTTTGTTCAGTGATTGATAACTATTGTGGTTAGATTTCTTCTCTCTAGGTATGTAATACTTTTGGTTCTTCTTTGGTTTTGGATGTGTTTTGGCTATATATTTTTTATAGAATAGTGTTTTCTATCAATAATTTTTAGTTTCTTAGGATTCCTTGTCTTTCAGAGGCTATTATCTTGGTTAGAGTCACTATTTTCAAAAGAAGATAGATTTCTACCATGTTGTGGTAGGTATTTCTATAAAATGGGTTAATTTGATTAATTTTATGTCATTATTGATAAATTCATCTGGGTTGTTCATTGATTTGATATGTTAAATGGTTTCAAATGATTTCTTGTAAAGGAAAATGTTTTCAAAAATATGTTTTTCTTTGAGAATGGATTTGAATGATTGTGAAATGGGTTTTCAGACTCCGATGTGGATTGGATTGGATTTGATTTTTTTTAATGAATTTGTGAGCATGGTTTTGAAAATGTATTGAAAATTTTCACATTGGGAATCTTGAGTGCATCTGAAAAGAGACACAGGTAGCCTTAGTGTGTTTTGTAACACTAAGAGGTAACTTTTTGTGATATCGACTGGTAGGAATAGATATCTATTCGATCAAACATATTGATGTTTAGGATTTTGAGTGTATAATATTCGTTTTCCTATATGATAGAGCCATATATGAGGTGAATTGTTATTTTTCATTTATGTTTATTTATCACATGATTGTTTTTATCATGGATTATTACTCATAGGTTTTTATATGAGGTTATATCACATAACTTCACATGGTAAGTTTTTTCATGGATATTTGTTTACCAATTTACCTGTTGATGTATGGATATTATTTACTATTTTATCACTTCTATTATCATGTTTTTGGTTTGATAACATGAAATGATTTTATAAAAAACAAAAGTAAAATTATTTACAACTGGATTTATTTTATGAAAATTCTTTGTAAAAATATTTTGTTTCAAAATATATAATTGTTTAATTCCTTATATTAGACCTTATATAGAAACTACGGTGGTGTCCTACTAGGATTTGGCATAAATCCTACTTGTGCCTTTGGGAATTTATAGATTTTGTATTACATGATTCAAGTAAAGGGAAGATAATATTTTAGTATAATGGATTCTGTTGTTGCTAATGCTTCAGTTCAGGTTGGTTTGAAGGTGACTATTGGACATGTGGGGGTTTGATATACATTCAAGTTTAGTATGTTTTGGATTTGATTGTATGTATTTGTGGTATCTTGACTATTTCTGCTTTGTAATCTATTTTTATGACTTTTTTTCTTATATTCAAGACTAGTTTCTGTTATCCTGTTTTACCCATATCATGTGATGGGGCCATTAGGATTTATTGTTTATTTGACCTGGGTTGGTTCATTATAATTTGGTATCAAAGGGATGCTCAGCCTAAAGTATGTTAGCACTGACAGAATTTGGTTCTGTGTCTTGGGTAGACCAGAGTTAGGACCATAAAAAATAAGGTAGTAGGTATGAAAAAGGTTCCTAGCCAGCTCACTTCTATGAATAAAACCAAGTTACCATGAGTGGTTAGGAATTTTTACTAGGTTTGAGACTAAGAGTTTGGGGTTATTTGAAAGAACTATATGGGATGTTTATTTAAATTGACCCATTCTTTTTTAAGTATGTTTTATCATTGATAATTTTGTGTTATCTTTAAACACTTAATGTTTTAAATATTTTTTTATAAAAACCTGAAGTTGGTCCAATGATTTTGTAATTTTCTTTTGATTTATTGTTTTTTTTATTTTATTGAGACAATACATCTGAGAAGATATCTTCCAAATCCAAGAGAGGAATCTATGAGATAGATTCTATAGTAAAACCCTCTAATGGACCCCAATTTGGTAGAAACTATTATCTACATTCTCTAGACTATGGGTCAAGTGTGTGTTGGGAACCCAGGATGCATAGGGGATCATGGATTAGAATTTACTAAGCACTATCCACCCATCTTTCATGGTGAAAAAGGACCCTAGGAACATGAGGAGTGGATTGAGCAGATATAAAGTATCTTCAACTTCTTGAAGACTCATAAAATCTCTAATGTGGGGTTTCCCATGTATATTATTGAGGGATCAAGAAAGAGATGGCAAGACTCTATCATGAAAGTTAAGTTGCACAAGGATCTTACCTAGGATTACTTCAAGAATATCCTTAAAAATCAATTTTATCCTAAGACATTACATGTGGTGAAGACCTGGGAGTTTTTGATCTTAGATCAGGGGGAGTGTTCCATTCTAGATTATTCTACCCATTTTATTGAGTTAGTGCATCTGGGACTAGATCT
Organism: Viscum album; assembly: GCA_963277665.1. NCBI lineage: Eukaryota > Viridiplantae > Streptophyta > Magnoliopsida > Santalales > Viscaceae > Viscum > Viscum album. The sequence continues at coordinate 1,572,196,113 of OY728164.1, forward strand.
TTTCACTAATGATTACCTAAAGGCATGGTTGTTTGAGTTAGGACTGAGCGATGATATTTGGTTTACGTTGATAGTCATGTTATTTTTTACCTTTGTGAAGGTAGTTGAAAATGAATCTTTAGCTAAGGTATACATAACTTAGAAGATAGGTTTGGGTGGAGCTTCAGTTGGTTTAGTGGTTATCCAGGGTGTACCTTTTGGCCAGAAAAGGATGCGTAAGAGTGTTTAGTTTTCATCAGGACCAGTCTAGGGGTGAGGATAGGGAAAATATATCTCCAGATGATTTTTCCATCTATAATAATATTATGAAAATATATCTCAGGATAGTAGGGTAGGATCTACTCTCACCATGGGTTCATACGTTCGTGAATATGCTTCCAAGGGTGGTGGGTGTAATACTCAAGAAAAGGTATATCTTCATGTGGCTAAGACTAGGCAATGTTACGTAGTAGAATATATATCATAGTGATTTGAAGTAGGAACATCTACTATTATATTTATTATGTTTATCTCATATTCTATGGTGCTATCATTGTTTGATAAAGGTGATACTCATTATTTTATACCATCAAAGTTAGTTGATGTGTTGTGCTTGTGTTTGGAACTTATTCCATTCTTGTTGGATCTTTCCATGCCTCTAGAAAAGAGGTACGGACAAGGTTTCAGATTCCCCATGTGCTGGGTGATGACAACTGACTTTGAGGTGGAGTGGGAATTTTTACTTCTTGATCTAGACATCCTCAACTTGACTATCATCATGGATTGTATGATCAATGTTAAAGACTATATAGACTGTTATCACAATCGGGTATAGTTTTTATCATCCGATGGGGTCAATCATGTTTTCTAGGGTGAGTGGGACTCTAGATAGGGAAGGCAAATGCATGTTGTTCTATATTCTAGGAAAATTTCATGCTAGTTTTCAGATATGATTCTTGATGCAATTTATCTTTACTTGAATGGTTGAATTCCTAGAGTTTTGTGTGAGTACCTTGAGGTCTTTCAAAATTATTTTTATTATTTTACACCACAAAGGGGGGTTATGTTTACTATTGAACTATTCCCTATTATGATGCATGTTTCTATACCGTCTTACTATATGGCACTTTCAGATTTGGTGGAACTTAAGGTCCAAATTGCGGACCTAGAGGATAAAGTATTTAATCACAATATCATGTCACCATGAGATTCTCTTATACTATTTTCTAATAAGTAATACTTGAGACTTATACTTTGTATTGATTATCGAAATTTGAATTAGGTGACCGTAAAGTAAAAATATCCTTTTCCAAGGATTTATGATCTCTTTATCAGCTTAGAGGGGCCCTTTGGATTTCTACAATTAACCTGCAGTCAAGGTATCACCAGTTGAGATTCTGAGAAGAGGATATAACTAAGACAACATTTAGGTGTAAATATGATCATTTTTAGTTTTTTATATGCCATTCGGTCTCACTAATGCTCTTGAAATGTTTATGTATTTGATGAACCATATCTTTCATCGGTTCTTAGAATATTTTTTATGTGTTTATAGATAATATTTTAGTTCACTTCAAGTTATATGAGGAGAATTTGGACCATTTGGATATCATTATTCAAATCTTGAAAGAACATTGTTAGTATGGTAACCTTTCCAATCATGAGTTTTGGATCTGAGAGGTGAAATTTTTGGGGCATGTGATATATGAGAGGATAATATCAGTAGATCCTAAAAAGGTACATGAAGTTATATCTTAGGATAAGGCCAAAAATGTGTTTGAGATTCATAAGTTCTTGGGTTTGTCTAGTTAATATAGACATTTTTTTACGAATTCTTCAATATCTCATCTTAGATGATATCTTTAACTCATAAGGGTGTAAATTTTGAATGGAATGAAAAGTGTGAGATATGTTTTGAGGATATTGAGGTTAGGTTTAATTCAACACCAGTTTTGATTCTTCCAAATCTAGGGTAATGTTATAATTTCTTTTTCGATGATTCTGGTACAGGTTTGGGATGAGTCTTGATTCAAGGGAAATAGGTTGTGGATTATGTCTCTCGCTAGTTACACCATCATGAGAAGAAATACCCTACCCACAATCCTAAGTTATAATTTTTATGCATGATATCAAAATGTGGCGTCACTATCTCTTTGGGGAGAAGTTTACGATATATTTTGATAATAAGATCCCAAAATTTATTTTTACTCAGAGGGATCTAAATTTGTAGTAGAGAAACTAGGTGGAGTCTCTTCAGATTTTTTATTTTGATATTTCTTATACCTCTATTAAAGGAAATTTGGTTTCCGATGAATTGAGTCAAGAATTACCAACACAAGTTGTGAAGGAATCATTTGAAGAGTGGTCTCTGATGAGTTTGTTTTATGATTTTATATTGTAAGTAGAATAGGTTGGTAGATAGGTGTTATTGGATTCAATGAAATATGACTCATCATTTGATGAGTGATTTCAGATCAAGAAAGTGGTAGACACTGAGTGATAAAACTTATGTATAATCCCTTATGATGGGGAGACATCTGGTGAGTGGTCCCGGTTTCCCAATAAAGATTTTTTCTTTCATAGCTAGTTGGTTGTTCTGTTTTCCTTGAGGAAGGAGATTTTGGATAGTGCACAATATTCTTATTGGTTTGTGATCCTTGAGGCTACCAATATGTATCATGACTTGAGGCGTTAGTATCAATGGAAAGGGATGTGATGGTCAATAATGAATTTTGTTTTGTGGTGACTTAACTGTATGAGAATCAAGGCAGAATACCATAGACCTATAGAGTTGTTTCATCCTTTAACCATTCCAATATAGAAGTGTGGTAATATTTATATGGATTTAGTCATTTATTTTCCATAGAATCCTAGTGGGAAGGATACGAATTGGGTGATAATTGATTGAATCATGAAATCAGAGCATTTCCTACCTATCCCAAAGGTGATGAAAGTATAACATCTTGGGGACTTGTATGTCCAAAATATTGTGAGACTTCATGGGTTTTTTATGTATTTTTATTTGATAGGGATCTTAGGTTCACATCCATGTTTTTAAAAGGTTTCAACGAGGCTATGGGTTCCCAAATTAAATTAAACACATCTTATCATCCATAGGCATATGGATAGACATAAAGGTATATCTAGGTTCTTGAGGATATGATCCGGTCTTGTGTTCTTTATTTAAGAGGATCTTGGGAAAACCATTTGCCTTTGGTTGAATCTTTCTGAAACAATAGTTATTAGGATTCAACCAGGATGGTTCCCTATGAGGATTTTTATGGGTGTCCATGTAGATATCCCTTATGCTGGGACGAGTTGGGAGAGTGGTACTTGGTTGGGATGAGTATTGTTCAAAAGATGATAGAGATGGTGTAGTTGATTTTGAGGCATCTGATAATGGAACAGAGTCATCATAAATCCTATGTGGACCATTGGAATCGACCACTAGAGTTTTAGGTTGGTGATCGTGTCATTATAAGAGTTTTTACTTGCTGGGGAAATCACTGGTTGGGTAAGAAGTCTAAGTTGAAACCAAGGTTTGTGGGAACCTTTGATATCATTGGATTACTAGAGAGGGTGGCCCATAATTTTCACTTTCTGTCTAGTTTGATAGATATCCACAAAGTGTTTCATGTTTCCTAGTTGAGGAGGTATATATTGGATCCTTACCATGGGTTTAGATGGAAATATGTTGATCTTGAGCCCGATACCACATTGGTTGAGCATCTAGTTCACATTTTGGATCACCAGGATAAGGTATTACATGGTAAAATGATCCCCCTAGTCTAGGTACTATGGAAATGAAGACAGGATAGCCATGATATATGGGATTGAGAGTCTTTTTTGAGGCAGTAATGACCATATCTTTTTTTAGATCCAAAATATTGATGGATTTATGTGGGAAGAAAGAATTTACGATGGGGATATTATAACACTTGGTTACTGTTTTTTCAATTATTTTAACCTTTTGTTTTGGTTTTCCTTTTTTATTTCTTGAGTAAGGATAAAAAGAGATTGGGAGGATACCTGTAATGGTGAAGTCAGAGATTTGTTAGAATTTTTATCTTGAACTTGCATTTTCTTCTATTTTATAGGAAATTACATTCCATGTTATAGGAGTAGACATAATACAATGTACATCAGGTATAATCCATGAAATGGATACACAACATGATAGGTTTACCCCCATGTAACAGGTTCTTTCCATGTAATGAAAAAATATAGTTTTTAATAAAATATTAGTGGGGTTTTTGACAAATGTTGGAATCAAGGATTACACGGTGTGTAATGGGATTATACACCATGAAAATTTCTGAGGGTTGGTTTCAATCAATAATATTGGCTGAAATTAATATTTTTTTCATACAGGTTTCCTTGATCTCAACCTGGAGGCCTTTCTTGGAAATTTTGGGTGACTCCCTCCCATCCATATCACATTTTTAGTGATTTATAACCATTATGGTTGGATTTCGTCTCTCTAAGTACGTAATACTTCTAGTTATTATTTGGTTTTTTATAGCTGTGTTTTGGCTACATATTTGTGATCAGATAGTGTTTTCTATAGATCCTTTTCAATTTATTGGTATGACTTGTCTTTCAGAGGACATTCACTTGGTTTTTGATCACTATTGTCAAAATAAGCTAGGTTTATACCATTTTGAGGTAGTTGTTTCCATAAAATGGGTTAATTTGAAGAATTACATGTCATTATTGATAATTTTTTTGGATTTTTCATTAATAATAAGTGATAAATGGTTTCAAATGATTTCTTTGAAAAAAAATGTTTTCAAAAAGGGTATTTTCTTTGAAAATTGATTTTCTTATTTTGGAAATGGGTTTGTATAATGTCTTTATCCTTTTACAAACCCAGGATTGTAAATTCTAGTGTCTTTGGAAGATTAGGTAAATAAAACTGAAAACATGGAAATAGAATAAAACATCTTTATATTAATCATCCATAATGAGCTCTTAACATACTTTCAGCTCCCACATTTACCTAGGATAACCTGGGGAATACATATACAAAATGGATAAGCTAAAAATCCCAATAAGGGAATAAATATATAAATAAATCATAACACATGTGTTAGAAGGCATAACTTGGTGACATAAAAAGGCATGAAACGTGAATAAAAACAAGGAATAATAATATGTAGAACATGGTATTATGTAATCATGACATCATAGGAATGTGGAAGAAATATATAACATGTCATAAACATTATTCAAGGCTAACTACCAAGACTATATCACATGGTGGACACAATCCCATAAAGGAATTAGGTTTACTCCCTATCCCAACATGACATATCATGACACTAAACATTAAAAAATGCATTGGAGATCTATTTGGGAATTCCCACTATAACATGTTCATGAATATGTGTTCCACATTATTAATCAATAATTAGGTATAAACTTAAGCTTTACCTATGGAAAGAAATGGGTATCATAATCATATCATAAGACATAAACAATGGGCATATCATAATTATTTTCATGAAAGAATGAATTTAAGACATAAATGGAAATTAATAAGGGCAATTATACATAAATTATGATAAATTAAATCCAAATAAAGTGAAAACATGAGAAAATAGTGTTTAAGAATCTTTAGAAATGATCCTCTTTAGTGCGGTTTAAGGGAAAAAATTAAAGAGTCTTTAAAGAGGGAAAATGTATAAATGTTTGAATAAAACTAGAAATGAAATTAAGTAGTTTTTCATGATAAATATATTATTTTTATAAATATATTTGTGTCTTAAAAAATATTATGTAGTGTAATTGAAAATGGGTAAGAAACTGGGAAGTCCCCTTTAATAGGGTTTTCCTTTCGGGAGGAATTGAGATGTGAACCTTATATAATATGTATTTACCCACAAAATAAAGAAGAATTGATCTAATTAAAGATGTTTAGAACATTAAAACATAATTTATGAGGATTAATTAGGAATAATTAATAATTAAATTTGGGTAAAGAGATAGAAAGCATAGCCTGAAGGAAAAATGGAGGTTTAGAAAGAATCCCTTACCTTATGTCTGGAAGTGTTATGAACTTGTACTTAATATCTTGGATACAAAAATTAAATACATTAATTAATTAATTAATAACCTCTTATACATTTATTTTATTTATTATAATTTTATTAATTTATTTTATGGTCTTTTTGATGAGTTATAAGATTCATCTTTTGGGAGTGTTCGTTTCCTGGGTTTTCATGATTGGTTCAGTTATATAAATGTATGAAAGATCATGTAAAATGAGAATAATTATCTAGAATTGAAATTATATTTTATTAATGAACTTATAAAAGTTTAATTTTTCTTTTATATTATTTGGTTATATATTATGAAGATAAATAATCCGATAAAATGTTAATGAAACTGATTTAATTTATTTCATCGGTTTTTATGACCGTCATGAACTTGTATAATTTTAATTAATATCATGTTTTTATATTGATTCTAGAACAGAATATAAATTATAATATGTATAATAAAATATTATTTAACCATAATAATGTTTTTATGACCATTCTTGAAGGCGATATTGGAAAATGAAAAAACATCTTCCATGATAGTGGTAAATCGACACATCTCAAACAATGTTTTCATTTTTAGAATAAAATGAAGAGGGAAGAGATTTGATGATGGATTATTACATTAAAATAATAAAATTAAAGTATTTAAAGGATAATGGATTTATAATTCCACTTTATTATAGGTATTTGAGGATAGGATAATAAAATATATGAAATTTAAAATGAATTAAAAGAAAATGACGAGGATTTTACCTCTTGAACTTCTTCTCCTTGAGAGCCTCCTTAGGGAAATTATGTTTGGTCTTTTATTGAGAACAAATACTCATAGATATGTATGAAAGAGTTAGGAAGAATATTGCGTAGAATTTTTTCAAGATTCAAGGATTTTTAGGTGTGAGGGGAAGAGGTGGTGAGTGGTGGTATTTATAGGGGGAGGCGAGGGGCGTTTTGATTAACTTATTCATTAGTTTATTATTTTGGAGAAATACTATCAATATTGATGATTTATGTGACTAAATATATTAAATAATGAAGTATAATTCTATATTATAATTCTTAAATCATCCATACCTCATCAATGATTCAAAAATTCATTTATTTACTTATAATGTTAAATATTGTAAATTACCAAAGTTCAATATTCAATAAAAATTTAACTATTTTAGAAAAATCCCAAAAATTAACCCTAACCATTTTTTGAAATTTAGAATTAAAAAATGGACTCCATTTTATGATTTTTTTTTCTAAATATGGTAAATTTATTTTTTAATTAAAATCATCATTTATTCAAAAAAAATAGATTTTAAAATTATAACTGATTTTATGACACTTTGAAAAATTAATAAAGGTCTAAAAAAATATCTTATAATCATAAGAAAAAATACATTAATTTATAAATATATTTTATGAAATTAAATATTATTTTAAATAATTATATTAATTAAAAAATTGTAAATAAACAATTATATTTCATAAAAATATTAATACTTAATTTATCATTTTTAAAACATTTATTTACTTATTCCATTATATAAATATATCATATTTTCATTCATAAGATACCTAAATTTTATTTATAATTTCATAACTGAGGTTACTATTATATTGGTTTGTTCACTATTCCTAATGGTCATATTATTATACCAACATTCAAGTTACTATTCCATCAGTATAGGTTTCTTAATTTCTAGAAATACCTCTTATTTCATTCATTATTAATTTATAATGTTTGTATTGTGTCCTATATATGATTCTATGTGATTTATACTATATGAAATAATTATAAGAAGAGAATTTCCATTGATATAATTTTGGGTCATTACATTCTTCCCCCTTATGAAATTTCTCTCTCAAAATTTAATTTTACATATTTAGGTGAAATTAGGTAAGGGTACTTCTCCTTCATTACTTCCTTGAGTTCCCATGTTTCCTCTTCATACCTATGATTATACCATATTACCTTGACCAGGTGAGTAGTATCGTCGAGTAGAACTTTATCTCTGTGGTCCAAGATCATCACTGACTTTTCCTCATAAGAGAGATCATTCTATAACTGCACCACCTTTTAATTCAGTAGATGTGAAAGATCTGGTACGTACTTACTCAAGAGGGATACATGGAATACATCATTTACTTGAGACATAGTAGGTGGAAGTTCTAGTCGATGGGCCACAACTACAAAATGATCAAGAATCTCAAAGGGGCCGATGTACTTGAGACATAGTTTTCCTTTCTTCCCAAATCTCATGATCATATTCCATGGAGATATGTAGAGGAATAACATAACTTCAAACTTAAACTCCAGGTATCATTGAAGATTGTCTGCATAGATATTCTATCCACTTTAGGAAGCCTGAATATACTACTTCATAGTTTTCACCTTTTATTCCATATTTTGACCATTTTGAGTCCCAATAGCTGTTGTTCACTGACTTCATCCCAAAATTCCAGTGTTCTACATTTTTTTCCTATAAAGGGATTCATATGGATCCATTTGGATGTTTGAGTGGAAACTGTTTTTTTAAGAGAACTTGACCAGAGGTAGATTTTGGTCCCATCCTCCCTTAAATTCCATATAACATGCTCTCAACATGTCTTCCAGTTTCTTAATAGTTTTCTTAGACAGGCCATCATTTTGAGGATGATAAGTTGTTCTAAATTTATGTTTAGTGTTTCGAGTATTTGGGATATTTTTCCAAAATGTGGAGGTAAATCCCAGATCTTGATTAGATACAATTAATAGTGGTACTCCTTGCAGCCTCAACATTTCTCAGATGTATATATTTGTATTTTTATCCAGTGAAAATTACTCTCAAATTGTGATAAAGTAATCTGTATCTTTAAGACGATCCACAACAACCCATATAACATTGTTTCCTCTAGATGTCTTTGGATGTCTGGTGACAAAGTCCATGGAGATGTTTTCAAATTTCCATGTTGGTATGGGTAATGGTCGCATCATACCCTTATACTTTTTTCTTTTATCCTTTACTTCCAGACATACCAGAAACTTTGATGCATATTCAGTAATCTCCTTATTCATATTGTCACACCAATAGTGCTCTTGGAGATCTCGATACATCTTTGTGATTTCTTGGAGAATAGAGAAGGTTGAGCTATGTGAATAATTTTGAAGATCTTTCTTTATCTCTAGATTTTATGGTACACACAGTCATGAAACAAATCTTATGAATTATTCCACATCAATTTTGAAAAATAAAGATTTCCCATTTCTAATAGCTTCCACCATTTTCTGAATTTCCTCATCTTTTCTTTGAGTATGCTTTATCTTCACCATAAGGGATGGATGAGAAATCATTTGATAAATTGTTGATGATATCCCTCCTCAATGATACCAATTTACATAATTTATAGGTCTAATAAGATTGGATGCTTCTCAATTATCATCACTGATAAAGTTGCAGGATCCTTTCAACATAGAGAATCCACCAATTTATTTGCTTTTCCAAGATGGTAGTGGATTTATTAGTCATAATACTTGACGATATATAAACATATTTTTTTACACATATTAATATCCTTATCTATGAATATATATTTTAGGCTCTTATGATCAGTATATATCTGAACCTTCTCCCCATAGAGATAATGCCGCTAGATTTTCAATGTGAAGATAATATCTTCCAACTCTATATCATTCATAGGATATTTTTTTCATGAATTTTCAACTTCCTTGAGGCGTAGGCTATCACTTTATCATTTTTCATTAGTATACAACCTAATCCCTTCTTTGAAGTATCATTGTATACCACAAAGAGTTCCCCAATTGTTTGTAGTGTGAGTACTGGTGTAGTGATAAGCATATTTTTCAAATCATTAAATCAGTCTTCACATTCACTAGTCCTGATAAACTCTACTCCCTTCCAAGTCAGATTGGTAAGTGGGTTTGAAAATCCTAATGATTTCCTCAAAAATTGGTGTTAATACCCAGTTAGACCAAGTAAACTACAGATCTTCGTTATAGATGTTGGCATGTGCCACTCTTTGATTACCTTTATCTTAGAAGGTTCCAAATATATTCCTTTACTAGTGATAACATTATCCAAGAATGATACTTCCTCCATACATAACTCACATTTACTATACTTTTCATATAACTTATGCCTTCCTAGAGTCTTTATAACAATATTAAAATTCTCTTCATGTTCCTCCTTACTCTTGTATTATATAATAATATCATTAATAACTACTACCAAAAATGTTTCAAGGTAATATCTAAAGACTATATTCATTAATTCTATGAAAATTAAAGGATAATTATTAAGTACTAAGGGCATCACTATGAACTCATAGTGTTCATACCTTGTTCTAAAGGTAGTCTTGGAAATGTGTTCTTTCTTCACCTTTAATTGGTGATATGATGATCAAAGGTCCACCTTATAGAAATAATTGGACCCACATATCTGATCGAACAAGTCATCTATCCATAGAAGGGGATACATGTTCTTTATCGCAATTTTGTTGAGTTCATGATAGTTAATGAATAGGATCATTGATCCATCCTTATTCTTGATGAAGATGACTAACACACCCCATGGTGAAGCACTCTGTTGTATAAAACCCTTGTACATATACTCTTTTAACCGCTTCTTTAGTTTCTCTAACTCAACAGTGGCCATTTTATAAGGTTTCTTTGATATAGGTAGAGATCTAGGAATAAGTTTAATTGAGAAATAAACCTCTCAGTCAAGAGGAAAACTAGAAAATTATTCAGGGAATACATTAGTGTAGTCCCTCAAAATGGGCATGTAATCGATCATGATTATCTCATTTATCTCAATAATTTGAGATATATATGATTTTGACATTACAATAATATCCACAATTGAGAAGATTATTTTGAAGGAGATTCATCCTACTCCTTATAATTGTTAAAAATTGGAGGATGCATGGGGATGTGAAGAGTGATCTCCCTTTCCTGATATTTGATGTTGTATTTATATAAAGATAGCCAATCCATGCCCAATATAGCATCAAAATCCACTAAAGGAAGTAAGACAAGATTTCATGGGAGGTTCAATACACAAGAATTAACTAAGGAAGAGTTATATACATTGGATGAAATAATTGAACCATTTTCTATTCTCACAAATAACTTGACCTCTATATTTTGAGGTGATGTTTGAATAGTTATAATAAACTTAAAAGATATGAAAGAATGTATAGAACCAAAATCAAATAGTACATTTTATATTCTTTTAGGAATGACTAGTGTATTTGTCAACACATAATTTTCAAGATCCACCTCAATAGTAGTGATGGAATATGCACTTCCTTTTTACCTTGGAGGTTTCTGTTGATTACCTACGATAACCCTCAACTTAGTAAATTGGATCGTATAATGCCCATGTTCATTGTAGTTGAAAAACTGCACTATAGTCTAAGTGTTGATCTAAACCTTTCTTTCTTCCTCCACATTTATGGGATTATTCATATCCCTTTGTAAATTCAAATCTAGATTCCAATCGATTCCATATTTGAAGAATCTATTGGTCCTAATTAGGAAGTTTATAGGATGATTTTCCCACACTCTTATCATGTTGTATTTTGAGTTTTCTGTCCATCATGGGATTTATCTGTTGATACTCCCATATTAAATTACATTTTCTTCTTTTTTATCTAGGACTACAACACCATATAGATTCTATGATCTCTATTTCAACCTTAATGGAACATCAGAAAATCTCCTCATAGCTATCAAAGTCTCGAATCTCCAATGATTTTTATAGACTCAGATTTAATCCACTAAGGAAATGATCTAAATTTCTTTCTATATTCATGAAAAATCCAAATGTGTATCATGGAAGTCTTATAAAGTTTTCCTCATATGCCCTGATAGACTCATCTTCCTTTTTCTTCAATCCAAGGAACTTTATTTCCTTTTTAAGATGGAGAGTTTAGGGAAAATATTTATTGAATAATATTTTCTTGAAATCTTCCCATTCCATGGAATCAATTTCCACTTTATAATTGGTGTTTTTGATTAGTTTCCACCACTGATCAACTTCCCCATCAAAAAGATAGACCTCCAGTATGAATTTCTCTTCCTCCGAGCATTGAAGGACATATAATATATTTTCAGTGGAGTTAATCCATTATTCCATGATGTTGGGATAAGAATATCCACTAAATATAGGAGGCATTTTCACATAAATTATTCGACCACAACTTGATCTTTCTTAAGAGTAGGAGGGCGTTACACATGATTCAAGTTATTATTCATAACTTTATCCACTTGATCAAGTATTGTCATGATGTTTTGAGCATCCATTACCATAATATTTCACATATCATTAAGGAAATTGTCACATTTTCTATCACATTTATTTTTTTTCACGTGTTCTTATATTTCCTTCCCTTTACTAAGAAAAATAAATTAAATTTAAGGGGGCTATAATAGTTATAAAATAAGTACATAAAAAACAAAACTTTTAAAATAGAAGGATAAACTTTCAAATGAAAAGTATATCCTAAAATGTTATTCTATATGTTCCATTATAGGTTATCCATGGTGATAGAATTATCCCTAGGGTTCTTACTAAAATTTTCTTGTCTTAATCTATAAAAAAACTAGACCGTGATCTAATACCAACTATAATGGACCTATCCATTTACAAATATTATTTCCTGATTTTAAGAATAATTAACCATATAATACAAACCAAGGATCGTGAATTCTAGTTTCTTTGAAAGATTAGGTACATAGAGCTAAAAAAATGGAAATAGAATAAAACATATTTATATTAATAATCCATAATGACCTCATAAAATCATTTGATCTCTTAAATCTTAATAGGATAACTTAGGTAATACATAGACAAAAGGGATGAGCTAAAAATCCTAGTAAGGGAATAAACATAGAAATAAAGCATAACATATGTGTTAGAAGGCATAAAATGATGACATAAAAAGGAATGGAACATGAATAAACATAATGAATCATAATATATAGAACATGGAATCATATAATCATGGGATCATAGGAATGTGGAAGAAAAAATTAACATGAAATAAACATGAGTCAAGGATATCTACCAATACTATATCACATGGTAGACAAAGTACCATAAAGGAATCAGGTTTACTCCTTGTCCAAACATGATTTATCATGAGACTAAACATCATAAAATTCATTAGAGTTCTATATGGATGTACTCATCTTAACATGTTCATTCATATGTGTTCTGCATGATGAATCAAGCATAAGGTATAAATATAAGGGTTACCCATAGAATTAAATGAGTATCATAATCATATCATAAGGCATAAATAATGGTCATATCATAATAATGTTCATGAAATATTGGATTTAATACATACACGTACATTCATAAGGAAAATTAGGAATAGTTAATGATAAACTAAGTCCAACTGAAGTGAAAACATTTAAATATAGTGTTTAAGAAACTTTAGAAATGAGCCTCTTTAGCGTGGTTTAAGGGAAAATATTAAATATTGTTTAAAGAAGGAAAAGGTATAAATGTTTGAATAAAACCAGAAATGAAGTTAGTTAGTTTTTCACGATAAATATATAATTTTTAGAAAAATATTTATGTCTTAAAAAATATTATTAAGGGTACTTAAAAACAGGTAAGGAACATGGAAGTTCCATTTATTCGGGTTTTCTTTTCAGGAGGAATTGAGATGGGAACCTTATAAAACATGTATTTCCCCATCAAGGAAATAATAATTGAGATATATAAATATATTTGGATCATACACACATAATTTAGGAGGATTAAATAATAATTAATAATTACATTTGGGTAAATATATAGAAAGCGTATCCAGAAGGAAAAATGGAGGTTTGGAAATAATCCATTACCTTATGTCCGAAAGTGTTCTGCACTTGTGCTTAATGTCCTGGATAATAAAATTAAACCCATTAATTAATTAATTCCTAACCTATTATACATTTATTTTTTTATTATAATTTTATTAAGATCATTTTTTTTCTTTTTTATGAGTTATAAGATTCAATTTCTTCATTTGGGAGTGCTCATTTCCTTAGTTTTCATGATTGGTTCACTTATATACATGTATGGAAGATCATATAAAATGGGAATAATTCTACAAAGTTGAAATTATAATTTTCTAATTAACTTAAATAATTTTAATTGGTCTTATATATTATTTGGTTATATGGTATGAGGATGATTCATTAGATAATATATTAGTGAAAATGATTTAATTTATTTCGGCCGTTTTTACGACCATCATGAACTTCTATAATTTTATTTAATATCATGTTTATATATTTGTTACAAAAAACAATGTAACTTATAATATATATAACAAAATATTATTTAATCATAATAATGGTTTTATGACCAGAATTGAAGGGGATATCGGAAAATAAAAATGTATCATCCATGATGGTGGTAAATTGACACATCTCGGACGATGTTTTCATTTTTAGAATAACAGGAAGAGAGAAGAGATTTGACGATGAGTTATTCAATTAAAAAATAAAATTATAAAATATATTGAAGTTATCATTCCACTTTGATATAGGTTGGTGATGATAGGATAAGAAAAGAAATTAAATTGAAAATGAATTAAAAGAAAATGAAATAGGATTTTACCTATTGAACTTCTTCCCCTTGAGAACCTATTTAGGGAAATTGGGTTTGGTATTTTGTTGAGACCAAGAGATCCTGAATGTGGGGGATAGAATTTGGAATATTATTGGGTAGAATTTGGAAAATATTCAAATATTTTTAGGCGTGAGGGGAAGATGTGGTTTTTGTAGGGGGGGTTGTTTTCTATTAATTTATTCATTTGTTTATTATTTTGGATCAAGACTATCAGTAGTGTCATGAACCAACCTGGGTAACATGGTAACCCAATATTTGAGATGGCTATAACATTTCCCAAAGGTAATTATTGATCCCCATAGGTTGGTGACTATCACCTGGAATCATACAACATTAAAGTGGGAACAAATTTTCCACAAAACATAGCGAAAGTAAAATAGATAAGACAATATGCATAACAAAAGGAAGATCCATTGGGAGTAAAGTACCAGGATACAACAAGGAATAAAAATCCCAAATTACTACAAACCAAGTAAAAAAGAATGAAAAAATCCTAGGGCCCCTAAGGACACAACTCACTAAGTCCAAATATCAACAGTTAGATCCACCCCAAAGAGATACCTTCCCTTTGATTGAACCTAGAAGGAGAAAGTATACAAACACTTAAATGAAAAAGTAGGGTGTGATCCTAATCCTAGTAATATCCCACCAAAGATTCCATAAATAATACCAAATATATATTATCCAAAGAAAATATTTCAATTTTCTAAATCAACTAGTTTGGAAATTGAAAATCATATTTAAACAAACATGTTATACATTTTCAAAATAATGGAAAATACTTTTAAAGAATAGTATTTTACTTTACAAGAGATGGAATATTTTAAAAAATGTCTTAAAAAATAATTTAAATAAAATAGTTTATGTAAACCTAGAAAAGTCATGTTAATCAGTTTTACAATATTGCTATATATTTATATCTCATATATAAGTAAACAAGTGAGCAACATGGTCATCTGCAAAGTAGGTATGATAGTATTAACTAGCTATAGGATTTCACACTGTCTAAGTGATCACAAAAAAAATGAGTATAATCATGTCCCCCTAACACTGTCTAGAGATGAATCATCACCCTCCCCTTAGGGATGTGACCCACTACAGGTATGTTTTAGAACATTGTAATAGCGTAGAGTGTATCCAAACTACTCACCAACTACCTAAGGCTTGAATGTGCACTTACATGATGTACAATTAATTTTAAAACTAATTAAAATAAAATTAAATCTCATTCTTCCAATTCAAAATTCCAATTTTTCTATTTAAAACTAAAACAGTTTTAATAAAAAAAAACATTCCCTTTTCATGAGGTAAAACCATTGGGTTTCAATCAAATCATTTTAATCCATTTTTACAAGTTTAAAATCCATTAAAAACTATTTCCATAATTTTCAAAATTCATTTTACACAATTAGATTAAAAAAATTAATTGAAATTTTTTCCATAAAACCATAATTTAAATTCAACAATTTAAATCTACCAATTCGCATAAATACACCCAAATTCAATGGAATTGGGGGTTTTCTAAATTTCCATGAAAAAACCATTTCAAATATCCCAATTCACTGGAATGAGGTTTTTATCAATTTAATTGAAATAATTTTTGATAAATTTAATTTAAATCAATAATTTAAAAAGATTAAGCAATTTAGGAACAATTAATTTGGCTAATCAGGATGGAACCACCTACCTCCTCCCAAAAATAAACACTCGCAACGACACCTGTCAATGAGTAGGAAGGTGTAGAAGGCCTCAAAACTCAACCTAGAAGAAAGATCCAAAACCAAAGGGCATAGATCTATCAATTCCAAGATTATCCATTAAAAACCCAAGATAAGAGAAATAGATAAACTTGAAGAATGAGAGAAAACACTTAACTGGGAATCACACCGTAAGTGAAATGATGATCGAATGACAACGAAATAGATCCGAAAGGGTTGTAAAGATTCAAGATCATATGGGAAAGAATTTGGTTAAGAGAGAAAGAACTAAAGAGAAGACAAAAATAATTAACCATCCACACTGCCTATTTTAAAAACATAGTTAGGGTATTACATGATGTGTAATACTTAAGTTTTGCAACCGTCAAAACATGTACCATTTTTCATTAAAATACGAAACTCTGGGTAAAAAACTGAACACTAATTACATCACGAAGTGTAGTGACAACTCATGAAATGTACCAATCATAGTGTGAAGCTGATCACGACCTATTTTCAGTACCATTACATGACATGTAAGCCTGTTACACGACATGTAACCCTCTAGAAGTCTATAGGAAAAGTCGATTTGAATGTGAGAATCCTAAAAATCTATGAATTCACCATTATAGGTATCCTCCCAATCTAAACTCCACCCTAACTTATCAAAGTAAAAGAAATTCTAAGTCAAGGTTTAAGGAATCTTTGTTAGAATGGTAATAATATGTTACAACCTCCCCACCATAAAAACTTTATACCCCCCAAAAGTCTATGAAGAATCTTTCTTTTCAATGAGATGAGGACACTGCTCTCTCATTAGTGCATCACTTTCCCACATATTATGACTATTTGAATCATGCTACCATAGCACATGAACCAAAGGTAGCATCTTACCATGATGTACCTTGGTCTCGGAATCAACTATCCTGACTGACTGCTCAGTCAAAGATAAATCATGTTTAATATCGAGATCTCTCTAGCTCAAAACATGAGATGGATCAGAGAGATAATTTATCAGCTATGATATATGGAACATGTTATGTATCGATGTCAGCTATGGTGGAAGTTATAAAAGTTAAGAAACTTTCACCACCTTCTCAACAACCTCTAAAGGTCCCACAAAACATGGAGAAATATTCCCTTGCCTCCCAATCCATCGATGATCCAACCAGGGTGAAACCTTCAAGAGCAGCTGATCACCGACTAAAAAATCCAAAGGTCTATGAAATCGATCAACATAAGACTTATATTAGCTCTATGCTATAAAAATTCTATGATGAATTAGCTGAATCTTAACTATCATCTTCTACACCAATCTTGGTCCAACCAAGGAATTTTCACTAACCTATGACCAGCACAATAGAGATTTACTAGGATGACCATACAAGGCCTCAAAAGGATCCATACTGATTGTGGAATAGTAAATATTTTTATAAAATAACTCAACCATCCCCAAGTTATCATTCCAAGCCCCTCTGAAGTTGAGAACACAAGTGTGAAGCATATCCTCAAGAATCTATATATATCTCTCTATCTGGACATCCGACTATGGATGGTTGGCTGTGATCAAACAAACCTGAGATCCCAATTTCTCTTTAAGGCCTCTCCAAAATCAAGAAGTAAATTTAGGATCCCTATCAGAGACTATAGAAGATGTAACTCCATGAAAAATGAACAATCTCTCTCACATAGATACTTCCCAACTCTTCAAATTTGTATGTATCATGAATGGGTATAAAGTGATCTGACTTGGTTAACCTATCGATCACAACCCATATAACATTATTCTTTCTCTAGGTATGTGGAAACCTATTGAAACTCCTTTCATCATAGAGTCTAAAGACTGGAAAAGGGGAATATCTTAGCCCAAAGTGTTTCATCCTTTGAAAAAATATCAAAAATTGACAAAGTAATGAATAAGAAGAACATTGAACAAGGGTCACACAAGTACACTTGCGCGCTGCATTTTTTGTCGCCCAAGTCACTTGCACGCCCTAAGTGATAACCACCCGGGGTCTTCTAAAACCTATAAATACCCCTGGTGGGCCCCCCATTTCAGGAGGAATTTTCCAGAATTCAGATACAGAGCTCTGAACACCCAAGTCTCTTCTTCAAGTCTTCCAAACACTTCTAGGGTAATTCTTTACCTAGAATGGAAGGTCTATACAAGAGGAATAAGGTCTAAGTGTTAGAAATCACTAACACTTGCGCGCCTAAGTGTTTTTTCCCTTAAGGGAAATGAACACACTTGCACGCCTCCTTACATATTCATTAAAACTTGCACGTCGCTCTTCTGGAAGTACCTTGGGATAATTCTAAAGGCTTTGGTCAAGGATAACCCAAGTATTACACTGCTTCTTAACAAATCGCGCAAGTACCCATGTGCCGCATAGGTATACCTGCGCGACCATGACTTGCGCGCCCACGCAGTACCTGCGTGCCTGACAGGACTTGCGCGCCCCTATCTTTTTGGGTGCCCTTCCTACCCATTTCACCTTTCTTATTTCATTTCACCTCTCCTATTCAAGACTTAGTCTTCAGGACACTCTTAAAAGTCATTTATGACATGTTTTCTTAATTGAATTCCTTAACTGAAAAGAATTCTGTGGAACATCTCTCAAAACCTAGTTATTTACATATCTTTATGTCACTAAAGATTGAGATTTCATTCATTCAACCTCATACTTTAAGATGAGATAACCCCTTAACCTGGGCCTCATTTTCATGAGTAAGCCCCAGTCATAATTCCCCTTAACCTGGGCCTCCTTTTCAGGAGTAAGCCCTAGTCCAAATTCTCTTAAACTTGGGAATCGTTTTCAAGAGTAAGCCCCAGTCCAAATTATCTTAAACCTGGTCATCCTCCTTAGGAGTAAGCCCCAATTCCTCATTAATTTGGGTATCCTTTTCAGGAGTAAGCCCCAAGTCCCCTAATCTGGGCATCCTCCTTAGGAGTAAGCCCCAACCATAATTCTATTAACCTGGGCCTCCTTTTCAGGAGTAAGCCCCAGTCTTAAATATGGTCATCCTCCTTAGGAGCAGGCCCCAAGTCCCTTTAATTTTCAAATCCCTTTAACCTGGGCCTCCTTTTCAGGAGTAAGCCCCAGTCTTAATTTCTCTTGACCAGTCCTAATTTAATTTTGATTTGGGCTTCCTTATCAGGAGTAAAGCCCAGTCATAAGTCCCCTCCTAATTTAGGCCTCCTTTTCAGGAGTAAGCCCCAAGATTAGAGTTTCCAAATCTCCATGAAACACATATACCTTTATGGACCCTGTTCCTGAATTTCTTCCCTGAAGTAAATATTAACCTTCATTTATTTGGGTAGTCATACATACATAAGCCCCACATCATTTCTTATGATTGCATCTTTCAGGGCACAAATTGTCTGGTTTTACCAATATCTCTTGTTTCTCACACCAATCATGAATCACGTGAGCTTAGAGTGTAAAAGTAATTATGACATCTTTCTTTGATCCATAAGTCATAAAAATCATACTCCTTTATTCAAACTACGTGGGTTCTGATTCCTTTTCTAAACAAAGGATACATAGGTAGCCCATCTGTTGGTACAATCCCATCATCAAAATAATCCATGTCCTCCTGAATGACAATAAACTTCAAGTTCCCCACTGAGTGGATTTAAAACCAGTATGGTCATCATAATGACCAAGATAATTTTATGTATTTAAGGATACCATCGACTAAGAATATCTATAAAATACAGATGATTCTCTATTGATGAAGAACCTCAAATACATATAAAAGACTCTCTAAATTTCCTACATATTTAATCATTGATTGTCAGATCTAAAGGAAAGCTCATTTTATACTTGGTAATGTAATAAGGATTCACAAACATAACTTAAATATATAAAGAGTGTCCCAGAGTAGACAATAATTCCCCTAAAAAAGGTGTTATGAGTCCGACCTCCCATCCTCTCGACCAATGCAAATTCCTAAGCCTCATTAGTTCACAACTAATGAGTGCCTACCTTTGAAAAGTAGGTCCAAATGGATATGGAATTATTGGATGTTTCCTGTTCTGCGAACAAACCCATTAGAAACCACTTGGAATGTTTGAATCTTAAATCAACGAGATCATCCCCAATTCCATAGGGAAACAAAACCCAACCAAAAAATCCATAGAGATATCATCCCACTTCCCAGTAGGGACTTGAAGTGGTTGAAGCAAACCCGAAGGTTTATGGTGCTGAACCTTAACCTTATGGAACGTATATAAATGAGAGAAAAACTCAGAAATGTCTCGCATCATCCATGGATACCAAAACTACCACCACATATCATAAAACATTTTTGCGGTTCCTGGGTGCACTGCCCACTTGGAATTATGATAATCCCCCATCACAACCTTCCTTGATGTTAAAGGCACATTGAAGATATTCTGATAGCATAAAACAACCTCTTTGGAGATTGGCCACTGGGAAAATGTCTCCCCACCATAAAGATAGTCCCTAATGACATTGAATCAATCATATAGATGTTGATATTGAAGAATCATATCGAGAAGAGTGGACGATAACTGAATTTTGGCTAAATAAACTTCTTACCATTCTCCTGAACTCTGATATGGAACTATGAAAAGAGAGCCATCAAATTCCACCCTTCCAAAGATTCTTTCACTATCTGGGTTGGATGTTTCATGCTTAACACATCTAAAATGAAATTCCATTTCCACGAGGTATAAGTGTTTTCAAAGTCGAATGAATATAGGTACCCCACCCAATGCCTCTGGAAAAGATTCAAATCTTTTGGAGAGAAAATATAACTCAAGATTTTGTGGTATGAAAACATGGTAAAACTTTTTCCATAAAGATAATGCTACCAACTCTTAAGTGTGTGCATTATAGGTCCAAGTTCAAGTTCATGGGTAGGATAATTCTTCTCATGCGGCCTAAGCTGATGTGATTCATAAGCAACTACATGGTCGCCCTTCATAAGAACACAACCCATGCCTGAACTCGATGCATCAAAAAATACCACATATACCTTCCTAGTCTCTAGAAGATTCAACACCAGTGTATTAGTCAAAATATGTTTCATATCAACAAAATAAATCTGACATTTATTATTCCAAACAAACTTCACCTCTTCTAAGTTAAAGTAGTCATCGAAGAATACAACTTTGATAATTCTTTCATAAACCTGAAGTAATATAAAGTTAAGCCCAAGAATATCCAGATCTCAAAGTATTTTTGTGTTCACTCCCAAGTCATAAAATCCTTCACCTTCTTAGGATCAAATGATACACACTTTTCAGACACCATGTATCCCAAGAATTTCACTTCCTGAATATGTAAGTCACATTTCAAGAGCTTGGAATAGAGTCAGTGACTTCTCAATAGGCTTAGAACTATTCTCAGATGATGAAAAGGTTTCTACTTATATTTATTAAAAACAAGGATGTCTTCCACAAGGACCACTACAAAAGTATCCATATACTCATGGAATATATTTTTCATCAAATCCATGAAAACTGCATGAGCATTTGTCAGACCAAAGGGAATAACAAGGTACTCATAATAGCTATACCTGTTCTGAAAGGTGGTTTTCTGAATTTCATATTACCTTATCCTTAACTGATGGTAACCAGATCAAAGGTCGATCTTTGAAAACTACTTTTCACCTTTCAACTGATCAAACAAATCATCAATCTATGGAAAAAGATACTTTTTCTTTACTATAACTCAATTGAGATTTTGGTAATCAACACATAAGCGAATAGAAACATCCTCCTTCTTAGCGAAGAGAATTGGCACCGCCTATGGTGAAACACTAGGGCGTATAAATCCTTTCTCAAGAATATCATATAATTGGGACTTCAAATATTTTAGTTCAGCTGGTACCATGAATTAGGAGGGAATTGAAATTGGTTGAGTACCAAGAATTAAGTAAATGGATAACTCAACTTACCTTACCAGTGGAAGACTAGAGAAATATGAAGGAAAAACATCGAGAAACTCAATGATGACCGGAGGGAGATCAATCCTCAAAGATTACCACTCCAGATCAAAAGAAAACTCTCATATCACTTTCCCCAAATCTGGATAAGAAGGTCCAAATTTGCTCGACCTTGTGTCCCAATCTCCTTGAAAGATAAGAGATGCACCAATGGGTGTCGTAAAGTAGACCCATCAAAGATAATAATAAATCTGGTATTTATTGTAAATGATCCAATCCATCCATAATATAATACCAAAATATTTTATATCAAGAATTAGAAAACTCCAAGCCAATTCAATATCTGATAGATAGAAGAAAAATGCTGAGATACGAAGACCCTGCTCTCTCTTCGTACCAAGGGGTGTAGTAATATCCCTTGCACAAGATAAAATATCCATAGGATAATTTATTATATTAAAAATACAGGTTGAAATAAATTAATGAGATAAACCAGTATCAAATAGAGTAGTCACTAATGATGATGCTATAGTAACTGTACCTCTCACGGTTACTGGATCTGTGTATGCTTCCTCCGAAGACTCTTCCATTGTGTGAATAAGCTTGGTTCCAGATGCATGTGGCTGGAACCATTTTTTATGTGAATCATCTGGTTTCCCTATAGTTTTAGGATAATCTAATGATCCTATTCCACTATGTAGAGTAGATAAATGATGGAAGAATCTGTTTAAGTGACCTAAATGTCCATAGGAGCTATAATTCTTGGGAACCTCAATGAAAAACCTCTTAGAATGTCTTAGATTTCCACACTGATAGCAAGTCAAAGAACTCCATCCTAGCACTGTAGTATGTCTAGAATGAATTTTCTATTTATAACTTCCATGATAATCATCATGCTTCCATTTTCTATTAGAGGATCCAATGCTACCACTGGGAGAAAAAAAAATTCCCTTCAACACTGACTTTCTATTCAGGTCTATTTAAAACATCATCGCCCTATCCAACACATCATAATAAGTGGGAAAATTCATAAATAAGACTTGAGAATGGATATCTAATCAAATTACCAACTCAAACCATCAAGAATTCATCCTATCCATAGATACAATCTTAGGAGAAAACTGCACCCGCTCACCAAAGTGATTTGAATACTCGATCATTGTTTTTTTCTTACTCAATCTTGAAAAACTCAACATCCTTGTCCAAAAACATTGACTCTAGAAATAACTATTCGGTCAAAATATCCTTGAATTACTTGAAATCTAAGACCTCATGCTTCCCTTCCATTACCATCATGTCCCACCATCTCCTAGTTGGTTCTTCTAGTACATAGGTGGCACACATTACCGTGATCTCATCTGATGTTTCCAAGAACTCAAATAGACACTCTATCATGATTATCCATTCCTTATCATGTTAAGGATCAATGAATCCTTTTTAAATTGGTTGAATCTAGAGAACTAACTCCTAAGAACTATTTTTAAGAACATCCTCCCTAAGGATGTACAACTAAAGCCTGAATGATGATTAGAGGTGGTGTCTGTCCCAAAGATTGGACAATTCACACAATCACCTCA
Source organism: Viscum album (assembly GCA_963277665.1). Taxonomy (NCBI): domain Eukaryota; kingdom Viridiplantae; phylum Streptophyta; class Magnoliopsida; order Santalales; family Viscaceae; genus Viscum; species Viscum album. Next base: position 1,572,219,944 of record OY728164.1, read on the forward strand.
ACCAGATTTGGGTCCACTATAATATTTTCTTGTTGAGGTTAAGTAGCAACCACTTATTTGATCCGATTCAAATGTCTTCTTTGAAGCATAATTTTTCACAATATCAGCAAACAAAAGGAAGACATTAAATCAACACTTGAACTGAGAAACAAGAGAGATTACCCTCAACAAAAGGGATAAAAATGATTTGGATTTCACTTTATCCAAATCACAATAGGGAAAATATTATAACTAATCCACAATATGTCTTTCCATATACAACCTTGGTGACTTAAGGTTCATTACGGTGAGAGTTTTCTAGGAACTCAATCATAAAAACCTCCTATGTCTCGAAAAGATTTCAAAAATTCATACTAACTTTAAGATAAAAGCTCAACGACCTCCTTTGATACCACTTTGTCACGAACCATCCTAAGTACCCTAGTAACTTGATAAATAAACTAGCCCAAACATGGTCCAAAGGGCATTCCCGATCCCCACGGGTTGGAGACTAGAACCTGGAATCATACAACATGAAAGTGGGAATAAATTTTACACAAAACATAGCAGAAGTAAAAGAGATAAGATAGTATGAATAAAAAAAGGAGATCTAATGGGAGTAAAGTACCAGAAGACAACAAGGCATAAAAAGACCAAAGTACTATAAACTAAGTAATAAAATGGGAAAACTGCCCTAAGGTTCCTAAGGACACAACTCACCAAGTCAAAAGTTCAATAGTTGGATCCACCTCTAAGAGATCCATTACCTTTGCTAGAACCTAGAAGGAGAAAGTCTATAAACACCCAAAGAAAAAAGTAGAGTGCGAGCCTAATTTCTATAGGATACCACCAATGATTACATAAAAGATTCCAAATATATATTATCCAAATAAAATCATTCAATTTTCTAAATAAATAGGTTTGGAAATTCAAAAGAATATTTAAAAAAACATGCTATACATTTTCTAAATGATGTAAAATACTGGTAAAAACATGATTTTACTTTATAAGAGATGGAATATTTAAAACAATGACTTAAATAAAACAATTACATAAAATAGTTTATCTAAATCCAGAAAATTCATGTAAAGATGTTTTAAAACATTGGCATAAATTTATATCTCATATATAAATAAAAAAGTGGGCAACATGGTCATCTTCCAAGTAGGTACGATAGTATTAACCAGATATAGGATTCCACACTCTCTAAGTGATCATAACAAAATGATTATACTCACATCCTACTCACACTGGCTAGAGATGACTTGTCACCCTCCCATTGAGGATGTGACCTGCTGCATGCATGTTTTAGAATGCTGTAATGATGCAAAGTGTATCCAAATAAATCACAAACTACCAAAGGCTTGCATGTGATCTTACATGATGTGAAATTTATTTTAATACTATTTAAAATTAAATTAAATCCCATTCTTACATTTCAAAATTTCAAATTTTCCATTTAAACCAAAATGGGTTTTAATAAAAAAACATGCCCTTTTTGCGTGATAAAACCACTAGGTTTCTATCAAATAATTTTAATCCATTTTCACAAGTTTTAAGTTTATTAAATATCAATTACATCCTTTTGAAAATTAATTTTCCACAATTAAATTGAACAATTTAATTGAAAATATTTTCATCAAATCCACAATTTAAATTTAACAATTTAAAATGACCAATTCCCATAAACACAACCCAATTCAATGGAATTGAGGGTTTTCCAAATTTTCATGAAAAAACCATTTCAAATATCTAAATTCGCTAGAATTAGGTTTTTATCAATTTAATTGAAATAAAATAAATTTAATTTAAGTCAACAATTGAAATAAATCAAGAAATTTGGGAATAATTAATTTGGCTAATCGTGATAGAACCACCTACCTATTCCCGAAGCTCAACACTCACAACGACAGCCATCATTGAGTACAAAGGTGTAGAAGACCTCAAAACTCAAAATAGAATCAATATACAACACCACATGGAATATATCCATCAATTATAAGATGATCCATTGAAAACCGAATAGAGGAGAAAGAGAGAAACTTGAATAATGAGATAAAACACTTACCTGAGAATCACACCGCTAGAGAAATGACGATTGAAAACCAAAGGAATAGATCTAGAAGGGTTGGAAAAAATAAAGATCACCTGAAAAATCCTTTGGTTGAGGGAGAAGGTACTGGGGAGGAGCCAAAAATAATTAACCAGCTACACTACCTGTTTTAAAAATGCAGTCGGGGTATTACACGACGCGTAATTCCAATACAAGACGTGTAATACTTTTGTTTTGTAACCGTGAAAATTTGTATTATTTTTCATTAAAAACTAACTCTATGGGTTAAAAACCGATTATTAATTCCTTTACGATGTTTAGTGAAAACTCATGATGTGTACCCGTCACAGGATGAAGCTGATCACAAACTATTTGCAGGACCATTACATGATGTGTAACCCTCTGGACGTCTGCATGAAAAGTCTATTTGACGGTGAGAACCCAAAAAATCTATAACTTCACAATTATAGGTATCCTACCAATCCAAACTCTACCCTACCCTGTTAAATAAAGTAAAAAAATAAGACAAGGTTTAAGGCATACCAGTTAGAATGGTAACGAGATGTTACAAATAGTGATGATTATTGTTAATAAATATATTAAATAATTAAGTATATTTTTATATTATGGTGCCTAAATCATCCATATGTCAAAAAATGACTCAAAAATTCATTTATTTACTTATAATGTTATATACCGTAAATTAACGCATTTCACTATTCAAAAAAAATTTAATTAGTTTAGAAAAATCCAAAAAATTTACCCTAACCAATTTTCGACATGTAAAATTAAAATCTGGAATCCATTTTATGAAAATAATTTTCTAAATAGGATAAATTTAGTTTTTAATTAAAATCACTATTTATTCAAAAAATACTTATTTTAAAATATAACTGATTTTATGACACTTTAAAAATTAATTATGGGATCATAAAATTATCTTATAATAATAATAATAAATATTAATTTATTAATCTATTTTATGAAAATAAATTTTATTTTAAATCATTATATTAATTATAAAATTTAAAATAAACAATTATAATTCACAAAAATATTAATACTTAATTTATCATTTTTAAAACATTTATTTACTTATTCCATGATATAAATATATTATATTTTCATTCATAAGATACCTAAATTTTATTTATAATTCCATAGGATATGTTCCTATTTTTTGGTTGGTTTACTATTCCTAATGGTCACATTACTACTCCAATGGTCAAGTTACTATTTCATCAGTATAGGTTCCTAAATTTATAGTAATACCTCTTATTTCATAAATTATTCATTTAAAAAGTTTTTATTGTGTTCTCTATGTGATTTTTCTGATTTATACTATATGAAATAATTATAAGAAGGGAATTTCCATTGATAGAATTTTGGGTCATTATAGTTTTCAGAAACCAAAGTGGATTGTCTTGACATTAAAAATGTTTTATGAAATTGTGAGCATGGTTTTGAAAATGTATTGGAAGATTTCACATTGGGAACCTTGGATGTGTTAGGAAAAAGACATGGGTAGATTTAGGGTGTGTTGTACTATTAGGATGTAAATTTTTTTTGATATCGACTGGAAGGACTGAATATCTATTAGATCCAATGTATGCCCGTTTAGTCTTATGAGTGTCTAGTATGCATTGTAACATAGCCTAGAGCCCAATAAGAGGATCTTTTTCATTTTTCATTTATGGTTATTTATCACATGATTATTTTTATCATGGATTATTGATCACAAATTTTTATATGAGGTTGTATCACATAGCTTTGCATGACAGGTTGTTTCATGGATATGTGTTTAACTATTTATTTCTTGATGTATGGATATGCTTTCCTATTTTATTACTTATAATTTTTATATTTCTATTTTGAGAATATAAAAATATTTTATGCAAAACAAAGGGAAAATAATTTAAAACTTGGTTTATTTTAAGAAAATTATTTTTAAA